>CAWUFW010003981.1:0-1200000 GCA_963921515.1 Calotriton arnoldi
GGGGCCCATTACGATACCCGGCGTAAAAAATCCGCCAGGCATGGAAGCGGCAAAAATCCGCCCGCACACACCGTCTGAACACCGACCACGCCATTACGATTACACAAACCGAAAACCGCCATCGGCGGAAAAATCACACAAGATACCGCCCGCCATCGTCCGAGTCGGAGTCAAACCGCCCGCCACGGACGGAAACACGCACGACAACACAAAACCGCCCGCCCTCACGCCCGACACACCGCACGTGAGATTACGATCGCACCGCCATGAGCGCGGGAAAACTACAAATATACCGCCCGGCCAGCGCAAACAACGCCGATGAGAACCGACACGGCAGAAGCCATGGCGCCCACGTCCCTGCACAGAAACCATCCGCTGACAAAAACAATCGCACACAACATGGCCAACAAGTCCACACAGCAAGGCACGCACAAATACACAAGCACAGTACACATCCCGAAAACACCCCCCCTGGACAAACAAAAACTACAAAGGCCAGAACCCCAGACACAACACACCTGAAAACAACAGACCATGAGGACACACCCACATAGGTAAGTACAAAAGCAGCACTCCCACAGACCACAACCCCTTGCAACATTGCAAACTAGAGAGGAGAGGAGAGGACACAGTGACACAGCAAGGACAGCAGCACACCACAGAAACGCACACATCACAACCACCACCACCACCACCACCACCAAACACCGGCACCACAAACCCCCTGCACATTACACAACACACACCGCACCAGCACCACAAACACCATGGCACCACAAAGAATGCCCAAGTTCACGCCCATGGAGCTGACGGTCATGGTCGACGAGATCATCAAGGTGCACCCACAAATCTATGGGAACCTGGTCCAGCACACACCACTAGCCACCAGAAAGAGAATGTGGAACCGGATCGTAGACCAGGTCAATGCAGTCGGGACCTTGCCCAGGAACAGAGTCGAAATAAACAAACGGTGGAATGACGTCAAGAGCCTGGTCAAGAAGAAGGAGAGCAAGAACAGAGAGCTGGCTGCCGTCACTGGCGGAGGGAATCCCGCGCTCTTCAAGACCTTCAAAGCGTGGGAGGAGAAGGTGCGAGTCATCATACATCCCGAGATCCTCGCCGGATTAGCAGGGGGAGTGGAGGCTGGTAAGTACAAACTAATGTATACCAGCACACTGCTATGTACTCACATGCACTACCACCATGCCACAGCTCCCAGGGACAAACACCCCCATGTCCAGCACACAATACACAACACATCACACACACATGCAACAGACACCACCACACACAGCCCAAACCGAACAACTGTAAGATGCGTGGGGACATGTGTACACTCAGCCAGCCACGTAACCACCAACAGGTCCCCAAATATGCCAGAAGCGCCACAACGAGCACCCACCACACCCATGTGTCCGCCATAGCTGCACTAACCGACAAGTAACAGGTAAGTGGCAGGAACACAAAGTGCAGTGGGTGGGAGGGTGGACAGCCCAAGTACAAAACACACCAGGCCCCTAGTCCCACAGCACAGCAAGGAGGAGCATCCCCCACACCCCACAGCCACGTGTCAGCCACCGCAGTGCACAACGACAGCTGAAAGGTAGACATCACGGTCCACAGCAATCGGTGTCAGTGGGTGTCCAGCCACCACCACGACCCACAACACCCCCCCACCCCCACAGACCTGCAACATGGAGCACCCCCCGCTTAGAACCATGTGGCATCCAGTACAGTGCACGCACGAACAACCTGCAGGTGGGAAACTGGACAGGGCTGGATTACTGGAGGCATGAGGACCGTAACACGACCAACACATGGGACATGTCACGTAGCAGACGAACACGCAGCACCGCCCACCGTCACGAACAAGTGAACAATGTGCACACGGACATGAACCACAGAGTCACACCCCACATGACCCATCACAAACACAGCAACACCCAAGGAGCCACGTCTGCATGCACAAGCCACACTGAATATAGTACCACACGGCAGCCACTGTACAACCCATCACACACAACCGAAACACCATTGAAGTCCTGTCCATGTAGCCCCTACTGCCTGTCAACCACACACCCCACAACTACGCCTATGTAAGACAAACAACACTAGACGCAACAGAGCGGAACAACATAAATGCACACGAACACCACTGAACCCATCAAACACACAGACACACCATGCACATACAACATACCATCCATCCCATCCGTCAGCCCCAGACTCATGAAAGGCATGTCATCCGCACAGCTGCCACACATACAGCAGTCACGCTAAGATACATGCCCATGACCAACCATGTGCCAGAAGTCAATGTAGCACACGACACACTGTGAGCAACAACACACAACATGGGCCACACCCCCCCCGAGCACTGCAGTGATGCACATGGCACAGGGCAGCACGCACACCAAGGAGATGGGACAACTGCAATACGTTGGCTGGCACACAACCATCACTCACTCATAACGATGCGTCCAATGCCATGTCCAGTAATCACAACAGACAGCAAATATGCAGGCCATGTCAAGCATGCACACACCTCAAACCATGCACTGTCATGCTGCCACAACACATGTCACGTTCGGCACCCATGGCTCACAGCATGTACCCCAAAAGCATATTCCATCCCAAATGCGAATCTGGGGCATGGCCCCCATGTTGCCATATGCGTTCCTAAGCGTCCCATCTGAACACCAAAAGCAAAGTACAAACCAGACCCAGGATGGGCCAGGAGCCCGCATACACCAGAGTCACAATAAGTAGGGGCACAGCAACACACCCATCGGCATGGCCAATCCGTCCCATGCCACATGTGCACAGCACACAGTCCCATTGTCAAGCACACACAACTACAAATGCTACAGCCACACACACGCCTCCGGGAAACCCATGTACGAGATTGCACGAACTGTTAATGTCAGACGACAAATACATACTTCGCCAGGTGCAACACAATAACAAATCTCATTCTCTCCACAGGTGACGAACTGCTGGATGCTGGGGATGGAGACAGCAGCCAGCACAGCCAGCCTACAAGCCCCCAACGAGGACACACGGATGTGGAGGATCTGTCCTCCTCTTCGGACACGGACCACCAAGCAGGCCCATCTGGTGTGGCAGGGCCCAGCCGCTCCCCAGGACCCCTCCTACCCACCAACCCATCATCCAGGGCTGCTGAACATTCCCAGCCCCCTGCTGCCACTGTCGTTGCGGCCACACCCACGGTCATTGCGGCCACACCCACGGTCATTGCGGCCACACCCACGGTCATTGCGGCCACTACCATTGCCGCAACCGCCACCATCGCCGCACCGACCACCACCGCCGCCACCACCACCACGTCTTCGCTGGCACCAGCCCCAGCGCAGGTGGTGGCCCGGCCGACTGGATCCACCCTGGGAGCCACAGCGAGGACCGTGGTGAGCAATGTGGCTAGTGGGCAGGGCCGGTGGCAGCAGTACTGGTAGGAGGAGCAGGGTCAGGGAAACGCAAGTCTCCCCTGGGAGCCATGCCCTGCCTCAAATGGCCAGAGTCCTTGGGGCCTATGAAGAGGCCCAAGAACAATGGGTCAGGTCTGCTTCAGACACGCGGGAGGTGCTGGGGGTGCTGAGGTCCATGGACGCCCGTATGGGCCAACTCGTGGACCTCATGGGCCAGCTGGTGGTGGCGGTGAGGTCACAGCCAGGGACAGCAGCTCCACCACCGCCACCACCTGCCGGGGCGCAGGGTCGAGCAGCAGTGTCCAGTACCCCTGCGTCCACAGCCAGTGAGCACACCTCACCCCCCACCAGCAGGTCGCCACCACACACCCCCTCCCAAACGTGGAAGGGGCCGTCCGAAGTACAAACAGATCTCCCGGGAGGACTACGCACGCTCCAGACGCAAGTGAGGCAGCCAGCCAGCCTTCCTTGACCACCCACTGCATTGACTTGGACTACGATCCCACTCCACACAGCCATCTGGATGGCATGTGTCTGTTGGACCATGGACATGGAACAAGTGGGTACACCCTGAGCATCACGCAGCCGTGACCGACAGCTCATTGTCACTGCACGCACCACTTTTGTCATCACCTCGCACACAATCACATGTCACAGTTTGAAATAAATGCACCTCTTACACAAACTGCTGTTTGTGCCCTGTGTTTTATTTGTACGGAATACAACGGCCACCTTGGGCGGAAAGGCACCTGATGCGTGGCATGGCAATGGAACCGGAGGGCCTGTAGGGACCTAGGGGTGGGAGACAGAACAGGAGCACATTCAATGAGTGTGTCACACACCCATCACACAGTACATGTCAACAACTACAAGCAATGTACACACATCGCACAGAGCAATAGGGCACAATGCCACAGCCACCAACAGTGGCATACTACCCTGGCCATGGAGCGTTGACACACAGCACGCAGTGAACAAACGGCCACCCTGACACAGCACACACACACCTGCACAGATACAGCCACATCAGCCGTCGTACATGGACACTCACCGTCAAGTGAAGTAGTGGGCGATGAGCTGCTGCCGCACATTACCAGCTTCCTCCTCTCCGCTGTCCTCCTCACTCGAGCTGTCCTGGTCTGCGGGCTGGGGCCCTGGTTGATCTCCGTCATCCACGATGAGGGGGATCTGCTTCCGAATGGCCAGATTGTGCAGCATGCAGCACGCCACCACTATCTGGCACACCTTCTGTGGGGAGTACGCCAGCGCACCCCGGTGCGGTCCAGGCACCTGAACCTGGACTTGAGGAGGCCAAAGGTACGCTCGACCACACGTCTGGTCCTCCCATGTGCCTCATTGTAGCGATCGTCTGCTGGGGTGCGAGGATTCCTCAATGGACTGAGCAGCCATGCCCCATTCGGGTACGCAGAGTCACCTGGGTGTGAGGGACACAGAGAACCGTTGCTATTCCAACTGGACAGGGGACAGCATCGCACAACCAGCACGCTACACCACTCCACATACTCACCGACAATACAGCCACGATCCTGTTGCAGATTGGACATCAGTCGTGGCAAGATGCTGTTGCGCATTATGTGTGCGTCATGGGCCGAGCCTGGGAACTTTGCACACATGTGGGTGATCACCATGTCCGCAAGGCACACCACTTGCACATTCAGGGAGTGCGTGTGCTTCCTGTTGCGGTACAGGTGCTCATTGGCCTGTGGTGGAACAAGGCCAACATGTGTGCAGTCAATGGCTCCAACGACGTGTGGGATTCTGCCAAGGGCATAGAATGCACCCTTCACTGCCGCCAATTCACGAGCCCTGGGGAAGCGGATGTACCTGTTTCGGTACAGCATCATGGCTGCCAGTACATCCCTCAGCACCTTGCTGAACATGGGCTGGGACATCCCTCCTCCACTGCCCACTGTGTGCTGGAATGACCCAGTGGCGAAGAAATGCATGGCGGCCATCACCTTAGCCGTGGGGGTGACAGCTGTCGGATACACCCTGCGGGGACGGAGATGGGGTTCCAACATGGCACACAGTCGATGCAGGGTTGGCCTGTCCAGCCGAAACTTCCTAATGACCTCTGTATCGTCCATGTCCGCCAGCAATTGGTATGGGCGGTCAATGTTCGGTCTCCGCCTAGGGAAAATGGCAGTGGACACATGTCAAAGCAACACAACACATAGCAATTTCGCATACACATCACTGACATGACTGAGCAAGCACATGAGCCACAGCCCAGCTGTCAAGCTGGGACGGCACGGCCACAATACACTTACACAGGTCTCCCAACAATGGCAATGGCTAGTGATACAAACCACTGCCATGTGCATGCACATGGGGATCTAGGCCCCAATGACTTGCGGGGCGTGCTGATGGGGACTGACTGCATATTCGTCAAGCGGCAACGCCACGGCAACATGAATGTCTGCTGAGCATGGAACTGCTTCCGAGGCTGGATGAGTATGGCACACGACGACGACGATGTGGGCACAGGCTGAGCGGCCAAAACAAGTGGGACCTGTGGCACGAGGGGATATGAGACAGTAGTAGGTGTCAGCACTGCACCCTATGTACAGCACTGTACGGATCACACCTCCCGAAACATTGACAGGTGTCCACATTGACAGCCCCATGCCAAGACGGCTGTGTGCTTGCAGTCACACGTCACAGGTGAGAGGTTACATTGCACGTGCCAGGTGGCAGACGTACATAGTGGGAGCTGGCATGTGTGTGCATGTGTCTCCTGTTCAGGATCCACCAGATGGGCGCTGACTCTGTACTGACCATTGGACACAGCATGTTCCGTGGAAGGCTTGTGTGTGTGGGATGGTGGCACTGGATGTGCCTCCGTTGGGTGGGGGCCATGCACAGGGCGGGTACGTCGATGATTGCGCATTGTTGGTCACGGTGGGTGCACCCACTCAGATGTGTTGCCCTGTGTTCAATTCCTATGTCCGCATGATGATGGACTGTAGATGTGGGCAGACTACACATTGGTCGATGTGCTGTCTATATGCATGTGCCTTCACACCAGGCACAGCTGCCCCTGCACATGTGACCCCTGCTGGACTCGCTGCTGGGTCTGTGGAGCTGATGCACCTTCTGTGCGTGGGGCGGACAGCTCTCCTCACTTCCCTCATTGCGCATGTCATGACTTTGCCGCAGGTGACATGGATCATGGAGGGCCCACATGTACGCGTGGGTAGGCTACACATGATTGTTCACTGGTCGCCACCCCCAGTCAGTGTTTCGAATGGGAAGGTTGTCGTGCTGGTGGTATATTCGATGTGGCGGATGGGCGGGCCTAGGTGCGGGCTTACATTCCGGACATGGGGGGTAGTTGGATTGGCGACTAGTTGCAGTACACACGGGACACGTCTCTTCCTTTCCACATCTGGGTCATCCCTTGTACTCACTGACAGTGATACAGTCATCTTCGCCCCAGCCCTCATGTCCTCCCCTCGCTCCCCCAATATGCATGTGCACCTGCGAGGCTAGCGCTTGCACAGGCAGCCCCAAGCTCGCACCAGAGAGGGTAAGGAGTGTATGTGTGGGTCCAGTTGCACGAGTGGGCTGTCTCAGGGTATGATGTGTTGCGGGACGCCGTCCACCTGCGTGGTGCCCCAAATGGAGACCCGGCCTGCATGGACTATGCATCACAGTCTTCGCCTTCCGGATCCGCCACCTGCGACACCCAGTGGCTGTGGCTGCCCTTGCGGCCATGCCGCGTCCGTCTGTGACTGATGGCCCACACATTCACTCTTTGGCCTCTCTGGGGAGGGCTCGGGGTGGTGGCGCACACGCTTGCACTTAGTCGCAATGGCATGTGGCGTGGTTGGTATAATGGGCAATGGATGGGATGGTGCGAGCCACCTCCCGTGACGTCAGTGCTGCTCGTGCTGTGGTGCGTCCCCCCTACACTTCCATTTGACTTGTGCCATGCTAGACGTTGAGGTTCTATTGCCTGCGTGATATGACCAGGAGGAGCGCGAGGAGACCTCTCACACACCATGCTCCACTGCCATCCCGTGCCCTGTATCGCCTGTGCGGATTGACTATGTTGGGGTTACACCTGGTCGACTGGGGCTGTGTGTGCCTTGTCAAGGGGCATGGCGGGCGCACAACAGGATCCAGCTTGTCCACAGAGGGTGGGCTGAGGTGCGCCTGGTACCGCTTTGTACGTGTGCCCGGCTGCTGGGCACACACGTGTTCACTCCCCCCGACAGGTGTCCTCTCACAATGCCCAGGGAAGCGGTGGTGTACTGTTCATGACCCCTCCCGACACGGCGTGCTCCAACTTGGCATGTGCGCATCTACCCGTCACACCCACCCACCTGAGCACTGCGTCCATACGACTTCACACGACACATGTGTGTCTTCCACAGTTGTGCTACTCATTTGCGTTGACATCCAATACCAGTGGACTACATGGTCATGTCACGACTGCCGTGTACTTCACATACTCTCATCCTCTCTCATTCGTACTTGTGAAATGAGTCAGCGGAGACAGTTTTGGTTTCAAACATTATATTGAGTCTTCTGTCCTCTGTGATGCAGTATAGTGGACACTACTGGCAGCGGAATACATGTTGAGGATATACTGAGCATGATTGCAAATGGGATAGGGTGTGGGGTTACATGTGATTGGCTGTTGCATGTGGGATGTGGGCTTCAGAGTTACATCTGCTTGGCCAAGGCTGTGCTAATGTACATTTACGTATAGCTGCGGAGCTGCGGACTTTGACACAGACGGTATACATGTAGCCTACCAGACCGCTTGGCATCATGGGCACAGTCCATCTCAGTTCCATGTGACAGGTTTGCTGCGGTTGTTCCTCATGCACGCGTGCATGTGAGATGACATCAGGGCATGTGCTTGCGTGCATGCAGCGGCGTGCCACTTGTTGTTGCAATGTGGTGGTTACTGGACATGTCACAGTCACTGGGGTCGTGTTGTTGTTGTATGCACTTGTCGTCCATGCAAAGGTCCTGGTATGGGATTCCCGGGCGGGGGTGGGAGGGGTGCAGCACCCACAGACTCCAGGCGACCTATTCATGTCCACTGAGCGGTGTGTGTGTCCATGGGCGCTGGATCCATGTTGTGTCCTGGTTGTTCGTGCAGTTCCGTCCATGTGGGTGCGATACACAGACCCCATGCCACTGCCTCCCACGATGCATGCGGTGTTCCTGGATGTGATGGGGAACAGTGTGCATGTCCCGGTCATATCCGATGTCATGGCGATGTCGTTGATGGTGTGGTAACAGTTGCCGGTCATTTGGTATGGCTGTTGTGGTGGTGACTGGCCAGTCCGTGCGGAAGCTAAGCATGGGTGCGGGGTTGGACATCATAGGTCAATCGGGGAACCTGCGTTGTGGTCCGACGAATTTACAGGTTGTCAGGTATGCGATGCCGTCCAGCAGGGCTTCCATGTCATTGGTGGTGTACATGTTTGCCAGCCAATGTAGCGGATGGTGGCTGTCAAGGTGTTGTTCGTAAGTTGTCCCTTGGAGGACCATGATGGGGCATGCTGGGTGACATTCGATGTAGCTGTTCTCGATGATCCATCGTGTGGAGGCACAGTGGTCCCATTTCAGTGCGGGTGCGATGTTGGCCACATACGCCATGCCCCCATAGGCAGAGCAGGCCCTGTCGTGTGCGTCCAGAGGGAGGAGTAGTGGTAGCAGGTCCGCCTTTAGACATGCCGGGTTGGAGAGGCATATCTCCACGGGATGCTGGTAGGGACACCTCCGACAGTAGAAGACGGGCATGACGCAGCTGAACAATGTGATGCGGTAAGTCAGTCGGTAACTTACGTTCAGCAGGGACAGGAGATCGCATCCCAATATATGTATCAGGTTGGTTTTGTACAGCTTGAGCTGTCCGGCGTAGTTGGGTAGGTGTGTTGCGGTTGCCATTTCGCAGCGGTGCGTTGTGGTGGCGTGCTCCGGCTGTGTGTGCAGTCTGCAATGTGCACGCTCCGAGGTTGCTGTGAGCTCTGTGTAGTCGTAGGGGGACAGGACTTGTGTTCTGTTGGCTTGTTTGGAGGACATGGGCCCTCATCCCACATGCTTCTCAGACAGTTCAAGGTCAGTGATGTGTGACTCCTTCCAATTAACTTGCATGTGGCCGACATGGGGGAGTGTTTTCTTCTTCCTTCCCCGTCCGTTGTGTGCTTCTGTGATATGCGCTATCTGCCCTGTGGTCGGTCTCCTTGGCATGCCTGTGTTGGTCTTTTCTTGGACAATGGCTGTATTCACCGGCTTCTTTCGTAGGGCTGTGGTTTCGGAGTTGGAATGGAAGGTCATTCAGTGCTGTCTGCTCTCCCTTGTGTGGGCGGCAGGCTGCCTTTCCGCTCTGCGTTGGGCCTTGTGTGTGAATGTTATTCTTGGGCCACCTGTTGTCGGTCCCCGGGCTCTTTGGTGTTCCGTTTTATATGTCTTGTTCATATGTGCAGGGTGGTATGGGTGTTTCAGTGTGGTACTGGCGTTCCTCTTCCCGAAGGGGCCCTGCTTCTCCTAGTTGGTGTTGCCGCCGCTGTGTGCTTCGCCATGTTTGTTACACTGGGGTGTGTCCTGCTGTTGCGTGACTTCACTGACATGTGTGCGTCGGTTGTGTGGCGTTGGGTGTTGTCCGTGAATTGGGCGTTGGGGACATGTCTGTGGCAGGCCTGTCACGTGTCATGTGCGTTCGGGGTGGGGCTGATGTGTGTGCTGCTTGGTTGTGTCCCTGTGTCTGTGTGCGACGCATGCATGGCGCTGCGGTTGGCCTCTGCGTTGTGCGCATGTGTGGCGGCGTCATCGCCGCTTTGGGGCCGTGACGGGGTCGTTGGTTCCTAGTCCCAGGTGGTGTGTACACATGTGTTACGCGATGTTACGATTTGGCCTGTGTGTCATATGTGGATGCAATGGTGGATGTGTAGTGTACACGCGCTGGGGGGGGTTGTCCGCTTTTTCCGCCCTTGCACTGTGTGCGCTGTTTGCGTGCACTTGTTGTGTGTGTGCCTACCTGCGTCTCCGCGGTACGTTGCGTCCTTGGTGGTGCATCAGCAAGAGCATGGGGAGGGCCTGCAGTGCTGGATTCATGCTCGGGGGAGCCGCTTCTTCGTTGTCCGTGCTCGGCGTCCGTGTTACCGCTTCGGTTTGTCGTACGGTATCTCTTGGCCGTGGGAGCCGTTTGTTTGCGGCATCGTAATTTATGCGCCGGGCGGGACGTGTTTTCGTCGGACGGTGTGTGTCAGTTGAGCTGCGCCGCTACGTGTACGGGTGCACTTTGATGGCGGACGGTGTTGCTGGCTTGCCGGCGGTGTTTGGCCTACTTTTCGCATCGTAATTGGGCGGGCGTGTGGACTGCTGCGTGCCGGCGGTAACTGGTGGTTTTTGCATCCGCCAGCACGGCGGTTGTGCTTCCGCCCGCCATCGTAATGACCCCCTATATTTTTACAAATGATATTAATGACTTCTATATTTTAATAATCAACATTACTTACCTTAAAATTGATATTCTTGACAACGATATTCTTCCACTCGATATTTCCATTCCACAATATTTTTCACTCGATATTATGGTCAGTCGAAATTTTTAACTCGATATTCTGTCTCACCACCTGGTCCAGCACACTGCTGTGCCACTAAACTTGACCTTCATGACAATGTCAGGGAACCTCCTCACAAAGGGGCATCATGACAATGTCAGGGAACCTCCTCACAAAGGGGCATCCATTGGGAGTGGCAGGCACCTTGAAGATGTTACTTGGGAGGGGGATGTTTTGTTTTGGGAGTGGGTTCCTTGGATTTGGAAGGTGGGGGTTTGGAAAAGGAAGGGGTGAACTGACATTTGGGAATGGGGTTGGGAGTAACGATGGGCAGAGAACTCCACTCCGCTGGCGGAGCTTGCAGATTTTTGCATACTCTGTGTTCCGCTGGGAACGCGAAGTTTATGCAAAACTCCAACTTCGCAGCAGAGCGGAGTTCAGCCCCGGGGCCGCCCCGCCTCCACTCCCCTCAATAAATATTTTTAAAATAAAAATTAAGGTAAAACACTTACCTTTATCGTGGCATCTCTGGGCTGTCCTCCTCCTCGCTGTGGTCTCTCCTACAGAATCCCCTACGTCAGACATACGCCATGGTAGGACTGCGCATGCGCGCGCAGTCCTACCCACGACGTACGTCTGATGTAGAGGTTCCGGTTTCTAGAAAAGACCACGGTGAGGAGGAGGAGGGTAGCCTGGAGACGCCGCGATAAAGGTAAGTGTGTTTTTTACCTTAATTTTAATTTTACAAATATTTATTGAGGGGGTGGAGGGAGGTGCGGAGTGGAGCGGAGCACCACGGAGTTTTTGCCCAACTCCGTGGAGCTCCGGGTAGAGCAACAACGCCAGCTCCGCCTGGGCTTATTTGGGAATCAGAAGTGGTGGACCAAAGTTTTGCCAGGGGACCCTGGGCAGTGAAAGGGGTGGGTGGCTATGGATTAGGGGTGGATTTGGAGGTGGAAGGGGTGGTCTTGGGTGTGGCAAGGGTTGGAACCTCCATGGAAAGGGTGGTAGGAGGGTTGGTGGGCAGAGGGACAGGTTAAAGGATGGATCCTCAGTGGGGAACTTGGGAGGGTCTTTGGGAGGGAATAGGGTCTTGGAGGTAGAGGGAGTGTCTGATGCGGTTTGGACTATTGTGGGTACAGGTGCATGTGTGTCAGGTGTATGTGCAGCAAGTTTGGGTGGGTCTTGTTTCTCTGGTGTATGTTGGGTGCATGGCTGTTTCGGTCTGAGTTTCTAAGGTTTGCAGAGTTGTGTGTGTGTGTAGATGTTGGTGCAGTGGAACTGCAGGGTGTGTGAATTGTGACTGCTGATGTCGTGGTGACTGTGGGTGTGGATGTCTGTGGTGTCCGTATGGATGTGATGGGGCTGTGGTGGTGGATGTGGGTGTGAAGGTGTTGGTGCTGAGTGGGGATGTGGTGGTGGGGGTGTTGTGTGTGCATGCATTTATGGTGTCTCCTGCACTGTGTGGAGATGTGATGGGGGAGTGGTGTGAGTATGTGGCTGCGGTGTTGTCACTGGTGGGTGTGTTGTCTGTACATTTGGATCCATGTAATATCTTTTTCTGTGATGTGTGATTGTGCATGGATGTGCTGCTTGGGTCTGTTTGGGTGGTGTGTGGGAATGTGTGCATGTGCTTTGGACAGGTTTGGAAATAAGGTATTTGGATGGGTAAGGGCCATGGAGAAGAACACAAAGTTGAGGCGAATGGGAGGCTGTGGTGAGTGAGGAGGCCAGAGCCTGAAAAGATCTCTGTTGGCCAGACATTGCACTGTGAATGCCTGCCAGGTAGGCTGCCATCTGCTGTAGATGGCTGCCTTGCCCCTTGATGGCATTCAGGAGTGCAGTCTGACCCACAGAGATGTGCCTCAGGATGTCAATAGCCTCCTCACTCAGTGCAGTGGGGGGCAGGGGCTGAGGTGCCTGGAGCGAAGCAGACGGGACCAGACAACTGATTGGGGAGCAACAGAGAGGGTGGAAATGGAACGTGGGGTGGCGGAAAAGGACGATGTTGGTAGATTTCCTGTAGGATCTGCCACCCCTCGGGAGTGTCCACTGAAGGGTGACTCAGAAGAAGATGACATAGAGCTGCCATCCTCCATGACACTCCCTGCACTCTCTTGGCCACTGGGTCACTTGGTGTCAGTTGTTTCTTGACTGGCACCACTGTGGCCAGCTGCTTACCCAATGATGTTGGCCCCTTCTCCTTCACTTGCCCTGGGCGAATCTGAAATAACATCAACAATCAGTTTACTGCATCTGAGTTAACACACCTGACCATGAGCTGGTAACACAAAACATTTTAAAGGTGCACAGATGACACTAGCTCCAAGTTCCATATTATTGGCTTCAACATTAGCCTGAACACATGCATGCATCATGCATAGTACATAACCTGTAAACAGTTGCTCACAGTGATGTCAGAACCTCCACACAGCTACAATACCATGAGTGAGGTTGACTCTACTCTAGCCTAATATCTCTACTGGGATTATGGACCACCTTGCACACTTTGGCATTTGTAGGATACATAAGTTGACTGATCTCCAAAAATAGTTTGGGTAGAAACATACTGTTCCCCAGTCACCACACAAAGCCCTGATGTCAGCAAATGGTCACATATCTAATGACACATCCACATGTGTTGCTTGTCAAGTTAGGCAGCTATGTTGCTGCAATATGTGCAGTAGAAGAAATCACGTCACATGGAAATGATCATTTCACACTGTTGGAACATTCAACTTAAAAATCACTCATTGTCCACTGTAGAAATGTTTCAATGAAAGCTGAACTGAAGTAGCTTTGCTATGTATCACAGAAAATTTGAGTGGAGACATTCATGGGCACATCTTTGTGTGATTTGTCAACCAATGCCCACAGCATAGGAATTCACATAGTCCTAAGAATATCCCCATTCCATCTTGGCACTGGCTAACAACTCCATTCTTACATACCATTACCATAAGACAATAGACCATTGAAGGCTCTTGTGTCTCAGTGACTATCTGTGATATAAAGAGGTGGTGTAACTTTGGCATCAATGTGAAGGCACATCACAGCACCTATTTGTATTGAAGACACTAATTGCCTTGGAATACTGAGTGAATACACTTACATATGATCCTTGCAAATCTGCATGTCACTCCCTGATGCATGTCACTAGTCAGTGAATGAACCTTTTAACATCAACATGTGCAGGTCACATTACTGATTACTCCCACAGTGATGCCATGGGAATCCATATATTGACACATTATACTGTAAGTGTACCTCTCACGTCCTTCATAGCTTCGTCATTTGGACATGTCCTAGGACATTGAGTAATGGATCAGGGTATGTGTCACACACTTACCAATGTTTACAGAGTCTTGTCTCTGGTAACATATTAACTGCCTAACTAACACAATTAACTCTTACTAAATCACAGTGGCCTAGACACATATTTGTGAGGGAGTCAGTCATCAACAGAAGAAGCCAGTTCAATCATGTATGAAACAGTATTGCAGGTGAAACAACACCAGGGACAGGTTCACAGGCCAACATGTAGGCCCTAATACAGATGACCCAGTGATGTCAGCACACTCATGTCATTGTAGATTCCCAACTTACCAATGGGAAGTGTTGTCCAGTCACTGTATCAAAGGTGCACTGTATACTATGTCACATGTAATGGGATTACCATCACATGAGACACAGTAGTCAGGGAGCATCACTCATTACACAATGAAGACAAGTGGCTTGTGTGGGCAACAGTCACCCAGAACATCAAACAACATGAGGTGAATCATACCTTTAGTCAACCATGTGACAGCTTAAAACAAGATATTGATAGTTCACAGGTTACTGCTGAGTTCCAGGTTGACAAAGACAATAGGCAAAGCAAATCATCATACACCTACCACCATACCTACATATTTGAGAACTCTTCTTCTGCATCAGACTTGGGTCACCCTCAATGTAGATGGGAAAATGGCTGCCTGTAACAAAAAATGATGGTAATGTAACATTTACAACTCTGGTCATGACTTACCCTCTTGTCGCTCCTGTTGGGCCCTCAACGTCCCATCAAGCTCCAGATAGTCCACCGTAAGGATGATGGCCATTAGGGGGGGTCAGAGTGCGGCGTGCGCCCAGCCTGCGTTGGAAGGACTTCCCCAGCTGGACCTCTGTTATCTTCTGGGTCCATCGTCTCAGGCCCTCCCACCTCTTATGGTAATGGACGCTGCGCCGCCTGTTGACCCCCAGGGTCCACACCTTCTTGGCAATGGCCTTCCATATGTCAATCTTTTGATAGGCGCTGACCTGCATGGATACAATAGATGAACAAAAACAGATTGTAACTGTAGGTTTATGTATATCTGTTTTGATGGCAGACAATTTGACTACATCTATCAAAAGCTGAAATCAATAGTAATCACACAACATGTGTATAATTCACATGCTGAGCACTACAAATACCTCAATACACACATTTATATCAATCTGCGGAATATCCTCATCCCTGGTCATGCCCTAAACTGACTAAGCCAGCACACTAACATCATGTTGGCCAGGGCCATCTTACATGTACTGTGATGTGAGCTACTATGACACAGGAGAAAACATTGTGACCTAATTATGGCTAAACTACTTTAGCATTAGTGTACAGACACCTTTACAGCCAGGCCCATTGAGTAGATGCCTATGGTCCATGGAGCCTGGTACCATAGTATAGGCTACATCCTATGACTTAGGTCCCTATCTAAGTTCTGGCATATGTGTAAGTCAGAGCTTGCTCTCTGGGGATGTGTGGACATCTGTACTCATAGATGGGATAGCATACTATGGGTGATGGACTATGTGTTGTATGTACTAGCATCACAGGGCACACCTTCTGCCATATGTGTCACTGTTATAGGCATGACATCAACATACCATTGTATGTCCTTTTGTACTGGCCGATTATGAAAAAGCTGATGAATCTGCTAATCCACAGTTCTTATGAAGTTACCAACTATCTGCAGTGTGAATTTGTCACATGTAAAATAGGCATTTGCAGTGCTAATGGAACTGTGAAAACAGACCTGTGGGGGTGAGTTGCAAGTCATTAGGAATCAGACACCTTGGAAATGTATGCCAATGGACGGACCTATCAGGTCAAGGGGTTATCTCACTCACCAATCCACATGTGGTCCATGTCAAACCAATATGGGGTAGTACAGTTTCTGACAACTAAATCTGTGATCATCCAAGGATTTACAGGTCAACATGTATGTAACTCTATGCATCAGTTGTATTACCACTGAGACTCTGCCCCAGCCTGGCACATGGTTCTGACTGGGCACAGCTCATTGTCTAGCCCTGCTACCTGCAGGCTGAGCATACAGATGTCACATGTCCAGCACATTTCCTACATATCCCAATTACAAAGGTCAGCCTGTGCCCATCCAATAAGTGACCTCAAGGCTGCACGGCACTTTGAAGGGTTCTGTGAGCTACTGCTTGCTCCCAGACAACTGCTCAGAGAGGCCAAATCTAGGCTGAGTGATATCTCACATCATCCTCATCTGCTCTTGACAGGGTACATACACTCCTCATGTTGCTAAGAAAATACAATTGTATTCACATTTGGCATTATCAGAGTGGTAACAATATCACAGGTACCATGAAATGTATGAATGTATTGATGGTTACATACACCCCAGTGAGAATCTAGGGATTTACACACATTACACATCACAACGGTGATGTAAAAATTCACAATGTATAGTGCTCAGCAATCCCTAACCTGATTGTCCTATGTAGAGACCAACAAATGTTACAACACTAAATAGATGTGACTCTGGAACTCAGGGGCACATTGTAGCCTGTGGACATGGCAAAGAGGGAGTTACACAGTGTTATATATATGTCAGACAGTTCCCTGTTCCTCTGGTGAGCCATGGATCTAGACACACAGGGAGAAAACCTCATCTGCCATCTTGTGCAGTTCCTCTGGATAGAAGGCATGGGCCCTCTCACCTGCTTGGCCTGGCATGATTGCTCCCATAGGTGGCAAACAGCAGCTCTAGTGGAGGAGGTGGTGATATCAGCAGTGTCAGGAGGCAAGTGAGTTCTTTTTGAAACCGCGACGTACATGTACGCCAAGTACGCAGTCATCAGCATAGACTAACACAGCCATTGGCCCACTCCCATCTCAATCACCAACATTAGCCCATGGCTGTGCCCGTCCTGGTTGAAAAAATGCCCACCGCACGGCCAACTTCCGCCAGAGGCGGTAGTTTCTGAATGTCCAACATGCAACATCAGGCATCCGCCATTTTGGCATTTGGAAGTACCATATTGGTGACTATGGGGATGATTACAATGGCGGTTCACCGCCATCTCGAAGCACTTCTCCGCCCGCCATATTATGACGGCGGGCGGTGAGCTGGCGGACGCAAAGTCCGTCTGTCACGGGTCTGCCACAGGAAATTGTTACAATTGCCTGGCAGACCCACCAAGCATCTCCAAAATGATGGCAGTGCTTGAAGGCAAAGTCTGCCAAATTACGATGCTACATCCCCGCCAGCCTGTGTACGGCAGTTCAACCGCCATTCACAGGCTGGCGGGGATTGCATTTGGGGGTCCGTTGCGGGCCCCCCTTTTGTTGGGGGAGGTGGATGTGCACTGGGGGGGTGCCTAGGTGGCAGGCACCGCGTGGCACGAAATGCATTTTTAGCATTGCGGCGGGTGCTGCAGCCAGTAGCACCCACCGCAATGTTAACCATGCACGATGCGACCGCCACCATGGCAGTCGCATCGTAATCTGGCATGCGGGACCGCCAACTTACAGGCGGGCGGTCCCAGTCCTCGCATCGACCATCCGCCATCGCAATCACCCCCTAAGTGCGTCACCACCACTCCAAATGAGGTGTTACATGTTTACATATGTACTACTCCATTGCCATGTAATTTCCATTACACAAACATCTGTGTATTGTGTTACTGTGCATAAACACTATATTAGCGTGGTGCACTGTACACCACCTGTGAAGGTGTTTTGACAGAAAATTTCAAAAATTACAATATTAAGGTGCTCATATTACATTTTTGGATGTATAATATGCACATTTATGTTATAGACACATGTGAAGACCACAATGAGAATTATAGGTGGATGTTGGACAGTAGATATTTAATATATGTGTAGTGTGCAATGCTTTCTGAACCAGTTATGTTTTGTCACATGACTTCTGGCTTACTCTTCATATATGTTACTCTGGACACTGTGACCAATGTTCGATATTGTTTTCACTCCACACAAAGGTACCCTGGGAGAGGGAGGAGATGACAGCCTCCAGTGTACCACCCATTTCCAGACCTTTAGACCATGGAAGAAAGGGATATCATCAAAAAGTTTCATTTGAATAGGCACACCATACTGGATTTATGTCATCAGCTGGAGCCTGATCAAAACACTAATCCCACATGCATCCCATCAATTGTGAAACTTATGGCAGTATTGCATTTTCTGACCACAGGCTCCTTTCAATACAATGTGGCTATATCTGGTGATATGTCACAACCAATGTTCAGTGGGTTACTATAAGACGTGCTTTCAGCAATGATGAGACACATTGACAGCTACATCCAGTTTCCCAGACATGAGGATTCAGCCACTGTGAAGGTTGACTTCTATGGATTTGGTCGCCTCCCTCATGTGGTTGGAGCCATTGATGGCACCCATATTGCCCTAGTACCACCGCAAGCCAGTGGAAACTTAACCGTAACAGGAAGCACTTCCATTCTTACAATGTGCAAGTTATCTGCTTGCCGGATTTGTATATCTCAAACATCTGTGCCCGTTTCCCAGGATCAGCCCATATTTCCTTTGTACTGCGGAATAGCACCAGACCCCAGCTGATGTCACAACTACTAACAGAGAGGGCCTGGCTTGTTGGTAAGCATGATCTTTCCCACCTTTGTGTAGGTAATGTCAAGTAGTAGAATCAGAAAGTGTGTAACTTACTTTTTTACTTATGTCTGTCTCCCATCTAGGAGACTCAGTGTATCCCAACTGTCCTTGGCTGTTGGCACCGCTGAGGAATACAACAACACCAGGGGAAGTCCACTTCAGTGAGGCCCATGGAAGGATACGGTCGCCAGTGGAGCGGGCGCTTGGGCTCCTGAAGGCCAGATTTAGATGCCTGGTCAAGATTGGGGAAGCCTACCTCTACACAGCCGGGAAGGTATGTGAAATCAACGTGGCCTGCTGCATGCTCCACAATGTCACCCTGCGACAGATCCCTTATATCGCAGAGGTTAGAGACCATGAAGTGCCTTCGGGTGTGGATCCTGAAATGCCAAATGATGATGATAGTGATGAAGAGGAAGGAGATGACTTGCATCAAGATCTCATCGACAACTTCTTCTCATGAGTGTAAGTATTTTGTGAAATGTCATGACTTTGACTGTTACAGCAACTCCTGTTGTGCTGATGTGAGGAGTATGTTAAGGTAAAATATTAGGAAGGTCAAGCTAAGGAAAATCAAGTTGAAAGGTGTTTGTTGAGGAAGGATTTGACACATGGTCATTTTGTTTGTGTTCCTTTGTGTAGCATTCACTTTTTGTCATATACTGTGTTCTCCAGAAGTTGACTCTGTAACTTGTCTTATAATCTTTGTGTTTTGCTCTATTTTAGGAACCTTCACCATGGCATCTTCATTTGGACATTTCAGAGTTGTGACATTTGTGGGTATATGATGCTGTTTGGAAGTACGAAGGGGACATGGTTTGTTCCTGGGAATGACTGTCACAGACTTTGAGTATACAAATCCTGTACCAAGACCGCTTGCACAGTGATAGGATGGAAGTTATGAGGAATCCATTGGACTTGTTCCTCGTCGTGTGGTGGTCTTAATGCAATATGTGTGCCATTGTGCTCCAACAAAATGTTGTTGTGGGGCCAAGTCATGCTATTCTCCCTTAATAATGGCTACATCCTCTTTGTGCGTAAAGTGTATGTAGCTGTTGATGTGTTTCCTCATTGTAGGCCAAACTGCTAGTTGGCACACCACTGAAATTTGGTTGTGAGATTCCAAGAGATACTGTAACAATGGATTGGAATGACCCTGTGATCAGAAAATTTAGTAATGTCATGGGTCTGTCTACTGGTGCTATTGATGTGGGATTCCTTTTGTGAGCTAGGTGACATGGCTCCAGCTGATGACATTGACCAATTTTATTTTGCCTGTTCAAAACAAAATTGACTGATGTCTCCCCTCATTCCATGTTGTTAAAGTCTGCAACTGAAAATGTGATCACTGGCATAGAATTTTTGAGCATTGTATGATTTGCCATGTTTCTGAAATAATTCCGGCCTATTGTTGGTACACTGGAATAAAGATGGTATATGAAAATACACTTGTATGTATGTGTTGGTGAGACATGGTTGGGATCCTGAGCTAAACATTGTCTACATGCAACATATCCATGCTTGCACAAGTTGATAATTTTGGCATTGTAAAGTTCCAATGGGAGTACATATATACATTGCTAGATGTGAGATATACTACAGCAGGCAAAGAGATTCAGACTATGTGAATTTTTTTAAGTGAACAAGGAGAAAATAAACATTGTGCAAAAACAAACAGGGAAACAGAAAAGTGAAAAAAGTCAGTCATGGTGAGTGAAACCATAGTTGTAGATGCCAATTTTTTACTATTCCTGTCAGAAAGGTAAATGTGTCCAGAAATAGTCCACAGATTGAGTGTGTTATACACACAGTTCGGTCTGGACTGTTCCCATGAGGCACAGGGTCAAGAATGATTTGCATATAGCTGTGTCTGAACTGGGGTGGCAAAGTGAGCTAAAGAATGATGATGGATTCAGCCCAGATCTGTGACTGGGGGTGAGTGTTTGAAAAGTTTCAGCACTCTGTCCATCATCTCCTTGTGTTTGCTTTGTTCGCCCTAAGTTGGCAGGGTGTGCCCAGACGTGGGTCCCTTGCTCACTTTGCCACTGGATTCAAGCTAGCCTGGCTGATGAGGGCTGTTAGCCTGAAACCGGTCCCAGGATGCTTGATTCCGGTCCAGGGAAGACATGGCTTGGCAGATCGGTCTGGACTGTTCCCATGAGGCACAGGGCCAAGACTGATTTGCATATAGCTGTGTCTGAACTGGGGTGGCAAAGTGAGCTAAAGAATGATGATAGATGCAACCCAGATCTGTGACTGGGTGTGAGTGTTTGAAAAGTTTCAGCACTCCGTCCATCATCTCCTTGTGTTTGCTTTGTTCGCCCCAAGTTGGCAGGGTATGCCCAGACGTGGGTCCCTTGCTCACTTTGCTACTGGATTCAAGCTAGCCTGGCTGATGAGGGCTGTTACCCCGAAACTGGTCCCAGGATGCTTGATTCGGGTCCAGGGAAGACATGGCTTGGCAGTTCGGTCTGGACTGTTCCCATGAGGCACAGGGTCAAGACTGATTTGCATATAGCTGTGTCTGAACTGGGGTGGCAAAGTGAGCTAAAGAATAATGATGGATTCAACCCAGATCTGTGACTGGGGGTGAGTGTTTGAAAAGTTTCAGCACTCCGTCCATCATCTCCTTGTGTTTGCTTTGTTCACCCTAAGTTGGCAGGGTATGCCCAGACGTGGGTCCCTTGCTCACTTTGCCACTGGATTCAAGCTAGCCAGGCTGATGAGGGCTGTTTGCCCAAAACCGGACCCAGGATTCTTGATTCCGGTCCAGGGAAGACATGGCTTGGCAGTTCGGTCTGGGCTGTTCCCATGAGGCACAGGGTCAAGACTGATTTGCATATAGCTGTGTCTGAACTGGGGTGGCAAAGTGAGCTAAAGAATGATGATGGATTCAACCCAGATCTGTGACTGGGGGTGAGTGTTTGAAAAGTTTCAGCACTCCGTCCATCATCTCCTTGTGTTTGCTTTGTTCGCCCTAAGTTGGCAGGGCATGCCCAGACGTGGGTCCCTTGCTCACTTTGCCACTGGATTCAAGCTAGCCTGGCTGATGAGGACTGTTAGCCTGAAACCGGTCCCAGGATGCTTGATTCCGGTCCAGGGAAGACATGGCTTGGCAGTTCGGTCTGGACTGTTCCCATGAGGCACAGGGTCAAGACTGATTTGCATATAGCTGTGTCTGAACTGGCGTGGCAAAGTAAGCTAAAGAATGATGATGGATTCAACCCAAATCTGTGACTGGGGGTGAGTGTTTGAAAAGTTTCAGCACTCCGTCCATCATCTCCTTGTGTTTGCTTTAACAATATTTGGCCTACGCACTTGGTATGGTGTCACTCATTGAAAAGACAAGCTAAATGGCTTGTGAAAACCGAGTGCACTACAGAAATAAATTATTCAATCGATACACAATTTCACATTAGCTAGTAATACTGTTTCACAATATTAATCAAAAATTATAGTCGTACGAAAGTGTAACCATAGAAATCTTCATTGATTTTCACAACAGTTTCATGTTGGCACATTGGACAACTGTAAATCTTTGTGTTACAACTTCACACAAATTAAACATAATTCTCAGTATACAAGAAGAAAGCTGAAGAATCTTCATAACCATTCCACTTGGTGGCAAAGTGCCCTATGCATTTCGGGACACCCACGTCCCTTCTTCAGGGGCCACTGTAATGCAAACAGAAATAGCACATGATTGCTACTGAATCTTACAAAACGTGCTAAGGTGAGGCCGTCAAGCTCGACACTGGATAGATCAACGCCCATTAGTAACGTCAGTGAAAAGACAAATAAAATGTATGCACAAGTTTATTCCACTGAAGTTTAGAAATAAGTGACAGTAGGATGGTACTACAACGTACCAAAGGATTGCGTGCATTAGTGGTGCACAGGAACGAAACCGATAACCACTATAATGACGGTGATAAGATGCCAAAACGACCCAAAGGGCCCAATAAGAGATAAGTACAAGCAGAAGCTACTGTAGAACAAACCAACACTTACTGCTAAGCGAAGAAGCAATAGCTGGCGGTTATAACTATCCACGCTCACAATGGACTCTGATGAAAAAAATAATGAATGGAAGTGAATGTACATCACGAAATTACCAGTGCAGCTAAAGAAACCTTAGTGCAACTACCGATACAAACTGTACCTGAATTGCTAAAGAGGACGCTTGACAGTGACCTATGGACAAAATAACCAAAATTATAACTGACATAACACACACTATACACTGGATTGTACACATTTGGTGAAGCAAGCTGGCTCTTACCTGCACGGAGGTATCCTTAACTTTCCAAGTTAGACCGCGACCGAGTGGTGCAAAAACACCAGCGTGTAAAGGCATACTTTTAAATAACCGAAACCAGTCACGTGACAGCAAGCAACCCGGATATGAACCGTAACAAAGAGACTGGTAGTAAGTGCTGCCATCTTGAAATGGAGTTGTGAACTACAGCGTTAAAAATAAATCGAACCAAAGAATAGTGCTATTACTAGTGTTGTTAGAAGACCCACGTGAACCGATCTTAAAATGTAAAAATAAATGAAGAAGAATAAAAAAAGTCGGCAGGGTCAACGAATAGATAGCTACATATAAAGGTGCACCCTATGATGGCATGGGACTTCCTGGAGAGGCAGCAGTGTACTTAGATGACGGACTACCCACACGCTTTCCAAAAGACCGTATCAATCAGGTACTAGGTATGAAAGTACAGAGATACATAACCACAAAATACAAACAGTGTTTGAAATGAATATAAACAAGCTAAAAATAGAAAAAATAAGCAAGACAGCGCACTTGCAGCAGTTACTATATATTTATATATAAGTTCAAGAGAGTATGCAAGACGACATATACTGTCATAGGTATTGATATTTGAATATAACAGTTTGTGCTTATACTTTGTGCCTATACCTTTATAGACAGTTCGCCAATTAATATTGTTGTATATGTAATTTTAGAGAATCCCAGGAAGTCTTCCAACACCCTGAAACAACCTCCAATCCAGTACATCCAGTACAAGTACCTGAGGATACTATCCAAGAACCACTGAGGCACCACATATACCAGGAAGACTCCGCTTCTCTTGTCTCTCTCATTCCCATTCCCCCTTTGAATGAATGAATGAGAGGGTTCTTGTAAAGCGCATGGCTACCCGGAGGCGTCCCAGCGCTATGCGGTAGATTAGAAGGACAGAGTGAGGGTTATGGGAAAAGCCAGGTCTTCAGGTGTTTGCGGAAGGTAGGAAGATTAGGTTCCCGCCGTAGATCAAGAGGGAGCACGTTCCAGAGCCTGGCGGCATTGTAGGAGAAGATCCTGCCGCCACTCTTTGCCCTCTTGATTCTTGGGACTTCAGCCAGATGGAGAAAGTCGGATCGGAGGCTTCTGGGGGCTTTATAGGGGCAAATCAAGGACTTTAAGATGGGTGGTACATTTCCATTAAGGATTTTATGGGACACGCAGAGGGCCTTGAAGTTGATTCTCTCCTGCACTGGGAGCCAATGCAGGGAGCGCAGTGCTGGTTTTGCCGAGCAACGATGGTACGTGCCGGTGAGTAGCCTAGCCGCTTAATTCTGAATAATCTGAAGTCTCGCGACTACTGAGTTGGGGGCCCCCAGATAGAGGGCATTACCCACGTCGATCCTGGATAGGATTAACGCCTGTATCAGAAGTCTTTTTGCTTGGAAGGGAAGGAGAGGAATGATTTTGCGGATCATTTTCAGTATGCCATGGCACGTGGAAACCGTCTTCCGGGCTTGAGTTTTAAAAGAGATGTCTTGCTCCAGCCAGATCCCTAGGCTTTTTATTTCAGCTTTTGGAGTAGGGACCGTACCCATACAATCAGGCCAGAGGGTTTTGAGATTGCAGTTTGAATAATTGCCAAGCAACATCAGCTCAGTCTTGTCGCCATTAAGTTTAAGGTGCGAAAGACTCATCCACTTTACCACTTCCTTTAGGCAAGAATGTAGGTCTGTGTACAACTGGTCGGATTGATTCAGTGCTACGATCAGTTGTGTATCATCAGCGTACGAGACTATATGGATCCCAAAGGGGGCAACAATATCCACCAGGGGGGCCATATAAACATTAAAAAGGGTAGGGCTCAGGGAGGAGCCCTGTGGGACTCCACACTGCAGGGGGAAAGGATCGGAGATGGTATCATCCTCAAACACCTGAAACGACCTTCCTTCCAGAAAGGACTGGAGCCAGGCAAGGACTTGGCCTGACACTCCTATCCTCCTGAGACGGTGAACTAGAATATTATGGTTCACCGTGTCGAAGGCTGCGCTCAGGTCAAGGAGGATGATAGCGGAAGCGCCTCCCGAGTCAAGAATCTTTCGTGTTTCCTCCACCACTGCTAGTAGTGCGGTCTCCGTTCCTTGTCGGGGACGGAAGCCTGTTTGGGAGGAGTGGAGAAGGTCGTGAGACTCCAAGAAGCCGGAGAGTGAGGAGTTAACATATTTTTCAGCGATTTTGCTCCCACCAGGGAGGAGCGAAATCGGGCGGTAGTTGCCTAGATCAAATGGGTCAAGATGGGGCTTTTTATTAGGGCTTTAACCATAGCTCTTTTCCATTTGGGAGGGACCAGACCCGAGGCAAAAGAAGCATTGATTGTGCTGAGAATGGTAGGGGCAACTAAGGGGGTGACCTTTTGCAAGATACTGAGTGGAGCGGGGTCAAGCGGTGACCCACTTTTTACTGAGGCTAAAATGGATAAAAAGGATTCGAGCGACAGGGGAGTAAAGGACTCCAGGAGGGGGACATGGGAGCCTTGGCAGTAGTCAGAAGTGGAAGTTAAAAAGTCATTGTCATCCACAGGGAGAAGTTTAACGATGTTTTGTACTTTAAGGAGGAAAAATTGTGCAAGGTCGTTACATCGACGTCCTGACACATCGGGAATTGGAGGCGGGTCCTTTCTGAATATCAGAGTACTTACCTATCTCTGGCGTTCGGGGAGTTCTCGAGGACACTGGGGTTCGGTCGTCGTCATCAAGAGCAAAGGAGAACAGGTGAGTGGATTGCTTGACAGAAGACCAAGCCTCATTAGCTCTTCTTGACGACGAGCGAACATGGATCTACCAGAAGATAGGTCACTACTCTCACAACTGACAGAAGTTATTAGAGAGCTCCAGGTGGAGATGCAGCAATTAAAACACGAGAATCATGTTCTCAGAGACGAACTAACAAAGAGTAGGACAGGGTTCATGCAATGGAGAGAACCAAAAGGTCCAGAATCACGTCCTATTCTGACACCACCTAAGTTTACCCCAACATTCTCAAACGCAGGTCCACAGCAATCTGATCAAACCTTACAAGTGACGAGGAACATGGCGGCAGGCTGAAGCCGGTCGCGGGAGCTCCCGGCGCAGCGAGGCAGAAATCAATGTCGGCAGGATATAGCCCACAGTGACGCTTATGGAAGAGAATGTGAGGTATACATGACGCTGTAAGCATTCCGGTAATCATTTCCCGATTTTAAATACCTTTGTTTCCCGTTTGCTTTTTTTTCCCACGCCTGCCGCTGTGCCGCTGTGTACGCCCTTCGCATTGTCACGTCACCGCATGGGGCAGGAGGCAGCTGACTACATTGGATTCGGGGGACGCCGGACTGAGTTGTGGAGGAGGATACGGGCTGCTGTAACCTCGATCGGCTTCCGGGTCGGGGGGGGGCAGAGACAGAACAGTACGCTGGCGAGCTGTAAAGCCCCGAGAAAACTCCACAGCACAAGACTCTTTTTCCGGCCCCCCGGTGAATAGGGTAAGAAAAGCTTTTAGCAGGAGAGAGGTTTGGCAGATGGAAAAAGAGTTGCCTCCTTCTTGTTCTGGGTTGCCTCATTGTTTCCCTGAGTTAGTTTTAGAAAATAAGGGAAAGAAACAGGAGGGGGATAGTGAGTCTGCGCTGGTAGAGGAGCAGCTGGGGTCGGAGGTCTCGGCTGAGCTGCATAAAGTCTTTAGTATTGTACCTGCCCCCCTCCCAAGAAATAGGTATCAGCTGCATTCTCAGTTTGAGGCAAAAAATTGGGGGAAATCAGTTGTGGAGGGGAGAATAGTTGGAGAAGTACTCCCAGTTACCCTTAAGAAAAAGGTGATAAAATCTGGGGGAGTAAAAGCGAAGGGAAGCAAAAGCAGTGCGCCTACCAGTTAAGACAACCCCTTCATTAAAATCTTACTTCAAAATAATGGAGCAGGTGGCGACCTCCAATGGGGGCAGCAAGGACCACAGCAGCTCCCTCCCCGCTTCAGTTGGAAAATCGGTATACACCACTAATTGTGGATGATGATGGTGGAGAGAAAGAGGCATGTCGGGTCGGGGCAGAAGAGACACTTAATGAAGGAAGCCCCCTCCCATTATAGGGTTACTCCCTATATTGAACCGATACTAGCGCAAGGTAGTGGCAGTGCCCTGGACGGTGGAAAACCTGATACTTCGTTAGGGGCAGAAAGCGGCAGGACCCATTTGGAGTTAATGTTATTAAATCTAAGAGGAGATTTATTTTCAAAATTCGAGATTTCTGAGGCTAATTAGAGAGGGATACAGGATAAATGTGAGGTCTTAGAAGAAAAACTGGATGATATAGCCTCGCGAACTGGTGTTCTGGAATCTCAAGTCAAGGTCCTCTCGGAAGCGGTATCAGGGAACAGTAAAGATCTTGAGAAATTAAAAATCCAGAATAAAACCTTACAAGAAGATCTAGAGAGATTGGAGATGCAGGCAAGGCGTAATAACCTAAGAGTTCTCAAAATTCCGGAAGGTGCGGAAGGAGGAGATATAAAGGCATTTATCTGTAAAATCCTCAGGGAAGGAATTCTGAAGGACAGACCGGACATAGATTTGGACAAAGAGATTCAGAGAGTTCATAGAGACCCTTTTAAATTACATCCGGCCAGAAAAGCTCCAAGGAGAATTCTGATCAATTTCCTTACCTATGCAGTTAAAGAGTTGGTGTTGGGGAGAGCTTTAAAAGAAACTGCATTACAACTTGACTCAGTTAACTACCAAATCAGGTCGGATCTTGGAAAGAGAACGGCGCAAAGGCAGTGGGACCTTGGAACTAGAATGCCTGAGCTCAGAAGTCGGGGGCGCAGGTTCAAATGAAATTTCCGGCCATGTTAAAAATAATGTGGTTAAACAAGATGTATAACTTTAGCTCTCCTGAGGAAGTAGATATTTTTTAGCCCAAATGAAGAAGTAGATCAGATTTAGACCAGTATTAGACTCAGGAATGTATAATAGATAGATAATTCTGATTAGATTAAACTTGGGGGCAGTTAGGGGTTAGGAGGTGGTAGGGATGCGGTGTAGATAATAGCGGGAAAAAAGAAGGGAAAAAAAACAAACAAAAAAAAACATAAAAATATACATAAAAGTAGATAAACAATAAAAAGTTTAGTGGAACTTAATATAGTTTAATATGTATTTATGGGTTTATTTATAGGAGTAGATGCTTCGAGCTGCAAAGGGAGGGTCCCGAATAGGCGGTTTTAATCGCCGAAGGAATAGTGGGAGGGTTCCTTATGGGAGGGTGGGATGGGGGAGCACAGGGTGTTGGGAGCAAGGGGGAAAAATAAAAATTCAGTCCTCATACAAATCCTAAAGTTTCAGAGTTACGAGAGAAGAGCCTAGGGGTTGTAAGGATGAATAGGCTAAATAAAGTTAAATTAATAACATGGAATGTGAATGGATTGAGGAGTAGGAGAAAGATGTCCCGGGTCACAGAATTTTTGAAGAACAGTGAGGCACATATTTGTCTCTTAGAAGAAACCCATCTAGAGGCCCATGAGTGTAAACAAGGGTTTAGCAAGGTAAGATGGATTCAGGAGGTGCTTTGTTCAGACCAAAGAGGAAGTACTAGAGGAGTAGCACTGATCATAAGGAGCAATGTAGGTATAAATGTGGTAAAGCAAGACACGGATCAGTCAGGGAGATGGTTGGTGGCTACTTTGACAGTTTGGGGAATACCTCTAGTTTGCGTAGCGTATTATGGGCCAAATGAAGATAATCCAGGGGCACTTTTAAAACTTGAGGTCAGTCTGTTGAACACTACTGCACCGATTATAATTGGGGGACTTTAATTTGGTTTTAAACAAAGAGATAGACCGTACTTCAAAAGCAAAATACAATAGTCCTCCAAAAATGTTTGCTGCGTTAAAAAACATAATTAAAGACTTTAACTTGCTAGATATTTGGAGGAGTAAGAATGGGGAAACTAGAGATTTTACGTTCTACAGTAAAAAGTACAAGCATCACTCGAGAATTGATTATTTTCTTATAGATCAGGTGCTGTTTTCGGATATCGAGGTAATAAACCACATTCCTGCTATATTATCAGACCATTCAGCAGTAGCTATGACCCTGGGGCTTAAGCAAAGAGAGATACAAAAAAGGTGGACTCTAGATAGGACCATGTTATTGGATGAAGAAGTGATTACGGAGATAGGAGATAAAACCGATGAGTACTTCAATTTTAATAACGGCACAGCCAAAGAACAGACAGTGTGGGAGGCTTTTAAATCCTATATAAGGGGGATACTTAGTTCCATAATGATAGGAAGAAGGAAAGCTCTGAAAAATGAAGAAGCGGATAGGATAAGTAAGATTAAGGAAAAAGAAATAGAACTACAGAAAGCATCAATGGAGACCTTGAGTACAGTACCATGTTTGGAAAAAGAGTTGGAGATTCTACGGGCTGAATTTCAAGCTGACCTAGATAAGAAGCTTTTGGATAGGTGGAAAGCTAGTAAGCTTCAGCACTTTGCATACGGAGAGAAATGTGGTTCTTTATTAGCATGGAAGGCGAAAACGGATAGGGCAAGGAACCTGATAAAGATTTTAATCAAAAGAGGGTCAGGAGGAATAATATATGAGGATGATAAAATTCGTGAGGAGGCTAGAAGTTTTATGAGTGATCTATATAAGGAGGATATCGGACCAGGACAAAAGGTAGTTCAGGAGTATCTAAAGTTAACAACGCTCCCTCAGTTGACAGAAGAATATAAGGTATTGTTGCAAGCAAGTATTACTGAAGAAGAAGTTAGAGCACAATGCAACAAAATGGTCAGGGGAAAAGCTGCAGGCCCAGATGGGCTCCCAATTGAGTTATATGTAGGAATTTTAGATAAGGTAGTGCCAATTTTAAAGAACCTGTTTAATAAAATCTATATTGGGGGTGAAAACACACCAGGTTCATGGGCAGAAGCTACGGTGACCCTGATATTAAAACCTAATAAAGACCCACAGAAGATAGAGTCTTATAGACCAATATCCTTATTAAATTCAGATTATAAGCTTTTTACAGGTATATTGGCAGCACGGGTGGCAAAGGTTATAAAGGCGGTAGTTCACTCAGATCAGAGAGGTTTTATACCAGGGAGGCAGTTGAATGAGCTTACTTTTCAGGTAATGGGGGCCATAGACATGGCCGAGGTAAAGAAGGCTCGTCTGACGATAGTAGCAATAGATGCAAAAGCTTTTGACCAGGTTAACTGGGCATATCTGTGGGAGACACTAAAAGTTTTGGTTTCCCTAACAATTTTGTTCAGGCGATGAAGAGTTTATACTTTAGCCCTAAAGCGAAGGTGTTGGTAAATGGGGCCCTGACAGATTGGTTTAATATTACACGAGGCACTAGACAGGGGTGCCCTCTGTCACCGCTTTTATTTAATCTGTATATTGAGCCATTTGTCAGCTGGCTCAGGGTAGATCCTATTATTCACCCCTTTATAATGGGAAAGTTAGAACTTAAACTTGCTCTCTATGCAGATGATTTGCTTTTATACACAACAAATCCTGCAGAGGCAATCCCCAGACTTATCGAGAAGGCAGAGAGGTTCGGTGAAGTCTCAAGGTATAAAATTAATAAAGACAAAACTGAAATAATGGAATGGAATCAAGTAAGGGGAAGTCAGGGGGTAAAAAGTCAAATGAGGTATTTAGGGGTTCAGTTAGTGCAGAAACTAGAGGATATTCCCAAAGTTAATTGGAAGAGGGTTTCTAAAGAGGTGGCTAGTTTACTTACACGATGGGCAAACCTCCTTTGAACATCTATGGGAGGGTTAACCTTGTAAAAATGATAATCCTACCCAAAATTACCTTTCTATATAATTCAGTCCCACTCTTATTTAGGATAGAAGATATAGCGAAGCTACAAGGCAAAATAGGTACCTTTATTTGGGCTTCGAAAGGCCCTAGAATACCCTGGAAAAAGTTAAGAAGAGGTCTTACAGCAGGTGGGTTAGCACTACCAGACCTACTCACATATTGTTATGCTTTTCATTTTAAAAACTTCAGGATGTTGGCTAATAAAACGGATTCCTCATCATTAGGTCTACTGTTTGAGGCTATGTTAAAAGATGTGGAGCAAGGGCAGGAATATTTCCTATACAAGTATGGAGATCCAAAGTTCTATAAAAAGTCAGGCTAAAGATTCTGGGAGCTGCTTTAAAGATTTGGATGTATGTAAGAAGAAGAATGAAAATTCCATATTATGCAGCACAGGCCCCAGTTTGGGATTCCCCGGCACCCCGGAATGCCTACAAGATCAACTTAGTCAGCCTCTAAAAATGGGAGGTATAAGGTGCTGGGGTGACCTGCAAGAGGATTCTAAGCTCATAAGTTGGGAGGCACTTAGCAGGTTAACCGGAGGAACACTGACGAGGTTTAAGTTTTATCAGATATTGTCATGGTGGGCGATGCAGAATTGGCATAAGGAGGAGGTAAATTTGAAAGCGGATTTAGTTACTAGGACGGGCACATGGAAAAGGGAGGTTTCGTTCTGGTATCGGGCTCTATTAGATGCTGAGGATAATGGGGAGTCTGAAGTTATAAGATTGTGGGGCGATGAATATGGAGAAAGTGAAACTGATGTTTATAAAATATGGTCTGACTCTTTTTCTATGTTGCAGGCTATAGTAAAACCAGCCGCACTTAGGAGGAATCATTTGTATACTGCTTATAGAGTTTATTGGTCTCCAAAAAAGTTATCTAAGGTGACAGGGAATGTATATAGTTGCCCTAGGTGCAACTATCCAGCAGCAGATGATATTCATATGTTTATGGAATGTCCAAGAATTAAATCTTACTGGATGGAGGTATGTGGATTTCTGGAAGTTGTGCTGGAGAGACCGACGGATGTAAGTACCAGTTTAATTTTCTTCGGTCTATCGAATGATTATCATGTGAATGCACCTGCATCCAACTTTATATTTTATGTGGTAATCCTGGCAAGGAGAGAAATTTGTAGGGGTGGAAATCGGAAACTCCCCGACTTTTGCTGAATGTTTGAAGAGCATTATCTATACTAGTGAATCAGATATGGCTTGTGACCAAAGAAGTAAAGTTAAGATCTGGGCTGCTTTGTTAAACTGGAGAAAGAAGGAAAGTGGGTCCAATGATTAAGCCAATGTACCGTCGGTCCTGGCCTCCTAAGTAACACCCCGGGGCCCCTAGAAATGTGAACAGGAGTGGGAGAAGGTAACGGTATCATATTGGAGGGAAAGTTTCCTTTCTCTCTCTTTGCCTCTCCCAAGGGCTAGTAAAGGTTGGCATGGAGTGATTGGAGGAATCCCATTAAGAGATTTGGTAGTATGAGGACAAAAAAAAAACCTTACAAGTGACAGTTGTCTCTCCCACTCCAGTCCCTTTAGCAAATCCCGAACGTTTTACAGGAGATAGTTCTCGTTTTGCTGCTTTTATGAGCCAATGTCAACTGCATTTTCTCTGTAAACCACAAGTATTTAACACAGACACTGCTAAAACGGCTTTTATAATCTCATATTTAGGTGGAGTAGCAGCTAATTGGGCTATTCCTCTTGTAGATACTAATGATCCTCTTTTACAAAATTTTGATAATTTCAAAGAAACAATGACACGTCTGTTTGCTCGTCATGTTTTTGTACAATCTAGTGACAATGAGCTTTTAAATCTCCGTCAAGGAACTAAGGATTTACTCACATATATCACAACGTTTAATCGACTTCTAACTGAGACACGCTGGCCCGAGGAAAAGCTGTCACATGACTGGTTTCGGTTATTTAAAAGTATGCCTTTACACGCTGACGTTTTTGCACCACTCGGTCGCGGTCTAACTTGGAAAGTTAAGGATACCTCCGTGCAGGTAAGAGCCAGCTTGCTTCACCAAATGTGTACACTCCAGTGTATAGTGTGTGTTATGTCAGTTATAATTTTGGTTATTTTGGCCATAGGTCACTGTCAAGCGTCCTCTTTAGAAATTCAGGTACAGTTTGTATCAGTAGTTGCACTAAGGTTTCTTTAGCTGCACTGGTAATTTCGTGATGTACATTCACTTCCATTCATTATTTTTTTCATCAAAGTCCATTGTGAGCGTGGATAGTTATAACCGCCAGCTATTGCTTCTTCGCTTAGCAGTAAGTGTTGGTTTGTTCTACAGTAGCTTCTGCTTGTACTTACCTCTTATCGGGCCCTTTGGGTCGTTTTGGCATCTTATCACCGTCATTATAGTGGTTATCGGTTTCGTTCCTGTGCACCACTAACACACGCAATCCTTTGGTACGTTGTAGTACCATCATACTGTCACTTATTTCTAAAATTCAGTGGAATAAACTTGTGCATGAATTTTATTTGTCTTTTCACTGACGGTACAAATGGGCGTTGATCTATCCGGTGTCGGGCTTGACGGCCTCACCTTAGCACATTTTGTAAGATTCAGTAACAATCATGTGCTATTTCTGTTTGCATTACAGTGGCCCCTGAAGAAGGGATGTGTGTGTCCTGAAATGCATAGGGCACTTTGCCACCAAGTGGAATGGTTATGAAGATTCTTCAGCTTTCTTCTTGTATACTGAGAATTATGTTTAATTTGTGTGAAGTTGTAACACAAAGATTTACAGTTGTCCAATGTGCCAACATGAAACTGTTGTGAAAATCAATGAAGATTTCTATGGTTACACTTTCGTACGACTATAATTTTTGGTTAATATTGTGAAACAGTATTACTAGCTAATGTGAAATTGTGTATCGATTAAATAATTTATTTCTGTAGTGCACTCGGTTTTCACAAGCCATTTAGCTTGTCTTTTCACTGATTGTAGTACTATAGGGGACAGGCAGCCCCTAAATACCGTGTAGCACACATTGAGTAGTAAAGCTCGATTAACACTTCTCTTAGAAAGTCATATCGTTATTTCTACATTCCAGGTGTGCAGTACTTACCTTTTTAGTTGATGGTGTCACTCATGCCATCAACAATCTCAGTTGAGGAGGCTAGGACAACATAGAGCTAAGTAGGCAGAAATGTCTCTGACTTGAGCATTGTATGTAGATTGCTCAGGCCATGAGCATTGTACATCAGTTGTGACATGTAAGACAAGTGAAACGGGACACAATCACAATTTCATCTTGTTTTGAGTCACAGAAACAGGGCCTCATGGTTTTTGTAGTAATTTCAATCTCTACGTACCAACACTTGAAAAATGGTTAACTCCATGAGACATGAACATCAGTTGTAATATATCAGACAAGTGAAAATGCGCACAATCACAATTTCATCTTGCTTTAAGTTACAGAAACAGGGCCTCACAGTAATTGTATTCATTTCAATCTCTAATTACCAACACTTGCAAAATGGTAAACTGCATGAGATATGAACATCAGTTGTAATGTGTCAGATAAGTGAGAATAGGCACAATCACAATTTCATCTTGTTTTGAGTTCCAGCACCAGGGCCTCATAGTAGTTGTAGCCATTTCAATCTCTACTTACCAACACTTGCACAATGGTTAACTTTATGAGATATGAACATCAGTTGTAAAAAGTCAGAGAAGTGAGAAAGGCACAATCACAATTTCATTTTGGTTTGAGTTACAGAAACAAGGCTTCCTTGTAGTTGTAGTCATTTCAATCTCTACTTACCAACACTTTCAAAATGGTTAACTCCATGAGACACAAACATCAGTTTGGGGACAATCTCAATGTAATCTTGTTTTGAGTCACAGAAAGAGGGTCTCAACATAGTTGTAGTCATTTCAATCTCTACTTGCCAACACTTTCAAAATGGTTAGTGTACCATAATTATTGCCAAAATGCAGTTGGGATGGACCATACATTACATTTTGACAAACATCATGGGTTCTGGAATAATATTTATCTAGTAATACACTTACAGACACCATTTCAACATGTGGCATGTAATAGAGGTTGATACATGTGATCTTATATAAAACAATACACATTAACACAGACAAACCAACATCTCTGATACTTTGAAGGTTGCATGTTAGTAAACTAGGTACACAACACAATGGCAAAAGCTCAGTTGAGAGCAAACAGGACATTGAGGTATTGTGACAGTTAGGGAGGTGTTACTTACCAGACTCCACTCCCCAAGGTATTCCTGTCAAGCCCTCAGAATGTAGGAAAGCCAAAACCTTCTCCTTCCAGGGAAACAGTTGTATTGGGGTGCTGGGAGAACCACCACCAGTCCTCTGGGCCTCCAGGTGTTGCTTGGAGGCCAGGGAGTGCACCTTCCCCTCAGGTTGTTCCACCTCTCCCTAATTTTCTCCTGTTTGTGCAGGGGTGGTACCTATAGCATTCACTCTGTTGACTATTCTGGACAACATTTCCCTCTTCTTACTGAAGGCAGTATGTTGGAGTTGGTCTCTAAACAATTACGGCTCAACTCTTATGATTTCATCCACCATGACAAAGAATTCAGCCCCTGAAAAGCATGGATTTGTTTGGCATAAGATAACTAGAAATTAAAAGTAAGTTACAAGGAAAAAAGAAACAAAAAAACCAAGGGATGTGAGAAAAATGTGCAACCAAAAAAGTGTGGAGAGTGTTTTTTTATAGTGTGATTTGCAGGTGCATCCACTTGGCCAATGGACTTCAGGTGTGTCGTATTCGTATCCATCTAATGACCACTGTTGTGGTGCTTTGTTGAGAGCGTACCACGGCAGACTACTGCCTCCGGGGAGCGGCCGCAAGGGGACCACCAGTACATCTATGTTTTTATAATCGACTCAGCAGGAATCCACAGCCCCGACGGCAATGGAGTATGCATCGCCAATATTGCAGTTCGCCGTGGCGCAGGCTGGACACACTCTATCGACTATGGCAGCGGTTCAGGCTGCATGCATCGTAATAGGGTAGTCTATTTGGCACTGCCGCCGCAGCTGTATGGCAGTAAGACAGCCAAATTCCTAATCAGGCCCTAAATTATTTTAACTAATTCTATAAAACTGTTGTATTAATTACTGATTATGAATGCATTAGACATTTAGGGGCTTATTTTGATGTCGGGTGGAATACCTTCTGCCCGACACCGACTCGGTCCTGGGACCGACCGACACCCGATCTGTAAACCGGCCATAACACAAGCTCCCATTGAGGAAAGGGAGGTGCAGTTCATCCCTGCACCCTTGAGGTGCCTGCCAGAGGGTGCAGGGATCAAACCTCGGCTTCCAACTGGAGGCTGTGCACCAAAGGGGGCCCTACTAGGGGCCCCCAAACACCCTTTCCGACATGGTTTCCATGTCAGACAGGCTGGCATGGAAACCATGTCAGAAACCGTGCATTGTAATCTCAAGTGCAGAAAGGCCCGCCTTTGAGATTACTAGCTGACTTCTGACTCGGCAGAAGCCAGTTGGAATGACCAGCCAGTTTACTTTCCAACCGCCTCTATCATAATGAGGCGATCAGAAAGTAAACCAAGCGACCCATTACGAACATTAAAGAGGGGGCTACGGGGTCCCCCTCCTGGGGCCAATAATCGCTCTGGGGACCTACACCCCCTTGGGCCGGCTCCTGTTATGTCCCGGGGCGCACATCCATGGGACATAGCTCTTTCCTTTTGCTTGGCAGTAGCTGTGACAGCTACCGCCAAGCCAAAGCAAATACTCCAGTTCCAGCGGGCGGGAGAACTGAAAGTGCTTCCACCCGCTGGAAGCAGAAGTTTCATCTCTTTCCCTGCTCGCAGACTTGCGGACACGAAAAGAGATGAAACAGATTGCTCTCGCATGCAGGGAGCTGCATTTCCAGCAGCTCCCTTCGTGCAAGAGCAATGCCGGCTCCTGCAGGAGGCGGGGAGCCGGCTGGGACCGCGGGGGCCAAGAGTCTCCCTCCGCAGTCCCAGGGAACAAAGAGAAGAACCAGGCAAAAATGAGGTCAGAAGTGAGCAGAAAGAGGCAGACTAAAGGTCAGAAACAATGAGCAGAAAGAGGCAGAAAAAACGTCAGCAATGAGCAGAAAGAGGCAAGATAAAGGCAAGAAACGTGCAAAAAAGAGGCAGAATAAAGGTTAGAAATATGTGGAGCTTTTCTGCTTTCTGCTTGCACTGACGCACTTTGTGCAGCCTAGCACCAACACAGGCACTCTTGCAACATAGTGCAAGGGTGCCTGGTTACAGGTAGATTTTCTTAGAGGCATTTTCTTCTTTCTATGAGTGATGCAGAATGCATCACATATAGAAAGAGGAAGTAATGAAGAGAAATAAAAATATTTCTTCTTGTACACCTCACTGGGGAAGGCGTAGAATTTTGATGCAGTCCGAGGTTTCCAAGTCTTTGTCAACCTGGGAATGAGCCAAAATCCAAGGGTGGATGCAAGGGAACGCCCATGCTTCACCCATGGAACACCTCCGAAGTTGAAATATAATGTAACGCAGCACAAGCAACAGCATTGATTTACAGTTCTTTACAAATGCCCACAAGGAGGTTAAAATCACCCCTTGCTTGACTTTGTAAATATTACTGAAGCCTTTGCGTTGCCCTACTATCGCCTTGCGTGATGCAAAGACAAGGCAAAGGTTTCATAAATATGGGCCTTAATATGTTCTCTAGTTTTGAACCCTGCGGTTTAAAAATGGGTTGGAGCTAGTTGAATGTACATCTTTTAGTGTGTGATGGTGGACCACTTTTAGGTGCGGATGTTTCTTGTGTGGAGACTGTGAAGAGAAATGTGATAAGGCAGGCAATGTTTATATTTCTCTTTGTGTCTGTAGTGTCTCAAAGAGAGCACTGATAGGAACTACTTTAGTTATCTTTTCATTCAATGTATAACTGCGATGGCTGATGTGATATTATGTTCAATGCATTTCAGCAAACATTCTAAAAATTAAAAACACATGCCCAAAAGCTACACGAACCGTGTACTTTCCAAATGGAGAAATCTAATTAGGTTTAATTTCTTCTCATCGAACTTTAATTTGTTGCTACAGTTTTACTTGAGAAAAATACAAACTATTATCCAATTTTGTGGGTCACCACAATCAGCTCTTTTCTCCATTAACTGCAAACACACGGTTTTATAAGTGCGGAATTGTAAGGCGTTCATCCATTAAAACACAATTTCTTGGTAGCACAATTAAATTCAGTTAATTTACAAGAGGGAAAATCTTGGCAACGAGCAGAATCATGCAATGTCATGAACACATTAACATTTGGATCAAAATTCTACATCGTGTCAGCCAGTAAACAGTATAAATGGCTCAGATTTGCAATAAATAATTGTCTATTAATACTTTGGCATGGTGCAGCAAATTAAAGTCTCACTTCAGTAAACACAGCTGTAGGCAGGAACGAGCCTTGCAAGACGCAGGCACACGTACAGCAGAACGCCGAAGAGCCGGCAGGCTACGTTTCCTTCCAGAATGAGAGCAATATCCATCAGCTTTAAATGGCAGGGCCTTTAAGAAAAGAAAAGCTTTCTCGGTTATCCTGTCTCTGGCATCCAGGACTAGGTGTCTGGCCATGACTTTCTTTAATAGTTTTGGAGGGAGGTAAATACAATTGACAATTTACGATTATTTTCAAAATCAATAACCACTGACTATGTATGAGATAAAGTGAAAGATTGATTAACACAAAAAGTAAGATGAAATAATATATAAAAACATGGCCTCAATAAATAATTAACCTGGGAAGAAAATCAGAATAATATATGACTTCGATTCGAACTTTAATTAATCATAATTTAAAATATTCGCTGACTGGTACCCATTTTTTTCCTGAATGAGGAGAGGACATTTGTTTGCCATTTTGATAGAAAGTTCTGATTGAAAGCACATGATTACCTAGTGAATATATAAACAGGACAACAGATTACTGTTAGAAATTGGGTTACTGGTTGACTGAGGTATGAGCTCTGGTCAAGCAGCAACCACAATCCTAGTCAGAGTAAGAGGCAGGCAAACTCTAAATTAACCTGTGTTCACCCTCTGGTAGCTTGGCACAGGGCAGTCAGGCTTAACTTAGAGGCAATGTGTAAAGCATTTGTGCAACACTTCAAACATTAACACAGTGAAAACACCACATAAAAAGATCCTACACCAGGTTAGAAAAACAGAGCAAAATTTAATAAATAAAACAAGACCAAAATGAAAAATATCCAATTTGTAAAACCAGAGTTATGAATATTTAAAGAATAAAGGGCCTGATTAAGATATTGGCGGATGGGTTACTCCGCGACAGTGCTGACAGATATCCCAACTGCCATTATATCCTATGGATTTATATTTCGGCAGAAGGGATATCCTTCACCGTTGTGACGGAGTAACCCGTCCGCCAAGATGTGAATCAGGCCCAAACTGTAAAATAGCACCTAGAAACAGAAAGCGCCAACTGGGGCTATCTGGTCGTGCTAGAACAGGTCAAAGTCAAAAGTTCATGCGAATGCGATGGAGCCCGGGTTGGATACAGTCCTTGATTAGTCCAGCTGAAGTTTTAATTTCTCAAGTTTTGTGCATTTTCGGGGGGCAGAATTTTGCTGGGAGCAAAGAGATTGTTGCTGGCGATGGTTGACAGGGCACGAAGAGCAGGGCAGGTATCACGTATGGCTGACCTAGCCGCTCGCATTGGCGATCTACACAGACCGACGTTGTGTGCTGTGTGAAGAGACAAACTTGCGGCAACTCACGCTGATTTCCATAGCGAATGGTGCAGTTCTGCTGCGAACGGGCCTGTTTGCGGTCCCAAAGAGCCCAAAAGCTTGACTTTAAGAGTTCGAGAACCACACCAAGGGCCCAGGATATGAGAGGCACCTCTTGAGGGTCAGGAACGTGTTAAAGACAACTCCAAGAGCTGTGGGGAGCCTGGTATGTGCATTGGGCTCAGATCAGGGGGCCAGCAGACAAGCCATTTGAGTCACTCTGGGGTCCTGGGTTCAAGATGGGTTCCAGGTCCAGTTCTTCTTCCTCAGGCAAGAGGGAAGCAGGCAGTAGGACAGCACAGCAAGGCAGCACCTCCTTCAGAGTGACTGTCCTTTCAGCAGCACAGCAGTTCTTTTCCTGGAAGAGTATCCACAGATACAGAAGTGTTCTGAAGTGGTTGTGTCTGAGGTCCAGTACTTATACCCAATGGTGCCTTTGGAGTGGGGGAGACTTCAAAGAAAGTACACAGAGGTCCTTCCTTCCTGCCCTAGTTCCAGACTCATTAAAGGGGGGTATGCAGCCCATTGTGTGTAGACAGGACACATCTTACTTAGGTATGAGTCTTTGCCCAGCTCCATCCAGCCAGAGATGGCCCATTGAGATACACATAAACTTCTATTGTGTGTGGCTGTCTAGGAGGAATACACAAAGTCCAGCTGCCAACTTCACCCAGTCATGTGATCAGAGACAGGCTACAGGCACCAAATGGCTAAACCATGAAAATGCCAACTTTCCAAAGTGGCATTTTCAGAATTGTAATTTAAAATCTGACTTGACCATAAGTTAAGATTTTAAATTAAGATTCCAGAGACAACAAATTGTAATCTGTTATTTCTTACCATTTGCAAATTACAATAAGGTAATCCCAATGTTATCCTATGGGAGATATGGGTCTTGCAGTATTGAAAAACCAATTCAAGTGTTTTCCACTACCAGGACATGCAAAATGTAGAATTTCATGTCCTGCCTTTTAGATACATGGTACCCTGACTTCTGGGTTATCCAAGGCCTATCTTAAGGGTGACATATGTATAAAAAGGGAAGGCTTGGGCCTAGCAAAAGCTGTATTTTGCCAGGTCAAAATGGCAGGGTAAACTGTACACTCAAGGGCAGGCCTGAGACATGGATGAAGGATACTTAAGTAGGGGGCACAAGCACTGCTGCAGGCCCACTAGTAGCACTTAATTTACAGACCCTGGGTACATATAATGCACTTTACTAGGGACGTATGAGTAAATTAAATATGCCAATTGGGTATGAGCCAATATTACCATGTTTAGGGGAGAGAGAACAAGCACTTTACCACCGGTTAGCAGTGGTAACATGTGCAAAGTCCTAATACCAGAAAGAACAAAGTCAGAAAAGTGGAGGAGGCAGGCAAACATTTGGGGGAAGACAACCCTAAGGCTGTCAGATCTAACATTTACAATGTCATTGTTTGAGCTGTCATCCTTAGGGTGGTCTTCCCCCAACCTTTTCCCTGCTTACCTCCACATTTTGCTGTATCTTTTGTTGGCCTTAGGACTCTGAGCACTTTACCGCTGCTAATCAGTGCTAAAGTGCCTGTGCTTTTCCCCTAAACATGTTGACATTGGTGTACACCTGATTGGCATATTTAGTTTACCTGTAAGTTCCTTGTAAAGTGGTACACCACGTAGCCAGGGCCTGTAATATAAATGTTACTAGTGGGCCTGCAGCACTGGTTATGCCCCCCACACAAGTAGCCTTTCAAACCTGCTTCAGGCCTGCCATTTCAGAGCCTGTGTGGGCAGTTCACTGCCACTTCAATTTGGCATTTAAAACCTCTTGCCAAGCCTTAAACCCCCTTTATTACATACAAGTCACCCCTAAGGTAGGTCCTAAGTAACCATAAGGACAGGATACTGTGTAGCTAAAAGACAGGACATGTACTTGTTGGTTTTACATGTCCTGACAGTGACATACAGCAAATTAGTTTTTCATTGTTTTGAGGCTTACTCATTCCACAGAATAGCATTGGGTATTCCTTAAAACACTTTTTAAGCTGTAATTCCTTATTGGAAAGGAGTAGCTACTTTATGTTTAATATCCTTGGAATGGTGGTGGTAAATCCTCTTCAATTGTGAAGTTGGATTTGACAATACCATTTTAGAAATGCCACTTTTAAAAAGTGGACATTTCTCTGTTCTTAACTTTGCTCTCTGTGCCTGCAGCCTGTCTCCAATACACTTCTGGACTGGGTGACAGCTATACTTTGTTCATTCCTTCTAGACAACCACAACACAGGAATGGCTGGGTGTGACAGTTGATTCATCTGCATTCATTTCATCTGTATACTGATAGCCTTCCTGGGCAGGAAGTGGGAGAGGTGGCTCAAACTTACTTCTGAACAGGTTGTGTCCTGCCCTCACACAAAGGGCTGATTTACCCTCTACCTGTAGTCTGGAGCGAGGGCTCAGCTGAAAAGGATCCTTGTGCACTTCAGAGAGTTCCTTTAAAGTCACCCCCTACAGCAAAGGCACCTTTGGGTATAAGTACCAGGGCTCTGGCCCTATCAAATAAGTGCACTATTGGACCAGGGAAGAACTCTTCTGGAGTAAAGACTGACTATTGTTGTGATTGACTATTCTGATGAACTGCTTCTCTGCTTTACTGAACTTCCCTGCTGCCTACTGATCTCTGCCCTACTGGGGACAAGGACTGGACTCTCTCACTTGAACCCAGAGTGACTCCAAGGGCTTGCTGGCTTGCCATCTGTTTTCTGAAGTCTCAGGGACACAAAAGACTTCCGGCAATCCTGCTGGTGCTGCTGGACACTGTCATCTGTGATTTCTACCCTTGCCTAAGGTCTCCCCTCCACTGGATTCAGGCCATCCTGGCTGATGAGGGGTGAAACCCCGAAACCGGTCCTAGGATGCTTGTTTCCAGTCCAGGGAGGACCTGGCTTGGCAGTTCGGGCTAGACTGTTCTCATGAGGCACAGGGTCAAGACTGATTTGCATATGGCCAGGTCTAAACTGGGGTGACAAGGTGAGCAAAAAAATGATGGATTTAACCCAGATCTTTTGACTGGGGGTGAATGTTTTGATTTTTTCTGCATTCCGTCCATCAATTGTGTGTCTTTTGTCCCCTCCGGTCCTGGGCCTCAGAAGTGGGTTCTGCAGCTGATTCCTGCAAATCATGATGCATTGCCTCGACTGAATGAGAATTTCAGCTGCAGTGCCCCTTCGAGGCCGTTCAGTGACTAAGAATCCACAACATGCGTGGCTCCACGATGATGCAGAGGTGGTTCGACGACGAAGCTTTGCATTCACTTCAGTGGAGCTCAACGACATTGCAGAACTCTCTCTGTGCGCCTCAACGAAGATGCAGTACACTGTTGACATCGACAAAAGCTCCATCCAAGGTATTTTTTTCAGCTGGACCTGTCTGGGTCCTTTAGTCGGCCTGCCCTCCATCTTGGTTGGCCCGAACTTTGACTTTGCACTGGTCCCTCGCGACCTCAAGTAACCTTTTGACCGCTAGTGACTACTAAGTACTATTTTTGGTTTAATCTTTAAAAATACATATCTCTACTTCCAGCTATTGGATCATTTTTGTCGTTTTGGTCTTGTTTTACTCAGAAAAATATTCTCTATTTTCTAACCCTCTGTGGAGTCTTTTTGTGGTGTTTTCATTGAGTTACTGTAATTTAAGTGTCACACAAATACTTTACACATTGCCTCTTAAGTTAAGCCTGACCACTCTGTGCCAAGTCCAGAGGGTAAGCACAGGTTAGTTTAGGATGGGCATCTGACTTACCCTAACTAGGGTGGTGGTCCCTACTTGAACAGGGTGCAAACCTCTGCCAACTAGAGTCCCCATTTCTAACAGTTATCAATTAGGGCAACATAGTAGGCCATTAATGAAAGAAGGGAGATCAGTACATGGTCATATTAAGCCCACTTAGTGACATGAAATAAAATAGCTAGCCTTTTTGCCACAGTGGCAATGGAACTACAAACAAATTACTGTTCTTTAAAGCTACTACATTGTTCTGCTAGAATAGGAATTGCTGGAATTCCGTTTGACAAAATGAATTGCAGATCATATTTTTATCCAGCTGTCATTTCAGCTGAAACAAAACTATGACATCTATTTGTTTGGCACACCACATGGTAAATAAATCATCACACCCCCAAATGAAATCAAATGTCTCAAAGAACTTTATCCAATGGGCTTCTCATGTGTACTTTCCCATCTACCTGTGGATGAGTAAGTGCTTAATCCGTATTGCGTTTGTCATTTCAAACCTACAGTTTAGCCCACATTTTACCAAAATAATACCAAGTTATGCTTTGTGTATTTGCTTGGGTCCGAAAACGTTACCTATGTCACAGAACTTGATGCATGTTAACATATTTCTTGTTTGTGTATGAATGTATTTCAATGTATGACAAAGTTGATAGGCCTAAAGATTCAGGCTCTCCTTAATGTGGTCTTCTTAGCTTGATTTGTCTTGCTAACTGAAATTTGATGTGGTAAATTTTCACATACTTTTGCTGCTAACATTGAGAGAGCTAGAGAAGGATTTTTCAATTCTTCTGCAACATTTCAAAATGTCTCCAGTTCAGTTTACAGGTTGGCCATGTGCCATCCAGTGCTGTCAGATTTTGTAAGTTACAATGTAGTAGATTCATTACGTTTCTTAATAAACTAACATGGGCATTGTCTTCTGTGCTGTGTAACAGATACAGAATCCAAGGTTAAATGGCCTTCACTTGCTGCATATACCCTAATGTGTTGAAAAAGTACACAACACTCTAGCATTTGGAGCAAGGCAAGGAGCTGGACCAGTTGCTGGGGAGAAATGCTGAAAACTGTGGCTCCAATATGAGGCCTACTGACATACAGGTAAGCACAGGGCTGTTCATGAATCGGCAAATACTATGAAATATTTTGAATCCTCATATCAAGCTGTGAACAAGCTAAATGCAGTATAATTTGGATGTTTTAAAAACAGGTTAGGGATGTGTGATGAACAATGTCTACAGTCTATTTAGCTTTCATTCTCCTTCATTCTGCTAAGGTGTTTACTATTATTGTGATAATTCTTATTTGATGTGTAGAAAAATAGCACATAAATTCTAATTTGCTCTAAAATGCCAACACTCATGTGAGTGCTGATTGTGGGGTTCAGTTCTGGGTTCTAGAGTATCACTTGTAGATGTAAGAGATTCTTAGATAGGTGTGTCTGACTCCTAACACCCAAACTCCAAAACACCATTTATCAGTTTGAAGGCTGGGAGACACCTGCCAGTTTTTTCTTTTCTCTGAAAAGGACTGCATTTCCTTTTGTGGCTCAGAAAATCTTCCCTAATGGATCCCAAAAGTATTGAGATAACCTAACATAGTGGCCAACATGGGTCTTGAGGGCCTCCAACCCTAAAGTCACACACAAATTATTCCTGAGACAACTGTAGGAATTTTTAAATACTCCTCAAATATAGGCAAGGTGTGCTCTAGTCCAACTAGGGTTTGTCCCATCTGTTGTTAGTACCAATTTCTGAGTCTTTGTATGCAATGGCCGATGCACCCAGCCCATCCTGCACATTTAACAGTAAAGGGATCCTCACTATAGGGGGACAAAATCAGGGCCATTGGAGGGGTAGAATTAGTCTGTATGAGTGAAGTGTTTTACTGCTGGATTGAAATCAAGTTGCTGATGCAGCAGGGTTTTTATGCCAAGTTTGATCCAATAGATCCTCTGGCATGATACATTCTGCATAGATACATTTAAGTACTTTTAAGATGCTATGAGTATTTTACTTTATTTCAGGAAAGACTATCACATATACAGACAGTACATTTAGGATACTTAGCATTGCCGGTAGGAACATGAGTAGCTTTAGGCGGCTACACACCACACCTAGCAAGGGAACAACAGGACATAGATATACAGAGACATGCTGGTGGAAGTGATAGTGATTTACTAGCAGCTTAGGCAAAATGTATTTGCAATAGTTAAGTCCTAGGATGACAGATAGAGCTCAAACACCTATACTAGCCCAAGGACCTGCCATTACCCTACAACCTATTATTGCAATAATGGCAGATTATCCCACCAAACTGAATGAGATTCAATTTTGGCTCACTAATACAACCAACCAATTTGAAGTACTATATCCTCATTCCACACCACAAGCATTGAATAATAAATATGTGCCTTCCCATGGGAATAGTGCCCTATCTTAAGCAATGTCAGTATCAGGTAAGCATAGTTGTAACTCTCTAAACAACTACACAGAACAGTCCATCTGTATTACCTGACATCCGTAGATAGATTCAAGAAGATCACAGTATATCACCAGCAGCAGACCCAGGCATGAAATTAATAGGCAATGTTGATAGAGTAGCAAAAAATGTAATGGGTAATATAAAGAGTGAAGCAGCACATTTGGCCACAGAAGGAATGTGCACATGTACTCCTCAAAACCAGAAAGAAGCAGAGTTTCCAAAGGTTATTTGTCAAGTGTATATCTCTATGGGTAGAACACTCTAGAAACTAAGCTAAAAAGCCTCAGCTAAAATCTAAATCTGAAACTGAAGTAAATTCTAAAGACAAAAATAGGATACAAAGAAACCGGAGGGATATGACCCAAAAACCTGAGGTAAATTCTGCAAAGTTTCAGTGTTACCTTAGAGATGGGGACGAAAGATAACTTGTGGGATTAGAAAGATATTAGGGCTTCAGAAAAATTTTTTATTGGATAAGCGTCTCTCATGGACTTAGGCAACCCTATCCAGTAAGCGTGCTGATTCGTCTCTGGAACCTAAAAAACAAACCGGCTTATCAGCAAGTGAAAGGGTACTGGAAAGGATATGAACAAAAGTAGCACTTCCAAAAGAAAACAGTAGACACCACAAAGAGAAAGGATTCCACACAAAAAGGGGGTCCTTCTAAAGAACAAAGAGCAGGGAGTGTGCAGTGGCCATCCTAGACAGTAGAATAGAGACCACAGTAATCCATCTGAAGTTCAAACCCCTCTTGAACGCAGAGGAGGCTGATTAATTTATGCAAGTTGAAACTCTAGATGGATATTTGAGTGGACCAGACTTAATTCGTAAAGTTCAAATTTGAATTGAAAGAGATGTGGAGTGGAATAATTCAATAATATGCTGAGTCATATTACATTACACTAGCTAGAAGATTGCTCACCCCCCCAGAAATTGGAAATGATGCTCCAATCATAGAAGAAGTTATCATGGGACCCTTTTCCTTATTAGAGCTCTAAGCACTGAAAGAACAGTATGCCTCCAAGCCTCTGATTACAAGTGGTGGAATTTCTCCCAGAGAGAAAAGTTTGGGTGGAATTTCACCACCCACAATTCTGAGTGTCTCCAGAGCCAAAATGTTTGGGTCCATAAACTCCGGTCTAGATAATTCTGGTCCAGGAGACACCAGATCTGTCTTTGTTGTTGCAGAGGTAGATCAAACACAACCAAACACCTGCCTGATCTTTCAGAAGCACTGGGCCAGCAGACAATGCCCCCCTATGGACTGACTGAAGTGTGCCCTGATTCCCCCGTTCCTCATCAAAAAGCAACCCTCACACTGATTCTTTCTATCTGCTGAGAGCATGTGGAAAATGTCAGCCATTTTCTTCCAGGAATCAAGGAAAACTGTCTCGAAAAGTACCTGGTATCCCCGGGTCTATGCAGTTATTCCACATTCTGGAGAGAAAATGTATAATTGCTGGTTTTTGGGATACCATTCCGAATTGGGAATTCCAGCCCTCCTTTATCCTAGCCCCAAAAACAGACACACTTGTAATAGGACTAAAAGGGTTTTACTTATGGCTCTAGCGCTGCATAAAAATCAAGCAGTATGAAACAAAAAAGCACTTTCACAAGCAATTCCATTGAGACAACCACTGGTACAGCAGCAATATCCTATGACATGAGAGAAAAAAAGGGATTTAAAGCAAATTTTTAATAATATGTAATAGTTATGGAATAATTTCCCAATGCTTCTTTACAGTGAACTCCCTGATTTTTCTGATTTTGAAACTCAAAGAATCCTCAATGTTAATTTTGTACTATTAGAACTTTAACTTTTTATTCAAAATATTTCCCAAATCACAATATTTGACTGCATTTGTATGTGGATACAATAAGAATTCACTCAATAACTGTAGGGAGCTAAGAATAGTTCAGAAGTTTTCAGAGCATGCATTATTGAGTTGCTACAAGACTATGTGCATGTACTGTCCTAAGTGGATGACATATAAATTACTAATAATGGGTTAGAGGAAGACCTACATTATGAAAACAAAATAATGACTATAACCCAAAGAACTGTCTTCAGGTAGGAGCAGCCCTTGATCCTCAAGACACAGTTCCCAATGCACAGATCTCCAGGCAAAGTTCACTCTCATGCAACAGCATGAAGAGGCAGTGTTCATAAATATACAGAAAGGATACCTACTTGATGTGACACAGAATACAGGCACATGCCATACACTTCATTGTGCCCAGGTGGGTAGCATGACACAATACCGAGTACAAAAATATTGTGATATACAAACATTGTGATGAAAGCATTGGTAATCATAATATTGACTTTCTTAAACCCCTATAACAAAAATATAAGCTGCAAAAATATCCTCATTCAAGAAATCGAAAAAATAATGCAAATAAAAAAATAGAGAGATAATATTGATAACAAGCTAAAACAAATGTAAAACTACAAAAATATTGGCAAACAATATATCAACTAGTATAATGCCATTATAAAGGATAAAAATAAATAAAATAAATAATAATGAAAAACAAAAAATAACACTACGGCATAGAATAATATTAAATATATCAAAAATATATAACAAATATTAGATATATAATCAAGTCTTTAATTAGTGTCTTATATATATTGCAATAACTAAAAGAAAAGTAACATCTAACTATCACCAACTATCACTATATTCAATCAAACAAGTCTAAATAAAGAACATGAGAAACACACAAACTACTGCACAAGTAGCAAACAGCTTCACTTTGCTGAGTGGGAGCCCTCCATCACCTTTACCATCAATCGAAAAACCAAAAGGAACTGCATCCCGTAAAATTTTTACCTTACTACCTTTACAAAAGTAAAAAAACAAAACTATACTCTAACGATAAGCAAAATTCATGTAATGAACTGCATTTTCTTTTTTAATATATTATAAATACTGAACTGAATGTGTGAAATCTTAATAACCAGCATCAACAGAAGGGAAAAACAGAGAAATATTGCACACAACAAGAGCAAGGAACAAAAGTAGCAAAATATTGTTAGTACAAAATGCTTAATAATGACAATTCTTAATTCTTTAACCATACAACTTAGCAAAAATATTACCATTAAAATCATTACATTTATATTCATCTCACTTATATGTCTCTTGTGTCTTACACAGGGGACATCCACATGGTCCTTTAGCTCGACAGAAATATAAGCACCTAAACAATTTTTGTATTCGTCTAGCTAAAAGTGCCAGCTGTATGAATACTGATTGGCTCAAGCTCAGCCGAGAAAAAAACACGGGTTGGTGATGAGTGGTCTGCCTCGTTCCTTCAAAGATGTCTCTTACTCTTACTCCTTGTGATTATGTTAAGAACCTTGATGCCTTTTTTGATTCCTCACTTTCATTTTATGTCCAAGTATAAAAAAATTACATCCAATTCTTTATCCACTCTTATTCTTTCTTTCTTAGACCACAGTAATTTACTGTATTTAGGTATTCCATCTTATTTGATGGAACAGCAGCTTCAGACTGTGCAAAATACAGTGGCACAATTACTTTTTTTTACTTCCTCCCTGGACCTCAACTACAGCAATTCTCATGCAGTTACACTGGCTCCCTATTCAACACTGTACTGTGTTTTTGCCATCATGCATTGTATGGGATGGGCCATATCTACTTTCAGGGGTCGATTATGATGTCAGTCGGAAAAGCTCTGAACGGCATTCGGTTAGTCATAATCCGATTCAGAAGCCTTGTTTCTGACCGACTTGGAAACATTTCCAACCGACCAATTACGTTGGTTGGAAACCATTCGAATTGCCCGACTCAGTTCCGAGTCGCATCCAAATGGCTTTTGGAGTCAGAGTCAGTCGGAGCCGACTCGTACGTCTCTCGGGCCGCATTTCCGACAGAGTGATTACAAAGTCGGATTTGGACGACATGGATCGGCTGTCAGAATCCAACTTTGGTGGCCCTTAGCAGGCCCCCCTTCACCCGTGGACCCCTCTTTGCAACCATGCACAGTGTGGCAGGCACCATGGGGTGCCCGCCACAGTGTGCCAGGTTTTCTGCACCCACCCCTTTTTTCAATGGGAACCTGTGTTGTCTGTCGGAACACAGGCTCCCATTGAAGTCAATGGGTGTCAGACCGAACGGTGTTCAGAACCATCGTAATCGGTCGGTCGGACCCCGCCAACCCGAGTCATTCGGAAACCATTCCGAAACCGATTCAGTCAGAATGTTTTCCGGCCAACATCGTAATTGGCCCCTAAGTCTAAACCTAGGCCCTATGTCACTATTTACAAGTTGCAATCTTCCACTGAGAATTTTATGGTTTGTTCCTAAGATCTAAAAAGGCAAAGTCGTGGCCAGGCTTTCTCTTACTTGAACCCAAAGAGTTTGGAATGAACTGTCACATAGAAAAGATAGGATGTAGTTTATTGCCAGGAAAGGAATTAGAAATGTATCTCTATCCACAGGCTAACAAACTACTGGTGTATGTTTGGGTTTACTTAGTGCAAGGTCAGACAGTTGTGTAATCCTGTGCTTTAGAAAATCTTTAATCAATGAGTTAATCAATATTTATCATGCTTATATAATCCACTGATTCCAAAATGTCCAACAAAGCTTCTTAAAGCAAGGAAAACAACAAGTCCCTCAAAGAATATGTGGATCAAGTGTTGTGGTCTAGCTACATGTCCTGGTAGTCAGCATATTGCTTTAACACTTTTAACAAAATCCTAATAATAGTTATAGAATTCCTATTCTGGTTATCACTAAAAACTTTAAAAATCACAAAACAGTAATGCCACCACAGTATTAAATGTACAAAATCAGTTTTTATTCATAGTTATTTTATCATAAAGAAATTGTTCAACATGTATTGAAAAGGTTATTTTTCATATAAAAATATTCAGCACAAGTTAAAAACCGTATTATCAGAACCTAATACAGTGAATTTACAAATAAAGGGTTAAAACCAGAAAACTACATGAAAGTCGACGCAGCATTTCGGTGAATTTCGGATTGGTCACCTTCTTCAGGACATAGTTTTCTACAAATTTAATATACAAAAATGCATCAGATTAAATTCCTCTTCATGTGAACACAAGTAAAGTTTTACCATTCATTGTAAACCTCAAATCATCGAAATAATTTCTATAAATTGTACCCTGATTCGAAAATACATGTGTGTACATTACTGTTGTTGCATAGCTGGCATGGCTCAGATGACATTAAAACTGCCCTTACATCCCCATTCTGCATTAACAATATAGACTTGAAAAATGGCATTGTGGCAGGATACAAAGACATTGTGCATAAACAATATAGACAAAAAGTGGCATTGTGACAGAATACTACTCCTATACTAGAGACAACAAATGATCCAACATATTTGTATGGTGACCTACCTATCGGGAAGGTTTCAAGGTAGTGGATCCCCTGTTAGATACAGAAGGGAACAGCTATTTCAAATTTAAAAGCAAGGAATGTCCTGTAATAAGACAAAGTATATTAGAAAACAAACAGGTATGTCTGTGGGTGCTTTCTATTGGTCTGATAATCCCCACTAAGTTATATTGGGGCGTACCTTTTTATGTGGTACAATTCCTTTTATTTCCTGCATACGAAGAAGCCACCGATATGTAATATCGCTAATGTCTAGCGCCCTTAAACAAAATACAAAAAATGCAAAACATGTCAGCACAAGACCCCTGCGATTTTAGTAATGTGTTTAGAATTCGATCAAGAACCATTACCATTAAAAACTTATAATTTATCATCACCGAATCTGGCGAGCCGTGATTGGACTCCCCTATGATTGTTGCGCGCTTTCTGTCTTACGCATTAGTGGTACTGGAAAATAAAAGTATAAGTTATTGATTTTAATTCTTTCATATCAGGTTTCCCAGATTTATAGGTAATAGATAAAGATTATCTGGATATGTTGCTGTTCATGGTGATGTAACTTTGATAAGTGGTGGTTTCTATGCGAGTTAAAGTTAAAAAAACAACAGTTAGTGCATATCACCATATTTCTAACTGGTGTCTGCACATTCCTAGAATTGTATTAGACGTATTTAAACTTATTCTGAACTTCAAGTCAATTGTCTCAGGGCTATAAGTTCTATTTCCCATTTGAGACACTCCTTACTAACATATGTATGCACCACAAACAAGGCTATAGGAAATGTCTCGCAATTACTGAAGACCCCGTGGTCCCATAGCAACGGTCTCTCTCCCACCCTGTTGCTGTAATGTTATCTACTAACTCAACGCTTGTTGTAGATTGATAGCGTTGTGGAGACATGCTTGCTGCTCCTGATCCGAGATTTCTACCGTACTCACTTTACTGCATATTTCGTTTTAAAATCAACTCTAACTCGATTATGTTACGAGGTGCGAGTTTTACTCTCGGTTAAATAGTTGTATGGGTACATGTTTGCCGCTTTTAGCTCCAAAATCTAAATTAGATATAGTTCGAATGCCCCATCCACTTTCGGTTAAATAGTGGTGTGGGAACATGCTAGCCGCTTTTAGCTCCAAAATATAAATTAGATATGGTTCGAATACCCCATACGCTCTTAGTATTAAAATAAGAATTTAGTAATAGTTTAAGTACCCTTACTGATACAATTATGAGAAACCCATTTTTTGTTACCAGTGGCTTACTTGATAAAAACGATCCGGCCTCCCTGCTCCTACGTACATGCCTTCCGGGTCAGGATACATGACCCTCCTCTTTTCTTGATGTGGTTTAAATACTCCCTCGGCGGTCATGTGATTCAATTAGCTCAAGACTGCCGCGTGAAGATTACTTACTTGCGCGGCTGCCATCTTTTAATATCTCATGTTTGATATTTTATGCATTGACCTTGTGTCAAAAAGAAACGAGATTCTAACGGACATGACGGTCTCACTTCTACATATTTTGGAAAACTACTACATTTTCCGTGTTAATCTCGAAGAAAAAACGGGATAAAAAAATTATATTGTCATCTTATGTTATACCCGTTATGAGGGTGCCGTCAAGATTTGCTTGACACATGGGCGGCCATTTTTTATAATAAGCTATGTTTTCGGCTTTCTTACCCGTAAGGAAAGTCAGATAAACTTCTCTTTGATGTAGTTTATTTGAATCAAGATAACTGCAGGGCAAAAAATAGTCATTCACTGTATTAGGTTCTGAGAATACGGTTTTTAACTTGTGCTGAATATTTTTATATGAAAAATAACCTTTTCAATACATGTTGAACAATTTCTTTATGATAAAATAACTATGAATAAAAACTGATTTTGTACATTTAATACTGTGGTGGCATTACTGTTTTGTGATTTTTAAAGTTTTTAGTGATAACCAGAATAGGAATTCTATAACTATTATTAGGATTTTGTTAAAAGTGTTACACAATATGTTGACTACCAGAACATGTAGCTAGACCACAACACTTGATCCACATATTCTTTGAGGGACTTGTTGTTTTTCTTGCTTTAGTTACCCGGTCCCTATGTGCAGTTATAGGGTGGCTCCTTTTTGATAACGCAACAAAGCTACTTACACAGCTTTGGAGAAAACAAAACTTCTACTAATTTATATGTTCTACTCCAAGGGCTGTTATGGTCAAGCAACTACAATCAATTACACTGTTAAGAATATTGAAAGAATATAAGCACCCCCCTAACATAGCTGAAGTACAAATCTGCAATGTAGTGCAAATAAAGTAAGTAAGCATGAGCTCTTTAGCACCCCCAGGAACTTTTTTAGTACTCTCTCTGCAAAACAGATAGTCCACCCACACTGTTAAGAGTTGGGCAGGCTGTTATGGTTCTGCTGGTGGTGCCCCCGCTAGCACAAACCTAAGCCCTAATGGACTTGGAGCTGTTTGTGTAGGTACATAAGGTCATCCACCCTATTTAGAGCTGAATCCTAATGCACTTTTATTCTGTTCTGGACTGTCCGAGAAAGCCTTGAAGTCCAGAACAGGGATAAAAAAAAATGCCCCCAACATTCTGGAAGAAAATGTATAGGGTGCCTTGGTCATTGATATTTTGTTTTACAAAAACAAGCTCTCGCTTTGGGAGTTTGTTTTGCAAAACAAAAAAGTTTGGTGAGCAGCAGCATGAAACATGTCAGCTGCTCACCAAGGGGCTTATGTTAAAAATGACGCAAAAGTGGTGCAAGGGGCTTGTAAATCTGCCCCCACGTGTCTAGTGTCTCCAGAGGAGCAGCAGTGGCAGTGACTCCTTTGAAGGCACAGAAATCTCCAACATGCAGACAGAGATTTACTATATATAGTGACCGGTAGTCTACCAGGATAGAGGATGTAATTACAACTCTAAATCAGGCCCTCTATTCTTAATGGTCTTTAGAAGGTAATGCAACAGTTACCCTTAATATCAAATTTAAAAAGACTAATTACTAGAACCAGAAGAACTGTAAAGCAAGATGCTAGCGTCGTAAAAAGCATTGAGAATATATATATTTCTGACAACCTAAAAATAACTCACACAAAGGAGAACACTAATAACTACTACCCACAATAGATAGTTATGGGTTCGAACAGGCAATGATTCAAACAGTACTTACAGTATATCCTCACCTAATTTCAATCAAGCTTTATGGAAAATCCCCCAAAATTTACATTAGGTATAATACTGAATTTGATTTCGAAATCAAAATGCTAAGAAAATGTATCACTAACTACTAGAATCAGCATTCTATCAAGTCAATGAAGAAAAATTAACACAAGTCTAAGACTAATTTGTAGATACTTTGATTGTACACATGCACTGTTCGGGCTCAATTGCCAACCTATGATCCACATATCCTGTTGGAAGGTGTACTATAGTACTCAATCTAAGGAAGCCAAAATTAATAATGCATTGGGACATTGCCATAACTCATTTCAAGGCACTCTTGGAAGGAGGCAGCCTGCTCTCTACCAGTTTATATAAATCTTAAGAAAATAACATAGCTATCAAGAACTATGTCAACAAGCTCTATCACACCAATTTCACCTTACGGTATCCAAACAAAGTTTATTAAATGCCTGAGATACTAACTACCAAAGTCCTATTCTTCCCAACAAAACCAGGACTACACTATGTGGAAACAATAGCGCAAACATTACTCAATCTACTCCACCATGTGCATGTGAAATACCATACGAAGCTAACTAAAAAAACAATCAAAGTAAAACCCCTACATAATTAAATTATATTTTTTAAATTGCAAAACTTATAGTTTATTACTTTTCATGCTGAACAAAATGTTAACTATTAAAACAGAACTCCAAATTAAAAACTAAAGTGATATAAAATAAATCAATATTTTAATATTTAAATAATATATTACAATCCAATGGAATCAAAATTGAAAGAAAAATTTATTTTAGAACATTAGAAACCATGCCCAGTATTTAAAAGTCTTTAAATGAACCACATTAATATCAAATATATCAGCATTGTTGTAAAAGCAAAATATTTAGCAATAGTAAAAGTACTATATTATAGCAACATAGAAAATAACACATATCTATATAGCTAACTAAATTATAAAATATAAATCTATCCCATCTAGCATCTCAGATGTAATAAATAATTTAAAAATGCTTGCAGTTTAGCAGTTAAAGATCCTCCAACTATCAATACAATTCCACAAGTAGAAATCCAAGGTTAAAAAATCCCCCAAAAATGCAAAAATGTATTCCATCATAAAAACCCTTTGAATCAATATGTATACAAATTCTATGTAGCCCTCAAAAATCTGAAAAATATATTTACATAAACAAAAATTAATGTTGAACTTTGGATATAAAAAAATCCAAATAATTTCTTTTTAAAATAAAAAATAATCCTTGATCCATTTTCTTTTCAGCAGCTGAGTTGCCTGTAAACAAAAAAGATACATTCCCACTTCCAAACAAACAATTCCCAACATCAAAAACACAATATCCATAGACGTCCTATGTAGAGTAAGTACAATAGTCTATCTAGGAAACAATAACTTAAATATGCACTACACAAAACCCTAGGTCGTAGCACACTCCACTGATCATAACTATTTCCTTAACCCGATTAATCAAACCAACATACACTAAACTTACGTCCACATGACTTACTACTAACACTTGCAAATAGTAAAAGAAATGCGCTTACCTGGAATACAGAATTGCATCCACTGGACCGTCATTTACACCAATTACTGAAAATGAAAAAAGACTGGGAAATGCAGTTAGAGATGAAAAATTGACAGCGAAACTGAAATTAAAAAAACATTTCTTTTACACTGAAATAAATGTAAAAAATAATTTAAATAGTAATAAAAATAAAAATGTTTAAAACATTATAAATAGTGTTTATATAAATGCAAACAATTAAAAAAGTAATAAAATTAATATGTAAATATATTGACAAATATTGCTGAATGACTAATTAATAGTTTTATTAATTTACACTTTTTGTGTTATCAAGCCTATTTTGTATGTGATAACTATCTCTAAAATGTAGTGTTTCTTTTTTATAAATAGTCTATATTCGATGAAATATTTGAAAACATAAACATATTGGTGTGTGGGGACTGGGAAAGGGAGGAAAGGGAAAAATTAGCAAATAATAAACTAGACTATAATATATTCTATAATTTACTATTTAACAAAATCACTCTCACACATAAACTGAACAGTTCTTCTCTCTGATATAACTATGTGTAAGCAAGAGAGGATGAAATGGAGTAGTACTGAGAAATGTGGTGATAGAATTTAAAGAACATTAGGAAGAGAGGTCACCTTCAGGATGTCATGTTATCTATTTAGCATAGGCTGAAGAGGTATTTGAAGAACAGAGTTAGCTTTATATGAAAATGTAGAAATGCCAGATCTAGCAGTGTGAATTGCCCCGTGGAGCTTATATCAAGTATCAGTGTTGTGTTTTGAACAATGTGATAAAATAAATAAAACTCATCTTAGCAACTGTTTTACTTCTGTGACTACTGGGAAGGACTCTTGCAGAAAGGTCTCCAAATTGCCTCAAAAATTGCTCTAGTAGCTGCTAAAATATTTTAACGTATAATGCTGCTATTGTCATATCTTGTAACTATCATTATAGGTAGGAGAGTAATGTTGCTTCCATCATCGTAGGATGCACATCTTGGCAACGGCCAATGCTCTATCAGTCCATCTCTTAATATGATGGGTCATTCTTGGTTTTTTAGGGGTGTCATGTAAAAAGATAATCGCTGGGGAAAAGTTCAGGAGTACTGTGCTTGTTGCATTCATGGTATGTGCAATCCCCTGCCAGGACTGTTGTAGGGACATAAAGTACAATATTTTGTTGGAGGTTTGTGTCAGATTAGCGAGTCATTGCTTTTGGGGTGACCAGTGTCAGTGGTATAGTACTTTTAGGTAAACAAATTTCATTTGTGCATCGTGAACTTCATAATCGTGGTTTCGAGCAGTGAAGGCCAGTCTACTGCTGAGTATATTTTTGTAAGTGTAACTTGCCATTTATCAATGAAATGTTGTTGCCGTGGTTTAGAATGTAGTTCTTCAAGAAGGGTATTGTACAGGTCATATATCAAACATTTAAAATTACTGCACCTTTTCAAGTACAAGTATGTTGGTGATTGTGGCAGAGGGTCTGTTTTTGGACAGAATTTCTAATGCATGCAATGTTTAATCTGAATTTATTTTCATTTCTGTTTCACTTTGATATTGTTTTTTGGAGCATTTGAAAGGATTTGATCTTGTCTCCTGTCAATACCTGGTCAAGCTGCTTGATTCCCTTATCAGACAACTCAGTCCAGAGTATTGTTTGTTTGTCAATTTTTAGTGCATCATTGTTTCAGTATGTATATGTGAGGGTAAGGATCTGTTGATTTTTCATTGTTTTGGGCATCTGCCCTGGTATGTTCAGTGTCACTCAAGAGCAGGATCCCAGAACTACAAAGGCTGCTGTAGACTTGTACAGTAGTTTGAGGCCTCAGTCTAGAGTACGCAGTCTAGAATTTCTAATACAGTACAAAAGAGGTGTGCAAGGTATCAGGCTTTATAGTGTAGTCTTGTGTGGGGTAGACAGAGACCCTGGATTTTGTAGTTGCCTTCAAGCTGGAAATCCTGATTCATGGTTGTTGGGATCACAATATGTAATCTTTGATCATTTTATAAATATGTTGTACAGAGGTTTAGGAAAGGATAGAAGAATGCATGCCAAATGTATAATTAAATCAGAATTCAACCACCCTTTTTATCGTTTGCCGCCTCACCCACAAGACCAACAAGTACAATCTACTGCTGTCTTATCTATTATTAGCATGACTTTTTTAGAACTGCTGCACTCATGTCTTTACTGATATATGCCATGGTACTTAATCATGGTGGGTGACCACTTGTAAAAGTAGACCTGCAATGGAGGACAGGGTCTAGGCATTCAGTGTAAGAATGTCACTTTGGTCCAGTTTATTTTGTATCCTAAGAAATGACTAAATTTTGATAATTGTAGCACTTCAGGCGTGGATATGTAGGCTTCGTAAGTAGGAGAATGTCATCTGCATACAGCATGAGTATCAATTCACCAGCTGCAGATTGCTTGACATGTGCTTGTTGAGAAGCTCAGATTTTGCCCTTTTGATTCGAGGGCCGGTAAAAAATGTGGAAGTATAGAGGCCATCCTTGCTCCGTGCCTCTGTAGATGTTGAAATGTCCTCATCTAAATATGTTGCATATTACCAAAGCTGATGGAGACTGGTAACGCCATTTGATGTTCCGTACAATTTATCTTTAACGCTTGCTATTGTTAAGATATGAAATAGATAACATCATTAATCAGTATTAAAATCTTTTTCTGCATCCCAGGACATCACCTGTTTGTTTTCTTGTTCATTCTAAACTTCCCTGATCAGAAGGAAAAGTTTAATCATTTGTTGACTGGATGAAAGTCCTAGAAAAAAGCACACTTGTTTTCTGTGGATTAAGAGTGGTATGAATTTCTTTAGTCATTGTGCCATTATTTTGCTAACATTTTGACATCAGCATTTATTAAGGATACTGGTCTTATTGATGGAGATATTTTCCAGGTTGTAAGAGAAGGAAAATAGTAGCTCTAATAAAACCTGTGAGAAGACTGTTGCCTTCCCCCGCTTCCTTCAAGACTGCATAGCAGCAGGATCATGATCTGTTTCTTCATTTTATTGAATTTAATCGAACAGCCATCTTCATCCTGAGCATTCTCTATTGACATGAATTCAATAGCCTCTGTGATTTCCTGTTCTGTAATGTCTGCTTCAAGTTCCTCTGCTGCTTCTTGTCACAGTTGCGGGAGGCGTAGATGTTCAAAAACATTTTCCTCTTAGTCCCAGCAGCCTCCATTGATTTCAGAAGTGTATAATTTCTTATAAATAGTAGCAAATTCTTGCAGAATCTGTGTTGAGTTAGTGATGACCATGCACTCTTGAGATCTAATGGCCGTTATTGAGCAGTGAGATTCTATCTATTTTATTTGTAGTGCTAGGAATCTTCCGGACTTCTTTTTTTCTGTTGCTAGCTATTTCTCAAAGGTGGCTCTTTCTGTTTTGAGAGGGAAGAGTGAGTATAAGTCTAGATTCGCTAGGTGCAGGAGTCGCAAAATATTTAGGGGATACCCAGTACAGATTGTTTAGAGTCTTTATATGTTGTTTCAAATGTTGTAAATGATCCATGTTTTCCATCAGCTAAGTGCCAATTCTTACATTAGCTGACTTCTCATATACGGTGTTCATGCTGCCCATAAAATTTGAGGCGAGATGACTGAGTGTTTGTTTTATGTCTTATATTCTGGTAAATTTATTTGTTAATTTTTTGTACTTCTTGTAGTCTCTGAATTTCCATGTTGGCATTCTCCAATATTGATTTCATGGGTTTAAGAATCAAAAGTCAATTTCTTGCTTAAATGCTGAGTGGTCTCATATCCCATTATCAAATATTGTGCTGTTGTGTAGTCTGGGGACATCCAATTAGACATTAAGAGATAGTCCTTACTTGGTTCTGTGCCATGCACATAGGATAATGATGTGTATTGTCTGTCTCTTGAATTTAGTAAACACCATGGGTCTAAAACTGAGTGATCCAAGATTAAATCTTCAACAGCAGTCTGTTGCTGTTATGACTTGCATAAGGGGGGTCATGAATAGTCAGTCAACGGTTCCAAGGTGAAGTTTCAATACCTCCCATTATAACTGTAGTGTGTTTGAGATTTTGGTAGTTATTTATGTTTGTGAGTTTGGTTTGTTGTAGTGAGGAGTATCAAAAGAGCGGATTATTACATGGGAGGTTTGGATATGTACCTTAACAAAAACACATCTGCCATTGAGTTCAGACCAGGTTTTGCAGATTCAAACCATTACTTTTTGGGAAGCAGCATTGTAACTCCCCCGTTCTACATGACGGCCCTGTGGCATATCACTTTTCTGATCCAGTCTCAGCAAATCTTTGTTGATTCTAATTTTGACAGATACGTTTCTTGAATCACTGCTTTTTCTGGTTTCTTCATGGCCATGTATGTAAGGACTTTTTTCCATTTTGGAATTTTGACATTCATGCAAATAATATTGAGGTTCCTATTGCATGTATATTGCAAGGTGGTGGTCATGATCAGTCTTTTTCAAGAGCATAGACTATAAGGTTGGTTAGGAAAAGCGGATATCAATTCCAGTGAGATATTGAATTCTACATGAGTGTGAACCACACCAAGACAATCTATTTCATGAATTGCTTGTATAATTTAACAAAAATGACAAAAAGTTGACAAGCAAGCAGTTATTAGTAGAAAAGTGGACCCTGTTAGGAAGTATGTAATTAATTGGGATGGATGTGAGTCCACCACTAGAAATAAAGCCACCCACTTGTCAGGGTAAAACATAGTTTGAAACATTTAAACCTGGGCTCAACTTCCTCGTAGCTATGGCACAGACCAGACAGGTTTAACTTAGGAAACTGTGTAAAGTGTTTAGCAGAAGTGAAATAGCAAAATTTCAAAGCACAGCATAATGAAAATCCCATAACCAATTGATAAAATAGAAAAAGGTTTAACGAATAAAAAGACACTAAAACAACAAAATCCAGTAAAGGGAACTGGTGATATGAATTTTTAAAGATTTAAGGCAAAAAAGTAAAAAAAAGAAGTAAAGCGCAGATCAGAAGTTACTGTTCTTTTTTTTTTTTTCAGAGTTTTATATAGTGCAAACTTGACCCAAAGGTATCAGGTATCAGAGCGCTTTAAATGAGCACCAGTTGCGTTACCCAAGGACACATTCATTTTTGTTAGGCACGGGGAGAGTAAGTGATTTGCCCAGAATCACAGGATATTGAGCATCGTTGCCGAGACTCGAACCCGGTTCCCCAGATTTGAGGTCCACCGCCCTAGCCGTTAGGCCTCATCCTCTCCCTTTCAAGTTGGACCAAAACCTAGGAGCTATTTCAGGCCAACCGCAATAAAGCGCAGTTCGGGAAACGCCAACAGGGTTCGTCCCTTGCAAAGATTTCACCATCTGACTTTGGCCCTGATTACAACTTTCGCGTTCTTGGAGCAGGCTGCCATGCCAGCACCCCGCTCCAAGACTGCAACAATCGTCCTCACACCGCCTGCCGGATTAAGAGTTAAAATCCGGCAGGCAGTCCAGCAGAGGCTGGCCCATGGTGGTACCTTTCAAAGGCTTGTATATGAACCTTAGAAAGCCAGTGCTGTGGGACCTCCACAGCATGTTCCTGCATGACATGGACTGCTAAGTCCATGTCATGCAGGAACTGGGGGTGCATGCATACAGGGGGTCACACCTTGTGCCCCTGTGCATGCATCCCCTTGCCCTGAGGCAACAGGGGGCCCCAGTTTCCTCACCGCCACACTTTTCATGGGGGGCTCACTGCCATTAAGTCTGTGGCATGAGGAGACCAAGCATATTGGGGGCCTCAGACCACCGCCTGGGATCCCCGGTGGTTGCAGTGGTCATTTGGCGGTCTGACCACCAAACTTGTAATAGGGCAGTCGGACTGCTGATGCGGTGGTGCTCGCACCCCCACCGGGGCTGCCACGGACCATAGGACCGCCGTAGTCGTAATCAGCCCCTTAGTCTTTCAAATGAATGTTGAAATCCTTCAGCTTGGCAATGTTGCAGACTGCATCTGATGAAGTCCTCTCGAACCAGGATAGCCATTGGATGTGGTCCCACTGTATTCACTGTTTTCGGTGGGAAAAGCTCAGGGCAGGAGAAATTAAAATTTCATAGCTGCCCAAGTCCTCATGTGGGATGGATACTTCTCGCAACTTGGCCCTGTCAATATTTCTTCCTTTGCACTTAGGGCCTGATTTGGAGTTCGGCTAAAGGGTTACTCCATCACAAACGTGACGGATATCTGTCTGCTGTATCACAAGTGCCATTGGACATAATGCACTTGTAATATGGCAGATGGGATATCCGTCACATTTCTTGAAAGCCCATAAAGTTTGTCAATCCCAGCATTTCAGAGTTTATGAAGCAGCTCCTCTTGGTCACTTCTAAGGCCCTCAGGGAAAGCACTTGAGGCCAGCACACACTTCAGTAGAAACCATCAGCAGAGTCCATTTCAGGTCCAGCTGCTACTGGTTAGCAGTATACTTCAGAAAAAAAGCCTCTTGCATATTGTTGGGCTGCTGTAGCAACACAGGAGGTCAGTCAACTGATCCTTGGAGCCCATGTTTTAGCCCTGAGTATACCTGGGAGCAGTTCCAGCCCTTCAGGTCTCCACAGAGGACTCAAACAGCAAGTCTAGTTTTCTTCTGTTCATCCACAGGTTCAGAGAGTGTTCTGATGAGCTGTGGATGAGGTGCCACTTTTGTAGGATATAGTAGCTAGTGGGCTTGAAAGAGTGCTTCCTCTGTGTCCATGGTTCCTTGAACTTGAGCGCTCAAAGTAGACTGCAAGTGCTAATGTTGCCTGTACTCAGAGCATCACCTTGGACCATGGGACCAACAGAAGCCCTCTAGTCAGAATAACCCCAGGCTATGTGACTGCCTGCCATTGCTGCCGAGTGTGCATTATATGTATTTGTAGTAGCAGAAGTAGAGTGTATTTATTATGAGTAGTATTATTATCATAAGGATTCAAACGAAATACAATTACTTCCATTCAGACAAATTCAGACAAATACCAAAACTGTGGTAAAAAATTGTTACAGCTCTGCCTGTTCCTGAAAGCAAGCAAAATTGTAATCTTAGCACAACAAACCTTTTGCTGATTCTTGCACAGCATTTCTAAAAACAAATTGCAGCTATATTTTGCCTACTTTTTCCACTTCAATTAGGGGAATATACAAACAAACCACAAGTACCTTTAGGATTCCCAGATTGTTGGAAAAAAGGATGTAAATTTGGCATAGATATCTAATGTGGAAAAAAATGTATTATGGCGTAAGCTTAAAGGGGATAAACTGTAAAAAAAAAAGTAACACTGATAGCTTACTCACATAAAATTCATACGTGATCTATTTTTTACATATATGCATTTTATTTTAAAGCACACTTATTATTAGAACTTATTGCCACTCTAAAATAAAAGAACATACCTACTGACATACAAAGTAAATGTTTTTACCCCAAACCACACTCATTGGAGAAATTACTTAATTTGTCTGCATAATACACCAATCAATTAATAAAAAAATAATGACTTACATGACCTACCATTTTCCCCTGCACACCCAATAGCTAGTAAAAACATAAACATCGATTCCAATACAACAAAACGTTAATAAAATCTAATTTGTTTAACATAAAAAATATTATTACATATGATTCAAAATGTAAGTCTAAACTTAAAAAAAATTCTAATACAGAACAATATTCTAAAATAAAATTACAAAAGTAAAACAAAGAACTATTTTACATATGATAGTAAAGTAAACAATATTATAAACAACATTTTACTCAACTTTTTTTTTAATGTGTTTATTGAATTTTTTATAAGAAAACAAAATGCACTAACAGAAGAAATACAACAAAAGAGGAAAAAAAGAAAAAACATCGCAATGTACAAGGTACAAAAAGTCGGCATGGTGAAATAAATTATGCAAAACGTTAATGAATATTGAGACAATAGTGATAAGGAGGTGATGACAGCAAAGGGAAAAGAGTCTCATAAAATAGTACAGAGGGAGGTTGTCGCAGACATAATGAAAAAAATAATACCCAAGACAGAAGTGTGCATTGAAATAATGATGAGCTGTTCAGTAAGGGTCGTCGGATTCTAGAGAAAGCAGATAATCTCTAAGGGGCTGCCAAACATCTTTAGGCCTTGAAGTGTGCAGCTGTAATTGTGCATAGTCTTCACTAATCTTGACGCAATATGTCATGCTTTAGAGCCAGACCGTCTCTGTAGGGACCCTCCCACCACCCCAGTGCACAGCCAATTTGCATTTCACAATCAATACAAATCTACAAGTAGATTTTTAGATATCGTGAGTGTATCCCAGCAGTTATCCCATGGGATCCAGTATGATAGTGATATCAGTCATGAAGGAGAGGAGGGAGAATATGGAGGACCAGTAGCGGCCTCTGTATCAGCATATCTAAGTTAGGTGTGCAAAGTCGGCGCCTGGGGCATGGCATTTGGGACAATTTGTGGAATGTGTGGGATCAAAACATGCAATGTCTGTAGGGGTAATGTAAGCCCTATGAAGGAAGTTAAAGTGGAGGAGCTTATGTTTATGATTAAAAGAGGTGAACTAGGTTTGCGAGCAGCAATACAACCACATTTTGTTGGTCAATGGATGCCCCAAGTCATCCCCTCAGGCCTCCCTGACACTTTTGGTAGAGTTAGGTTGCATGGATAGGCATGTATGGTATAATCAGGAGATAAGCCTATCCCTATCAGTGTCCGATATGATAAGTGTCAGTGGGGGAAAATCGTCCAGGGCGAGGGGGTATATGGGAATGCGTGAACGCAACGTGTTTTGTAGTCGTCGTAAAATGAAATGATCCATGTATGAGGCGTCAGGAAAATGGGTGTCACCACAACATTTTAGAAGAAAAAAAATATTGGCCTAATATTATATATTATATATATTAAGGTGTCTTACCACCAGGGAGGAAGGAAAGAACAGGGAGAAATAACGTTTGAAAGAGTGTTTCCCCCGTGTCCAGGGTTCCTTCCAGCTTGAGCGCTCAAAGTAGACTGCAAGTGCTAATGTTGCCGGAACTCAGAGCATCACCTTGGATCATCGGAGCAACAGAAGCCCTCTAGTCAGAATAACCCCAGGCTATGTGACTGCCTGCCATTGCTGCCGAGTGTGCATTATATGTATTTGTAGTAGCAGAAGTAGAGTGTATTTATTATGAGTATTATTATTATTATAAGGATTCAAACGAAATACAATTACTTCCATTCATTCAATCCCTTGAACAGGATGCAATTGCCCGAGGGCTTAATTCCAGGACCTGTGCCTTGTGGCTCTAACCTGCCTCCGTACCTTTGAGAATGAAGACCCCTTGCAAAACATGTCAACTTGGATATGAGGAAACAGAACTGCCACCACCTAACACTACTCCAAAGCCTTGTAGTGGGTATGGTAAGGCCATCTGTGTCTACCGTGAGGACTACTTTGCAATGAAGCTTCCCTGGGTGACAAGTCCTAGTTAATATTTTGAATTCTCAGATTGTGGCTCTACACCATTTAGACGTATTAATTATGTTCTTTTTCCCCATTTATCACATGCTAATCGTAGCATCTTGGTTAAGTTCATCTTGTATTTTTAAATAACCTGCCTAGTTGTTAATCGCTATTTTCTTAGCTGTATTGTATATAACATCCCAGTTTCTCCTGAGAAAAGCCTTGCTTTTAGACTTGTACAACAAACATAGGGGGATATTCACAAGAACTTGCGATAAACATCGCCAAAATAGGTTAACGCAAGTTTCCATATCGCCGTCTATCGCGGGAAAATAACACCGTGTTAACGTCGTATTTTCGACACAGCGGTAACATGCGATAGTCTCCCAATAACGTGCAAAATGTCTGCGATAAAATTACCGGGACGGCGATGAAAATCCAAACCCAAACGCGAAAAAAGTTGCGATGGGCCCAACCGCGGTAAGACAATCAGCGAAAAGCAGCGCCAGGCCTGCAAGTCACACACATCAGGCGGGGAAAATCACTACAAAAGCAGGAGAAAAAAAACACAAACAAAAACAAAACAACAGCGAAGCACAATGGAGGCAGCCGGAGCAAGTACAGTGGACAACCAGAACCCCACAATCCCCCCGGAGGACCAGCCTGGGACCTCGAGGCAGGGAAGGGCAAGGACAAGAAGAAGAGGAGGACGCGGTTCAGTCCGCAGGAAAACCGGCTCCTGAAAACGGAGGGGATAGAACACCATCAACAACAGTTCGTCACCTCCACTGTGTCATTGGCAACAAAAAATTCAATATGGCAGTCCATCGTGGACAAGGTGAATGCAGTCGGAGTGCTGAGGAGGACAATGGGAGAGCTCAAGAGGTGCTGGAATGATGTGAAGCGCAAGACCAAGCTGAAACTCGCCAACAACCAGAATGCAGCAATGCAGACTGGAGGTGGGAGTCCAGCGCCACAGGAGGAGCTGGACGAGATGGAGGAAATGGTGTCGACAGTCATCAGTGGGGAGACGGTGGCAGAAGTTGGGGGACCGGACACTGTTCAACATGACCCGACACAACAGCAACAGGGTGAGTAACGACCAGGGACTGGGGGGACGGGGGGAGATGGGCACAATGGCACACATGCACAACTAAGTTCAGCACATCTGCGGGCAAACCATGGCCAAGAGTCACAACTCCAACCAAGAGCACAATGTACCCAAGTCTGCAATATCACAGCACTGTATAAGCACAGAAGTGAAAGCCACACTGCCTGAAAGGGATAAGGGCCAGCCAAATCAGAGGTGAAGGGGCAACTCACCTACAATGCAGCACACACACATGAGCTCCAGAGCACTTCAACAGTTACAACAATGTTGAACAAACAGCAACACCAGCACAACAGAACAGAGGACACAACTGCTGCCGCTTGTGTGTGGAAAATGGCCATTCGCATGTGGCAAAGCAGGAAACTGTGAGATGATAATGTACTAGTACAACCCCACATCCATGATGGTGTAGAAATGCATGTATGGCCGTGACCCAGATAGGCAGTGAGACACACATTGTCAAACAAATCAACACTCAACTCAGTTGAATACAAGTGAAGGTGCGTAGACTTTATTAGCATATGCGTGTCAGTACGGGCAAAATAAGTGCCACAACATGCAGACCAATGCAGCAGTATGTCAGAACGTAGAACGTTGCCAAGCGCCGCTGTCCACTCCGGGGGAGTGCCACACCATTCACAGGTGTGTGTTCACCCGCGTTGTTGTCCCCTCATGTATTCGGAGTCCAGGCGAATGCAGCCATGTTCACTGTCGTCGTGGGAGATGTGACCAGAACCCCAAGATGCAACAAGGTGTCGGGACATGTGCAATGGGTTCCAAACTGTTGTGGCTGCAGGTACGTAGTTACACGTCCATGAAAGCGAGTGCAGCTCCGTAGGCAAGTATTTCCAACATGAGGTCGTTGTCGACTTCATCAAACAGGATGGCGAGGAAATCCATTACCAGGTCCGGACAGATGTGCTGCGTCCATCCCCTCTCACCAATTAGCACTAGAGCCCAATACGGGAGTGGTTCAATGTGGTCATTGCACACGAGGATTTCTGCAATCTCCCAGGTCCAGCTGCCAGCATGTATGCCAAGTATCCAGGCATCCCATAGACGGGTGTCACGATGACACTCATGGTCGTGGACCAACAGGGGGCACACACACATGTCGAAATCCAGTTCGGCAACCGTCCTGTTGGATAGGCAGACATCCATGGACCACTTGAATATGCACGAGTGACAATGCAACACAGGCTGAACGCAGGTGACGTTGGCAAGGCGGAAGCTCAGCTGGTAACTGTTCCGCAGCACTACCAAGGGCAGTGCCCCCAGTAAATGCAGCATACGTACACAGTACAGTTCCATGTGACAGGGGTTGTGCATGTGTCCGGGATGTTCTGCCATTGCGTTAGTGGCTCTGGTTGAAGCGGCACTGTTGTGACCTGCACCAGTTCTGTGGATGAAATGCCACAGCTCGGATCAATGAGCAGTGTTTGTGTGCAACGGTTGTAGGCCTGGGATGGTGTGGGAGTAAGTGTGAAGGCCATTCCATGCATGATAACTTTGAGCAGGGACTTCTGTGTGTGGGATGTGTACACGTTGGTCTCACGTCGGGCTGTGCGTAGTGTGGGAGTCGTCATCAAATGCTATTGTATCTGTCAGGGGGTGCCGGGCACATGCAATTCCCAGGTCGGAGCTGCAGATGTGCGTCCGCCTGATAGTCCAGACAAAGGAGCTTTCATCCCTACAATCAGTTTGTCATCTGCTTGCATTTATGAAATGTGTAGAGGCTTGTTGGGGGTGGGATGTCTGCGACTTTGGGAATCATGTGTGACATGCCTAGCATGTGGCAAATGAGCGGCCTCACTGTGTGTTACATTGCCTCACAGCTGCTCCTCCCTACCACAGTGCCTTTTTACTTGTGTGTGCTGCGCGGTTGCATCACTTGCACTCCTACGGAACACCATTGTCATGCCTGTCAGCGCATGTCCACAAGCCTGACAACGACACTGTGATGTTGGCCGTTGAGGGTGGGCGGCCACATGAGTGTAGGCCTATGGTAAGGACAGGGCGGACACAGGTTTACAGTTCATGGCTGGCTGTACTCACGCTGCGATTAAGGCCATGCATTTGGCTCATGCTGCAGCAATACAGATACACACAACACTTGGCATGTATGGGCCAAGACCCTGAGCGGTCTTGCGCTCCGTCATTGCCCCGTATGTGCGAGCCCGCCCTCCGGGTGCATGATACATTGCAACATTGACAATTGTGGGCCGGGTGGCGCCCACACTTCAACAGAGACACACACATTACGTACTTCCTTGTTCCAGCCAGAACAGAACCACGCCCAGTGCCCCGGGAAAAATCTGCGAACCCTACGCTGGACTGGCGTACGCCGGCCCAGCTCTCTCCGCTTGCGCATACAGGGGCTGACGACGAAGCTACATGTCCAAGGTCTTACCCACTGCCTGAGGTGACATGGTTGCATCCGCTGTACACAGCACAATGTCATGTGGTAGGGCCCGGGCCCATCATGCATACATAATGACCACACGGACACACTTAGATGTATGGTGGAACTGGCTACGGGCACGTGCGCCCGGCCCCTTTTTATTACCACGGTCACATGTCCAGTGATGCCTGTGCTGGATGGGTGTGGGGTGAGTGTAAGCCAGCCCTCATGGAGTGGTTGGTGCTGGCAACAACTAGAACAGTGATCATCGGATCACACACACAGATTCAATCATAAAGGGTCCATGACTTGCAGTGCACTGAGGTATGGGGCACCAGAACTGGACTCACACAGAAAAGATTACATCATGAATGGTCCATGACTTGAGCTGCACTGAGTTAGTGGCACCTGAAGCGCTCGACTGGTGCGCGGCCTGCGATGATGCGTCGTCCGGGCGGGCCGCCCTGGAAGCAATGTCTGTTGCCTACTGGACTCCGCCATCAATGAAGCAAGAATCAATATGACTTGGGGGACCTGCTGACCGCAGGGTTGGCCGAAGGCAGCGGTCAGCAAGGGCCCACGGCCACGTGGCGTCGGCTTATGGTGCACAGGGTCAGGGGCACCTGCTGTCCTTGCAGGTCATCGGCTTGTGTAGCACAGGGTCAGGGGCACCTGCTGTCCTTGCAGGTCGTCGGCTTGTGTAGCACAGGGTCAGGGGCACCTGCTGTCCTTGCAGGTCGTCAGCTTGTGTAGCACAGGTTCAGGGGCACCTGGTGTCCTTGCAGGTCGTCGGCCTATATTTTTGGCTACTGAATTCTGCCTCAAAATTGCCACGTGGCGTCGGCTTATCGTACACAGGGTCAGGGGCACCTGGAGCGCTCAGCAGGTGCACATGCGTTGTCCGTGTGGGCCACACTGGGTGCAATGTCTGTTGCCTCATACACTCTGCCATAAATGAATCAAGACTGAATTTGACTTGGGGGACCTGCTGACCGCAGTGTAGGACGAATGCAGTATCCGGCACACACATATCTCCGTGTTGCTGTGCCGCTGGCTGCGCTGGGGGCCTGTGTCGCGGAGTCTGGAGGTCACGGCGGCGGTCTCGTGGCAGGGTGAGGTGCGCCGCCCTGGCAGACGCGTTGCCCATCCCGGGAGAGAACCACGCCCAGAGCCCCGGCCTTTTTATCCACACTCCTACGCTGGACTGGTGTACGCCGGCCCAGCCCACTCCGCTTGCGCTTACAGGGGGGGACGTCACAGCTACATGACCGAGGTCTTCCCCACTGCCTGAGGTGACATGGTTGCGTCCACTGTCCACAACACTACAAACGCCAGCAGTATATGTCCACATGGCCATGTCTGGGCTCTGCATTCTGTGGTCTGTCCAGCACAGCACCGCCACACTTGGCATTGTGTGCATTCTTCTTCATGGGTGAGTTGCCTCCTTCACACTTACTTGGTTCCCACCTCTCCCCACATTCTGCCCTTGTGTGGCTGAGGGGCCATGCCGTTTTCGGAAGGTCCGCTGTCTTGTTCTGCGCTGCCTCGGTGGTAGTCCGGGGGGGCTGGTGCGGGATGGCTGGGCCCTGGGGGTGGTGGCGGTGGCAGTGGGTGTTGTGGGCCTCTAGGGTCTCCGAGCTGCATGATCAGTAGCTCCATGGCATCTGTTGGTCTTCAGATGTGGCTCTGGGCTGGGCTCCCTTTCATGCTGCAGGTAGTCGTCCTGCTTAACACCAGCAAAATGCAGGTGTTAAATCCCTGCTGCTAACGCGCCTTATCGCCTGTTTTTGGTTCACATCGCTGATCTGGCTGGTCGTTGAGAATCTCGCGGAGTGGTGTTTTCGTGTGTTTTTGCACGGGAACGTCTACTTTGCATATCATTAGCGTTAGTTGTCGCACTCATCCGTGGCAATGTGTTTTGCAGTAGCTATCGCAGAAAAACTGGCGATGTCGGCAGTTTGCACCAGCTTGTGAATGGGGCTGAAAATCTATTTCAGCTTTTGCGGCGCTAAAGTGCCGATAAATCGGCGATGAGTCCTTGAGAATATGCCCCATAGTAGGTTGGAAACTTAAAAGAGCCCCTGATTTTCATTTTATCAGAAAATTGTTTGAGCCTGCGTTCCAGTGTGAGGAGCTTGCCCGTCTCTCGCGGTTCTCTAGAGATAGGCAGTGGCAAAGAAATCATCAACAAAAGCAATAAAACATTTCAGAACCATATCTTTCAATAACTCAACTATAGCTTTTCTCTACGAAAAAATTACCTTTCTGGGCATTCAAGTTTTATTGAAATACGACTTTGAGTTGGAGTCTCCCTTTACTGTACTATTTTATTTATTACGTTAACCACATTGCACTACATGACAGACCCATAATATCAAGAACATCTTCCAATCTGAGAACTTTAATTTCCAGAAACTGGCAAGCTGTCGTCTAGCTTTGCTTCATTCGCCAATAAAAACAAAACAGCCATCTGTTACCCAACAGGAATTCTAGTTTGGCAACACACACATATGGTCTCGGCTGCCAACATTGGTTGATGAATAAGTGTGAGGAGGAAATACAGTGAAACCCCTGTTATTAGATATTTTAGTGTGCAATGTCCGTTGGCATCGTTCCATTACGCCTTCAAAATACTCCCTCTGATATCAAAAGTACAAACTATTCCTTTGCAAAGTTCATACATGATTTAATCTGCGAGTTTAAAATAAGCTCACGCTGCCTACTTGGATGAGGGGGTCGGAACTTGGAGGACTGAGCTCCCTTTTTTTTAAAAATCTACAGTAATTTACCTAATTTGACTCAGATGTTTTTCATTTTATGATTTGGAGTGTGTGCGCATGCACCAGCTAAGATTAGCTGTTCAGACATCACCATCAATGGCATTACAGGTCTCGTCACGTTTCACCTCACCAGTGACATCATCGGTGCATAGGTACAGCATCCCTAGGCTATGCAATCTAAATCTAAATAACCTCTAAGGTTATTGTGAGATCAATTTGAAACTCACTGCTGTTGTATTGAATTGGTCAACAATGCCATACTGTCCAACTTGCTCCTAAACCAGAGAAAAGGAATTCAGATGTAAGAGAGTATTACAATATAACAATATAGAGTAACAGGCAGTGGATGTAGCAGTAGTAAGATCACAACTTACTACACTCCTTGCAACTGCTCTGTGATGGATTTCATATGTAAAGATACCAGACCCGCTAAGGCTTCTCTATCTTATTAAGATTTATGCAAAATCAGTATAACAATACTTGTAAGAAAAAAACACTATAATCGGACAAGATAAGCAATGCATAAACCTCCATATACCTCTAAAATAAAGTTTCAGTCACTGTCAGTCGTTGTATTTTTCCCTTGATTTTGGGAACACCATTGAAGGAAAAGCATCCCAAGTGATTTGGCCGAATAAGGCAGAACGAGGCCACAGAGGCGACACGTACACCAATCTAACCCATCTATTATTGCCCGGGCATCTGCAGAGAATGGGGGTTACAGATGTTGAGAGGAATGGGGATACCCAACCGGTGAATGACCATGGGTGTTAAGAGATGAGCTAAAACACTGTCAGTGCACGTAACGTAAGAGGCAAAACAACTACCAAACAAGCTTTGGCAAAGTCCGTTGACATGACCCTGGCATACAGCACACAAAGACATGCGCACAAAGACACAACATGCAGAGACCGATATATAAAACACACAGACACACACATACGCCTGCTGAGAGTTAAAAAATAAACAAGGGCTGCTTAATATTATATTATACAAGGTTGAATGTAAATGTGCCATTTTTCACAAATATAGTGCTTTTCTGTAGTGAAGAGAAGTCTAAAGCTTCAACTCAGAAAGTTATCTCTGATGAAGTCTCAGGAAATCGGTGCAAATCCATCCACGTGAATGCCCGTTTTTATCCGTGGTCTTCAGGTCATCCTACCATGTTATATCTCGTCATTCCACACCATTCAATAAGCACTAGCCAACCACGAGCCAAAAGTACTGAGAGCCAACAACAGACTACAGTCTAGAGCAAGTGTAGCAACAATTTTATAAGACTGAAGGTAATACTTCTCTAATGTTAAAAAACATCCTGCACACACATTAGGCTATCCCCCGCTCTCTCTACAAGTGGAACACTATAGCTTCATGGTAATGAACTTTGAGATACAATCTAAGTTCTAAAGAATAGGACAACCACAGAGCAAAAAAAGAAACAGAGGTATTAAAGTGGAAGAAAGTGCAGAACACACAAAGCATTACCAAAACTGGCGTAGCACAAAATCAGGACTCCCATATGTTGCCGCCCTGAGGCTACAAAACCCAGGGGGTAAGTATATGAAAGGCCAGTGCCAAGTGATAGCAAATGGGCTCATTCTCTGGCAGGTATATTTTGAGTAAAACTCCACATTGAACAGGGATTTTGGGCGAAAAATTCGATCTATGCCCTACGATATCATAGAATATGAAGGGGGAACTGATGCTAATCAAAAATAATGAAAATTATACTGTGTAACCTGGGAATGATGATTGCTCGTAGAAATATAGCTAGACACTCAAATAGTTCTACCAGTCTGTCCATCTTATCGCTTTTTAGTGTCATCTTCCAGGTTTGAAGAACTGTGATAAAGTCCCCTAGTAACGCCCATGAGCCCCCGCCATTGGTAGATTGTAAGGTTTTTGGACTCTTTGCAATTCTTTCCATCCTTACCCAGAGTTCTTTCTGCAGAGAGCAGTCATTCATGGTGTCCTGGTATGGCCCCTAAGTTATGGTAGGGCTACTACCCCTCAAAATGTTTCGTTGTAATATGGAAAAGGCAATACAAGCTGTATTGTTGCATACAAAAACTTTCTCAGACTACCATTTGCTTTCAGGAAGGAATCTGGAATCCTGCATTAGGTATTCTGCATAACATATAAGAATTTTGGTAGGGGAATCATTTTGAATAGGGCTGTTTTACCAAGCAACGCGATTTGCAGTGTGCCCCAAAGAGAGGCTGTGAAAGTAAAGGTCTTCCCAAGGTTACTGTATTTCCACCTTTATTTAAGTATGTCTAGTATATACATCCCATCCATCAGAGGTCAGACCCACCTTCCAACTTTCCACCTCCAGCTCTCCTCTAGTTTGAACCATCATATTCTCATTCTGGAGAACTCAATACACTGCCATTTCAGAATGCCCAGCTCAGCATACCACACACCTCCCCCGCAATACAAAATAAAACAAATTAAATTAAACTTACTAAACCTAACATCAATGTGCAGGTTACAAAGCTACACAGAATCTAAGACTTATGCAGAGGAGATTTTGAATAAAGTTATGATACATATTTACACAAAATCCTCAAGATGAGCTGGTCTCCTAATCACACACAAACCTTTCCTTCTGATTGCCTGCATTTCACCACTATCAGAAGCTTCATCGGTGCAGACCTTCTCAGATTCGTTCCTGCCTTTTGTGATAAATTCATTGTGTGCAGCGTGCTTCCAAACAGCAACTCTTCCCAACTCCAAATGGGATGATCTTCTGTTTTAACTGCATTTTAAACACCTTAATGACCTTTTTAGGTTAACTAAATTTGTACATCAACCCCCCTTTTCTAGGGTTTTCTATCCTCACCCAATCCCCAAAACTGACTTTTGTATCTTTAACAGCCATCCGCTTATTAAAATACTCCTTCCTTTACTAACAATCTCTCTCTCTTTCCATCTGCATCTCTCTCCATCTGCAAACCCTCGTCACCAGTCTCCTCCTTAGTTCCCAGCATTTTTATTCTATTCACCCATGCCGGACCCATCATGTTGTTAGGGGATCTCTTCTTGAATAACTGAAAAAGTGTAACTCCTTTTGAGGAGTGAGGAGTTAACCTGTACATGTAAACCTTTCTCTTGAGTTCCTCCATCCAATTCAAACCATTGGCCATTGCATGCTGTATGCAATCTTTAATAACCTTATTAAGGCACTTGATCATTCCATTGGCCGCTGGATGACATAAGGATTTTTTTTATGTTTAATGTCCCTCTCTTTAAAAAGGTCCTTCATCATTTTTGACGTTAGCTGCAAACCATTGTCTGTCAATAGCGAAACAGGAAACCCATCTCTCCCAAATATTTCTTCTAGGAATAGCACAACATAATGTGTTTCCACTGAGCTCACCATTTTCAACTCAGGCCACCAGGAGAATATGTCCATGCATGTAGTGACAAACTTATCACCACTCGAAACTCTGATCGGACCACAATGACTAAGGCTACCTCAATCCAAGAGGTATGTACCATTTCTCTGATCACCCTAGGTTTTGTTCTGTGTTTTAAAATCTTGCCACTCTTCCTACATTCAATACAGTGACACACCACTCTTACAAGGAGGTCCATGCCCAGCCACCATTAATTTTCCCTTACTCTTTCTTTAGTCTTAGATATGCCTAGATGACTTTCATGGGCGCTACCATTAAGTCTTGTTCTCAAATTACCACGCAGGACAAGTTACCCCCTCTCATTACTAAACCCTTTTCCAATGAAAGTTCGTCTCTCACTTGCCAAAATCCGTTTAACTCAACGCACACCTTATCTTCTCCAGACCATCCCTCCTTTAATCTAAGTATTGCTTCCTTTAACTGTTTATCATTTTCCTGTTCCTTCCTCCATTCACCCTCCTTAATTATACAACCCGATATTATATACACCTTCACGCTCTTATCACCAAATTCATTCTCTAACACCTCACTTTTCGAACCAATTCTATTACCCACACACAACCTAGAACAACATTCCGCAATAGTATTCATTACTCGAAGTATCTATGAAACAACAAAGTCAAACTCTTGCAACACTACCACCCATCTTCGAATCCTACTAGAAATCAAATCAATTCCTTTATTACAAAAACTTCCTTCAAAGGTTTGTGATCAGTTCTCAAAAGAGTGTCTCTACAAGAATTGTTTTAGTTGTCTTACTGACCAATAGACAGCTAGAGCCTCCTTTTCTATGACCGAATAGTTGGTCTCAGCTCCACGATGCAATGCTCTAGACATGAAAAAAAATGTTTACTTTCTCAGCAGATACCTGCTCTAACACTGCACCCCGATCTTTAGTGCTGGCATCCGTCCTCAAAATAGTCTTGGCACCTGGTATGAAACAACTTACCAAGCTCGACGTCTTACAAAAATTCCTCTTCACCTCTTCAAATTTCTCTTAAACACTCCTTTGACCATGTGAACTCTACACCTTTCTTCAACAACTCCCTCATACTACTACATCCTTCTACAAAACCAGGGACAAACTGTGGAAGGGATGGGCGGAAATAGAAGCTATGAGGCTTCATTGGTTTGTCAATGATTATGGTTTATTGCAGTTCTTGTCACAAAAACAGACTTCTGAGCGTGAATCTGGTTACTGGTCATCGTTCCCTGATCCTTCTTTCCCTGTTCTTGTTTGGTTGTGCTTCGTTGACCAGCCAGCCGTCCCCCAGGAAGCTAAAAAAAAAAAGGATAGAGAGGACGGTAAGTAGTCCGCACGAAACAAAGTCTGGCTAATTGTGACAGTATTTATTGAGGGTCCACCACCACACCAGGTGTGAAAAGAAGGTTTGAAAAAAATACTTAGTGCCCGGGATATGGCCCGTCTTTTTTAGACTAATGGACAGAGTGCTTAATTCCAGTAAACTGTTCCTTCACAAGTATTAGACTCAAAAGAAGATAATCACGTCCTAATAAGGAGAAAGATGAGGGAGGGATAAAGAAAGTACGGTACTGTGACGGAAATGGGTTGAAAACCAAATATGAGCAGTCCGGTTTCCGTGTTTCATCCACAAGTGCAGTCAGAAATAAAGAGGCTCCCTCTTCTTCTTTCTCCACCCGCCCCACTCCCTCTGACTCCCTCCCAGTTCCTGCAAACTCCCTCCCCCCCCCCCCAGCCCCGGCTCGTGTACTCTCCGGAGTTGCTGCGGCGTTCTCGCCCTTCCTTGGGGGGGAATCCACCACTCTTCAGACCACTCCTCATCTTTGTCCTCGCCGTGCTGAACTTCGCCAGCTTCCTCTCTTTCCCATAGCGTCTGCTCCGGTCCTTCTTCCTCGGCGTTACGCAACTCCTCCAAGTTCTGCCTTCCGGTCTCCTCTGCATGACGTCTCCCTCCTTCCTGTTCCGCCTTTTCTTTATACTGCGGGCTGTCTGATTGGTTATCCTCTTTCCGACCGCCTCCTTTTGCCTGCAGAGAAGAGTTCCCGGACCATGGATTAGCCTGAGTGCCTCCTGAGCGGTTCTTGATTTTAACAGCCACGACTTCCGTCCGAGGGTAGGAGGGGCCTTTTAGGGGGCACGTCATCAGGACCCACCCGACATCCCCCTTTCCTAACTTTCTTGTTTACAAGAAATGGATCTAGTAGATACCTAGAGAGAAAATCTGCATTGGTTTGTCCCTTTCCTTTTCGATGAAGAGTAGTGAATCTAAAGGGTTGCAACGCTAAGAACCATCTTAAAATCCGGTCATTATGCCCTATATTTAGTGAGAGCCACTCGAGTGGTGCATGGTCCGTGTACAGAATAAATTCTCGACCATCCAGGTAATATCTCAGTGAATCGATGGCCCATTTGATGGCCAAAGCTTCTCTTTCAACCACCGCATAGTTTTTTTCTCTGGGGAACAACTTGCGGCTAATATAAATAATTGGCCTCTCATTCCCTTGTGAGTCGTGTTGGGACAGGACAGCTCCTAAGCCGTATTCCGAGGCGTCTGTTTGCAGGATGAAGGGCTTGGTGTAGTCGGGACTAAGGGGTACTGGTTTAGTTGTTAGGGCCTGTTTTAGTTGGCAAAAGGCTTGCATTACTTTGGCCGAGGGTTGTCTGAGCTCTTTTACATTCTTTTTATCTTTTCTGAGCAGATCAGTCAGTGGGGAAGCTATGTGGGAAAAATAGGGTATGAACCTTCTGTAGTAGCCTAGGTCTCCCAAGAAGGCACGTAAATCTTTTTTTGTGAGAGGAAAGGCTAGTCTGGATATGGCCGCTACCTGTTCCTCTTGTGGCTTAATGTAACCTTCCCCTAAAATATACCCCAGGTATTTAACAGAATGACCAGCCAGATGGCTTTTAGAAGGATTGATGGTTAGTCCTCCCTCCTTTAAAGCTTGGATTACTTTGCACAAATGGGATATATGTTGTTCCCAGGTATCACTATAAATGATGTTGTCAACAATATATGCGGCTCCAAATTCTTCACATGGTTTGAGTATGCGATTCATTAGCCTCTGAAAAGTGGCAGGGGCTCCGTTCAAGCCAAAAGGGAGCATAGTAAAGTGAGAAAAAAAAACAGGTGTAGAGAAAGCTGTTTTTTCTCTATCTTGTTCTCGTAGGCGTACCTGCCAGTATCCCTTGTATAGGTCAAGTGTATTTAGATATTGGGCTTTACCCAATCTTTCATCTACTCGGGGTAAGGGGTACGCATCGAATTGGGATATTTTACTGACTTCTCTGAAGTCAATGCAGAACCTAATGGAGCCATCTGGCTTGGGTACGATCACAATGGGGGAACACCATTCACTGTGTGAAGGTTTAATAATTCATATTTTCAAAATCTGTTGTACTTCTTTTTCTATAGCATCTCGTCGAGACTCGGGTAAACGATAGGGATGGAGTCGTACCTTATTCCCTGGGATGGTATGGATTTCGTGATGTACCAGGGTAGTCCTCCCAGGGTTTATTGAAAATACATCCTGGAGTGAAGACAACTCCTTACATAGCTCCTGTCTAAGGGGCATTAGTAGGTCGGCATCAATACTTTGTTGGAATAGTGGGGTTGACTCTTCTACTTTTCCTACCATGGCTGGTTTAGTGCCTTGCCACTTTTTAAGTATGTTTATGTGATAGATCTGGGTATTCTTTTTATTTTGGGGATCAAGTTCTAGACGATTTGTAACCAGGGTTACTTTGTCTATTATTTTAAAGGGGCCCTGCCATTGTCCTATTAACTTATGGTCTGATGTAGGCATCATCGGTAGGACCATGTCCCCCACATTCTTGGATCTTTCAGTTGCCTTTTTGTCATACTGCTTCTTTTGAGCTTCTTGTGCTTGCTCCAAATGTGCCCTCACTATACTCCTGATTGGGTGTAAATGTGATTTTAGATTTGACACGTACTCAGGGAGGGGTTTAGCTTCAGCCGCTACCTCTTCCCATTCCTCTTTTGCCATGTCCAGCAAGGTACGAGGCTGTCTCCCGTATAGAAATTCAAAAGGGGAGTACCCAGTGCTTTTCTGTTGCTTGCACCGGATGGCAAATAGTGCTAGAGGCAATATATCTTCCCATTTACAGGTTTCTAATTCAAGTAGTTTCTTCAGAGTGGCCTTAAGAGTGGCATTATATCTCTCTACCAATCCGTCTGTTTGAGGATGGTAGGCTGCTGTACATATTTGCTTTATGTTTAGATATTGACACACCTGCCTCATCAATTTAGAGACAAAAGGGGTTCCCTGGTCTGCTATGATCTCCTTTGGGAATCCCACCCTGGATAACACAGTGATCATTGCTTTGGCTATTTGGGTTGTATTGGGTTGTCTTAATGCAATTGCCTCTGGGAATCGTGTAGCGTAATCTACGATAACCAAGACATACCGGTTGGACCGCGGGGTCATGTTGTATCTGGACTTCTGTGGTTGGATAAGGCCTTTGGTCCTCGTGCACGCACTGAATATTTACGACTCCCTGAGTGTTTTGTACCCCTCCTGGGATTGCTTGGGGTTGTATGACACTCTGCAGACAGCCTGTGTCGATCAATGCCTCCCTGGGTTCCCCGTTGACTGAAACCGGTCGATAATAGGGGGGGGCTTTGCGTTCCTCTGGCATACACAAATAGGATCTAATCAAACCCACCTCCATGGGTTCTTCCTTTTGGGGGCAAACTCTTGCTATATGTCCGAACATTCCGCAATGGAAACACTGGGGTCCTGGGTGGGGTGGTGGGTGTCTTGAAGCAATAGTAAAGGCCCTGGTAAAAGGGTCACTGTTTCTGGCTTTTTCAGAAGGGGTGCTCTAACTGTTCTATTGGACAGACCCCTTTCTTGATGTCTCCACGGAGTGTCCTCTTTCCCCTTCTGACGCACCCCAAAGGACCCTACGATCAGCCCAGCTCTCCTACGCCGTGGTCCCCCACGCCAGAAAGACCAGATCGGGAGGCCGCTCCTTCTCCTTCCTCGCGGCCAGAGCCTGGAACGCCCTACCGCTCCACCTCAGACAGACAACATCACTCCCCATCTTCACGAGAAACCTCAAAACTTGGCTCTTCGATAGACCTCCTCCTTGATGGACTGGAACCTGCACCTCCCCTCCTCCCCAGCGCCTTGAGACCCTTACGGGTGAGTAGTCGCGCTTTAACAAACACATGATTGATTGATTGATTGACTCTCTTGTGCTCTACTAAAAGCGCTGGCAATATCTACCGCCCGTTCTAGAGTCAACTGAGTGTGTTTTCACACCCATTTTTGAATGGGGGGGTGTAATGAGGATAGGTACTGCTCCAAGTACACTTTCTCCATGATCTCTTCCTTGGTTGCTATCGTGGGTTTTAACCAGCGATCCGCCATATCTCTCACGCTGTAATATAAGGCTCTTGGGGTTTCTTGGGGTCCCTCTCGTATCTGCCTCAAACGAATCCTGTAGGTTTCTTCGTCGATTCCCACACGTTCCAGTATGCTTCTCTTTACCTCGTCATAAGGGGTCATACCTAATGGATTCGCTGCTTGGTAGGTGGCCTGAAGGTCTCCTGATAGGAGTGGTCCAAGATACTGCCTCCATTTATCTAGGGGCCAGGCTGCCGCTCTGGCCATTCTCTCAAAATTTGAGAAGAAAAAATCTGGGTCTTCCCCACAAACGTATTTTTGCATCACTACAGAGGGAAGAGTGGTATGGGCCATCTGTTGACCAATAGTCTCTGCCAGCTTGCCTATGACCGTCTCTTGAGTATGGCCTTGTTCAGTTAGGGTCTTGTGGAGTTTCTCTCTATCTTCTTCAGCGACTGCTAAAAACATCTCCATAATTTTCCTTAATTTTTCCAGATTGTCCGCCATTTTATTCATACCCACCTCCATTTCTACCGATCCCACTTCTGACACCACCTGTGGGAGGGATGGGCGGAAATAGAAGCTAGGAGGCTTGATTGGTTTGTCAATGATTATGGTCTATTGTAGTTCTTGTCACAAAAACAGACTTCTGAGCGTGAATCTGGTTACTGGTCGTCGTCCCCTGGTCCTTCTTTCCCTGTTCTTGTTTGGTTGTGCTTTGTTGACCAGCCAACCGTCCCCCAGGAAGCTAAAAAAAAAAGGATAGAGAGGACAGTAAGTAGTCCGCACGAAGTCTGGCTAATTATGACAGTATTTATTAGAAGTCCACCACCACACCAGGTGTGAAAAGAAGGTTTGAAAAAAATACTTAGTGCCCGGGATATGGCCTGTCTTTTTTAGACTAATGGCCAGAGTGCTTAAATCCAGTAACCTGTTCCTTCACAGGTATCAGACTCAAAAAATGATAATCACATCCTAATAAGGAGAAAGATGAGGGAGGGATAAAGAAAGTACGGCACTGTGGCGGAAATGGGTTGAAAACCAAAAACGAGCAGTCCGGTTCCCGTGTTTCACCCACAAGTGCAGTCAGAAATAAAGAGGCTCCCGCTTCGTCTTTCTCCACCCGCCCTACTCCCTCTGACTCCCTCACAGTTCCTGCAAACTTCCCCCCCCAGCCACGGCTCATGTACGGTGTCACTCACGTCCAAGCCCCAACTCTCCGGAGTTGTGGTGGCGTTCTCGCCCTTCCTGGGGGGGGGAAGCCACCACTCTTCAGACCACTCCTCATCTTCGTCCTCACCGTCCTGAACTTCGCCAGCTTCCTCTCTTTCCCATAGCGTCTGCTCCGGCCCTTCTTCCTCGGGTTCCGCAACTCCTCCGAGTTCTGCCTTCCGTTCTCCTCTGTATGACGTCTCCCTCCTTCCTGTTCCGCTTTTTCTTTATCCTGCGGGCTGTCTGATTGGCTATCCTCTTTCGGACAGCCCCCGTTTGCCTGCAGAGAAGAGTTCCCGGACCCTGGATTAGCCTGAGTGCCTCCTGAGCGGTTCTTGATTTTAAAGCTGCGACTTCCGTCCGAGGTAGGAGGGGTCTTTTGGGGGGCACATCCTCAGGACCCACCCGACACAAACCTACTATAAAACTCTGCAGTACCTAAAAAAGTCACCAGTTCATCCTTACAGGGGGGACTGGGCATTTCTTTGATTGCATTCACTAATTCCTCCTTAGGTTGAATTCCATCTGCCGTTATTAAATGACCAAGATACTATATTTCTGTCACACTAAATCTGCACTTCTCCTGCTTTAAAGTCAGCAGCTCACTTTCACTCAGTTTCTTCAACACCTCACACAATCTAAGGTCATGCTCCTCCTGAGTCCTTCCATGCACCAACAAGTCATCCTGGTATATCTTCACACCATCAGTCCCCTTCAGCACATGCTTCATCACCCTATGAAAAACTGAAGAAGCTGCAATTAGCCCAGAAGACATTTGTACATATTTGTATGCTCCAAAAGGCATGATGGAGGAGGTCAATTCTTGTGACTGGGGATGTAACGATATCTGATGGTGCGCTGAGGTTTGGTCTAATGAAGACAAGAATTTCGCACCAATCAGGCAACATAGCATTTCAGTGATATTTGGTAATGGATAGCGATCTGCCACCATGGCCTTGTTTAACTCCCTCAAATCCATGCACAGTCTTGCATCACCATTCACCTTCAGAGCCATCACCATTGGTGACACCCATTCAGTTGCTTCCACCTCATAAATTACTGCACACTCTTGTAACTTCTCCAATCCCTTTTTCCTCAGCTCTTAAACCATTATGGGTTCACTTTTACCTTTCCCCACCTTTGGGACCACACCAAACCTAAGTTTTATACAGTGTACATAATTTTTCAAGTGTTCTAATTCCTTTCTATAGACCTCGGGGGCCATTCTGGATGCCACAGTAACTCTGGATGAGATATATGAGGCAATACAGTCTCTAGCTCCTGGGAAGGCTGCAGATCCCGATAATCTCCTGCTAGAATTTTTTTATCCTTTTTTGAAGAGCTGCAACAAGACATGGTACAGACTTTTTGACAAGCAAACACAGGGACAATTCCACCATCTTGGGAGACCACCAATATAATTGTGTTTAAAGAACAGGAAAGCCGATTTCCTTAATAAAATGTGATGGGCATATATACACCAAAGTACTGGCAAATATGTCGGGGAAAGTCATCTCACCATTAGTCTCACTCGGTAACATGGTTTTATTCCTGGGCATAGCACAGATGACCACGTTAGAAGGGTCATTACCTGACTGGACATGGCTGAGGCCTCAAGGTCACCACTGGGCTTAACCTTACTAGAAGCCTGGAAGGCTTTTGACTGTGTGTCCTTGGGGGTTTTTGTGGGCAGTGTTGGAGTGGAAGGGCTTTGGCAACAAATTTATTCAGGTCATTAAGGGTCTGTATAAGACTCCGAGGGCTATTGTGTGAATAATGGGGCAAAGTCCGATGGTATATGAATTTCAAGAGGCACTAGGCAAGGCTGCCCATGCTCGTCTTTATTATTCGCATTATATATAGACCCCTTTATAGGAAAACTGGAGAGGAATCCATACATTAAACTAGTTATTGCCAACCAGGTGGAATATAACGTCCTCGCATTTGCAGACAACATTGTGGTGGAAACCACGATCCATCTGACACGCTTCCCAAAATCAAAGATCTAACTAGGCAATTTGGGGTGTGCCCAGGATATAAATTAAACGAGGGCAAAATCCAGGTATTATGCATTGAGGGAATGGGATTTAATCATTCACAGGTAGTGGTTGATGCACTGTATCTTGGTGTTAAACTTACAGTAGCCCTGAATACGTTGGTAGAAAGGAATATGGCATAAATATTAGGTAACATTAAGCGAGATCTGGATAGATTAGATCACTTGCAATTGTCACTATTTGGAAGGTGCAATGTGTTGAAAATGACAATCTTACCAATGATGCTATATATTTGTAGGACTGTCCCATTGGAAATTAACAAACTCTGGCTGTCCAGTTTGGAAAGTGCTTGTTTTAGCTTTTTGTGAGGTCATCAGAGAGCACGGAGGGCGGCCAAATATATGATTCTGCCAAGGCAGCGTGGTGGTTGGTGGGTCTCCAATTTTACATTTTAATATTGGGCATGTCTGTTACAACACATGGGTATATTAGTTTCAGATAGCTCAGGTAGGGTTAACATGGCAGGAACTCCAACAATATATGAGTTGATCCTGGGAAGAGAAACTAAAGGTTATCTTGTTAAAAAAGAAGTGGAACCTAGCTACTACAAGAAAAACAGCTTAAAGAACTTAAAAGCAGCATATAAGATCTGGGCTCAAGTCAAGAGAAAACTGGGTATCCTCCAGATCAATCGGTACGCACCTATGATGGTTTCGACAGTTCTCCCATCTGTGTGTCAGGATGCAATAACATCTATCTGGGCACAGAGGGATCTTACAGCTTTGGGGCATATTCATTCTGATGGGCAACTTTGCTCCTTTGCTGAGCTGCAAGAGACATTTGGACTGGACAGGGGTGACTTTCTGCAGCTTTAAGACTTTCTTTTTAAAAACATGAAGGATGCAAAGGCAGTGGCAAGAATCCCCATAGTTGAGGCATAGAGGCAAAGGGATAGGATTGGCATAATCTATGAGTTATTGATACAAGGCTTGCCAGATGATGTAGAGTTGCAAAACACTAAGTGGAGGCTAGATTTGGTGTGGAGGGACTTTGTATTTAGAAGTCGTTGGATCTAGGTAATAGAGTGATGTTAACGGCCAGTTTGAGAAGCCAGCATTTTAAGATGATTTTTAATTTATATCACACCTCGGCAAAGGAAGCAAAGTGGGGTGGTAGGTTTGATGGCAAATGTAATAGGTGTGGTTTCGAGTACACTCAAATTATCCATATGTTTTTCTCATGCCCCAAACTAGATTTATTTCTGCAAGAAAGTGGAAGTTTTATGGGTAAATTATTGGTGGGCAGGTTTGAATTACCCCTGCGTTGATTATTTTAGTTGTGATTGATAGCACGGAGGACAATGATGCTTGAGGCATATTTATTATTTGTGGCAATGGCAGTTGCCCGCCTATGCATTGCGTCACAATGGCTAAGTCCTGACCCCCAACTTTTTCAATCTGGAGGTCAAGGTTGCTAGCAATCTACCATATGGAAATCTCCCTGCATAAATGCAAAGGGCGTAAGAAACCACAATAGGGGTGCAGGATATGGGCCCCTGTTACTACTTGGATGGAAGGGCCAGCAAGGCAGCAGTGAAGTGGGAGTAGGTAATAGAGTTGGCGGCTTTTGGCTGCCTTAGGTTCCCACCTGTTGGTATCTGCTGGAGTGTTCAATTCTTGTCCATCTCTGTCGATATGGGATTTGTTTTGGTGCCACTGAACATATTCATTTATGATGCACTTGCACTTTATATATCTATTGGTATTTAAAGGGGTCATGGAAAAGCTGCTTGTTTGTAAAGACATCCGTGCCTTTATGACCTTGCACTTTACGAACATTCATATGCACTTTTTGGTCTAGCTTAACAATATGCTTTTAACTTCTGGGGTACTATGATTACGGATTTTAATCCATTGTTGGAGCTATTCTCAATGATAATGAAGGAAGAGGAGGTTTTATTTCTGCTGCTGCTTGTGAACTATATATTAATAGTATGAATTGGTATTTTATACTACTGTTTCCATGTTTGCTGCTAAATATTTATCAGACTGCTCATGAATTTGAATTGTATGTAGTTATGGGTATGAATGACGTGCTGTTTAGATCATGTAGTTGATGTACTTTGTAGTATCTATTGAAATGTCTGCTCTGTGTAAAGATAAAATGTATGGGAAGAAAAGAAAAGACCTCATGGAACTGTTTCTAATAATCAGTTGGGGTATCCACATTATCGCCCTTTGATACCATAACTCCTTTCTTAGCAACCCAACCATTTTTCAGCTTCACTGTAAGTGTTTCATTTGGGTCCAGGAACACAGATAACTCTCTTTGATTGAACCAGCTAATTGAGGAATCACCCTTAAATGACAAATAAATCTTAGCTGGAACCAATCTGTCAAAAAACGAAATGGTGCCACAAAAGTAACCCATCAACTTGATGGGGTTTCCAACACAATTGTTGGCTTTAATGTCAGGTTTCACCAAACTCACTGAATGTTTCAAACGTCCTTCGCTTCAAAAAAATGTCCTGGGCATTAATGTTATTTTAGCCTCAGAATCAAATAACATTCTTACCCAAGAGCAATTAATTTGCACCACCTCAAATGACCCTTCCGTCTCACTGTCTTTAACTTGCAAAACTGATTCCTCACATTCAGGATCAGAATCATACATCACCTCTCTCATCTTTTTGTGTTTTTCACAGACAAGAGCATTTTTGACGATTCTTTCTAGAAAGTTCTCTTTAAAATATTTAGAGGGAAAAATTATTATTTTTGAAAAGAGGGGGGGTCACATACAAGGAATAACCCCTAAATAATGTAAATAACCACATAACTAAAACTGTTTTCACATAGAAATGTTTGACACAATGTTACACAGTGATACAAACTGTCAACAATTAAAAAAAAAGAAAAAGAGGAAAAAAACGATAAAAGACGGAAGAAAAAGGTATAAACAAAAGGACATCAAGACCACATAGTCATGTACAGTGTTGGGCACATAACATGTGACCGCCCCTCCTGGACTACATAAATTTCCTAATATGCTTACAGCAAACCTAACGTACCAAGAATGGTGCCCTATGTTATGAATCAATCAACCACAACCCCGTAGATTCACTACAAATCACCATTAACAAAAGACTCTCCGAATGGAGGGATGAATGTTTACTGACAGAGGGCAAGTTCAGGTACCTACATGCCAACAATGCACGCTTCCTGTGCATTTATATCTTGCCCAAGGTGCACAAGGGGGGTAAGTTCCCTCCCTCCATCATTTCCCTGGGTGGGATCCCCCACGGAAAGACTGTCAGAATTTGTAGACCTATCCCTACAGAAACATGTTGCTAACCTACCAGCCTACTTGAAAGATAGTAAAGACATTTTGGTGAAATTTGAGGGATTCGTATGGTCTGAGGAGTTAAGGTTTGTGACCTTGAATGTAGTGGGACTCTACACCTGCATACAGAAAAACGTTGGTATGATGGCAGCTCGCCACTACCTAGATACAGAGGGGGCGGACCATTACTCATATAACAACATGATCATGGACATGATTGATCTTATCCTCACTAATAACTTCTTCAAACACAACGAACAATGGTACCACCAACTGCAGGGGGCTGCCATGGGTTCCAGGTTCACTCCTTCTTATGCCGGCCTCTTCATGGGCTGGTATGAGAGGGAGCATGCCTGGGGCAAATGTGCCTCCCCCTGGACTAAGTACATTGTGTATTGGGGGAGGTACATAGACGGCTCAGAAATACAGCTAAATGAATATCTGACATATCTCAACAACAACCCCTTTAATGTTCTGCTCACTATGCAACATGACAAGGAACGCATAGAGTTCCTAGATATCCAATTTTATGTCATGGAAGGACTGGTCCATAGCACACTGTACAGGAAATCCACGGCTTACAACAGCATACTCCACGCGGCCAGTGCTCATGCCAGTTCAGTCATTTCTAACATCCCCTATGGTGAAATGGTACGGGCACGACGCATTTGTAGTGAAGAGATTGGTTTTAAAGGAAATATCTCTAACATCAAGGAACGTTTCAAGCAAAGGGGGTATGATCAGAAAATCCTGGACAAAGCAGAAACAGAGGGTATTGAGTCAATCCAGGTCTGACACATTGAGGGACAACACATCCAGGAAGACATGTAAACGTCAAGCTAAGGACCAGCCTAGAGAAAAGGTAGCATTTTTCACTAACTACACAGCACATAGTGACAGTATCTTCAGGGCCTTTAGGAAGCATTGGCACCTACTGTTAGAAATTCCCACACTGCGCCCCTTCGTCAATGACAATACATCACTGATATACAGGAGGGGATGGACCCTGAGGAGATCCTTATGCCCCAGCTACATCACTATTCAGAAAGCATCCACCAGCACCTGGCTGCCGCCCACACCTCAAGGTTTTTACACTTGTACTAATTGCAACATTTGCTGTTTGGGCCAGAACAAGAAAAAAGAATTCTGTTTTAACACCAAATTTGTACACAGAATCAAGCATTTCATAAATTGCAACACGCAGTATGTAATTTACATTCTAGAATGCCCATGCAGTATGATATATGTAGGCAGCACAGTGCGCAACTTGAAAACAAGAATACAAGAACACCGCCGGGCTCTCATTAAAGGAGATGACAGGTATCCCATGACTGAGCATTATCGCACTACACACACAGGAGAGGTCACGTTCAGTTTCTGTGGTATTGACCACATCCCACCCAACAACTGGGGGGGTGATAGAGAACTAATGCTGCTTCAGATGGAAGCTAAATGGATCTGCAGATTAGAGTCGGTCAACAAGGGACACAACACCGACCACGAGTTTCATTATTTTCTGACGTAAGCTCACAGACTTAGGCTCCGCACCCTTTATCCACCACAGTGTAGGCGGTTGACTCATTGACCAAAGCCCTTTTCAGGGCCGAAGGGACTCAAGCTCAATGACTGAGGCTCTGTACCTTGTATCCACCACAGGAAAGGCGACTGATCCATTGATCTAAGCCCCAGCAAGGGCCACGTCACTGACTTGGCCTAAGGGACTCAAACTCACTGACTGAGGCTCTGCTCCTTGTACCCACCACAGGAAAGACAACTGATCCATTGATCTAAGCACCAGCTAAGGCCACGTCACATGCTCTTACCGATGACATACCGGTTACCCCCACCACATGATACGGCCCTCTAATAATCGTTCCGGTCTCTCCACCCACAGAGGGGCCATTACAGCCGTTTCTAGCCTGTGTACTGTGGCGTCATGAGTTGGAGGGACCCTTTTTCCCCCACTCATAGCAATCATTTTATTTTATTCTCGATTCTTCGCATTACTAGCAGGATAGGCTTTATTAGCTACTGTTCGCACTGCCGACATAGGAGCTTGATTTATGCATTATCACACAAGAGCGGTATCACTGTCGCCCACCTGCCCACGTTTCATGCCTTCTACACTTTGATCTCCGTTTACAATCGTATTATCCGCTAACTGCACCTCTGGCTACCGCCTGCCATCCAATGCTGCTCGTTTCACGTAGACCACTATCAGCGATGGAGTCACAATGCTGATTAGGCCCGATCCGCACTTTTTCCACCTCTTTCCACCTTTTATGCTCGCGATTACACATAGGGACTTCCTTTTCTCATACGTACGCGCATACCGCATGGGTCTACCCGATCGGGACCCAGGTTTTACAGTATTCAGTCTTTCCCCAGGATCTCAATGCATCCTGGGTACCATGACAACCAACATGCCTTGATCCGAACGGCATGTGCTGACACTTACTACTGCCAGACGCACAGATAGATCCACAGAGCCATCGGGCTTTCTGCGAGCCTCACCCTGTCATCAACAGTCTTTCTTCTTCCTATCTACTTTCACTTTCCCGTCATTTTTTGTCCTCATATATGAGGCATTTCAGTTACCCATCCCATTACTACACTGACGACCCGGGGAGGAATACACTTCATGCGCCACACTTAAGGTAATTACCACTCCGGTTGCCCTTGCTCACGCCGCTCGCCGTCATCGGAGTATGTCTATGTTTTTCCAGGTCTTAACTCTTGATTCAGCCTTAACAGTGACTTTTATGTACAACCATGTTATAGAACACGCTGTGGCAGGGACCCATGCTTGGTGCCATGCGCGATGTGTTCACTCACCCGGCGCTTAACTTTCAAGCAGTTCTTAGCAAATTTAGCGTTTTTAATCCCTCACTCGTGTTCACAATAACAGCATGTTATAGTGCTCGCGGCGCTGGGGGACTTTTGTACTCACCTGATGTTCAACGGCTCTGCCGTTTATAGCACACTAGGCGCTTTCACCGTCCTTCACGAAAGCAGCCTGCACCATTTTGGAGTCATTTTCAAGTGATCACAGTTTTTTAAATCACAGCCTGAAGCACGATAGGATTTTACATATTGGGCATCTAACGGATATCAGTGTACAGCACACTGAGCGCAATCACAGTCTATCCGGTTGGCTCACACCACAGCTTGCTCCCCTATAGTCACTTACATGTCACCTCGTCCCTTTATGCAGCTCTTTATCCAGAGCACGCACACCACCGGGTAGTTAAATTCCCGATACCAAACGATACGGTTTCTTAATTGTTATCTTTTACCCATCCCGGGCTAGGGGAGCCTCCCACCCGTCCTCTCCAGAGGATTCACCTATGCTAGACAGCTCTGGGAGGAGGCGCGCATGGCTTGAAGGGCCACTTTACGGTAACCCCGGCTCACCCTTTACTCCGGCAACACAAGCGCACGGCCTGGACACGTTCTCCACCAGCAGATACTATTGTTATTTTTACTCTAATACACAACGCGACTACGTTATGTACCTTACTCATTGATAGTTATTTCTGCCCAATTTTAGGTTCACGCAGACAGGCGCTTATCAAGGAGGCCGCCACAGGACGCAGCAACATGCGCCTGGTACGCATATACTCCAGTGGGTCACTAATTTCAGCATTTACACATTGTGCTCTTCATCATCACCGTCGTTACCAGTTGGGGAACCAAATACAGCGGCTCTCCCACTAGAGTTATAGCATCTATGGTATGTATTTGAGATACATCATATATAGTGCGTACTCTTCTTTCTTTGGATTTCACACGCATTGACTTAATTTCATGGTCTTTATTAATGGCTCTGCTTTTAATTCAGCCAAGTAGGCCACCAACTGACTAGGATCTCTCGCACTCTTGGAACAAGTCACATCACCATCCCCTTTTCGCCCTCGCCCTACGCCCCCCCCTTGTGTTTCGCCTTTTTTTCACCACATTGTCTCCCTTTCCTTATTCTTTTAGAGATTGCTATATGCACCTTGTTGTCCATGTCAATTTTTTTTTATTTTTTTTATTTTTTCTGTTTTAGTCTCACCAGTATACAGGAACTGCCATAACCTTTTGTCTTATTCTGAAGCATCCTTTACCTTCCAAACATCCCTAGACGGTAGAAGCCACCACCGTGGTCTCAGCTTACCGTATAACATCGAGCACAACACCCAAGGTCCCGCAATAGGGCACCATTCTTGGTACGTTAGGTTTGCTGTAAGCATATTAGGAAACTTATGTAGTCCAGGAGAGGCGGTCACATGTTATGTGCCCAACACGGTACATGACTATGTGGTCTTTGTCTACAGTCTCGATGTCCTTTTGTTTATACCTTTTTCTTCCGTCTTTTATCGTTTTTCTCTTTTTTTTTTTTTTTTTAATTGTTGACAGTTTGTATCACTGTGTAACACTGTGTCAAACATTTCTATGTGAAAACAGTTTTAGTTATGTGGTCATTTACGTTATTTATGTATTGTAATTTACAGCTCTGAAGAAGTTCATTCTTCAATGAACGAATCGCGTTTGCTGGAGCTCAGGTTGTTTGACAAAATAAAGGATTGCTTTACATAAAGAAATTGGTCAGTTTTACTCATTGGAAAAGACACGTTGGTGGTGCACCTCTCCACACTCGCACAGTTTCTAATCCGCTCGGCAGTTGGCACCTAGCAACGGCAGGTGCAGAAGTTGTATGTGCACACCAGATCTCACTACTTCAGGATAAACACAAAAGGAACATAGCAGTGAGGTGCGGCGAATACGGTCCGCCGTTGGTTACCGCTTATCATACAAGGAATAACCCATTTGGAAGCTCTGGCAACAAACCGGGCTGCTGAAATACCCGATCCTATGCACGGGTGCTAATGTTCAGCGGCAGAATGTGTATGAGTACACTATGTATGTGCCATGGGTGACAACAAGTTTAAAAGGAAAAGGGACACCCCGTGGATGTACTGTTGCTTAGTATCAAGCAAGGTGAGACTAGCTGGTCTTAAAGAAGTGGCGATGCTATCTAGAAACCTACTGTTTCTCTTTGTTATATTAGTCATATGGGTACACGTGGGAGATCCCTGACCGAAGTAACCAATCTTCCTAGAAAAAACAATAATTGGAATAATGTCATGCATCCCGTAAGCATGCAGATCAGAGCCTCTCGGTGCCAGAGGGTCCAGGAATAAATTCACGCACAGAGATACCTCCGAGCTAGTTTTAACCTTCACTGCACTTTTTCTTTCGGTGATCCTAGTATATTTTGGCTAAATTATACTTATATATTTTACGTGTTGTGTATTGTCTTCCCCTCTCTTTTTCTCCACCCCAGACGTTGGTCTAGCAAGGGGTGTACTGAAGCAAGCACAATGATGAAGCAATTCACAATTTTGTGAGTGAAGGCAGCATTTTCACACTGAGCACGTGCCACCACTGAGTCCATTACTCTCTACTTCTCTTTGGTGCATGAGAAAAGTTGGAACCATGCCTTCTGTCACCTCACATTGTTTGAGGCTGCAGGTACCAGTTTTATGATGGCTAAAGCAGATGTCCCGCAGCTCCAGGGATACAAACCATTTCCCTGCTTGCAATTTGTTGTACTACCATATCAATGCAGCTTTTTCATTGCATACCATTTCCTTGTCTTTTTGTAGGTAAGCCGTTTTTTTCTGCTTTCATCGTCATCATCCAAGTTGTGACTTTTACCTTACCCTGTTTTAATAAATATTTAACCCTGTAAAATCCGTTAACTCCTTACCTCTTACCTTCTTATCCCCTTGCCCTTAACCCTTTCCCTTTACTCATAACGACTTATTCATAACCCATGGTTACCACCTTACCCCTAAATGTTTAACTTCTTACTCCTTGCCCCTGCACCCTCATCCCTCTACCCTTACAAGTAACTCTTAACTCCTTTTCCTTAGCACTTAACCTTACCCTCTTATCCCTAACCTTACAACACCCCAAATTCCTTTACCTTTACATGCTTAACCCCATACCTTTACCCTTCTCCTTAACTCCTTACACCCTTACTCCTATACAGAATTCTTACCTCTAAATGGTCTTACTCATAACCCCTTAGCCGTAACCCTATACCATACCCATAACCCCTTACCTTTACACTCTTAACCTCTTACCCCTTTCCAAATTCCCCTTACTCTTACACCTACCTTAACACATTATTCCTGACTCTTACCTTTAATCCCTTACCCTTACCTCCTGACACCCAACCTTACCCGTAGTCCCTTACTTTGGCACCCTTAACCTCTCACCCTCTTACCCTTACCCCTTACCTTTAACCCTTACCCCCTAACCATACGACTGGCCTTTAAAGCCTTAGGGCCTTATGTACAGGAATTTGGTTTTGGATAGTGTAGCAAGTCAGCTTGTTGCACTACCCTATGCCAAAGTGAAAGGGCAGGAATGCATCATATTTATGCAATAAGGTGCATTCCTGTCCTTTCCCCCTGCACTGGCGCCATTTCAGCAACCTAGCACCAACACAGGCACCCTTGCACCATGGTGCAAGGGTACCTGTGTTGTGGGCAGGATTATTTTTGTACAGGAAGGGGCACCTTCCTGCACAAAAACAATCCTAAGATGCGTTTTCCTCTTTCTATGTGTGCTGCAGAATAAAGCAAACATACAAAGGGCAAAAACAAGGAGAAATAAAGATATTTCTCTCCGTTACACCTCACCTCGGGAGGCGTAAGGATTTGACGTTTCCCCAGGTTTACATGATCTTGTAAGTCTGGGGCAACATCAAAATCCATGGGTGTGTTTTATATCTGGTGTTGTACTTTGCATCTATCTTCCCTATTGCTATGTCCTTGCTGCTCAGCCAGTATGAATGTGCTGTATGGAATGTTGGTGTGCATGGTCATGAATGGAATGCTAAGGTGCCTCTGAGATAGAGAGTGTCAGTTGGAGCATGGGCAGAGCAGCAGGGAGGCTGTTCCTGGTGGGGCTAACTACAGAACTTACTAGAAGACCATCCTAAGAACTAAGATCAATAAACCTTCATCATATCTACATCTCGGCTTCTGGATTTATCCTTCATAACATTTTAGAGACGATTTGGAGAAAGAATTGACAGAAACTATGCGTGAGAATAGCAAATACAGAAGAAGCTAAAAGTACAGAAGGTGTGATCATTAAGTTTACAGACCACCCTGCAGCCCCACCAGTGTCTTGTTACATCAGACAGCCTTTGTGCAGGGTGTATGTCTGTCTGCCTACATTTTAATTTCAAAAGTTGGAAGTTTGTTTGATGTCTATTTCCAGATGATCGCAAGCTGCACTATTTTACGAGCTGGATGGGGAAGAGTGTAAAGATGATGTAAGTAGAGACTTTTGAATTCATTTTTGCTGGAGGCAGCGTGTGTGGCAGACACCATCTGGCGGAGGCCCTGATGTTTTGGTGGAAAGACTGTACACGCTCGGAGGCCAGGATCCTTATTCAGGTCTGCACATTTGGGAATAACGGTATTTTGGATGGGCGATGTTTGAAGTCTAAGCTTCTGCGCGTTCCACAGCACGAACCTGGGAGAGGTGTGGTTCAGCGGACAGGGCAGCTGACTTCGGAGCACAGGGCTCACGGTTTGATCCCCGGCTCTGGCGGCAGCTCAGCTCAGCACCATGTGACTCTGGGCAATAGCTCACTTAATTTCCACGATGGCCCCCAGCGCCTTGAGACCCGTAAGGGTGAGTAGTTTACGCTTTACAAATACGGATTTACATTTACCTACAAGTTTTGTCACTGGAGGTTGCCTTGAGGGTGCGCGTGCTCCCTTACCGTTTGCCATCGTGGTGTGGAGGGTGCTTCAGAACAAGTGATGACTCCATTCGAATGTCCTTTCTATTTTCGCAGGACAGTGTTGTGCAGTGACGTAGGTGCACACGGCACGTATTTTATTGCGTGCCGCCATCTTGGTTTTGGAGCCCTTTGTTGCATTTTACGTTTACACTAGATGTCCTGGTTTAGGGATGTAGTGTGGGGTGGAATTCACCCATTGCTTCTGTGGGAGGTTAGACTTCTTCTTTTGTGTGTAGGAGAGTTTGTTGTTGTGCAATGTTTCGTGAGTGCTCTGGGGGTGCTTGTATGGTGTCGCTGTGAAGTTGTGTGTCGTGACTCTTTATTGATGGTCTTATTTCTTCCCCGTTTCATGCTAGTCTGGCAAGCTGGTGTGTCTTGGTGGTTGTAACAGGATCGGCAGGTGTGCATGTGTTTGTGTCTGCATTTGATGTTTGTGCAATTTTGATGTCCTTAGGTGTTCTGTTAAGGGGAGAAGGTGTGTTACATGCATGACCCCTGGTGAAATGGCATTTTTCCTTCTTGTATTCGCGTTTATATCTTTCCATGCATGTTCTTTTATGTAATGCTATGTTTCCAACTAGTAGTGACATTATTGCATTCTATGTTTTTCCTTGCATGTTCCTCTAGGTTATGCAATGCTTCTTCTTAGCATTTTGTGGTATTGTTGTTGGTTCTGTAAAGGGGGAAGATGTGTTATATCTGGTGTTGAACATTGCATCTATCTTCCTTGTTGCTATGTCCTTGCTGCTCAGCCAGTATGAATGTGCTCTATGGAATGTTGGTGTGCATGGTAATAAATGGAATGCTAGGGTGCCTGTGAGATAGAGAGTGTCAGTTGGAGTATGGTCTGAGCATCAAGGAGGCTGCTCCTGGTGGGGCTAACTACAGAACTTACTAAAAGACCATCCTAAGAACTAAGATCTAAAACCTTCATCATATCAACATCTCGGCTACTGGATTTATTCTTCATAACAGTGTTGCATGGGAAAACCCACCGCAACGCCCATGGAAAGCCTCCCAAGAGCAGAGTAAGGCAACACAGCGGTTTGCGCTGCTTTGCCTTACTCCATATCTATGAGGCCATCCAAAACCATGCATAGTGGCCTTGTGTGGCCTCATAGATATGAATTTGTAATTTGCGCTGCTGGAGCATCACAAAAAGTGATGCTCTGGCAGCGCAAGGGACTCGTATATAAGCCCCCTAGTCCCTTAAGCTCTTAGCCTTACACTCACATACTTACAGGCACATGCATCAACACAAACAATAGCGATTCCTTATTTGCGAAAAATAGGGAATCGCAAATAAGGAATCGCAATTCGCAATGCATCAAAAAATCTGCGAATAAATAGCGAATCGCAGGGAATTGCAAACGCAGTTTGCGATAGTGTAATCTGCGAACTCGCAAATAGCGAACTCGCTAAAAGAGAACTCGCAAATTGCGAACTCGCTAATAGCGAATTCGCAAATAGCGAGGTCGCACAGTTGATGCATACTGATGACATCAGAACCAGGAAGTCAGCAGCCCATGCCCCATTCAGTGCACAGTCACAGGGAGAGGAGGGAGCTGACTGCAGGAGCTGAACAGGAGTGAAACCAAAACCTGGATTAACACCTGTCCCGTGCCCAAAATGGATGAAACAGCAGCAGGAGACAGCCAAACAGGCAGGAAGAGGAAAATTACATTTTCTGAAAAGGAAATAGAGACCCTAATAGAGGATGTGGCAACCAGCCATGATAAGCTTTTTGGGAAATTGTCTCTGAAAGTTCCTGAGCAGGAGAAAAGGAAAATATGGAACCGGATCCAATGTAAAGTAAATGCTGTAGGGGTAACACACCGCACCATTGATGAATTAAAAAAAAGATGGTACGACCTGTGCAAACGTGCCAAAGAACGCATCGCCGAGAGGTTGAAGGAAGCCAGGAAGACAGGAGGGGGGACATCGACACAGACTGGGAACACTCCCATGGAGGACATGGTGGAGTCAACACTACAGCCAGAAGCAGTCCTTGGGGTGAAGCAGCTGGACACCTCTGGAGCGGCCAACACATCTGAAGGTAAGATGCATGCAAGTGACCATCGGTATACATATGTCAGGAATCACATCAGCTCAGTACAGCACAAGTGTCCAGAATGCAAATCCAGTCCACATTTTACAATCACATCATCAAAGTGCATTATGGGAGATGCAGGCAGGTCAGGCAGGTACTTTGGCAAACACACAAATATAAAATAAGGAAACCAAATATAGGGTAACGGCAAAATATTGTATTGCAGGAACATAATGATACATGTGACATTACATCACAGACAGAAATTAATGCTGATTTGCACTGTTTAACATCACAGATGCAGAACGAGATGAGGCAGACGACAGTGACTGCATGGAGCCACAGGAAGATACAGCTGTAGATTAGACGGACACACCTGTGGTACCACAACAATCATCACGTGCCCCTACAACACGCAGGGCAACAGTCCCACCACTTGTGACAATTGAAACAGAGGATGAGGAACATGTAACACCAGTGTCCGGCCTGGCTCAAGTAACACCCACTCCAACTCCCCAATCACAGCTCCGGAGCAGCACAGTCCAATTCCGGCGGAGAGGAAACAGGTCACAAAACACACGGCAGGAGGAACTAACAACTGATGTCTGGGAAGGCCTGGAGGGCCAGATGCTCCGGGTGCAGCGCCTGCAGGCAAAAAACATGCGCTTAGTGCAGGCTCAAATAGGAAGGATGTCAGGTAACATTGCAGTCCTGTCAGATTGTGTGAGGGAACTGACCAGAGTGATGAGGGAGGGACATGTGTCACAGACAAGACACCATCGCCAGCTAATGCAGCACATGCACGTGTATGCCAAATCGAGTAATAGGCTGGCCACCACGACTACAATGCTGGCACGTACGTCTGTGACAATGCAGACTGAGCTGTCCCATTGGAGTGGGGATGTGGCAAAGGCACTGGGCCAGGTGACGGCTGCAGTGGAACTAATGCAGGCTGCCACAGTTGGGTCTAACATTGCCACACTGGAAGAGGGAAGTGAGGAGGCTTCAAGCCTCAGCAGTCTATCTATGCCTGTCACCACTGCAAGTAGGCGCCGAACACGCAGCAGTACACCCTCCGCTACCAACATGAGGGATGAAGATGCAGCATACGAAAGGCATCTGGGTGTGCGTGGGACGAAGAAATAGACTGGCATGGCCACAGACATCCCGTCATGGTGAGGTAACCATTGACGGGGACAACAGTTGTGGCTGACTTTTGATTCATGATATCATTTCCATTTATGTCTGTTCATTAATGCTATTCCTGTGCCACTGGGCACATGTCATGTGTGCATCAACACTAAAGTCCCCATAATTATATATAAAAGGAGTTTGGATAGCAATAGCTGTGCGTTGTCTCAACATTGCTCACCTCAGAAATAGTTTGTGTGATTTCCGTGCTTCTACTGCGCCCTTCTGCTGCGCTTGCCCCATGTGCTGCACATCGGTGTGGGCCTTGCTGGTTGTCATCCTCTGACTCGCTGTCAGACACCTCTATAGGAATGCCTTTCCTTGTGGCAATGTTGTGTAAAATGGCACATGCGGCCACTATCCTGCAGCATTGTTCTGGTTTGTATTTTAATGCTCCACCTGTTTTGTGTAGGCATCTGAAGCGGCTCTTCAACAGCCCAAACGTGCGCTCTATTTTGTTCCTGGTGGAGATATGCGCAGCATTGTACACCTGTTCATTGGGTGTTGTAGGATTTCGGTACGGCGTCATGATGTAACTACGCAAGGCGTATGCGCTGTCACCTACATGGAAGGAAACAAAGGGTCAGTGGCGGTAGTGCATAGGCATACGTGTAATGTTGAGGTGAAATAATAACACATGTTTACCAAGCAGATGTCCCTCTCCAAATTCACCCCTGGACAGACGAGTGTGTATGCCGCTCTGGCGGAATATATAGGAATCATGGGCGCTTCCTGGGTATTGTGCCACTATGTCAGTTATTATGTTTTGGGCATTGCATACTACCTGTATGTTTAGGGAATGATAACATTTCCTATTCCTATATATGTATTCATTGCCTGCAGGGGGACATATTGCTACATGGGTGCAATCAATGCAACCTAAGACATGTTGGAAGCGAGCTATCTGATAGAAATCCTGTTTGGTCTTGGTCAGGTCATGTGCGGTTGTGGGGAAGCTGATGTGGGAGTTGATCCGGGACATCATGGCATTAAGGAATGCTTTAAAGATGCGTGAAAGTGCACTTTGAGACACACCTCCAGCTACTGCTATGACCCCCTGAAAACTGCCTGATGCCAGTAGGTGCAGGCAACATAGGACCTGCACATGTGTGGGTATTGCATTGGTCCTACGTGTCTGACGCTGCAAAACGGGATCCAATTCAGTTATTAAATCAATGATCATTGCAGCATTGAGCCTAAACTTGTCGTATATCTCCTCTTCAGTTTGTCCTAGTAATGTAATGCGGACTCGGAAGATGCGCTCCTGTATTCTCCTCCTTCTGTGTGCTGCAGCCTGGATCCTCATCCTCCTCGCCATCAGGTAAAGCGAAGCCATTGTGAAATGTTCAGGGGCATTCTGGGTGTGTTTAAGTAAGTTTCTGTTGAGTTTCAGCTGTATGTAATTTGCACTCATGATTACCACCTGGTTGTGATCCTTCTTATTTTGCACTTGCTAAATTGCGAATTTCAAGGTAATCACAATTTGCGATTTTTCATGCATAGATTTGCGATTCTCTGATTGCGATTCGCTGATTGGGAGACGCAATTACAGATTCGCTAATCTATTCTCAGAATTGTTTGCGATTCCTTAATTTTGCGAAAACGTGTGTTTTCGCAGTATTTTCGTTCATGCATTGCTGGGGGGTACTTTGCGCTCGCAATTTGGCTATTTTTGCGATTCACAAAATTAGGGAATTTTTTTGGGGATGATGCCTGTGCCTGTTAGCCTTTTACCGTTACTTCTTCCCCCTGGCTCTCCTCTTACCCTTCCCCAAAATCCTTGATCCCTTTATCAGCTTAACCCTTAACCTCATTCCCTAATCCATTAGGTTAATCTCATTACCCTAACCCATTACACTACCCCTTTACCCTTATTAGCCTTAACCCCTTACCTTTTTCTTTTACATCATTAACCTTTTATTTACACCTGCAACTTTATCGCTTATTTCATTCTGTTAATTGCCATTAATATTTGCCTCTAACCCTTATTCCTTACTCTTACATTAACCCCTTATCCTTGTGCAAGCTATTTTCTAATTAGAATCATATCTGCATATTAACATGAATTTCAAACAAAGCTTCAATTGGGCCTCGAATGCATCTTGGAAAAAATAGTTGCTATCTCATAGTAACTATTATGAGTTAATATTTTCTCATTAGACACCGCACTCAGCAAAATGTGCACTGTTTATTTTATAATCAAATTCTGTTCTCAAAGAATTTCAGTGGAAACATTAGCTACCTCCTAGGTTCTTCATGCTTGCACGCAGTAGATAGAACTTCTATTAGTTTTTCTATTGTTTATTGTAATACATTTGTTCTGCCAACTCAGATTACATTAAGGTAGCAACAGTTTAAAATACTTATATCACGGGATAGTGCTTTATGGGTTTATATTTTGTTTCATTATCTTGAACTGCGATTTGCCAATGAAAAAATTAATTTACTCATCTGATGCTGACTCTGGAGTTCTTCATGGCTTTCTATGGTGAGATTCATTATTAAAGACCCCTGGATTTAGGGGTGAGCCAGACTCTTTTTCTGAGCCTCTAAGGATGCTGTCCAAATCGCTGTCGTTTTGCTGCATATTTTGGACTTAGGCTATTGTTTCTGATTTTGGTCATTATTGCATCTCTTTCTATTACTAAGAGGATTCATGGCAATTGATTTCAATGTCCTATGATTGATTTATTGAATTGAGCTATACTTTTTGTATTGTACTTTAATATTTTATTAAACTGTCATGTTTTTCTCTAAAATACTGATCTCGAACTCCCTTTTTGAGTCAGTCCTTGATTTTTATAGACTGGATTTTTATTACAACACTGTTTGTATTTTGTCTTAAGGGGTTTATTGCCTCGTCTAATCCTGAGGTCTACACTGTCCAAGACCATGCAAATGGGCGCCACTGTCATGCAGATTACGTATGTGATAGCGCCAGCACGCCCACATCCTTACCCCTTACATTTAAAAGTTTACCCATAAACATTTACTGTTAAACTTAGCCCACCCTAAAAAAATATTATATTTGCATTCCATCTGTAGTACATAAGGAAATCCCCATGAGAAACTGGCATGAAATGAAATGGATGCAAGCAAATGGCATTTTCTCCAGCTTCAGAAGCCACAGCAAGCTGTCTGCACATGCATAGAGGCAGCACAATTGACATCCTTCCCCCAGCCGCTTCTGCTGTCATTTCTATGATGTCATTTTTATGATGTGCAATGGGGTACTCTGCATTACCAAGAAGAGTGTAACAAAGCAAATGATTATTGTGCTACTTCTGGGCTTGTGGAGCAACAGGGAAAGTACTGAAGTGGAAGCCCTGTGCATCGGGAGCCTAGCTTGTGGTATCAGTATGGATCAAGTGGCATACAGTGGTAGAAAATGCCTCATTCTCTGCTCTTTGTTTCCTCCTCAGTATGCCGTACCTTGATTTTACTACATATGCAGTGACTTTTGATGGAGCAGGGTAAATATAAAAATTTTAACCTCCTAATATTTTCGTATAATATTAATAAACATGTTCGTTTAAGTAAATAACCAACAATGTATGTAAAGGGTTAAGGATAACACGCAGTTTAATGTGCAAAATAATGAACTAATAATTGTTTACGTTTCTAACATAACATAATATTTAGCGTACTAAAATAATAATAAAATGCATGATTTGTGCTTTGAATAAAACGTGTGGTTGCAAAATAAAGCGATGGTAAGTAAGGGACAGCTTTATATGTTGCTTCTGCTAGGTAATACCTAATTGGGGTACGTAGAAAGACGGGAGGGAAACGAAAGGGTTTATATTTCATTGTTTTAATAACATTTTGTTTTCTTTAGAAATAGTGCGCTTAGGCCTGCCGAGCAGCAATATAAAATGGCCGCGAGTTACTAGAGTGCGCAGGAGCGGATGCGACCATGTGATAGAGGAGAGAGGCTGTTGCAAAGGGATGATCACGTGCTGATGCCGAGAGGCTAAGATGAAAGTATGGTCAAGGCTGCTGTGACCCTTCTGAGCAGATGTGTGCCAAGATGATCAGCAAGAAGCGTGAGAAGCCTGGTTGAATCAATAGAAAGAACTCTATTATATAAATTGTTGCAGAAAAAGAAACAATTTGGACTGATCGAAACGGATGAGCAAGTGCATGAACTGTGGGAAACGATGCTTGCATGGACATTCCTCACGGAACTAGTTAAGACCAGGAAGTTTGATTAAAATGTATAGGGACCTGAGTTTTGGACCAATGAGAATGAATCGCGCCATGTAAGAAGAAACATTTTATGCTGTAAGCTAGAATTAGGGTATAAGAAGACCTACTCTTGGTGGGAGGGGTTAGAATGCTGCGGGATGCTGCGGGAGATGCTGAAGAAGTTAGATGCTGTAGATGGGAGAGTTTGCGGTTGCTGATGCTGACGAGCTGATGCTGCTGCTGTTATTTTCCTTTTCCAGTTGAGTATAAGATGCCGCTTTAGGAGAACTAGCATTTAATAAGATTTATATTAGAATTATTAGGATTTCCCCGAGAGATAGATAGGTTGATCTATAGAGTTCTTAGTATGATAACCTCATTTCCGTCTAATAAAAGTGTCATGCAATTACAACTATTCTTATATTGATGATAAACGCAATGATCTGAATAATAAATTAATCTCGAATTTCCTGCATTCAAAACTTTATATAAACTTTATTATTCTTTAAACAAATGACTCAGTGATTTTCTTTAGCATAATGATTAATAATGAATTGGTAAAAGAGTTCATTGTGATTGAGCTGGTCTTAATCACCATCAACTGATTCCTACTAGTTGGTCCATCGACCAATGAGCGGAATACCTTAAAAGCAAATGAGAATTGTTGTGTCATTATAAAAGAGGTATCCCGTCTCCTTCCAGCGAATCGTTTTTCTCCTAGGTTTCATGTCGGAGGAAAATCCAGGGAAATAAATGAGTAAGTGAATGTATATGCGGTGTTATGGGCCCCACCGTCATATGAATATAGTGTGTGTGTTTTGGAGAAATAATTGCACCTGGATGACCAAAAGCATAGTAGGAGAAATTATTTTTATTGTAAGCGCTGGATCAGATTTCTTGGTAGCAGAGTTATGGTTTCTATAGATTAGTTTGGTGATTATTGATTTTTGATTATAGAGTATTGATAAGTTTATGTCTAACACTTTTTGTTGAGTCGCGTTATGTTATATGTAAGTTTTCACGCTTCCGGGAAGTAGGAAGTGGAACACGTGTGGCAAGAGAAGTCGCATGGAATTTTTACACTGTCTGAGTTCAATTTGGTAATAACACAGGTTGTGTTATTTAGGGACATTTTGCGTATAAAAGGTGTGTAAGTGAAATAGTGATCGGTTTTCTTGTGAAACTCTGGCCTTAATTCTCAGGAGCAGTATAGTCTCCACATGTGTTTTATCCCCAGAGAAACGGGTTTACCGTTTGCTTGAAAGAAGGGTAAGGTAGAGGGAAGTGCTACTTTATCGACGAAACTGAAAGTTCTGTGGTAGGGTAGAGGTAAGCGCTGCCTACTGGAAAATACAGAATTCTTGTGTGAATGGTCAAAGCTATCTTTTCGGTTTAGCGAATCAGACAATGGAAATGTGGATAAAATGTTGTAACTAACAAGAATTGTTGAAAAAGAAATTGCCGATAAATTTTGTAAAGGAGGGGTCAAGAGCAGAAGTGACGTAGACAAAAGCCGCGCTGGGATTGGACAGTGCGCTAGTCACATGAGAACAGGAGCGAAGTGACGTAGACAAAAGCCGCGCTGGGATTGGACAGTGCGCCGTAGACAGAAATCGTTGTGATTGGAGCGTTGGTGTGAGTCACGCTAGCATTGGTTGAAATAAACGCATAGGGAACAGAATTGATTTGCGGATTGTTTTAAGGAGAGAAAGGTTGTGAATCATGTCGTACTATGAATATGGAAAAGAGAAAACGTCTTGGATGTCGAAAGTTAAGAACTTCTTTAAGAAGGACAAAAAGGTAGTGACTAGAGAGGGACAAATAATTCCTCCGCCGAAATCACCAGCTTCACATATGATGCTGAAATATGGATATCATACATGCATTTGGTTAGAAAATTGGACAAAATACACCAAGAACGATGGAGCATTGGCTTTTCCTGAGAATGGTTCATTTAATGTTGCTGTATTACGGAACTTGAGAGAAAAGATGGTAATGTTAGAACCTAGACCTAGACCGACACAGTTTGAAGCTTTAGCGGAATGGGAAGATGAGATGTATGAACGAGAGAGATCCAGAGGATTGAAGAATCATGAGTTTATACCTGGAAGGTTGTGGGGAATAAATCATGAGGACAGAGTAAAGCGTTGGAGATACGCTAACATGGCAGGAGGTTTGTTTCCAGCTTTTGCGGTTGAGGAAGAAGCAAAGAGAAAGTGTACTGAGAAAAAGAAACATGTAGTGGTAGAAAAGTATGTGTATGGTGGTAGTGAAACGGATGACGAATTGCTGGAAGATATTTTAAACAGAAACCCACCTCCATACCAACAGACTTCTGTAGTGGTGACACCTAATGCACCACAAATGGAAACTGGGAGGAATAAAAAACCCGAACGAAGAAATGAAATAAATAGGTCACAAGAAACATTTAAATGTTCACAAAATGATGAGACAGAAAGTGACAATGCAACTGAACTAGCAAAAACGACAAAAGAATTGACTGAGAAAATAAGAGAATTGACAAAGAATATGGAAGCTGTAACTGTACCAGTAACGATAGGTCCAGTAATGCCTATTTTTGAAAATCAGAAAATAAATGAACATTCTTTGGTGATTCCCATGAATTCACATGTGCAAAGAAAAAGAGAAGGGATGGAACTGAATAATGAAGGTGCACACAATTCAGCTAGTACGTGTAGACCAAGTCCACCTACAAATTTGACGATAAATGAGAGTGAGGTTAGAAGAATGCCTATGGTGACAGAGTCCGCATCAGGAACACCAGAAAGAACCAGTGATTGGATTGAGTTAAATAGTACACCTGTAGGTCCGACTCCAGAAGAGTTAAATGAATGGATGAAAGCACTAAAAGCAAAAGAACCAGAAGAAAAACCATTAGATGTAATTAGGTTAAAAATAGACATGGAAGAGTTGATTTTGGGAACAATTGGAACGGAAAAACTAAAGAATTATCAGGATGATGAGATTATGTTTTTGTGTAAGAGTCTTACATGGAGAGCTAGAAATTTACATGACAAATTGGAAGAGATTGCAGGTGAACTAGGAGTGGAATTTGTGAAAGTGAGGACGTTGCAGAAACCGTACAGAGTAGATTTTTGTGAGAAAGACATAGAAAATTTGAACACATCAGGAAGACTGACCCAGATAAAAGAACTGATTGTTTTATTGAGAAAGTGGGGTGATGTGGATAGATGGAGAAATAGATGGACAAAGAGGAATGAGAAAACAACGGATAAAGCATCTTTGGCTTTTGCAATGACAGATAAGGAACCAGTTACTAGAGAGTACCCAATGAGAGAAACACCAGGTGGTAGTTATGTGCATGTTCCGTGGACCAGACAGGATATACTGTCATTTACAAATGACTTCCCAAAATTGAGAGAGAAACCAGTAGAATGGTACAGACAAGTGGAGAGATTTGTTAAGGTGTCAAAAGTGCTGTGGATAGATCTAGATGGATTGTTTGACATAGTAGTGCCTGCTGATTTATGGACGGAATGTAAGATTACAATTGATTGGCCAACTGTAGAATATCCAAGGGATGCCAAAACAGGAGCGCCAGGTCCAGAAGTGATGAGGAAGTATGATCAGGTAGTTACCTTTTTGAAGAATAAAATTCCACCAAAAGAAACAGATTGGGTGAAAATAGACAGAACAACACAGGAAAGCAAAGAATCAGTGCATGCGTACTATGAGAGATTGTTGTTGGTTTTCAAACAGTATAGTGGTTATGAGACGCTAAGTGAGAAGGACATGAGTCATTTTGTATATAGGTTTGTGTATGGATTAACACCGGAGATAAGTGAAAGGATTAAGCAGCATTTGATAGGGTGGCAGAATAGCACAGTGGATGAGGTTTTGAGATATGCTAAGTATTGCAGTGATGAAATTGAGAGTAAACAGCGTAAATTGAAAGAAAAAGCCATGTGGGCACAGGTGAAAGTTGCAGAGAAGCAAGAAGCTCAATTGAATAATACTAGCAGTGAAACAGGACAGTTTAAATCCCGACCTAATATAGGTAAAGGAAAAGGACAAATGAGCATAGATGAGGCGAAGAAAAAGTGGCCATGCCACAACTGCGGAAAGCTAGGGCATTGGAGAAACGAGTGTAAATTTCCTCCTAAACCTAATGTAGAAAATCAATCATTAAATTCACAGGTGCAGAGTGAGGTAGTTACTCAACAAGGTCAGGTGCCACAACCACCACTTCCCAAGAGTGCTAATCAACAGAAATACAGTGCAGAAACAGGATTCTACGGAGGAGAACAGGTAAAACAGTTGTCACGTGCAGCTGAAATCTCACAATATTGGTTACGACAGAGTGAGGATGAGTCGTATGAAAGCTCATGACGGTGTCTGAAAGAGAGGGAAGAGTGCGTGCTTGGCGCAACTCTAGAGGTAGACCAGTCAGGTCCATTTGTGGATGGAGAAGTGAATGGTGCAAATATAACATTCCTTGTTGACACTGGAGCTACCCGTTCTACTGTTAGGTCAGTGGAAATTCCAAATCTTCCTCTCTCAGGTGAACATATACAAGTGGTTGGAGTTTCCAATCAGCAAATTGAAACGCCTCTTACTAGATTAGTAAAGGTAAGAATTGGTCCATTTAGTGAAATGCACCGATTTGTGGTGTGTGATTGTAGTCCCGTTAACCTTTTAGGACGCGATTTATTGTGTAAGATGAATTGCACAATTTATTGTACTCCAGACGGAATTGCATTTCAGACTCCAGATGAGGATGTGCTGTACAAAATGACAATGGTAAATTTAGAACCAGAAGTAAATTGTTTGTTTCCTGTATTTGATGCAGAGAAAATCCCAAATGAGTTGAAAGGGACAGTGAAGGAAGAAGTGTGGGACTTGACAGGAGAAGATGTAGGATTAATGAAAGGAGTAGATCCCGTAAAAATTTCAGTAAAAGAAGGAACGAGTTACCCAAATACGCCCCAGTATAAATTGACTCCAGAAATAATTGAAGGAATAACGCCAGTAATAAATAAAATGATTGAACAAGGGATTCTAAAAGAAATCATGAGCAGTCCATGTAATTCGCCAATAATGGGACTGAAAAAGCCAAATGGAACATATAGAATCGTACAGGATTTAAGAAAGGTAAACAAAATTGTTGTGCCTTGTTGCCCAATAGTACCGAACCCTGCCGTGATTCTATACCAGATTCCACGCGAAGCAGAGTGGTACACTGTGATTGATTTATGTCATGCATTTTTCTCTATTCCATTGCATCCAGATAGCCAGCCAATATTTGCGTTTAGGTTTGGAGAGCGTATTTTGGCATGGTGCCGAATTCCTCAAGGGTATACAGAAAGTCCCTCAATCTTTAATCAGATCCTAAAGAAATCATTGGAAGACTTAAGAATGCCAGAAAAGTCAGTAATGGTTCAGTATATTGATGACCTACTGGTGGCATCAAAAACGAAGGAAGCATGTGTCAATGACACGATTGCTTTGCTGAATCATTTAGCAAAAAGAGGACATAAAGTGTCCCCTTCAAAATTGCAGTTTTGTAAACAAGAAGTCCAGTATTTAGGGCATAAAATTGAGAAAGGAGTACGAAAGGTAACGACAGAGAGAATAAAAATGATTCAAGGAATGAGAGCTCCAATGACACAAAGAGAGGTAAGAATGTTTTTGGGAATGGTTGGATATTGTCGACAATGGATAAGCGGTTTTTCACTAATTGCTAAACCATTGCAGAAACTGACAAAGAAGGATGTTAAAGATCCTTTTGAAATGAATGATGAAGAAATGAAAGCATTCAGAGAGCTGAAAAAGAAATTGTGTGAGGCTCCAGCATTGGGAATGCCTGACTATGAGAAAGATTTTGAGCTGTTTTGCAGTGAAAGAGATGGATGTGCATTTTCAGTTTTGGTGCAGAGACATGGAACTATGAAAAGACCAATTGCATATTTTTCAGCTGTTTTAGACCCTGTAGCAAAAGCGTTGCCTGGATGTTTGAAAGCAGTTGCTGCTACTTGTGTGAGTCTGGAACAGAGTGAAGGCATAGTGATGGGGTATCCATTGAGAGTGTATGTTCCCCATTCTGTGGAAATTCTTTTGACAAGAACGAAAACACAATACATGACACATAGTCGGCTGACTAGGTATGAAAAGGTAATTTTGAGTGCAGATAATGTGACCATTGACAGATGTATGAATGTGAATCCTTCAACATCATTGCCAGATGAAGAGAATGTGATTGAAATGGATGAAGTAGATCACGATTGTCTGAATGTGCTCGAATACTGTACTAAACCAAGAGCTGATATACGAGATGAGCCTTTGAAAGAATCAGATTATATTCTGTTTGTGGATGGCTCATGTTTAAGAACGAGTGATGGAGTTCTAAGTGCAGCATATGCAGTTTGCACAGTAGCAACTGTATTGGAAGCATCTTGTCTGAAAGGTGTACGGTCTGCCCAAGTTGCAGAATTAGTAGCTCTGATTCAAGCATGTAAGTTGGGAAGAAATGTACGGGTTACGATTATGACTGACAGCCAGTACGGCTTTGGAGTCGTGCATGATTTTGGTCAGATTTGGTCACAAAGGGGTTTCTTGACGTCTGCAGGGACACCCATAAGAAATGGAGATTTTGTGAAAAAGTTGCTTGAGGCGATACAGCTGCCTAAAGAGATCGCTGTAGTGAAGTGCAATGCACATAAAAATGGGGAAGACTACATTACTGTTGGCAACAAATATGCTGACGAAATGGCACAGTACTGTGCAAAGAATGTGGTTTCTTTGAATAAATGCCGCGAGAGAGAGCATATTTCTTGTCCATTGCTTTTTACTAACTCAATTGAAACATGGGATGAGGTGAGACAGTTACAAGAAGCTGCAGAAGATGAAGAGAAAGATACTTGGCTAAAAGCAGGATGTAGGAAACATGAAGAAACTGATGTATGGGTTTACAGGGATGAGAGACCAGTTATGCCTGATAGCATGATTTCTGACATGGCACGGATGTACCATGGGCAAGCCCATATTGGGAGAGATTCAATGATCAGACTTTTTAGACAAACATGGTACAATCCAAAATTCAGAGCCATAGCTGAGAGTCTTTGTCAAAGATGTCTTACTTGTCAACAGTTAAATCCAGGAAGGAAGACAGTAGTGAGTCTAGGAAGAATAGGACGAGAAGGGGGTCCTTTCACCAGAATGCAGATGGATTTCATAGAAATGCCACCTTGCAGCAGATTGAGGTATGTTTTAGTGGTCGTCTGTTTGTTTTCCCGTTGGGTGGAGGCATATCCAACAAGAAGGAATGACAGTATCACAGTAGCAAAACTTTTGCTGCGAGAATTCATTCCGAGGTATGGTTTTCCAGTCACGATTGAAACAGATAGAGGAACACATTTCCAAAACGAATTAGTTAAACTGATTTGTGAAGCCCTTAGTATTAAACAGAAACTGCATTGTGCATACAGACCAGAGGCTTCTGGAATAGTAGAGCAAGTGAATGGAACAATCAAAAACAGGTTAGGAAAAATGTGTCAAGCTACAGGACTGAAATGGCCAGATGCTTTGCCATTGGTTCTGATGACAATCAGAAGTATTCCAGAAAGGAAGACTGGACTCAGTCCACATGAGATAATCATGGGACGAGCAATGAGACAAGCACAAGTACCTGTCAACAAGCTACTGACTATAACTGATGATCTAGTACTGGATTATTGCAAAGGATTGGCTGATGTGGTGCGTTCTGTGTTTCATCAGGTTGGACCGGATGCGACCACTCTTGAAAGAAAACCAGCACACGACTTGAATCCAGGAGATTGGGTTCGAATAAAAGTCCACCGGAGAAGAAACTGTTTGGTTCCTCGCTGGGACGAACCACGACAAGTGATCCTAGTGACAACCACCGCAGTTAAGTGTGCAGGAGTGAAACACTGGGTACATGCCAGCCACACCATCAGAGTTCCAGAACCTAAAGATCGACCTGTGAGTCGGCATCTGGAAATATCAGACAACAGTTCAGCATCAGAAAGAGAAGAGGAGACAAACAGGGTGCCAGAACTTGAAGATCGACCTGTAAGTCGACATCTGGAAGACCCAACTACAAGTGAAACGATAGAAGAAGAAGAAGAAATAGAAGAAATAGCTGAGGTTCCAGAATTTGAAGATCGACCTGTAAGTCGACATCTGGAAATATCTGATACTAGTTCAGAATCTGATACAGAACATTCAGAAGGAGAAGAAATAGCAAAAACAAAGTGGAATTATGAAAGCATAAGAGAAGAAACTGAGCCAGAAAACAGTGATAGTGAACAACCAAGTACAAGTTGTGGTAAAATTCCTTCGAAGATAATATTAATAGATGAAGAAGGGAGAGTTTCAGACCAAAAGTTAGAAAAATCGGAAAAACCCCGAGGAGCAGTAGGGACAGATAGTCAAACACAAGAACAGGGAAATTTAGAAGCAGATAGAGAAACTGACACAAAACCGGAAGAACCTCGAGGAGGGACAGAAGTAGGTGAACGAAGGAAGATAAGAAAAGAACCACAAGTAGCTGAAAGCGAAATCATAAGCTTCAAGATAAGAGGAAATAACGAAAAGATTGAAACAGAATCAGAAGAAAGTGGAGAAGAAAGAAATGAAAAACTAGAGACAAGAAAAAGAAATTGGAAAACAGAAAGAGAGGAAAAAGGAAGTGAAGCAAAAAGGCCAAGAAAAGGAGACAATTGGCCCGACGAAGTAAGAAAATTAAGATACAGAATCGTAAAATTGGATGGAAAAAGTGCTGAACAAGTGAATGAAATAACAAGTCAAAAGGAGCAAGGAAAACAAGGTGGTAAACACTTGCAGAAAACAAAAAGAATAAAGAAAGTGAATCAGAAGTACAGATCGCCTGAATGGTTGTATCGTGCTCTGACTAGTCACAAAGAAGAATTGAACACTCACGAAAACCCAGAACAAAGAAACCTGATGGGAGAAAGTGAAGTGCAACAAACCTGAAGCAACAAACCTGAAGAGGTTTCTGTAGATAGTTTACCGGATTTGACAAAACACTGAACTGACAAAATTACCGGATGTGACAAAGAAAGAATTCTGAGAAAGAATTAAAAGAAAGAACCAAACAAAGACAAAATTTTGAAAGTACAGAGTGGCAAGCAAGTCATTTCTGAGGTGTAGTGACACAATTTTCTAGAAAACAAGTACAAAATGGAGAATATTAGAGATAGAAAATGTAAATGTGAGTTTTTAAGAAGATGGTGCAAAATGTGCTGTTTTTGTACAGGATTATTAATAACAGTATGGGTAGTTTTAGCAATAACTATTCCAATTAGTTTAGCTGTAGTGGAAAAATCTAATAATACTGAGAAAGAAAAAGGAGCTAACACTCAAGAGCCAGTTATTTTAAGGAGTAGTGCAGAATTACATAAGGACAAATCAATAACAGATTTTTCAAAGAATGTGTTTACTAAATTACTGTATGAGTACGTAGAAACAATGGATGTAAGGGATTGCTATGTTTGTATGCAGTTGCCTGCATCTGTAGCAGAGGGTGTGACTTATCATCACCTCCCTTTGACATATGGAATAACATGTAGTGTATTAGCAAGCTTATTTTATAAAACAGGCAGATTAGAATATTATTACACTGATGTAGATAGGATTTTTGCAAAGGTTTCTGTAGTTCCCGAGCTTAACAAAATAAAAGAGGGAAAGACGTTTGGTGAATACTTCTTAGAAGATAAGATTTTAACATCAGATAATATATTTAGGTACAACCTTACCTGTGAGTTAAAGAAGGAAGAAAAGGTATTTCTAGAAATGGTTGAGGAGAGAAGAGTGAAATTTGAAAGAAAAGTAATAGAAGAGACAAAAACACCTCTTTGGGCGTTTGAGGAAGACCATCATGACAAGAAAAAGACAAATGCAGCTATGACTCTGGATTGGCCCCAACAGGGAAGGTTGTGCATTAGAAGAAATAAGACAAGATATGACAATTATTTTGTGGGTTCCAGTAATTGCCATGACAATTACCAAATTATAGGTGGATGGGGATTCAAAGGGGGAAAAGATCCAATATTTCCAGGGATTTATTACGTTTGTGGGAATAGGGCTTATTATAGGTTGCCGGACCATTGGTATGGATCATGTTATTTAGGCCTGGTCTTTCCAAAGATTTTTCATGTGGATAGAAAAGAAAAAGGAACACACAAAATGATAAATACCTTTACACGTAGGAAAAGGGAAAGTTTTTCAGAAATAGTAGGTGATATTTTTGGTGCATTGATACCAGCAGTGGGAATATCTTTGAATGCATTCAGAATTCGGAAATTATCCACAGTAGTAGATCGTTTATCTACAGATACTGCTGGAGGGTTCTTAATGGTAAATACCGAGATGGTTGCCATGAGAGCTATGGTGATGCAAAATCGTCTTGCCCTTGACATTCTTTTGGCAAAAGAGGGCGGAGTCTGTGGAATGTTGAAAGTCCAACATTGTTGCACTTACATTCCTGATAAAAGCGAAAATATACAGAAGTATATAACAAATATTACAAATTTGCACAAAGAACTAGTACCACTGGAGGTTGAAAGTGTTTGGGGAAAACTTGGTAAAGGGTTTTCTTCTGTAACGAATTGGTTAACAAGAATGAGTGGATTAATAATAGGGAAAGTTATAATAATAGCAACCATGATAATAATAATAATATTAGTATTGAAGCTTGCAGTAACATGTATAAAGAGAAGAAGAAAGCAGAATAAGATAGAAAAAGAAAACATGATAAACAAGGAGAGAGAGAGAGAAATAGGTGAAATAGAGTTAGAAGAAATAAAAGAGAACATGTACAAGAAAACAAAGAGACAAGTTGAAAGCGATACAGAAGTATAAAACTAACAAAAGCAAATGGATAAAAGATATATGCTGTCTGAGAAAATTGTATAACTTGGGTTTTTGTGGTGATGTTAAAAATCACCAAAGGGGGGAGTTGATGGAGCAGGGTAAATATAAAAATTTTAACCTCCTAATATTTTCGTATAATATTAATAAACATGTTCGTTTAAGTAAATAACCAACAATGTATGTAAAGGGTTAAGGATAACACGCAGTTTAATGTGCAAAGTAATGAACTAATAATTGTTTACGTTTCTAACATAACATAATATTTTGCGTACTAAAATAATAATAAAATGCATGATTTGTGCTTTGAATAAAACGTGTGGTTGCAAAATAAAGCGATGGTAAGTAAGGGACAGCTTTATATGTTGCTTCTGCTAGGTAATACCTAATTGGGGTACGTAGAAAGACGGGAGGGAAACGAAAGGGTTTATATTTCATTGTTTTAATAACATTTTGTTTTCTTTAGAAATAGTGCGCTTAGGCCTGCCGAGCAGCAATATAAAATGGCCGCGAGTTACTAGAGTGCGCAGGAGCGGATGCGACCATGTGATAGAGGAGAGAGGCTGTTGCAAAGGGATGATCACGTGCTGATGCCGAGAGGCTAAGATGAAAGTATGGTCAAGGCTGCTGTGACCCTTCTGAGCAGATGTGTGCCAAGATGATCAGCATGAAGCGTGAGAAGCCTGGTTGAATCAATAGAAAGAACTCTAATATATAAATTGTTGCAGAAAAAGAAACAATTTGGACTGATCGAAACGGATGAGCAAGTGCATGAACTGTGGGAAACGATGCTTGCATGGACATTCCTCACGGAACTAGTTAAGACCAGGAAGTTTGATTAAAATGTATAGGGACCTGAGTTTTGGACCAATGAGAATGAATCGCGCCATGTAAGAAGAAACATTTTATGCTGTAAGCTAGAATTAGGGTATAAGAAGACCTACTCTTGGTGGGAGGGGTTAGAATGCTGCGGGATGCTGCGGGAGATGCTGAAGAAGTTAGATGCTGTAGATGGGAGAGTTTGCGGTTGCTGATGCTGACGAGCTGATGCTGCTGCTGTTATTTTCCTTTTCCAGTTGAGTATAAGATGCCGCTTTAGGAGAACTAGCATTTAATAAGATTTATATTAGAATTATTAGGATTTCCCGAGAGATAGATAGGTTGATCTATAGAGTTCTTAGTATGATAACCTCATTTCCGTCTAATAAAAGTGTCATGCAATTACAACTATTCTTATATTGATGATAAACACAATGATCTGAATAATAAATTAATCTCGAATTTCCTGCATTAAAAACTTTATATAAACTTTATTATTCTTTAAACAAATGACTCAGTGATTTTCTTTAGCATAATGATTAATAATGAATTGGTAAAAGAGTTCATTGTGATTGAGCTGGTCTTAATCACCATCAACTGATTCCTACTAGTTGGTCCATCGACCAATGAGCGGAATACCTTAAAAGCAAATGAGAATTGTTGTGTCATTATAAAAGAGGTATCCCGTCTCCTTCCAGCGAATCGTTTTCTCCTAGGTTTCATGTCGGAGGAAAATCCAGGGAAATAAATGAGTAAGTGAATGTATATGCGGTGTTATGGGCCCCACCGTCATATGAATATAGTGTGTGTGTTTTGGAGAAATAATTGCACCTGGATGACCAAAAGCATAGTAGGAGAAATTATTTTTATTGTAAGCGCTGGATCACTTTCAAGCTGATTCAGTGGCCTCATCATCTCATGATCACTTGCACATCACCCTCCATGGAGCCTCACATTTTCATGAACGATGGTCTGCTTCATCATGCTAGTGCTTTTACATATATGTTTACAGCATGCAGATTTAGCTGTAATGCTTCTAAAGGCTCTCCCTCTCAACGCAGCTGGGCCCTGTTGTGAGAGGCTGCCAATGTTCCAGCTGCTGGTGCCAGTCGTTAGGTACTGTGATTACAGGGTCTGCATGGCATGGACTGCCGGTCCCTGTGACATCGGACATTGGAGGAAATTCTTTGTGAAATTGGCCTGCCGGTCTTTCCTAGACCTTGAAATGAACGTTCGACAACAGAAAAAGTTGTCTGGACTAACTCAGAGAAATTACCGTAAACCCTCTAGTATGAACCCAACCATCTGCAAAGCACTGCAGGACACACCACATATAAAAGCATAATACCTCTAGAAGTACTGGTCACTGGTTCCGGCCACAAGGTACTGGGACTACCGGTCCCCGCGGCAATGGGCTTTGGGGGAAATACTTTCTTAATTTGGCATTCCGGTCTTTCCTAGACCTTGGAATAAATGTTCGTCTGTGGAAAGAGTTGTCTGGGCTAACTCAGTGAAATTACAGTTCAGTCTCTATTATGAACCCAATCCATCTGTAAAGCACTGCTAGATTTCTCATCGCATGTAAAAGCAAAATACCTCCAGATGTACTAGCCACTGATTCCAGCCACAAACCTCGAAATAATCCTACACACAATAGACATGAAAATAACCTAATAGTTCTTGAAATAAAGGTTCGACAACAGAAAGAGTTGTCTGACCTACCTTGGTGAAATTACCATAAAGGCTCTAGAATGAGCCCAATAATCTGCAAGGCACTGCTGGATTTTCTCATTGCTTATAATAGCAAAATACCTTTGAAGTACTGGCCACTGGTTCCAGCCATAAGGTACTGAGAGAACAGAGTTTGTGTGGTTGAGACTGCATTTGGGGAAATCTTTGTTAAAGTGGCATTCCAGTCTCACCTAGCCCTTCTAATCAATGTTCGGAATGGAAAGAGACTTTTGGGTCAACTCAGAGGAAATCACTGTAAAGGCTATAGTACAAGCCCAGTCTTCTGTAAAGCACTGCTGGATCTTCCTATTGCATACAAAGAGCAAACTACCCCTTGAAGTACTGCCCACTGGTTCCAGCCACAAGATACTGTCTCCACAGGTTCCATGCGGTCAGGACTGTCGGTCCTTGCGACATCGGGGCATCTGGTGGAATATTTCAACAAAGTGACATTCCGGTCTCTCCTGGGAGGAAACTACCGTAATGGCTCTAGTCTGAAAAGCACTGCCTGATTTTTTTTTCTTCTTCTATCCTGTAACATCAGGGCATTTGGTGGAATAATTTATTAGAGTGACTTTCAGGTCTCTCTAAGACCTTTAAATCAACATTCCGACAATGGAAAAAGATCACTGGGCTAACTGGGAAGACATTACCGTAAAGGCACTAGTATGAGCCCAGTCATCTGTAAAGCACTACTTGAATCTCTTATCACATACAATAGCAAATTTTATCTCTGGCCACCGAGAATGAGTATCCATAATAATAAACATGTACTCTACACTTGATTTAGAACTCAGTGGCCCTACTATATCAAAAACAACTTAATCTCAAGGACCATTAGGACATTTTCTGATGACCGTGGGAGCAGCCCTGATTTCTTAGAATTGTCACTCAATCCACACTCAACACATTCTCTAGTTAGCCTTTCTACTTGAAGATACAGTACGGGCAACCAATACGATGATCTCAAATGCTCTTTAGTTTTACTCACTCCCTGATGTCATTCATGGGCAAGCGCCATAAACCTTTCGCACATACCTTGTGATGCCACTAACCGTGAGAGCCTGACAAGCGGACAATCTACATTAATCTCCTCACTCCTCCGTGCTTCTCAATCATTCTCCGTGACCACAAGGATCGCAGGGTTGTTGGTTTAGCCATCATACACAAAAACGATGTTTGCTTAACACCCCTCCGCATTATCAAATATCCTACCTTTCAATAGCTCAGCTCTCCTCTAAAGGCCCCAAACCCATCACATTTCATGTCATCTATCACCCCCCAGGGGAAAACTCACAATTCCTTGAAGTCTTAACTGACCTAATATTGGATAACTCCCTAAAAGGTAGCACAGAAGTTACACTGGGTGACCTAAACCTGCACTTGAACAATGTAGAAAATCCAACAGTATAAGCCCTATCCATCCCCCTGAAAGTGAATGATCGTACCAAACACTGCAATAAACAAACTCACAACAATGGCTCTACCCTTGATGCAATCAAATCATCTCTAAGTATAACACCTTATCTCTCCTCTCAATCCTATCCTCTGACTGGACTGACCACCACCTAATCCTATCTAATCTCAATGCCATCCAACCTAAGGCCCCCCCAAAATATCTGTCCCAAGCACTTGGCTAGGAACACACATTGAATACCACAGAGAGAGTTAGAAGCATTAGTCAGTTCCCAAATACTACCTCCACTCGACCTCACCTCCGTTAATGACCTTACCACCCACTACAACACAAAAATTGCAGAACTCCTTGACATATTCGCCCCTCTGAAACTGAAGAAATCAAGGAGTAGCCCTTCCAGATCCTTGTTTAATAAAGACCTCAACAATGAGAGGTGACAACTTCGATTGGCCGAAAAAACTGGAGACATCAACCTTCGCTAACTAGTCTCTCGCTCTTCAGAGCTGAATGCCTAAAATACAAAACACACATTTTCTGAGAAAAATCTTCCTTCTTCCGAGCCCAAATCGACCAGTCTTCAAACAGACCTAAAGACATTTTCAACATCATTAAACAGCAAACCTACTCGTCCCCTTGACACTCAATTAATGACTCTACTAAGCGCTGCGAAGAGTTTGCAACATTCTTCGCTGAAAAAGAACTAACATCGAACTCTCTCTTGACCCACCCACCTTCAGACCCTACACCATGGATACCCCCTTAGCTCCTACTAGTGACTGTCTTCCCAAACTCCCCCTCTCAGCAATTCAGAGAACCAACCTCAACCCCTTGCAATTGAAAAATTATGCAACTTGGACTGAAATCGATTATATCCCTCAAGAAGAAGTCCTCAAACAAGTCGCTTACATGAAGCCAACATTGCACATCTCCAACCACCTCCATGATGCGCTTGTAAAAAAATCTTAGTCACATAATCTCTTCTACATGAACCAAAATCATCAACTCCTCCTTACTGAGTGGCTTCATGCCGGCCTCCCTCAAACTCGGGCAAGTCACCCCCTAATCAAAAAAACAGACACTGAACAGAATGACCCTAACAATCACAGACGTATAACTAACCTCCCTCTCCTGGCCAAAATCATTGAAAATGTGTGCTGACACAACTCAACAACCACATTGAAAAATACAACCTGCACGACACCTTCCAATCTGGGTTCAGGAAAGGCTGCAGCACAGAGACTGCAATACTGAAAATCACAGACAACCTACACAGATCCCTGGATAAAGGCCAGGCCTGCCTCCTAGTCCACCTGGACCTCTTGGCAGTCTTTGATACTGTCAACCATGACATCCTCCTTAACACCCTCTCACAGCATGCAGGTATCAATGGAGCTGTCCTTCGGTGGTTTGCTTTGTTCTTGAACGAACGCTCACAGTTAATCAAATTAAAAAACTCCACCTCAAAAGCAACACTAGTCTCTCAAGGAGTTGCTCAAGGGTCAATCCTGTATCCTGCCCTATTCAATATCTGTATGGAACTCCTTGCAATGATCCTGAAACAAGCCGGATTTGCTTATCATCTCTATGCAGATGATGCCCAAATCTACATTAAATCTCATCAGTTAAAGACATCCAGCACCTAAACAGCACTCTCTCCAAGGTTCAATCCTAGGTGACTACAACCATCTTAAGCTTAACCCCAGCAAAACCAAACTCCCGCTCATCCAACCAAAAGAAAAGTTCTTTCCCGTTGATATTTGGCTTGAGAACCTCACTGCATTAAACTGCAAACTATCCATCTACAACTCTGCAAACTTTTTGGGGATTACACTTGACAAAAACCTGACCATGAGAGAACATATTAATGCCTCAGCTAAAAGTGCCTTCTAAACATTGAAACACCTTGAAAAAATCAAACCCTTCATCCCCACTGAAGACCTAAAGATTGGGGAACAAGCCTTAGTCCTCTCCAAACTGGACTACGGTAATGCAACGCTCACGGGTGCCTCAAAAAAACACGTAGCCCCTTTGAAAGCTGCACTACATACAGCGGTCAGACTATTATCAGGGGAGAATCACTTCAACCACATCACTCCCACTCTTAGGAAACTCAACTGGCTACCAATCAAGGCAAGATGTATATTCAAAACTGCTTGCATAACCCAAAAAGCTCTCTACATAGGAAAAACAGTTTCTGTCATTAAACAAACTATCAAAATCCAGCCAAAAGAGACCTCTTTGAAGCTCAAACAGTCTACTTCTGATTCCGCCCAAATTCAAGAAAGAGAAATCGCACACCTGCTCATTCTCCAGGAACGCTACCAGAATCTGGAACTCGTTATCTCAGGATGTACGTGACAAGCACTCATCCCCTCATTTCTATAAGAAACTCAAACTTCTTCTTCTCAATGAAAACCTAATCCCTTCCCACTAAACGATCCGATTGGCCTGATGCTCCTACCCCACTCCCTCCATCTATATTTGACTCTACTCTCCCCCCCTTCCCAACTCCCTACCATAACTACCTCAGAACTATTGTGTTTGCATATCCTACTGTCTATCCTATACTTTATATGGTTACTATGTATTTCTATGCAATCTGATTGGCCTGATGCTCCTACCCCACACCCTCCACCTACATTTGAGTACCACTACCCTGGTGAAAAACTGTGACTCTACTCTCCCCACCTTTGCAACTCCCTACCATGACTACCTCAGAACTATTGCATTTGCATATCCTACTGTCTTTTGTATACTTCTTTTTATACGGTTACTATATATTTATATTTACTCTTTTTATGTACCTCGTGTAATTGCTGCTTTATCATTCACATATCCTACTGTCTATTGTATACTTCTTTTTACACTGTTACTATGTACTGTTATTTGCTTTTTATGTAATTTGTGTAACTGCTGCTATATCATTCACACATCCTGCTGTCTATCTTATACCTCTCTTTTCATGCTGTTACTATGTACTGTTATTTGCTTTTTATGTAATTTGTGTAACTGCTGCTATATCATTCACACATCCTGCTGTCTATCTTATACCTCTCTTTTCATGCTGTTACTATGTACTGTTATTTGCTTTTTATGTAATTTGTGTAATTGCTGCTGTTCTCGCTCTGTACAGAGCTCTAATGCCTTCGGGTCAAGTTCGCGCTATACAAAAGTCGATAAATAAATAAATAAATGCCATCGCTCACTCTTCCGGATACTTCAGACAGAGGATGGCTGTCCTGTGGATTCGTCGAAAATTTGGATGACACTGGCAACCAATCTAATGGCTTAAAGAGGCTTAAAGAGGCTGACCAATTACCCCACTATATGTATGCTAAATGAAGGCTGATCCAGAAAGTGAAAGACACTTCAATAAGCAATGACTGAAAGGGGCAACACCCAAAGCCGACCTGTCTTACTATTACAACATAGTATTTTTCATTATTACACTTAAAATGAGGCAGAACCATCAAAATGGAAGCATATCGCACGTTGTCAATGATCTGAAAGCACCGACAAGACAAGCATTTGTTTGCTGACTGAATTATTTGGGAAAGAATGTTCAGACATTAACTCATCCTCTCATTAATTATATAAGAGTTCTTTGGTGTTCTCTTTAGGTGGCAGGTTTTCACGCTGGCTCCTAGGTCTGACAGAAGGTATTTTGATGTCACAACTCAACGATAATAAATAATTGCAGTAAAAATGGTGAGTAAAGATGTTGCCACTAGATTGAAAGAAAGTACATCCTGTTTGCACAGACGCATTACACATTACACGTTTCCATGTATTGTAGGTTTATGCAATCTATGACTAAAAAACTGTGTTCAGAACTGTTATGAAATCAGTACCGGTCGTCTTAGCATGTATCTACATAAGAAAAGCTAAAACATTTATCGCAGATAAAATGCACAACTGCTGAAGATTCTCAGGAACACCGCTAGACATCATCTACACCCTATATGAATAGGTTTTAAATTTTGTTTAAAATGCAACTGGTTACTGTACAGAGTCCAGTGGCTGGTCTTGCGCTACAAAAATCGTAACAATTAAAATATTTACAAATAGCACACAGAAAACTAGATTGTTTCAAGTAATATGGGGGTCTGCAGATTCTGAAGGTAGAAATGCAATTGTTTCACTGACACTGATAGGCCACATGTATAGCACCTAGTGAGAAAAGAGGGACACATTTATTACAAATTTTGACAGCTTATTGGACATTATTGTGAATGAAGAGCATAGCTCCTGTCTAATGAGGCAAAATGACATTTCATCAAGGTTTCTCTAGTAGATCATGTTACATATTTGCCTCTTAAGAGCCAGCTATCAAGTATTAATTTTTAGGTCTATCGAAAGACAGCTGTAGATGTCTCTCAAGAGCCTCTGTCATCAATACAGAGAGAGTAGTCCAAGCTCTCCCACTCAGCCATTAGTTGTTGTAAATGTAATTCAAATATTGTTCAATACGTATTCATGAGCAATTGCATGAGTGAAATGGGTATGAGGATTTTCCTCTTTCACAGCATTCCATCATTTCATGTACAGAACTTTCTTGATACAACTTCTGTTTTCTTCCCAAATGCCTTTTTGTAGGATATGAGCATGGTATCATTCATTGCAAACAACAACTTGTCTATATAAATGTATCTTTTGGATAGTTGAGTAATTTCTCTCATTTTATGCAATGCTCAACCCTTAGCTAGCCCACAGGACACTGTGACATGGTAATGATTGTGTTTGCCTTCAGTTTGCTTCACTAGGGAGACCACTGGGCACATGCCATACATACATGAAACGTTTGTTTCACAATAATCTCTGGCCATTGTGTGAAGTACATTTATTCGGCTCAACAGAGTTTGGTTATTGAGATATTACATTTGTGGTACAGCAGTGTTTAGCAGGACCATAGCATATGGCATACCTTCACATGCATTCAAGATGTATGCGGTCTGGTGCACCTCCAATTTGGATAAAATTACTGTTCAGCAGTTCAGTCATTTTTGACTAGCCCTCAATAATGCATTGGGACAATGCTATGGGCATTTTTTGTACCAGAGGGAAATTTGTCCTATGCTGTTCCAGTAGCGTATCATACATCTTATACAGAGATTGAAAGCTTGGGAAAAACTCTGCTTTAGCTTGAACAGTAGGGTGTAGCAAATACACTGGGGTATGTTTAAGAGCTGTACGCAATATGGACCATTGCCTACTAAACATAATTTGGACACTGGTGTGAAAAGAACAAATTGCATACAGGTGAGAAAGGTCGATTTAAATTTATGTAGTACTTCAAGTAGGCACGAGAGATGTTTTCACACATATATTTAATTTAATGATAGAAGAGAAATTCTATCTCTATATAAGAACGTGTCCACGATATGTGTACCCTCACTTACTTTATGCTAACATACGAGTTTGGTTTTCATTGGTATGTGAATGATATCAACTAGTGACTGAAGAAATTGGACTATAAACTAATAAGGGAACTGTTTTACTTTATGAATGATGATAATCTTGGAATCAACTCACCGACAGGAGGTTGACAGTATTTCAATAATTTTTCTCTGCCATCCATTTACTAATTTACTTCGGGACAATGAAACCATGAGGCACTAACTCATTGTTAGGATGGCCCTCTAACTCTGTAGAAATGATGACCATAATAGTGGAGCTCCAAATTTTGGTTTTAACATTGTATGTCTTTCTATGTTAATGTAATTAGTGCATGAAATGTAGAATATTTTTTTTTTAAGTTTGTGATAGGGATATAAAAAAATTATGCATATCATCTTTAAAGCCCTCAAGAAGTTCCATGTGTTGGAACAAAATGTTGTTATCATCTCTAAATGAAAAAGAAGTATAAAGAATTCTATGTGACCGGACTTTTAATTTGAGAGAAAGGATTGAGTTCACTCTTCAGAATACATTTTTTCAACAGAAATGGGAGAGTGCATTTCCCAGTTTTAACTATAGTCGGCCAAATATATAAAAATGGTACATATTGGGCCTGGTTCACAAAGTTAATTTACACTTTTGAGAAATGTACACATTTGTGTAAGTTAATTACTTTTTGGATATTCACACAATCGAAGTGTAAGTTTAATTCAAAATTGTCACTTACATGTCTACACCAAATTGAAGGGCCTGGGGCTATACACTTTTGAGACCCAGGGACAATTAAAAGTAGTACTTTATATCTTAGTGGTAAAAATGCTAGCAAAATCAATGAAACATTTTTCACTCAGTTTTCAAAGTCTGATTTAATGGTAAAAAATCAGATGTTTGATAACTTTAGTGGAAAAGTAACTTCATACAAATGAACTTTGTGCTGCCTGAAACACAGCTAACTTGAGACCAGTTCCGTCAATCATCTCACCTCTAGAGGCCAATACACATTCCTACTCTTTAGGGAACATTCCTGGACCCAGGAAGGCAGGTGTGTTGTCAACAACTGAACACTTAGGGGGATATTCACAAGAACGTGCGCTAAACTTCTCCCAAAAATGTTAACGCAACTTTACACATCGCAGTCTATCGCGGGAAAATAACCCCGTGTTAACCTGGAATTCACAAAACGGCGGTACCATGCGATAGGTTGCCGAAAACGCAGCCAAGGTCTGCGATACAACCACCGCGACGGAGATAAAAACACAAACCCCAACACCAAAAAACATGCGATGAGCCCATTCGCGAGGGAGAAAGCAGCGATAAGCAGCGCCAGGCCCGCGACACACATACGGCATGCGGGAATAAGCACAATAAAAGCAGGAAAAAGAAAGACAAACCAAACAGAAAACAGCGAAGCACAATGGAGGCAGTCGGAGCTAGTACACAACCCCACAAGCACCATTGGCAACAACACATTGTACATGGCAGGCTAACGTGGACAAGGTGAATGCAGCCGGAGAGCGGAGGAGGACAATGGAAGAAAACCAGAACAGCTGGAATGATGCGAAACGCACAAACAAGCCGAAACACACCAACAACCAGAAGGCAGCAATGCACACCGGAGGTGGGAGTCCAGCGCCACACCAGGAGCTGGATGACATGGAGGAAATGGTGTCCACCACATCAGTCTGGAGATGGTGGCAGGAGTCGAGGACCGGAAACTGCTCAAAATCAACAGACACAACAGCAACAGGGAGAGGAACGACCAGGGACTGGGGGACGGGGGAGATGGGCACAATGGCACACATGCACAATTAAGCACAGCACAACTGCAGACAAACCATGCCCAAGAGGAACAACACCAACCAAGAGCACAAGTCACACAAGTCGGCAATACCACACCACTGAACAAGCACAGAAGTGAAAACCACACTGCCTGAAAGGGAGAAGGGTGAGCCAAATCAGAGCTGAAGGGACATCTCACACACAATGCAGCACACACACATAGGAAGCAGAGCACCCCAACATCCAACACAATGTGATACAAACACCAACATATGCACAACCCAACACAGGACACAAGTGCACCAGCTTGTGGCCTGTAAATGGCCATACGCATCTAGCAAAGCACGAAACAGGGACATGATAATGCACAAGTACCGACCCACAGCCCTGATGGGGTAGCAATGCATGTAAGGCAGGGACCCAGATAGGCCGTGACACACACATTGGCATACAAATAAACACTCAACACAGTTGGAGACAAGTGAACGTGCGGAAAGTTTATCAACAATTGCGTGTCAGTACGGCCAAGGGAAGTGCCACGACATGCAGACCAATGCAGCAGCATGTCTGAATGAGGAACGTCGGAAAGCGCCCATGTCCACCCCGGGGGAGTCCATCACCAACACAAGTCATTGCCAACCCGCGTATGTTGTCCGCGCATGGATCAGGAGTCCAGGCCAATGCAGCCATGTCCACTGTCGTCTTGGGACATGTGACCAGATCCCCAACATGCAACCAGGAGTGGGGACACGTGCAATGGGTCACATGCAGTCCTGGCTGAAGGTACCTTGTCACTCGTCCATGAACGCGAGTGCAGCAGCGTAGGCCAACATTTCCAATGAAAGATCGTTGTCCACCACATCTGACATGTCGGCGACGCAACCCATCAGCTGTCCCGGACAGATGTGCTGACTCCAACCCCTGGCCCCAATATGCACAAAAGCCCAATCGGGGAGCGGCTCAATGTGGTCACTGCACACGACGACTCGTGCAATCTCCCAGGTCCAGTTGCCAGCATGCATGCCAAACATCCAGGCATGCCATAAACGGGCATCACAGTGACACTCCTGGTCGTGGGCCAACAGGGGGCGCACACACATGTCTAAATCCAGGTCAGCTACCGTAACGTTGGAGAGGCAGACATCCATGGACCACTCGAATATGCACGAGCGACAGTGCAACACAGGCTGAACGCAGGTGACTTTGGCAATGTGGAAGCTCAGCCTGTAACTGATCCGCAGCACTGCCAATGGCAGTGCCCCCAGTACATGCAGCAGACATACACGGTACAGGTCCACGTGACTGGAGTTGAGCATGTGTCCGGGATGGTCTGCCATTGCGTCAGTGGCACTGCTTGAAGCGGCACTGTGCTGACCTGCGCCAGTCCTGTGAATGAAATGCCACAGCTCGGAGCAATGAGCAGTGTCTGTGTGCAATGGGTGCAGGCCTGGGGTGTGGTGGGAGTACGTGTGAAGGCCATTTCACGCAAGCTAACTACGACCAAGGACTTCTGGGTGTGGGATGTGTACACGTTGGTCTCACGTTGGGCAGTGCGTAGTGTGGGTGTCGCCAGCAACTGCTATCGGATCTGTCAGGGGGTGCTGGGCACATGCAAGTCCCATCTAGGAGCTGCAGATGTGCTACCGCCTGATAGTGCAGACAAAGGACCTTTCATCCCTACAGTAACTTCACCATCTGCATGCATACAGGAGATGTACAGAGGCCTATTCTGGGTGGGGTGGGATGTCTGCGACCCAGGGAATCATGACTGATATGCCTAGCACGTGGCACATGAGCGGCCTCACTGTGTGTTACGTTGCCTCACAGCTGCTCCTCCCTCCCACGAGCCCCCACACATGTGTGCGCTGCGCGGTTGTATCATGTGCACTCCTACGGCACACCATTGTCATGTCTGTCAGCGCATGTCCAGCGGCATGCCAACAACACCTGTAAGCTGGCCGTTGAGGGTGTGCGGCCACGTGAGTGTAGGCCAATGGTCCGGACAGGGCGGACACATGTGTACAGTCCATGGCTGGCTGTGATCTCGCTGCAATTGGGGCTAGGCACCTGACTCATGCAACCGCAGGACTGATACACATAACACTTGGCATGCATGTGCCAAGACCCCGAGCGGGCTTGCGCTCCTACATTTCCCTGTACATGCGGGCCCACCCTCCGGATGCATGCTACATTGCAACATCGACTACTGTGGCCCTGGTGGCGACAACACCCCAACACAAAGACACACTTACCTCACTTCCTGTTCAAGGCCAGACCAGAGCCACGCCCTGATCCCCCTGCTGAATCAGCACACCCCTGCGCTGACCTGACGTACGCCGGACCAGCACACGCCGCTTGTGCATGCAGGGGGGGGCGGGCGAAGCTACATGTCCAAGGTCTCAGCCACTGCTGAGGTGACATGGTATCCTCCGCTGAAGACAGCACACTGTGATGTTGCAGGGCTCCGGCCCATCATGCTGACATAATGACCACACGGACACACTTGCTTAGATGGTGGGAATGGCTACGGGCACGTGCGCCTGGCCACTTTTATTAGCAGGCTCACATGTCGAGTGACACCTGTGTTGGATGTGTGTGGGGTGTGTGTACACCAGCCGTCATGGAGTGCCTGGTGCAGTCAAAAAACGACAACAGTGTACATCGTAAAGGACACAACCATTCAACCATAAAGGCTCCATGACCTGAGCTGCACAGAGTTAGTGGCCCTGGATGCACAGCGTCCTGCACAGGCTTACCGCCACGGGCCGCTGACTTGCGTTGCACTGGGGCAGGGTCATGAGAGCAGAGCAGGTTCTCGTAGATGTCAAAGGGGGTTGTCGCGGAGTGTCTCGGTGGACAGTGGAAGGTGTACCCCCAGGGCATGATGCAGAGGGCAGAACCACGCAGAAACAGTCACTATGGTGGAGATGAATGGAACAGACACATGTCGGACACCAAGTCCGGCCCAGCCAGATGATGATGCAGACAACCCCCAGGCCATGGACTCAGACGCCACCGAAGTCCAACCAGAAAGTGCCCATGACTCATTGCGCACAGAGTCAGTGGCACCAGTGCTGATAGGGGATGCCCCCTGCGATGAGGCGTGTCCGATGGTGTGGACTCCTCCATATCTTACCCAGGACACAGTTCCACATGTGTGGCCTACTGGACCGCTGTGTAGGCCTGAGGCAGCGGTCAGGAAGGGCCATTCACCGAGTGTCCCCGGCTTAGGTTGGATGGTCCCACTGGCCTGCGTAGATCAGGTTCAGTGGCACCACAGGACGCAGACTTGCGGTGAACACGGTTAGTGGCACCAGGTCAGTTGTTGCTAGTGTTCGGTCACCTCCGTAACGAGGATCCGGCTCTCATCCGGACTGAACCGCATCTTCCTCTTACTCCTCTCCGTGCGTTCACTGGTATGGACTCTGCCATTCATGAATCACGACTAAATGCTGGATGTGGGGCCTACTGGACCGCAGTGTAGGCCGGGGGCAGCGGTCTGCACGGGCCCACAGACACGTGTCGTGTGCTTGCGATGCATACCTTTGCTTCACTGATCGAAGGGAGTTTAGTGATATAAACTCTGCAATAAACATCTGGTCACTGCCATTCATAACTCAGGACACAGTTCGACATGTAGGACCCACTGGACCGCAGTGTAGGCCTGAGCCCTCATCCAAGTGGCGCCGGCTGGCATTGAACAGGGTTAGTGGCACCACGTGTCGCCGGCTGGCGTTGGACAGGGTTAGTGGCACGACGTGTCGCAGGCTTGCGATGCAGACTTTTGCTTCACTGATCGGAGGGAGTATGGTGATGTGGACGCTGCCACGGACTTGGGGTCACTGCCATTCAAGACTCAGGACACAGTTCCACATGTAGGACCTACTGGTGCGCAGTGTAGGCCTGAGCCCTCATCCAAGTGTCGCCGGCTTGCGTTGGACAGGGTTAGTGGCACCACGTGTCGCAGGCCTGGGATGCAGACTTTTGCTTCACTGATCGGAGGGAGTATAGTGATGTGGACGCTGCCACGGACTTGGGGTCACTGCCATTCAAGACTCAGGACACAGTTCCACATGTGGGACCTACTGGTGCGCAGTGTAGGCCTGAGCCCTCATCCAAGTGTCGCAGGCTTGCGTTGGACAGGGTTAGTGGCACCACGTGTCGCAGGCCTGGGATGCAGACTTTTGCTTCACTGATCGGAGGGAGTATAGTGATGTGGACGCTGCCACGGACTTGGGGTCACTGCCATTCAAGACTCAGGACACAGTTCCACATGTGGGACCTACTGGTGCGCAGTGTAGGCCTGAGCCCTCATCCAAGTGTCGCAGGCTTGCGTTGGACAGGGTTAGTGGCACCACGTGTCGCCGGCTTGCGTTGAACAGGGTTCGTGGCACCACGTGTCACCGGCTTGCATTGAACAGGGTTAGTGGCACCACGTGTCACCGGCTTTTGTTGAACAGGGTTAGTGGCACCACGTGTCGCAGGCCTGGGATGCAGACTTTTGCTTCAGTGATCGGAGGGAGTATAGTGATGTGGACGCTGCCACAGACCTTTGGTCACTGCCATTCAGTACTCACGACTCAGTTCAACTTGTGCCAACAGCTGGGCCAAAGAGTACGCCGGTGGAGTATGTCAATGAGAGAGGAGCACTGTGGGCCAGCGCCGTGGAGGTCACCGATGGTCTGTGGAGGCTGCAGAGGTCGTGGGACTGGGGCCTGGAGCTTGCACCGGCACGTGGTGGGCCCTCTTTGACACACGCCGGTGTCGGCAGGTGAGCGGAGCCTCCTTGGTGCGCTGGGCCAGGCATGACGGGTCTGGGGACCAGCGGGCCGGGGTGCAGCAGGCGCACAGGGACGCAGGCCCCGCCGCGCACGGCACCGGCCTCGTGGCAGATGCGTTGGCCATTCCGAAAGAGGACCATGTCCAGTGCGACAGCCTTTTTATTCACACCCCTACGCAGGCCTGGCGTACGCAGGGCCAGCCCACTCCACTCGTGCATGCAGGGGGGGACGTATCGTGCGAAATTTCCACGTTCTGCCCCACAGCCTGTGGGGACATGGTAGCGTCCACTGGCCACTACACTCCATGCACCAGCAGTTAATGTCCGCATGGCCATTTCCGTGGTTTGCACACTGGAGCCTGTCCGCCACCTCCACGCCACACCTGGCATTGGGTAGGTTCTCATTCATTGGTCACTTGTCGCTCTCGCACATGCCTGGTCCAAGCCTCTCCTCACATCCTGCTATTGTGTGGCTGTGGTGCCATGCCGTGGCTGGGTTGTGGGCATGGCAAGCCCAGGTTCCCAATGGAGTCGTGTTGTCGTGTGTGGTCGGCTGGCATGTTGAATGTAGTTGTGCTACGTGCCCATTGCCAGTGTCGTGAGTTGCATGACTGTGGGGTGAAGGTGTGTGGTGTGTTCATTTGGGACTTACCAACGGGCACTGCATTTCCATAGGTGCCATCCTGGGAGAGCTGGTTGATGATGGACTTTCGGGAGATGTAGGAATCATGCACTCTGCCTGGGGAGTTGGCCACGACATTGTTGAGGAGTCCCGGGCGGTCCACTATTGCCTGCACATTCATGGGATGCGTGTGCTTTCTGTTGTGGTGGTTGTGTGCAGTGTCAGCAGGGGGCACGAGGGGTACATGTGTGCAGTTGATTGCCCCCAACATGTGAGGGAATCCAGCTATGGCGTGTGAGCCTTGCTTGGTCTCCAGCTGCTCCTGCGCAGTGTGGGTGGAGTGGGGGTGCTGGGGTACCAGGCTGATGATGGCATCCAGGACAGGTGTGATGAACTTTTGATGGGGCTGGCTGTGAGACTCCTCCGACTCTGGCAGTTGTGGGTTGGATGGTACCAGAGGCCAACATGTGCAGCACAGCCGGCAGCTTTGTCTGCGGAGTGATGTTCGTTGTGCGCTGTGTTGGTACTGTCAGCAGGTGGGCGATGTGGGTCTGGATGCGGGGGATGGTTGTCCTTTAGGGCCTGTGGTGGGAAATGTCCTCCTCTGGCGTTCGGTCTGTGAGGCTGGTGCGTTTACGGTGGGTCCCCTGTCTTTGTGTACGCTGCCTCTGTGGTGGTCCGTGGGGGGCGGGACGGGTCTTGGGGGTGGTGGTGGGCCTGGGGGTGGTGGCTGTGGGTGTTGTGGCTCTCATGGGTCTCCGAGATGCATGTTCATTGTCTCCATGGCATCTGTGGGTCTTCAGATGTGGCTCTTGGCTGGGCTCCCTTTCATGCAGCAGGTAGTCGTCCTGCTCAACACCAGCAAAAGGCAGGTGTTAATTCCCTGCTGCTACCGCGGCTTATCGCCTGTTTTTGGTTCACATCGCAGATCTGGCAGTTCGTTGTGAATGTGGTGTTGTGGTGTTTTCGTGTGTTTTTGCACGGGAACGCCTACTCTGCATCTCATTAGGGTTAGTTGGTGGTGTCACCCGTGGAGGTAAATTTTGCGGCAGTTATCGCGGGAATACTTGCGTTGTCTGCAGTTTGCAACCGCTTGTGAATGGGGCGTTAAATTTATCTCCACTTTTATTGCGTTAAGGTGGCGATAGCTCGGAGATAAGTCTTTGTGAATATCCCCCTTAGACCCTGATTCCGAGTTTGTCAGATTCAAGGTGTTATTTATTGCACCTCATAAATAATGATTCCGCAGGGCTTGTTCCTTATCAGATGAAATAAATAACACCTATCACAAGTTTTTGAGAAATAACAGGCGGATTTTGCTGTTTATCGCACCAACATCCACATGATGTGGTAAATACTGTATACCTTTCCCTTGTTAAATCCCAGCAGATCTTTAACGAAGGGTGAGATTTTTTAATGCACCCAGTGATTAGTGGGTGCATTAAATAACATCCAACTCATAATTTTGACCCTTGTGCAAACAGGAGTTTGCGCAAGGGTAGGAAAACACTGACCCACTCATTATCAGAGCCTCAGCAGAAAACAGTGGAAGAAAATAAGGAAGCCTTATCAATAACTCCTTTGACTTACAGATGACAAGTGGGATGTTCCCATTAATTTCCAGAGCCTTCATAGACCTTTTGATACCAACCCAACAAAAGGGAACCAGTTTAAATGCTGACTTAGGGAGATGACCTCATCTAAAAAAGGGATGATTTCAAGGAGATCCAGAGACCCTCCTGAGCTTTCAGTCTTCTTAGATTTAGAGTTTCTGAGACTTTTTACAGTAAACCAAAGAAATGATACAAAAGTAGGATGGCTTAGGCCGAGAAAATAGATAGGTTTGGGTGGGGAAACATCTCCAATCAGTGGTTAGTGTTCAGGATAAGAAAGTCACCTCACCAACACCTCCACAGAACTTTACTTAAACTGGAAAGACTGCACCTGAAAAAGAAGAAAATGCTGGAAGAAAAAGACTCTTCACTCCTGACTTCTGCCGGGAACCCAGGGACTGGAGTAGCTTAATCAGGGTCAGGTGGCTGACCTTCCTTTTGCCTGCTCCAGAGACTCAAAAAACAGAAGGACTCCTGACTCCACAAGGCCAGGCAGATTGCAGAGACCTGGACTCTGCAGCAGCCCTGGCTGGAGAGAGACATGGTACATAGAAGCCTGCTCTGATGGACTGGGCCTGCAGGAAGGACCAAAAAGAACACTCCTAGCAGTTTGAGAAAAGTGGGAATAAGTGGGTCATTGTTTCCACCTGTGGAGGACCGGTACAAGATTCTGAGACTTGCCTATCCAAGTTGCCCCATAGGCTGGCAAGATAACCAGGTTCTGCCCACTCGGAACGTTTTACCACATGTAAGCCAGATAACCCAGACCGTGAGGTGAAGATATCTGGCCTCATGGAGCCCTGCCAACCTACAGCTTCGTCATTGTCCTACTGGAGGTTTTTAAGAACAAAAAAGGACTAAGCTTTGGACCATGACGAAGCAGCAAATCTATCCCGGATCCGAATCATACTAGTTAACTACATAATACAGCATTCTCCCCTTCATAGCTTTTGGTACCAAAACCAACTGCTTCAGTGAGAGTTCAATGACAATGTGTCTGACTTTGAGGAATCCTTGCCAGCTTCAGCCTTGAACCTGGATGGTCTGCATTGGGTTTTTTGACTTCCACATCGTCATCCTTGAATCATGCTTAGGTTCTTTTTAGACATAAACTGTTACTTACGATTTTTACTTTGCCTTAAAGCTTCCGAAAGTCACATCTGTGTCTTCTCCTTTCGGATTTTAATTGATCTTGTGTCATTCTGCTCATTAAATATTTCTCTATGCTTCTATATTGTTTTGGTAATCTTATGTGTTGTTTTCATCACTTTAAAAATGTTGGTACTGCTGGAATTTAACACTTATTTTGGGGGGAATTTTTTGTTGCTTTTGCTGGAGCTAAAAAGGATTGACCAGAGATTCTCTAAGACTTGTGATTTCGCCTAATCTGATTGTGTTTATTAAGCTGGTCAGGGTCGCCTACCCCCCTTTCAAATCAGTAATGCAATTTCTGACAGTTGGGTTCTCTTGCATTACCAACTAGCTAAAAATAACAGTGTAATCTGGCAAAATTAAAATGTTGGAATTCCTTGCCTAAGAGTAACAAGCGCATGCCCTTGTGGGAGTCATTTACAGTTTAGTGCTCATTCAGTTATCTTATTCATACAATAATATTTTAATGTTTAAATGTTTAGAGGATTATGCTATGTATTTCCATAGACTACTCCTATTACAATGTTTTTTTTTATCCTATGCAGACAAAATGAATATATTAACATATTCTTGCCTGTCATAAACTGTGAAGAAGCATAACAACATAGAATTGCTTTGGTAGTTTTATAACAGGGTTTATATTGTGCCCCCAAGATATGCTGGCATTCCTTGTGGTGCCTCAATCATCCATGTGTTTCAGTGCATGCATGTCCCACCTGCTTACATCAGGGAGGAGTCACTCACAGACAAACATCTCTGGCACCGTAGACATCAGAAACTCAGCTGCCTTAGCAGTATCCTCATCAGGTGCTACCTTATTTCAAGGCACTAAATGAGGGGATTTAAGGGAGTACAGGCTTCCTTTAGCTGACCAGGGGCACTGAGCGATTTATAAAATATTGGGCTTTACCATCAGCCTAAACAGCTGTGGAGCTGAAATGATTGCCTTGTATATAAATGTACAGAGTACAGTTTGAACCTGTTAATATTCTCTTCATTCCTTCAAGAGTGGAAGCACTACATTAACTCAAGTTCCAATTATTCCAGTTGTATTCTCAGTTTATCTTACAGTTGTACCAGTTTTGCTATTTTAAGCGACAGTGAGTAAGTAGACCACAGCCCTGAACCTTTTGGGAAATAGAGCTAAAGTTTCCAGTTTTCCATAATGGCCAAGGAGAGAATGTTGTCTTTCTATGGAAACCAGTTATTTGTGACTTTGTCTGATTTTCTCTTTTGCTACTGTTTTTTCTTGGGGGAATACCCTCCCAAAAATATCCCTATCCATACTCTAGTGGGTGCCACTTACTCCTCTATTTTCTGACTCAGTGGTCGAGACCATCTACCCAATTTACTTATTTTTCTCACAAAGCGAAGGGATTCCCTTTTAATTAACTCCCTTGTTGATATGCATCCAAGTGTGTAAAGGCCCAAAAACTCAGGCTACTTTTAGTTTTGTTTGGGTTAGTTAACCAGAGTAGTGGTAGGGGAACCGTTAGGGCAGAGAAAGTTATAGTTTCAAAACAATCTGGTTAGAGTACTGGTGGGTAAGGCATGCTAGATGATCATACTGAATGTTTCTTTTCTTCAGAATAACTTCCAATACTGATTTATAAAGGAAGCTGCATGTGATGCGAATCTGTAAATCAATTCAGACTCATGTGAGCACCGGTTTTTCTGTATGAAACAAAAGTCCATACAATCAAAGGAGACCAACAAAGCTTGTTTCTCTGTGACAGGGCCTCACACTGTAGGATTATGTGATCTGCAATATTTTTACATATTTTCTGTATGTTTGTACCCACCCTTTTGGACAAGATGTTTGAAATGACTGGCTTTTTACAATGGATTCCTAAGAGTTATTTTGGGCAGTGCTAGTTGTAGTGTCTTGTAATAAAAAAAACACTGGAACTCTTTTGGTTCCCACTGTAAACCATAGGCCTGTGACGTAAGCATTGGTGGGGTGAGTTGAAGGCAGGTGTAGAATGTAGAGTTTTGACTTACATGCAGCACAATAAAGACGTGGAAAACTACTCTCTGTGTGTGGCGTTTACCTATAGGTGAGTGCCTAGGCTGGCATGGCGCTACAACTGGTGACGAGGAAGGGGATCCAAAGCCCATACACTGAAAACATACACTGAAAGCACTCTTTCAGAGAGTTTGCCATGCTCCAGCATACTTCTCATGCGTGTCACGTGTGCTGCAGTCGAGGTGTACAATCGACTCTGGCACAGGTGGAGTCTCAGCGCAACGCCAGCCGGTATAAAACGCTTGAAGATAAAGAAAGCAACATTGAAAGTCTACATGTCAGTGGTCAGAAACTGAATGAAACTGCTGCAAATAAAAGGTACTGCGCCATTGTACAAATTAATGCAATATGCAATACAGAGTAAAGAACGCTAAAGGCGGATGCAACCAGGTTACAAAGGAGCACACAATGATGCTTCAGTACAAATTGAAATTCATGTGCTGTGAATCACAGATTGACAAGGTGGTTGTGAAGAAATATTTAAGTACAAAGCCAACCAAAAACCATAATGTTAACAGTTTTAATGAACTAGACGAATACAAGGCGTATCTACTTACTAAAACCATTAACGAATCGTCGTGCCACAATGTGCTGCAGAGAGACCCCAGAGCAGGGTCAGGAGTTGTTCATGTGGAGTTGTCTCCAGACAAAGCAGCCCACCAGAAAAGCTACTGCACAGGTGCCTAGAACAACTCCTTAGACTTCTGCAAGATAAAGAGCTCCAATGGAGAGACAGGGAGGGACACAAACAGGTGAAGGGACATACAAACAAATTAAAATAGCCTTGAACGTCAAGTTTAATCCAGTGCTCAATGTGGATTACAAAAGATACAAATTCAGTCAAGAACTCCAGAAACCATGGAAAACCATTGATGAATTTGTTGAGAGACTGAGGGGCCGATTCCGATTTCGGCCGGAAGGGCACCGAACGATGGTCGGAGCCCTTCCGATTGAATCGGAACGTGCCGGCCGGATTCCTTTCTGACCGAGCCATTCCGATGGGCTCGGTCGGAAAGGAATCCGACTGGGATTTCCGGATGGCTTACGACGGGCTCGGAGAGCCCGTCCGCTGTCCGGAAATCCTTCAGTACTCCCCCGGCCGCCTCTTCACGACCGAGGGAGTACGATGGCAGTATTTCACTGCCTTTTCGTGCTGGTTTTCCGACACAAAAGGCAGTCGGTAACTGTCTTTGGGGGCCCCCAGTAGGGCCCCCATGGGTGCGAGGCCGCCGAATGACGGCCTGGGGGCACCTATGGTGCTCCTCTGTTGATCCCTGCACCCGGTGGCAGGCACCTTGGGGTGCCGGCCACAGGGTGCAGGGATGAACTGCACCCTGCTTTCCACAATGCAAGCATGCATTCCGCTCGGAATGCATGCTCCCATTGTGTAGTATCACAGTGCGACCGAACAGGGTTCGGTCGCATCGTACTTGCAGGGCCGTAACCAACGACAGCAGGTCGGTCGGTTACGGCTCCTGACCGATGTCGGACGGACCTGAGTCCGTCCGTCATCGGAATCGGCCCCTGAATGTTCTGGTGAAACACTGGAGATTAAATGGGTTTAACAATGAGAAAGCTACTCGCCTCAGAGTAATGGATTGAACTGTCAGATTCCTTTCGACGACGAATGCTGAAAGAATCTCAGAGCTTAGAACAAATCCTCAAGGCTGCTCGTGCAGAAGAGCGTGCTGATCATCAAGTGACTGACATAGAAGTCGGAGGTGCCCAAAGTGCGTTAGTTATGAGCATGGCAAGTAAGCCACGGTACAAGGCTGAGGCACACAAGGCGATGTCTCCATAGAAAAAGAGAACGTATTACAGATGTGGAATGTCATTTCCACACGAAGGTAAATGTCCCACCATTGGACAAACATGCCTCAGCTGTGGTAAAGTGAACCATTTCATGACGACTAGCAGGGCAAAGAGAAAAGTAAGTGCATCACAGCGTGACAACAAAATGGCCAACTGAACGCTGCCTCAGCGACGTTGATGTGCTCCCACAAGGCCAAGCGGTCACATCAACTGAGCCAAATTGACACCAAATAAAGTTGATCATCATCTAAATCAAGTTCCTCGGTATCAGTTTCCAGTAAAAGTGACAATGATAACTGCGATGTCGATGTTTACCTCAGAAAGGCATGCACATGTGGGACTGGTCAAATGTGAAAAAAAACTCAAAGTAAAGAAAAATCAACATGAAGAAACACCAAACACATCCGAATATTGTCCAAAGATCACTCTAAAAATAAATGGATATTCTATTTTTTAGTTTATTTATTTATTTAGCATATTTCTAAAGCACAACTGTCACCCAACAGGTAACCTGCCCCTAATGTAACTATTGAGGGCGGGAGAGTTGTCCTGTATTGTGATAATTTCAAGCCATGCCGAACAATGTCAGTGTCACAAAGGGAAAAGCCAGGTTTTCAGACCCTTCCTGAATTGCAGTAGGTTGGTGGATAGTCTCAGGGTGTCCAGAAGTTGATTCCAGAGTCAGGCTGCTTCAATGGAAAAGGCTCCTCCTACTTGTCTAGTTCTTCTATATCTAGCTACGCATGCCAAATTAGCTGGGCGGAGCGAAGGTTCCTCCCAGGGATATACCATTTTAATCTCTTTTGCAGTGGGGCCAGACCAAAACCATGGATACCCAATACAAAGAGACTTAAATTGTATTCTTTGTTTCAGTGTAGCCAGTGTAGATATTTCAATGCTAGCAAGACCGAGGCCCTTCTTGGCCTATTCAGTGCCATTTGGCTGCTGCTGCTTGGACCCTCTGCAGCCAGTCAATCAAATAGTCTTGAGTCCCAAGCAGTAAGGCATTGCAGTAGTCCAGACGGCTTAAAATCACACTGCGGACTACCAGTGCTTTTTTAAGCGTTAGGTAGCAGAGGGATAATCTTACGCAATGCTTTTATTGCAGCAAAGCAGGTGCATGCTGTCTTGTTGACTTGTGGTTCCGAACTAAGGCTCTTGTCGAAAGTAATTCCCAGATTTTTGACGACTTCCGAAGGTAATGGAGCCTTTTCTGGAACTGTTAGCCAGAAATGAATGAATGAATGATATTAGTCTTGTTGAGCGCGGACTTTGCCCAAGGGCGTCAAGGCCCTACGAATAGAGTGAGAGGTCGGAGGAAGCACAGAAAAGGCCTAGCAATTAAGAGTGAAGAGCCATGTTTTTAATGCCTTGCGAAACAAAAGGTGAGAGTTTTGCCCAGAGATCGGTAGGGGGAGAGAATTCCAGAGTTTGGAGGCAGCAGCAGAAAAGGCTCTTCCTCCCCACCTGGCTCTCCTGAACCTAGGAACTACCAACCAGTTTTTGTTGGTCGACCGCAGTTGTTTGGTAGGGACATACCGTTGAAAGAGATGATTAATACCTTCAAGGCCCGTGTTGTGCAGAGCCTTATGGACAAGGCAGAGGGCCTTGAACAGAATTCTCTTTTTTAAGGGAAGCCAGTGCAGCTTACGAATGGAAGCCGAAACTGGGTGGAATTTGGGAAGATCCATTACAAATCTGGCCGCTGCATTCTGTACAAGCTGCAATTTGTGGATGAAACCCTTATTGATGTTCAGGTAAACCGCATTACAATAATACAATCTGGACAAAACCAGGGCCACCGCTGCCTGCTTTCGGGAGGAAAAGGAGAGACATGGAAAGGTCTTCCTCAGAATCCTGATGATACCAAAACAGGTAGAGAATGTTCTGTTGATCTGGGGTTAAAAGAGAGAGATCTGTAAACAATGATACCAAGATTCTTAGGTGCTGAGGCAGGACAGGGGCATGAGCCGAGCATTTCAGGCCACCAGGAGTGGGACCATATAGATTGTTGGTTGCCAAATATCAAGACTTCTGTTTTGTCCCCATTGAGTTGCAGGTAGTTGTCTACCATCCAGGAGGCCACAGCCTGCATGCAGCTCTTAAAATTTGCAGCGGACGCCTTAATGCTATTGGTAATTGACACAATAATTTGTGTTTCATCAGCATACGATAGTGCCTATAGCCCAAAAGATCTGATGACCTTGGCCAAAGGAGCGACATAGATGTTAAACAGGGTTGGACTCAATGATGAACCCTGTGGGACTCCGCAAAAGGTATGACTGGCGTCAGAGTAGAAGTGATCCAGTTTTAATTTTTGTGACCAATCCTAAGAAATGAGGACAGAAGCATCAAAGCGGAGCCCTATTTCTTTGAGACGGCCAACCAACCTTGTAGGTGAGATGGTATCAAAAGCCGCGGTTAGGTCTAGGAGAATTAAAAGAGAGGTGTGCCCAGCATCTACTTGAATTCGTATGTCATTTATAGCAGAAGTTAAGGCAGTCTCCGGGCTATGGCCACTTCTGAACCCATGCTGGGGGCCATCAAGCAGACGATGTTGCTCCAGATAGGAGCTAAGATGGAGATTTAGATGCTTCTCCAAGATCTTTGCAGGTACTGGTAGCAAAGATATAGGCCGATAGTTTTTTAGTTCAGAAGGATCCTAAGTGGCTTTTTTTAGTAGCATTTTGACCACCGCTGTTTTCCATGTGTGAGTGTACTGCCCCGATGAGATAGCTGCATTGAGCGCAGAGGTAAAGTGAGGGACAATCATCTCCCTTCCAAATTTCATGATCTTCAGGGTGGCAGGATTCCAGAGGGGAGCTGGAGGTAATACCCCCAAGGAGACGATCCGTAAGCTCTAGGGATAGGGAGGGGAAGGCAGCTAGATTTGCTTCCCCCTCATTGGATAGGGGGGAGTTGGGGAAAACAGAGCTGATAATTGGAGCTGTCTTGAGCAGCTCTACATTGAGATTGTCCAGGGAGGAATATATTTCTGAGATCTTTGAATGAAAATATTTGCCATCTTATCACAGAGATCCTGTGAACTGTCAATATAAGCAGAGACAGGAGGAGAAGAGAGAGAATTGGTTACAGTGAAAAGTTCCTTAGGGGATCTAAGAGATTCTGTCATTCGAGAGTAGAATGGCAACTTTTCCTCATTGATAGCAGCTTTATATTCAGCTAATTTCTTTTATGAAGGTCCCTTTCAATCGGGTCGTAATATTGACGCCAGATCCTTTCTTGATGGCGGCATGACTAATAAAAGCTTCCTAAGCCTTTCTGAAAACAAAGGGGCAGTAGGCTTTTTTCAGTCTGCATAGTACTCTTTAAGGGGGTCGAGAGAATCAATGGCTGTCAACAGCCAATTGAAGAACTCTGTGAAATCAAAATTGGCATCGGAATGGCTAGTCCAGTGAAGATTGCTTAGGGATTTAAGGAAAGCTTCCTTATTAATACAGCTGTAGTTCCTTTTAAGTACCTTTCTATTGCCTTTATGAGGATTTATGAGGTAGAGAGATCACAAAAGAGAAAGGAACAGCATAATGATCTGACCAGGAGAGCCGAAGTGGCTCCATTACCGTGTTGCGGGAATCATTAGAAAAAACACCATCCAAAATGTGTCCCGCCTCATGAGTAGTGGTTTTTACCAATTGTGGTAAGCCACAGCATGCCAAGGTTTCTATTAGAGTCTGAGAGTCTTTACAGAAGGGCTTGTCCAAATGAAAATTCAGATAGAAGTGAGGCTGGGATTTTATCCTCTGGACAGCATAAGAACTCAGTCTTATCTCCATTAACCATGAGGGAGTTTGATTTAAGGCCAGTTGGTTATATCATTCATACAGTGAGAGCCGTCTGGTGTACCTGAAGGATCTCCTTCTAACAATAGAATTAGCTGACTGTCATCCGCGTAGTTTATCAAACTGATCTTATGAGATTTAATAAGTGAGATCAGAGGGCTCATAGATTTAAAAAGTATAGGACTGATTGACGAGATCTGTGGAACACCATGTTTAACCAACCTAAACTCAGAACGGAAAGGGGTAGGGACCCTGCCTGCTGTCTGTCCACCAGACATAAATTCAGCCATTTTGACACTGAACCCTTAATTCCAGTGGAGGATAGCCTATCCAAAAGGGTGTTATGATTCACCATATCAAATACGGCAGAGAGATCTAATAAGATCAATATCACTGAGTTACCGCTATCTACACGCATTCTAAGTTCGTCCATAACAGTAAGTAATTCAGTTTCAGTCCCATGCCCAGCACGAAACCCAAATTGCTCTTTCTCTAAGATCTGGTTTGCTTCTAGATAGTGAGATAGATACCATTCATAATTGACAGTGGTGCGTCGATAAATATCATGAATGAGGAGAAGTATCAAGAACTGTCTCCTTTACCACAACTTACTAAGTCAAAGACAAAAGTGTACACATGGGCTGCTTCGACGCCCTTAAAAGTCAAGGATCCTTTGTAGTCACGATAAAATACAAGACAAATGTGGTACACACACCTATTCATGTACTTCAATGAACAGCTTCAAGTGCCTTTTTGCTGAGATTTAATACTGATATGAGACTGCTATCTGTGAACTACACTATAAATGCTCATCATGAAATTGTAAATCAATTTCCATCATTATTTCATGGGCTACAAAAACTCAAAACAATGAAAATAAAGTAACACATAAATGAGGATGCTCGTCCAGTTGCTCAAAGTGGCAGATGATTTGCGTTTCACTTGCAAGACTCTGTTGAAAAGGAACTTAGTTTGTTACTCAAACATGACATCATTGAATGCTCCACTGGTCAGACACCAGGAGTTTCTCCCATTGCAATAGTGCCCAAAAGATACAATGAAGGAGCTGTACACATATTCATTGACATGCGTCAGTCCAACAAGGCCATTGAGAGGGAAAGAGACATCCCAGTCCGCACATTGCTGATGTGATAACTCAACAGAATTGTGCAAAGTTCTTCTCTCGACTCAGCTTAAATAAAGGATATCATCAATTGGAGCTTGAGGAAAAATCCAGGTACATTACAACCTTTTCTACGCATATTGGTCTGTTTCGCTATAAGCGATTGAGTTTTGGTGTATCCTCTGCTACAGAACCTTTCCAAGACGTCATTCGATGTATCGTCCAGCCAGTAATAGAGGCATTTAACTATAGTGATGACATGTTGGTTTTCAGAGCCACACAGAAGGAACATGACAAGGCTTTCATGCAAGTATGTCGTTTGTTGACCAATGCAGGCTCAACTCTGAATGCCGACAAATGTGAATTCCACAAGAAAAGTTTGAAATTCTTTGGCCATGTCTTTTTTGATGGGGGTATGAAACCTGATCCAGCAAAAGTGCAAGCACTGTCTACTGCCAATCCCCCACAAGACATTTCTGTGTTACATTTGTTTCTTGGACGGGCCAGTTACTGTTCTAGACACATGCAAGACTTTGCTACGGGCAGTGCACCATTATGAGAACTAACAAAAAAGAACATATCTTTTCATTGGTCACGAGAGTGTGACAAGAGTCTCCAACACATCAAGCAAGCCATTGACAGTGCCACTGAAATGGCCTACTTTGATCCCAAACAACATACGGAGGTTGTAGTTGACGCTAGCCCTGTTGAAATGGGCACAATCCTTGCACAGCGGACAGCCTAATGCACGCAGACATATTGTGGCATACACCAGTAAGAGCCTGTCACAAACTGAATATGCTTACTCACAACCTGAAGCTTGGCAGTGGCCTGGGCTTGTGAATTTCCATGTGTTCTTGTACAGAAAGCCTTTCACTGTAATGACTGATCATCAAGCATTGTTGACAATATTTGGCAATCCAACAGCCAAAACTCCTCCACGAATTGAACGTTGGGGTTTGAGGTTACAAGAATACAACTATATGATTATTCATCGTCCAGAGAAAGATCAGAATCTGGCTGATTATTTTTCAAGAGTGCCATTATAATGCCCTGGTACCCCATCTAAGACTGCGAAGGCCTACATCAATTTTACTGTGAAATCTTGCACACCACCTGCCATGTCTTTAGAGCAAATTGTCACTGCCATGACATGTTAAGATTAAAAGACATTATTGCACAACAATCTTCGTGGAACTAGCAATCCAGACCTTTCACTAATGACAATGAGTATTTGAAGTTAAAAAATGTAAGAGATGAACTTTTAGTGACTCAAGAAATCCTCATTCTGCGAGGTACATAAATTGTTATTCCTGAAAGTCTACGACAACAAGTTATCTATGTCGTCCATGAGGGACATAGATAAAAAAAAGGCAAACCCAATCTCTACCATGTAACATTAAAGAGATTTTCAAGAAAGAGAGTTGTTTTGTTGAAACCACAGCAAGTTTTGATCAAATTGATGAATTGTTGCTCAACTGAGCACTCTATGAAGAAATAGACTAGAATTTGAGTTGCATTATTTGGAAAAACTCAAGGAGAACCTAGAACTTAATGTTATTTCAGCTAGGTAGGAGTTGAAACATTGCTGCAGAGATAAATCAGGAGTACATTTTATCTTGGTGCCAAATTTCCTAGATGAAAACTAAACTGAAACTTGTATTTCATAATTTAAGCAAAGGTAAATCTCCATATAGAAGAATTTCTCAACTCAATTCATGGTGAATTTAACCAAGAAACCAAAAGGAAGAAAAATCCCCAGGAGTCTTCCCAGCCATGACTGTTCCTCTTTTCCTAACCTCCTACCCGGTAAGCCGATGACAATGTTTAGTCTGAGGAGAGTAGTGAGAGCAGCTCAGTGGGAATTTGGGTGGATCCATGTCACTCTGAAGATTTCCAGGTTATGGAGTCTAACAAGAAATTGAGTACCTATTACACAAGCTAAATGATATGAAAAACTTCAATCACTACAACAGTGTCAGGTGTTATAGCATCCCTGAGAAAGCAATGAGAGAGACAACATGCTGGAATATATGCTGTGCAGATGTTAGATATAATGTTTACGGAACCCCTGTAAATTCAAAGTGATTATCAAACCCACCCTAGAACCTTAAACAGAGCCAATGTATCCCATCCAGATTACTTACTGCTCTTTCGCCAATAACATATAAGAACTGTACTCGATGTTACACAGAAGAGGGATAGCCACAAGCTCTATGATACCTTGATTTATGTTTTATCTGAATCCTCCTTGGTCACCAATGTAACAATTAGATGTTTTTCTTGACCTTTGCCCGTGTCTGAAGCAATATGATATCAAATATGGCCTACTTGATCCTGCCAAGATGGGCATCACCAAAGAGGGCAAATGCAATGAATACAATGATCCTGAAGACCTTGAACAATTTCTTGAGGCTTCCGAGATCATCAGCATGGAGTTATCAACACATGAGGAAAACACAGCCAGTCTGTCCTGAACAGCAACCCCTCTCAACAGCATAAGCACTCAAGCACTTCCACTAAAAACATCCACCTCCAATCGGACAGGGAGAGTCCGCACAACATAATGGACACTCTAATGAAGGAGAGGGACAGGGATAAATTCAGACTGCCATTAAAGTCCAATGAGGCCTGATAGCTATTTCCCACCTCTCTGGTCTGTGATGTAGGCTTTGGGCTGGGCTCTTTCTTTCCTGCAGTTCATACCTAAAGGTGCCAAGCTGCACTACACCCAGATACAGTGTCCACTCACACCGTGGACAGGTTTTCATGGTTGTAAATTTAAGATTGATGTTTCACCACATTGTATTCTGGTATTTTTCTGACTTGGGTTGTGGCCTGTTGAGTGACTGCGTATCTAATGATACTTCTAATGTGGAGCTAATTGCAGTACAGGAACATGGGGGCCTTCTGGGGAGAGGAAGGAAGGGAGGCTCTCTCTTTTTTCTTTGCTCTTACTCTTCCGTTCCCACTTCTCCTTCCCTCACATATATTGCTTTTTTGCAGTGTAATTTAGGTAACCTTGCTACATAATTTGTCCATAATTTGAAAACCATGCCACATAATGCTAAGAGGCCCTTACAATGGTAAAACTGTGCAGAATTATTTTCTGGATTGTCATTATAGTGATGAAAACTATATTTCACAAGAAACCATGAAATAGTTGATGTATTTAACAGCTCCCTGTGCAGCGGGTTTTTATATTGCTGCATTTTGGGCAAAGGTAATGAATGCTGTAAAATAAAAGTAGTTAAGTGAGGTAATGCTTGTTATTAGTCCTACTCCAAATGAACATGGAGTATTTAATCTGCATTCAGACCATAAGAGACCACTGATTCACATCTCTTTCAACTCCAACAGACGCAGTTTCCTTATTATGTTTCCTGTTTTGATGAAATTATATGTTGCATAAAATTGTAGTTGTTTTTTACCATTGGTATGTATCTGATCAAAGATTTCTGCAGTGGTATAGAAAAAATCTTGATGCTTGATTGATTGAATGTGTTAAAAGATCCTCTTCCTAAATGCAGAGTTTGCGCTGCCACTGTTCTTCACATTATAATGTATATTTTCTTGTTTTTTCATCCCTCCATTGAAAGGTTTTTGTTGCCTTAGCATAATTACCAACTTTGAAGTGGTTACAAGGTTTAAATTATTAAAAACGTGCTTGTGGTTTGATGTATCTTATAACGTGGCTACAGACAAGTATATCTCTTAGTGATTGTGCCTTTCTGTATTTAATATTGGGGTAAGATCCCAATAATTCCTTAAGATCTGGGCCATCCCTTATTTGATTCCAGTGTTTACAGATGATCTTTGGACTCATCTGTGAATTTCATAATCATTCTAAATTTCTTGCACTTTTCATGATTCATTTTTTGGTGTGAACGAATAATTTCCTGTCCCGCTTTGCCCTTCAACTTCCATTAACCTTGCAGCATAACATTCTTAGGGTAACCACTTGTTCTGAATCTGCCCATCTTTAATGTGCAGTATTTTTAAAATTTAAATTCTGTGTAAGAGTTTCTTTTTGGTGTAAGACGTTCACTATAAGGTATACTCAATTTTACTTTAGAAGGATGATGGCTAGTAGCACGTAAAACACAGTTTGTGGCTGTGGTTTCCTAATAGAGAGTAGCTTGTATTTTGCATTCCTTTTTGTACATTGATGTTTCCAAAAATGTCACCCTGTCTTTGCTGATCTCAAAGATAAATGTCAAGATATATGGATTGCCATTGAGTACTTTTCTTGGAACCATCTCATATTTTAAAGAGGTCATTATAATAAAGAGTACCCACATGATTGTGCTGTCTGTCAAACTTTAATTCTTCTTATTCTATGCAAATGTTTTCTCCCACCATCCATTATAAGACTGGCACAGCTTGGAGAAAAGGAAACCTCAATGGTAGCCCCTCACTTTTACCAAAACATTTTGTGATCAAACATGAAAACATTGGTAATGAGACATTTCTTACATCTCTGATGGCACCTAGTGTTGGTAACATTCAATGTTCCCTTTCTCCTAAAAATATCTGCATACTCTCAGTCATGTTTGATCTTGTATGGATTTGTACAATGATAGCCTTTCCATGATTATGCAATGATAGTCAAGTGACAATGGGATGTCCTGTAAATGATTCAATAAAGCTCTACTGTCTCTTAAATAAGAACTGAATGCAGGAACTATGGGAAGCAAGGAAGCCGTCAATGTAGATGGAGGTGTTTTCAAATATTTATTTGAAGCAGGAGAAGATAGGTCTGCCTGGTTGATTGTCCATGTTTTTGTGAATACTTGGTAGAAAGTATATTATTGGTAGTACTGAAAAGGGAGCAGAAACATATTTCACTTTTTATTCATCAAGAAGTCCAATCTCTTTCTAGGTGCAAAGTTTATCTTACTACTATTCTATTAGTGTTGGAACCAAGTACTTTATATCATTACTGGTCTTGTAGTTGTCTCATTGCTTCCTTGACAAATTTTTTATTATCCATGACAACTACATTGCCTCCCTTGTCTGCTGGTTTGATCTGAATAGACATATATTCTTTCGATCCATTTAATGCAAGTTTTCTCCTTTAGTCAGGTTTTCGCTTAGTTTTAATTCTCTCTTGGTACTCCCTTCTCTGTGTTGAGAGGTTTTTTTCTCCCTTACGTTTTTATCTCTATCGTCCTTGCTTTCCTTTTCAAATTTGTGTTTTTTCACTTCTCTGGTTTTTCTTCATCTTTAGTCCTCATAGTCAATAACCTCAACTCATTTAAAAAATACAGCTTACTGGTTGATTGCTGTTGTGGCCTTGTTCCTTCCCCTTTATTAAGGGCCTCATTCACAAAGGTATTTTCTGCTCACAATAGCTTCAATTTGCAAAATGAGAGCATTTGAGACTGCAAAATAGCTCTTGGCTATGTAATTGCCAAAAAAAGATTTTTCCAATACATTCTGAATTGCCAATTGAAAGGTGCGTGTTTGGGCATGCCTTCCAATTTGCATTTCCACTAGGTATGTATCAATGGTTTGTGACAGCAATTGTTAGGTTACTGACAACTCAAAGGAAGTTATAACCCATTCATAAATGGGAAGGAGTCCTCAAGGGACTCCTTCCCCTATGTGAATGTAAACAAAAACATTGGAAGAAGTAGGCTTACTTTATTAAAATAAATGTTAAACATTTTTTAACCCCTTCGATGCTCATGACGGAGCGGTTCCGTCATGAGCATCGGTTGGGCTGTGCTCATGACGGAACCGCTCCGTCATGAGCACAGCCCATGGGGGAAGCGCTGGCGCTCCCCCCCTGGTTTACCGATCTTGCCCCCACAGAGGGGGATGGCAGCGGAAGAGTTTCCGCTGCCACCCCCGACCCCCCCACGCAATCCCATGACGTCAGCGCGCACAGCGCGCGCCGACGTCATCAGGAAGCGCTGGACACGCTGGAAACCATTTGTTTCCAGCGCGTCCAGGAGAAGCAGGCAAGTTTGTGAGCTCCGGTGGTGCGGGGGGGATTTTTTAATGTATTGAGGCATCGGGCGAGAGGAAAGAGTATTTCCTCTCCCCTGATGTCAAAATACAGGGCATTCCTGCAGCACGATCACGCGCAGCGTCGCGATCGTGCTGCAGGAATGCCCCCACTAGGCACCAGGGATGTTTTTTTCAGTAAAAGGAAGCGACCCCTTGGGCAAGGGTCGCTTCCTACAGGGGGAAAATAAATTAAAGACTTTTCTGCCCCCCCTGGGGCCAGATCGCCTTGTTTTTTGGGCGTTTCTGGCACCAGGGGGAGCAGAAAAGCCCACTAGAGCCAGGGATCTTTTTTAAAAAAAAATGGAAGCGACCCCTTGGGGAAGGGTCGTTTCCAGGTGCCTCATTTAAAAAAAATGTGTATTCTGCCCCCCCTGGGGGCAGATTGGCCCGTGTATTTGGCCTTTCTGAATACCCCACTAGACACCAGGGAGTCCTTTTATTATGTAAATGAAGTGACCCCTTGGGCAAGGGTCGCTTCCTTAGGGGGCACATTTTTTAAAAGACTTTTCTGTCCCCCCCCTGGGGACTGTTTGTCTTAGTTTTTGGGCGTTTATGGCCCCAGGGGGGGAAGAAAAGCCCACTAGAGCCAGGGATCTTTTAAAAAAAAAAATGGAAGCGACCCCTTGGGGAAGGGTCGCTTCCAGGGGCCTCATTTAAAAAAAATGTGTATTCTGCCCCCCCGGGGGGCAGATCGGTCCGTGAATACATCACTAGACACCAGGGAGTCCTTTAATTATGTAAAGGAAGCAACCCCTTGGGCAAGGGTCACTTCCTTAGGGGGCACATTATTTTAAAGACTTTTCTGCCCCCCCTGGGGACTGTTTGCCTTGGTTTTTTGGAGTTTCTGGCCCCAGGGAGGGGGGGGGGCAGACAAGCCCACTAGAGCCAGGGATCTTTTTTTTAAAAAAATGGAAGCGACCCCTTGGGGAAGGGTCGCTTCCAGGGGCCTCATTTTTTTAAAATGTGTATTCTGACCCACTGGGGGCAGATCGGTCTGTGTATTTGGCCTTTCTGCCCCCAGGGGGGGACAGAATACCCCACTAGACACCAGGGACTTATTTGAAATTAAAATGGAAGCGACCCCTTGGGCAAGGGTCGCTTCCAGGGGGCAGATTTTTTTAATAAATTTGGTTAATGTTTTTTCTGCCCCTCCTGGGGACAGATCTGCCCTTTTTTTTGGGCCTTTTTGCCCTAGGCGGGTGGGGGGAGGCAGAAAACCCTACTAGGCACCAGGGATTTATTTCTTTTGCAAGGGGGGGCACATTTCTGTCTGCTGTTTTCTGCCCCACCCTCAGACAAGCTCACCCGATCCCTTGGGCAAGTTCACCCCCCATTTTTGCGCAGCCCTATTTGAAGGCCCATCTGGCAGATTGACCAATTGGGTAGTGACATAGTGTGTTATAATGTTAATTCTTTTATTTCTTGTGAATTGCAATTGTAATGCTTTATTTCTCCCTTTTTGTTCTAGTTGAAAGCTTTTGCTCTTTAGACTGTTCCAGGTTGTGGTTTCGTTACTTTTGGTTCTGCTGTTTGTGTAGTTGCTTGTGTTTGGTAAGAGACCTTTTTTGTACTATGTAAATGTTTTTCATTTTTCTGCATGAATGTGTTTTTGCAAATGGTGTAATAATTGCAGTATGTTTGGCTTCTGTTTTTTGAGTGTCAAAAACTTTTTGCATTTGTGCTCGATGTGTATTTTGTTGTTTTGTGAGTAATTGGTTTTGGTTTTTTTCTTTCTAGTGGGATATCGTTTTTGCTGTCTCTCTGCAGAGTAGGTGCTGGTGAGTGTAGCGGTCTCTTGCAAGTGAATCGTATAGTTTTTGAGTATATAGATCTTTGTGATAAAGGCACATTTTTTTTACTTCCTTATTTTGCACAGTGTTGGTTGTTGTTGACTTGTTTGTACAGTCTCCTTTCTTAGTAAGGATAATGGCTAGCCGCAGGATTACTGCTCAGCAGGATGTTGGTATGCTTTTTGAGTCTTCCTCTGACCATGGTTCAGAGACTGACTCTGCATCTAAGGCCGAGGAGGCAGGGGAAGATTCAGGCAGTGAGTTTTCTCTCCACATGGCATCATCGGATGATGAAGCTACTCTCAGTGCGGATGAAGCTACTCTTAGTGCGGATGAAGTGCCTGTGTTGGAGGAGGACATTGATGTGCCGATAGTGCGCCAAGAGGCATCTGGGCTGCAGCCTGGGGCTGCAAGGCTTCCCGTTGGTATAGTGTGGCAAGAGGCATCTGGGTTGCGGCCTGGGGCTGCAAGGCTTCCAGTTGGAAGTGATGACCTCTGGGTTGCCCCAGGCATGGTGCAGCCGGCATTGCCAGACTTTACTGGTGTTCCAGGGTGTAGAGTGAATACAGAAAACTTTTTGCCGATACATTTTTTTCAGTTGTTTATGGACGATGTGTTTTTGGCAGAGATTGTTGAGCAGACTAATTTGTATGCCGAACAGTTTTTGAGGGACAACAGTGCCAGCCTTAAGCCCCATTCTAGAGCTACCCGGTGGACTCCCACAAATCTGGAAGAGATGAAGAAGTTCTTGGGTTTAACTTTTTTGATGGGCTTGCTAAGGAAGCCATCAATGTCTTCATATTGGTCTACTAGTCCCTTGATGGCAACGGCTATATTTCCGGCAGTCATGAGTCGTGATAGGTATTTGCTTCTGCTTCGGATGCTGCATTTTGTCGATAATGGTTTAGCATTGCCACGTGATCACCCTGAGTGTGACCGTCTTTTTAAGATTCGGCCTGTCCTTGATCACTTTGTAAATCGATTTTCTGAGATCTATGCTCCAGGGAAAGAAATAGCAGTGGATGAGTCTTTGGTCTTGTTCAAGGGCCGCTTGGTTTTTAGGCAATACATTCCTAGTAAGAGGGCACGCTATGGAATTAAGCTGTATATGCTGTGTGACAGTAGGACTGGATATGTCTCTAATTTCAGGGTGTACACTGGTAAGGAATCCAGGATTAACCCCCCTGGTTGTCCGTCCACTTTTGGAGTGACTGAGAAAATTGTGTGGGAACTTGGTAGAGGACTTTTTAACAAAGGTCGCCATTTATATGTAGATAACTTCTACACTGGTATGCGGTTGTTCAGGGAATTGGCCAAAGTGGACACTGTTGCTTGTGGCACAATCCGCTCTAACCGTAAAGGTTTCCCAAAAGAACTTGTTTGTCAAAAGCTTGTGCAGGGACTGTGCAGTGCGTTGCGTTGTGAGGAACTTCTAGCTGTGAAGTTTTCAGGCAGGAGAGATGTCTACATGCTGACTACCATCCATGATGAAAGCACTTCACCTGTGACTGTTTGGGGTCAGGTTTCTGAAGCGCGCAAACCTGTGTGCATTTTAGACTATAATAGGCACATGGGTGGTGTTGACAGAGTAGATCAGAGGTTGGAACCTTACACTGCTCTTCGTAAGGCTTACATTTGGTATAAGAAGTTGGCTATCCATCTTTTCCACTTGGCAACCTTTAATGCTTTTGTTGTTTTCAAGGATTCTTGTCCTGAGTCAAAGATGACTTTTGCTAAGTTTCAGGAGTCTGTAATAGGCAGCCTTGTTTTAGTGGAACAGGCAAGTGTTCCTAGAGTTGGAGTGGTGGAGGATGTGGCTAGATTGAAAGACCGCCACTTTCCTGATCACATTCCTCAGACACCCTCAAAAGACTTTTCCAGTAGGAGATGTACAGTCTGTTGGCGAAGAGGTACGCGGAAGGAGACTCGTATGTACTGCCCCGAGTGTCCTTCTAACCCTGGGCTGTGTGTGCCTGCTTGTTTTAGAATGTACCACACGCAAAATAATTTTTGGGAGCATCCATGAGTGGTAAAGTGACCTGCCTGGTCTCTATTGTTTAATATTTTTTGTTCAGTTTCAAGGTTGGCATTTGTGTAGTGTATTTCGTTTCAGATTTTGTGTTAGTAGTTTTGTATCTATTTGCAATTTGTTTGTGTTTTCTTATTTGTATAAAAAAATCCTAAATGTGATGGCGGTGTGCGTGGAGTGGCGCTTGGCTGGCGGTGTGCATGGACTGGCGCTTGGCTGGTGGTGTGTTTGGACTGGCGCTTGGCTGGCGGTGTGTTTGGACTGGCGCTTGGCTGGTGGTGTGCGTGGACTGGCGCTTGGCTGGCAGTATGCGTGGACTGGGGCTTGGCTGGCGGTGTGTTTGGACTGGCGCTTGGCTGGCGGTGTGTTTGGACTGGCACTTGGCTGGTGGTGTGCATGGACTGGCGCTTGGCTGGCGGTGTACGTGGACTGGCGCTTGGCTGGCGGTGTGTGAGTAGTGACTAGCTGCTGGCCACCACACACACTGCTAGCCAAACGCCACTCCACGCAATCCGTGAGCTGGTGTGGTTGCTGTGTCAGGAATGTGGGCATGTGAAAGTGATGGGCCCTTGAATGGCACTGTCTGCTGGTGTGAGTGTTGTAATGTGCTGGGCCCGCGGCTGGCGATGTGAATGGTTTTGTATGTGTCACACGTATGAAAGGTGTATGAATGGCCTGTAAAGAGGTTGGTGCCTTGTCGTGGCTTTACAGCTCACGAGCTGTGAGTCAATGGTTCAGTTTCTCGTCCTTTCAATTATTAACAGTGCATTTCTTTTTTGTGAAATCTCTGGTTAATACAACTATATATACTGAACCATCACTCCCCCTCGTGCCAAATCCAACCAGTATGTATGTGTGCTTGAGGAATAGGTGGTTGTGTAGAAAAAATGTTCTTTTCTGTTTTGTCAAGCAGGGTGTACCTTGTCCCTTTTTGTGAATGTTGTAATGTGTTGGTTTTGTGCCTGGTGGTGTGAATGGTCTTGTGTGTATCATGTATGAAAGGTGTGTGAATGGCCTGTAAAGCGGTTGGTGCCTTGACGTGGCTTTACAGCTCACGAGCTGCGAGTCATTGGTTCAGTTTTCTGTCCTTTCAAATATTGACAGTGCATTTCATTTTTGTGAAATCTCTTGTTAATAAAATTTTATATACTGAACCATCACTCGCCCTCGTGCCAAATCCAACCAGTATGTGTGTGTGCTTGAGGGATAGATGGCTGTCCAGTAATCTTTGTCTTTTTTGTCTCTCTGCCAAGGTGTACATTTCATCTAAGAATAACCTACCAACTGTAGATTTTGTCGTAAACTAAACACCCATGGGAGTACATGGTGATGTCTCTCTTGTGGATCCCAACAAGTTATCTTACCCACAATGTCCTGCAAACCTCAAAATGTGACTGTGACATTTTCCTTGCATTATTGTGCTCAAATTTTCGCGCTGCAGAAAGTAACACCAAATTTCCAACCCCCCAGCATTTCTCCAAGTATCCCAATAGAAATGGTACCTCACTTGTATGGGTGGGCCAAGTACCCGTGGCAGGGAAGGGCCCAAAACCTATTGATGCAACATCAAAATTACCTATCACAAACCAACCTTGTTTTGCAAGGGGGGTCCCATGAGTTTTTGGCCCTGGGCTCGGCGGTCATCTAGGGAAACCTACCAAACCCACACATTTCTGGAAACTATACACCCGGGGGAGTCCAGCGAGGTATGGCTTGAGTGGGTCCCCAACATTCTCCTACCCAGAATCCCCTGCAAACCTCAAATTTCGCTGATAAAATCACTTTTTCCTCAAATTTCTGTATGGGAAAGTTGTGGAATCTGCGTGGATCCACAAATGTCCTCCCACCCAGCGTTCCCCCAGGTCTCCCAATAAAAATGGTACCTCACTTGCGTGGGTGGGTCAAGGACCCGCGACAGGCAAGGGCCCAAAATCTATTGAGGCGACATCAAAATTACCTATCACAAACCAACCTGGTTTTGCAAGGGGGGTCCCATGAGTTTTTGGCCCTGGGCTCGGCGGCCATCTAGGGAAACCTACCAAACCCACACATTTCTGGAAACTAGACACCCGGGGGAGTCCAGCGAGGTATGGCTTGCGTGTGTCCCCCAGCATTCTCCTACCCAGAATCCCCTGCAAACCTCAAATTTTGCTGAAAAAATCATTTTTTTCTCAAATTTCTGTGTGGGAAAGTTCTGGAATCTGCGTGGATCCACAAATTTCCTCCCACCCAGCGTTCCCCCAGGTCTCCCGATAAAAATGGTACCTCACTTGCGTGGGTGGGTCAAGGACCCGCGACAGGCAAGGGCCCAAAACCTAGTGAGGCGACATCAAAATTAACTATCACAAACCAACCTGGTTTTGCAAGGGGGGTCCCATGAGTTTTTGGCCCTGAGCTCGGCGGCCATCTAGGGAAACTTACCAAACCCACACATTTCTGGAAACTAGACACCCGGGGGAGTCCAGCGAGGTATGGCTTGCGTGGGTCCCCCAGCATTCTCCTACCCAGAATCCCCTGCAAACCTCAAATTTTGCTGAAAAAATCATTTTTTGCTCAAATTTCTGTGTGGGAAAGTTCTGGAATCTGCGTGGATCCACAAATTTCCTCCCACCCAGCGTTCCCCCAGGTCTCCCGATAAAAATGGTACCTCACTTGTGTGGGTAGGCATAGTGGCTGCAACAGGAAATGGCCCAAATCGAACTGTGGAGACTTCAAAATTACCTATAAGAAAACTGCTTGGTTTTGGGGGGCACCTGAGATTTTGGCCCCGGGTTCAAAAACTACAGCTATGCACTTTGCCAAAAAAGGGTCATTTTTCACTGTGAAATTGTGGTGTGTCCATGTTGCGTTTTTCGCCGTTTCCTGTCGCGGGCACTAGGCCTACCCACGCAAGTGAGGTACCATTTTTCTCGGAAGACTTTGGGGAACACAGGGTGGGTAGAAATTTGTGGATCCACGCAGATTCCAGAACATTCCACCACAGAAATGTGAGGAAAATGTGGTTTTTTTACATTTTTAGGTTTGCAAGGGATTCTGGGTAACAGAACCTGGTGAGAGCCAGTCAAGTCACCCCATCCTGGATTCCCTGTGTGTCTAGTTTTCAGAAAAGTATAGGTTTTCTAGGTTTCCCTAGGTGCCGGCAGAGCTAGGGTTCAAAAACTACAGCTAGGCACTTTGCCAAAAAGGGTCATTTTTCACCGTGAAATTGTGGTGTCGCCACGTTGCGCGCCGTTTCCTGTCACGGGCACTAGGCCTACCCACACAAGTGAGGTACCATTTTTCTCGGAAGACTTTGGGGAACACGGGATGGGTGGACATTTGTGGATCCGTGCAGATTCCAGAACTTTCCACCACGGAAATGTGAGGAAAATGTGTTTTTTTGACAATGTTTTAGGTTTGCAAGGGATTCTGGGTAACAGAACCTGGTGGGAGCCAGTCAAGTCACCCCATCCTGGATTTCCCTGGGTGTCTAGTTTTCAAAAATGTATAAGTTTGCTAGGTTTCCCTAGGTGCCGGCAGAGCTAGAGTTCAAAAACTACAGCTAGGCACTTTGCCAAAAAAGGGTCATTTTTCACTGTGAAATTGTGGTGTGTCCATGTTGCGTTTTGCGCCGTTTCCTGTCGCGGGCACTAGGCCTACCCTCGCAAGTGAGGTACCATTTTTCTCAGAAGACTTTGGGGAACGCGGGGTGTGTAGAAATTTGTGGATCCACGCAGATTCCAGAACATTCCACCACAGAAATGTGTGAAAAATGTGGTTTTTTTAACATTTTTTTAGGTTTGCAAGGGATTCTGGGTAACAGAACCTGGTGAGAGCCAGTCAAGTCACCCCATCCTGGATTCCCCTGGGTGTCTAGTTTTCAGAAATGTATAGGTTTGCTAGGTTTCCCTCGGTGCCGGCAGAGCTAGGGTTGAAAAACAACAGCTAGGCACTTTGCAAAAAAAGGGAAATTTTTCATTGTGAAAATGTGGTGAGTTCACGTTGCGTTTTGAGCCGTTTCCTGTCGTGGGCACTATGCCTACCCACACAAGTGAGGTACCATTTTTATCGGGAGACTTAGGGTAATTCAGATTTGTAAAGCAACTGTTATTACCTATTGACTTTTAATGCATTTCTGCCTTCCAAATGAAAGACAATGTGTAAAAGAAGTCATTTTGAAAAATGACCGATAATTCTCATGCTAGTATGAGTATTCCCAATTTCGGAAATGTGCAAAAATCTACTGTTTCTAAACTCTATATTTTGTTCCCATTTCAGAAATACATAGGTGTTTTTCATACCGATTTTTCCATGTATACATTTTCCCAGAATAATTGCTATATACTCGGTACATAATAAAAAACCATTGCAAGTCGCTGCTCAGTTTTTTGCTCTGGGTTAGTCGGGTTCTTGGTGAACCTACAAGTCCTATATATCCCCACAACCAGTAAGGTCCCGCAGATGTAACGGTATATTGCTTTTAAAGAGTTGTCATAATTAGAAGAAGTTACATGTGAAAACGTTGACACAAAAGGCTGTTTTTTTCAATTAATTTTCAATGTTTCCTATATTTAACTGTTAGTTTCTATAAAGAAACCTTGAAGGATCTACACAAATGACCCCTTGCTGAATTCAGAATTTTGTCTACTTTACTAAAATGTATAGCTTTACAGGATCCATTATTGCTTTCATACCCATATCTGCCATTAAATGGAAGGAGGTTGAAAGCACAAAAAATAGCAAAAATAGGCTATGTCCCAGAAAAATGCCAAAACTGTGTAAACATTTTTGGTTTTCTGACAAAAGTCTGTCATTCCCTAAAAGCTGGGAAAATGGTAATTTCAGCCCCACAAACCCTTTTTTGATACCATTTGCAGGGAAAAACCCAGACGCTTTTATTTGCAGCACTTGTTTCCCATTTTTCCCAAAAAAAACAAAATGTAGCTGTATTTTGGCTAATTTCTGGATCCCCTCCAGGGGAATCCACAAACCCTGGGTACCTTTAGAATTCCTATGATGTTGGAAGAAAAGGACGCAAATTTGGCGTGGATACCTTATGTGGTCAAAAAGTTACAGGGGCCTAAGCGCGAACTACCCCAAATAGCCAAAAAAGGGCTTAGCACGGGGGGGGAAAGGCCTAGCAGCAAAAGGGTTAAGGAAAACAGGCTGCATTAAAAAAAAAAAAATCTTTATTTAAAAGCAGCCACAGGCATGGCGGTCTGTTGTCCCCAGCAGGCTACTTTGCCTGTAAACGCAGTAAATCATAGAGGATCACAATTTGTGACCTACTTCATTAATATTCATGAGGTAGGTTGAATTGTACATAAAAACAAGGAATAACCAAGATCCTTGATTACTCTGGGGAGGGATGAGACATCTTTTAGGGGGATGTAGGATACTCCCTCCCAATCTGAAACTGCCACATCAAAGGTATCCCACAACCATATTTCATCAGTCAATTCTCGACCAAGTAACAATTCCAATACAAATTACCTTGTGTTATTTTTTTAGGACCCTCAAACACTCCATTGGCATCATGCTTCATCTTCAGGTCTCATCCTCGTCCCGATAAACCAGGATGGGCTCTACCATATTTCAGGAAGCACTTTTGATATTTATCTTAACAGGGTCTACTGTTGTATAGATAAAAATATCTAAAGGTCAGCAAGGTATCTCTTTATTCCTGTGCCTCCAGTATGGTCAAAAGCTGATACTATGTGGGAGTTATATTAAGAGTTACGCATTGTCACACCCTAATAATCAGTCAACATGTTTCAGCCCCTTCATAGCTAGGCCACTATGGGTCCAGGGCTTTCATCAGGACTTATGTATAGATGCCCTGTGATGTTAATTTCCAGGCGGAAAGTCTTATTAGGTCAGAATCAGGGTAAACACAAGCAATATTTAACATTGAACATACACACCAGCTTGCCTGACTAGCCTAATGGGACACCTATTAATGCCTATATTTAAAAATGAGAGGATGGTGTACACAACGCAGAAGACTGTTAGTCACAAGTTTGTTGTTCATATTTCATGTGGTGGCAGAATAATAACATTACATGCACATTGCGCACATGCATGCAGGTATTGGATAGATTAACCAAGAATCTGCTCACTGTGCAAACACTTCATCATGCATGCACATATATAGACATTACAGAGGTACATTTGTTGTGTTTTCACTGCAAATCAATTCAGTGATTGTGAGGAGATGCAACTCGCTCATTAATGGACAATTGGTCCTTACCCCCATTGGTTTGTTTTAATACCCCACTAGGACATTTGAGGGCACACCACTTTAGTCGAACGTTGGGATAAAACATTTTAATTAGCATCAGCCCCGTGTATGTGTTACCTGGCTTTTGTCGGTAATCCTATTCAGTGCTCACCACTCAAGAGTGCCGTGCCAGCAGCTGTAGCTATTCCATCCTCAGTTCTGCCCCCGGTGTTAGGCATTCACATTGTAGTGCCTTCTTTTTAAAAGCGTGAGTTTTCATCTACCCACAGCCTCCCCCCTCGCAACTCAGTGTCACGTATGGTGTGGGCCTTACAACATTTTGCAATCAGGGATCATGCAATAAACAGGGGATGACCATTCTTTGGCAGGACTGGCGGCTCCGATTATGCTTCTCAATCTTTATTTCTCAAAAAAACAGTAGCCAATGAGAAAACAGTTAAAACAGTAAAACATACTACATATACCATGAGGTTTTGAACCATGCCTCTTATCAACCCATCAATAGTCTCTAGGCATCACATACAAAATAGAGAGACACCATCTTTCCTGTCTCTCTTTCTTTGCTACTACGCAATCAAGATAAGTGCCTCTCCATTTTGTGATTCTCTCTGTGATGATTCTTACTGCATTTTGGTGTTCGCGCATTCTGCGCTGTATTTTGTTACCCTTCTAATTACTTTGTTTCAGGTTGTGCTTTCGGCGTTCTGCACCCACTCATGAGAGCGACCGCTGTCCGTCCTGCTTCCATTTATCCTTTCAGGTGCGTGTTGCACCCTTTCTTTATCCCAGTTTATCTCCCTGTTTGGTCCCATCTCCCTTGCCCCATTCAGCACGTATACGCAGCCGCAGTTGAGGGGCAGCCCCTCCTGGGAGTGAGATCTCATGTGTAGTCCAATTGGGCTACACACACGTATCTCAGGGAAGTTTGCTTGTGCATCTTCCTTTTGCGCTCAGCTGCGCCCCTATCAACACGCTGGTGCTGCATATTCCCCGGCTGCAAGACAGGGAATATTGCAGGCAATTAAACTGTTGTGGCACGAGTATTGAGAAAGATTATTGATCTTGGCTAAGTAGAGTTTGTTCCCTGCTTCTATCGCCATACTCATTTTTGGAACTGAACTGCTGTCCTGCTGCTAGCTTTGCTCAAATTGACGTCCTGACTTACAGAGTTCCAGGGCTATAATAATTATTGGCTTCAGGGTCTTTTAACCCTTTCCCACCTCTTCCTTTTCCTATTTTGAAGACCCTTGCTTCCCTCTGTGGATTTTGATTCCAGTGAACATGTCTGACTATGAGACATTTGATCAGGGCCTTGAAATCTACGGCCCAAACGAAGCTGAAGATTATTATTATGATGAGGGCATGGAAGAAGTAATTGAAAATCAGTCACAAAATTCCTTGATAAGGCCCTCAGCTCAGCTCTGCAACCCATTTCCAAACATCTTCATAAGCTTTCAGGCCGTCCATCTATTCCTTCCCTATCTGGAGGTCTCTCCCTTCCCCCTTCTGTTCCCTCCACAGAACCTTCTTGGCCCCATTTGGATGCCATTATTAAAATGTCCCAAGGAGCAATGTCTGATCATGCTTACAGTGCAGGATCGCCCTCAACTCTTCCCCCCCCTCCCCCTGCCATTTCCCCCTCTACTGACATGAATACCGATTTGTCTTCCTCTTCTCACAAGTCCCAGGCCCCTAAACACTCTAAGAAACACAAGCGTTCACACACCCCTTCCCTTCCTACCCCTTTTACATTTGACCCTTCAGAGATAATTTACCCAGATCCTCCGATTGGACCCCTGCGGTTGCTGACTATATTCAACATCACCTACGCAGAGGCTTTGAGAAAGAAGTCTGGTCACAACTCAAATCCGAATGCCCTAGGCCTGACCTACCTCACAAGACTGCTCTCACCCCTGACATAGATGCCACAATGCTGACTTTTCTAAAAAAAAGTTCGACAAGGACCCGAAGAAAGGTATTGATAGAGCCCTCCATTGTCAAGATAAGCTTCTTGATGTCTCAGGTCCCTTGGCTAAGATTACTGAAGTGGCCCTCCATGCTCAGGAGACGGGTACCCCCATCCATCCTGAGGTCCTTGCTGGGTGGACGCAGTGAGCGATCTGCCTTCTAGGTAACGCCAACTGCACTCTGGCTTCAGAGCTCTGCAAATCTATGCTACTACTGGCAACTGCTGAACTGAGCTGCCACGCTGAAGGGCAATTGTTTGGAGATCAGTGCGTAAAAGACATTGCCAAATTTGTCAACACTTTCCCATCCCTTGACAAGTCACAATCCTCATTGAAAAGAGTGTTCAACCCCCTTTTTGGCCAGGCTGGTCGCAGCAGAGGACGCTCAACTGGCCCCTTCAGACAACAAGATCCTCCACAAGGATATAACCCCAGATGCAGGGTTTATGGTCAGGATTCAGCACAAGCAGGCTTCTACCCTACCACATCTAGAGGATACAGAGGTCGCATTAACAGAGGAGTTAACAGGGGTTATCTCGCCTCCGACAACAAGTCTACAGGTAATGAATCGCTCTCATCCTTCATCTCTTCCTCTGGGGGGCAGCCTGAGCCTTTTTTCACACAATTGGGCCAAGATCTCTTCGGATTGCTGGGTGCTTGATACAGTTCAAGGTTATCATGTAGAACTGTCCCACACTCTGTCCAATCCTCTCTCCCTCCTACCTTCATTTTTTCCCAACAAGGCACGTCTTTTATAGACTCTGAAATTCTAGAGCTTTTGGGAAAACAGGCTATTACACCAACATTCCAACATCCACAAGGTTTCTGCAGCAATGTGTTTCTTGTTCAAAAGAAGGGTGGAGGTCAGAGACTGGTTCTCAACCTCAGGCAGTTCAATCCTTTTGTGATTTATCGCCACTTCAAAATGGAAGGCATCCATCTGCTGAGGGATCTGCTTCAAGGCAGAGATTGGATGGTTCGCCTCGATCTCAAGGATGGCTATATGTCGGTTCCAATTTGCCCCTCTCACAGACGGCATCTTCAGTTCCACTGGAGAGGGCAATAGTACGAATACCGGTCCCTTGCCTTCAGTCGCTCATGAGCCCCCTGGGTGGTCCGCCTAGGGGAAATGGGGGTTCACATGATCGTCTATCTGGGCGACATGCTTATCTCGGCACAGGACAAAAATCAACTGATGTCACAACTGGCTCTGATAGTGTCTCTATTACAGGATCTGGGGTCAATTCCAAGAAATCCATGATGATTCACTCACATCAGGTAGACTTTTGGGGGATTCAGGTGGATTCTGTCAAGGCCCAATCGCTGCTTCTTCCCCTGAGTTAAAATCTACTCTATCCAAACAGATGGTATCTTTGAGATCCCTGGCTCGGATTGTGGGATTGCTAGCGCCTTTGATTAAGGCAGTGTTCCCCGGTCCATTACATTACATGGCTCTTCAACACCTAAAAACTTCAGTATCTTCAACAGGGTTTCAGTTACGACCATATGGTTCAGTTGTCCCTCGACGCTCAGGAAGAACTTCAATGGTGGCTCCTGGCACATGGATACATTGAATGACAAGGTCATTTTCAGAGCTTCTCCAGAAGTTGTCATAGAGGCAGACGCCAGCCGTTGGGGCTAGGGTGCAAGATGCAGAGACTTTTCTACTGGAGGTCGATGGTCTTCCGAGGAACTACAACTACACATCAACTGTTTGGAACTCCTGGCAGGCTCCTGCACCATTTGGTCCTGTTCTCCTGTCAAGAGCTATTGCTACATCCTTCTGTGAATGGACAATGTCTCAGCGGTTTGTTAGATCAATTGCTTGGGGGGGAACCAGATCCCGCCTTCTGGCAAACATTGCCTGAGAATTTTGGCACTCATGCCTTTCCCAGAAGATAACTGTCCTGGCGGAGATCCTTCAAGGAAGATTGGGCTTTCCCTGGGGCCGTGTCAGGTGGACCTTTTTGCATCCCGCTTGAATGCTTGACTGAAAGATTTTTACAGCTGGAGGCTGGATCCAATGGCCCTCGTGACGGATGCCTTCCTGCATACGTGGACAGGTTGAGTGCATTATGCGTTTCTAACCTTTGACACGATTCTGAGGGTTGCCGTTCAGACCAGGTGCCAATTGGCAACCCTCATGCTGATTAATCCAGTGTGGAAAAACAGTCTTGGTTTCTGACCCTTCTCGAAATGTCAATAGCCCTTCACATTCTTCTTCCTGTCTTCCTGCATCTTCTCTTGGATCCGGTGGGATCCCCACATCCTCTGATTTTTCAAAACCAGTTGACTTTCATGGTTTTGAAGATATCGGGAGACAGAAGCCAGAATGCAGGTCTTTCATCGGCAGCTGCCGATTTTATATACCAGGCTTGGGCTCTTTCCATCCGCAAATGATATTCTTCTGCAAGGAAGAGATGGGGGGTTTGGTGCCTTCAACGGAAGGTGGATCTCATAGGATCCGAGCTAAAATATATTTTAAACTTCCTTTCGGAATGTGCTGAATCTGTATTATGCTACAGGTCTGTAAATAATTTCGGGCTGGCTTCGTTTGCTGGTCACAACCTCATCTATGGTAAGCCGGTAGGGATCCCTCCTCTGGTGTGTAAGTAATTGAAAGGTAATAGGGTGACTTTCTGCTAAGTTAACTATGCTGTTATGTTTGATTTTGTGCTGACGACTATCAATTATTCGAGCTCTGGACCTTGCAGGTAGGTTGTTTTCTCCAGAAGTTGTTTTCGTTTCTTATTTTAAAAAGGACAAAAACTATTTCCCGGTCCATTGATTATCCTGCTTTTCCCCTCAATGCTAAATTATGTGTAGTAAAATGTCTTAAGGTTTATGCGGAACACACTATGGCACATAGGGCTGATCCTCTGGGCACTCTTTTGTTGGCTTTTCAGAAGCCTTTCAGTCCGGTTTCGGCAGTGACCTTGGGTTGTTGGGTCTGCTGGGTCATGGTGGAGGCTGAAATTGATGTTTCCCTATATGGTGTTCATTCAGCTAGAGGAGCCATGGCGCCTAAGGCTTTTACGCTGGAGTCTAGGCTAGAAGATAATCTTTGTGCTGCTGATTGGTCATCTGATTCTATGTTTAAGATTTTTTATTATAAACCTATTGTACATGTTTCTTTTGTTGTGGTTGGTCAGCTTTGAACCAGCATAATCAGAGCCTCCGATCCTGCCATAGAATAGAAAATTTTCTAGCATTTGCAGCAAGAATTTTAGTTTCCATTGATGACATGGTGGCGAGGATTATCCCACCCATTGGGACAGATAAGATGTGTGGTATCATTGTTATCAAAGTGACTGTTATGAACAGACTGTTTCTGTTGGCCCGCCCTTGTGATTCAGTATGTGTTGAGAAGGGATTAATTTTACTTTTGTTTTCAGGCTCGAATGCCCAACAAAACTGAAGCGCCTGTGCTGGGCTGTTTCCTGTGGACTGTTTCCTGTGGACTGTGTTCACAGCTCTGGTTGAGGTATTCGGATTTCCTTGCATTGGGATTTGACGTTCTGGACCTTGGTAACTTTCCGTTCAGAGTCTTTTGAACTGTTCATTTACGGACATGGTCTTTTATTTGCATCTTTTGCAAAGAAGGAGGCAGGAAAGATGGTGCCTCGCTATTTTGTATGTGATGCCAAGAGACTATTGGTGGGTTGATGAGAGGCGTGGCTCAAAGTGCCATTTTCTTGGCTGCTCTGCATCCTGGAATATTGTATGTTAGTACTTTTCTGCTATTCTTGCACACCTTGCATTTATTGCAAGGGAAAAAGCCAGTGATCTCTTTAAAACTAGATTCCCTGATGTCCTGTGATAAGTGGCTGTGTTCAAGCTGGCACTTTATGGATCTGCCCTTTCTGCATGCTATCTTAGGGAAGTCTGGCAAGTCTGAGCCTATTATGGGGTCTGATTTGAGAACACACCAATTGTTTTGTAGAATCTTACTGATGGCTCTAGTGTCATTACAAAACTGGTAATCAATCTAAACTTGCCGTCCTCATCATTTCCTCTAGTGTTTTCTGATAAATGGTCCTGTCTAGTTTTCTCTTGAACTCTTGCTGCTGCCCGTTTGAGGACTTTCTTGGGATACCCTCTTACAAATCTATTGATGGCTTAATTGGTTGCAGCCTGGAAATCAATTTTCCTGGTGCTGTTCCGTTTGATGCGGAGTAACTCTCCATAGGGGATACTCTACTTTAAGTTCATGGGGTGACTGCAGTAGGTTTCCTGTAAAGGGCAGTGCATATTTCATTCTCAGCGACAAAAACTTTCAACTCTAGGAAGTTGACCAATTCAGTGAGCATTTCCACTGAAAAATGAAGATTCACTTCATTATTGTTTAGTTTGGCTATATATTTTCTGAAGAAGATTCTTTGGATTCCCTAAAATATTTTAAGGAGGTCATCGATATACCTGTTCCAGCTAAAAATTCTATCGACCCATGAAACATAAGTCTCCGACCAGGCTACCTGCTTCTCCCACCAGCTCACAAACAAGTTTGCTTAGCTGGGGGAAAAGCAGGTATCCATGGCTGCCCCATGCGTTTGTCTATAATGTTGACCCTGGAAAATGAAGATATTATTCACTAGGCAAAATCTTACGAAATCAATCAACATTCTATTGTGTTTAACAAATTTCGGAGAGCGTCTTTCAAAAAAATACTTAATTGCTTTGGGCCTATCATTGTGTGAGATGCTGGTTTACAGACTGGTTATATCAAGTGCAATCATCAAATAATCTAGTTCCCACACAATGTTTTCCATGTGCATTAAAAGTCCTTAATGTACTTGGCATATTATGTAAGGTCAATTACAATTTGGAAGAGAAAGTGATCTATGTACATTAACATGTGTTCTGTGAGACTGGATTGAGAGATGATTGGACGCCCAGGTGGATCCACGCTGTCCTTGTGTATTTTCAGTAGATGATAAAACTTGGGTGTCTGAGGATGGGGGAATCTCAAAAATGGATACTCATCCACGTCCAACATGCCCCTATTGTGCCATACAAGAATACGATTGTGATATTCCTTGATACTTTGAATGTATTCTTCTTCAGATATGGGCAAGTAGCACTTTATGTCCGATAGTTGTCTGAATGCCTCTTTGCGATAGTATTCCTTTGTTAAATGAACTACATTACACCCCTTGTCTGAGGGTGTACAGACTATTTGTGTGTCCTTTTGCAATTTCTTTAAGGTAGCTTTTTGTTCCTTAGTGAGGTTGCATAATTTATGCAGCAATCTATCATTTAAATGGTATTGTTTCGACTTATACTGGGTGCTCCCTTGTGTCTGGACAAAGCTAAGCCTCTCTGAAGAGTTATAATGATAGTTAAACACGTGTCGGAGGTTGCTTTTAGTCATTCAAGGTTGGCTTGAATGGTATTTTACCAACTGTAATACTGTGCCTGGAGTGGTAAAGGTTTTCTCATTTTACAGCTCGACATGGATGGCACTGTGCTAATCCTATGCTTAAAGACTTTGCTGTAGAAATGGCAAAAGACTTTGTCCCTTTCTATCACGGTGTGGATGGCAATGTGCTAATCCTATGCTTAAAAACTTTGATAGAAAAGCAGACATTTGAGGTGAGCAAATTAAGAGTGTCACTGGTGTTGTACGGTGCTCTATCAAGGAGATACTCTCCACCTAAACTTGGGATCTACCCAGAGTTCTCTGCTTCTTTTGCATAATTTATGTGGTTTTGCTTATGCTGGGTGCTCTTTTGTGTCTGGACGAAGCTAAACCTCTCTGAAGAGCTCTACCGATAGCGAAACATGTGTCAGGGGTTGCTTTTATTAATTCCATGTTGGCCTGGATGGTATTTTATCAATTCAAATCTGTAATACTGTGTCTGGAGCTGCTAAAGAAAAAAGCAGGCGCCATCTTGGAAGGGAGTATACAATCAAGTGTATAAACATAACACCATGTTTTAACATAAATCAAAATTACAAGATGTAGTTTGTGGGGCTGTCATCCAAGTGTCAGTACATAAATGTATAACAATGTGAACAATATCATGTAATGGGGAGTACATAAAAGGCTGCACGGAGTAGGCAGTCGAGTGAATCTTATCTCTTCTTGCCTCGCTCAGCTGGGAGATCGAATGTCAATGTGTCGCAAAGGGGGTTGGAGCCAGAATGCGTCGGCTATGATTTTTGCATATATTTACTTTTGCACCTGTAGATGCTTATGATTATTTGAGGTTTCTAATAAAACCTTGCTATTTTTGCGCGGTCTTGATTCCTCCTATCCTCTTATTGTTGTGCCACTGTTACCATGTGACGAGGAAGTTAAGGTCTAGAGATATTTATTTTCATATTTTCTTTAATGTAAAATGTTGCTATTTTTATGTTTGGTATTTATAATGTATTTCGTTTGGCCATATTGATGTAGTCTATATAGAGTTAGGCAAAATGTTCGACTATATATATGTTTTTTTAAGGGTATGATATTTTTGTTTTAAATATTTTGATATTTGTGTTTTTATTAGTTGAGTATAGAAAGGTAATATTTTTGTGAACAATATTTATTTTCAGATATTTTTGTGACTCGATATTGTACACATCAATATTATGTCATTGATCTGTCTGATCTGCCAATTATCTAAGTGTCTTAGGAGTATTTTAAAAATGAAATGCCAGCAGATTTAAATAATGAGGCCTCATGGGTTACATATAGGTTAAACAGACTTGAGCTTAACATGGAGCCCTGAGGGACTCCTGATATGATCTGTTTAGGAGAGGCTCTTAAATTTGCCATTGCCACCACCTGAGACGAGAACCACTCAATGACTTTGCCTGCAATTCCCACCTCTGCTAGTCTTCCAAGGAGCATGGAGTGGGTGATGGTATCAAAAGCAGCAGATCCAACAAAGTCAGTTAGTTGTTCATTCACTATTGTCTCTGTCAATTTTGCAAATTAAGGGAGCAGTGAGATGGAAAAGTAATTGTGAAGAGTATTAGGGTCAGAAGAGGGTTTAATCGAAAGAGGTGTGGCTCCGTAGTGCCATTCTCGACCTGATGGAGGAATAGACAAAGTTGTCAATCAGGGAACAATAGCTTCTGTGACCTTCTTCAGTTGGTGAACCAGGCAGATGCTAAAAGGAGAGGGAGAGATCATGGACCTACAGTTGTTAAGCATCTTTGCTATCCTCACAGGGGAGTAGGAGGACCAATAGAGAAACTGAATTGGAGGATGAAATCCCTAATGGCTTGTTATTCCACACCCTTACTTAAAAGTAAGATAGGCAGTTTTCAGCTTAGCTTAAAAAGGAACTCAGTATAGTTTATATAGGTTAGCGGTGAGTTGCTAGGTGCACAACCTTGATCCAGATCAAATCCGAGTAGAGGTATGAAGCTAGCTTTGAGAGCTGTATGGTATTTCAAGGGTCTAGAAGGCTGGTTTATTGTGGTATGTGTGAAAGGCGATACTGTTCCATTTCGTTTAATACTAACCTTATTTAATTTGGTAAATCATGTATTACACTTGACTGAAAATGGATGTATAACCCATGACTTAAAATGTAAGGTTATATTTTCAGAATTCATTAGTTTGGATTAGCATTTTCCTCCCGGGTAAAACAGAAAGCTTTCCAGTGAAAAGACAGAACTCACATCTCCAAGATTGTTTTTTATGCTTTGCTTTATTTGCTTTAGGATTCAAGCCTTTTCAGTAAATATTTGGCAGGCACAATTAATCTGCTATATCCTGTTATATTTTGAATGGTATAACTTTAACAGCATTGTACATAAAAGGACCGGTTGCTGCAAATCGCCAACATGATTTAAAACAGACTTACTAACGTTGGCACGAACTACAACGTTCTATCGGTGCAGGCCTGTGAAATGCTCACCCACGGGTATGTTGCAGGGGAAGATTTAGAAAGCCAGAAATCAGTACTTTATTGTAATTGGAGCTGTTTCTTTACATGCATTCAGCTGCTTGCCACGTAACTCCATGGCAGGAGAGTGCTCCACAACATGTGTTTCCATAAATCCCCCCCCCCCCTCCCCTCCCCTGGGGTTGCCTTTCTTCTTCCTCAGCAGGATGGCTGAGCACAGTAGGGACTTAATGTGAGCCCTCTGTGCCCGAGATTACTGTTTAGTGAATGTACCTTGTGAGATACGATGCTTGAGGATAATAAATATGCAAATAAATTACTACAAAGGTTCGTGTTTGCATGTTGTGTGATATGCTAGTGAGGGTAGTGCAGCTGCAGTGATGCTGTCTGTCAAAAGGCAGTTTTCATTATTAAAAGCCAACCCTGATGTCTAACACATTACAAACACTTGCACATGTAAGAAATGTTTCCCGTTACAGGAATACACTTATTTAGGTGCAAATGTAGAGTGACATTTTACTGCAAAGTCCACATATCAGCAAAGTTGTGCATGGTTGTGCCTCTAATGTGTTTATGGCTATTTAAGTTGTACTGGCTTGTTCTTACCCAGGACATGTCTATGTGGGTATTGGCAACTATGTTAAGCTCATGGACGGACATCGCTATACACCTATGCTATAAGTACAAGCATTCGAAGCTGGACGGCCCCCTCAGGGTATGAACAGTAACAAATGCACACCTGCCAGGAGAACGCACTTTGTGCTTAGCTGCCAAGTTTCCTGGATCCATGCCTGACTAGCTACTTCAGTCCAGGATGTTTCTTTCATTGTAGGACTTGTAGTCCGGTTTCTAATGTAATAAGCAGAACTATAATTACAAGACTGCTGTGGCGAGTCACGTATTGACCTGTGGATCTCATCAGGTCTGTGTGTCACTAGTGCAATTACTTTTACTACCTCTGAAGCTCCACTCGTTCCTCTGTGTGCCGTGCACCATCGTTCAAGTTCATTTTATTAGGTACACAGTTAATTGAAACCGTTGCACTAAGTGCTTATATAAAACGTTTATGTGAGAAATAGCATAGTAGTGCTTGAGTTCATAACAGTACATAAAAAACATGATAAAAAGTGAGGAGAGAAAACAATTCTAAAATACTGAGCACCATAGGTGGTCGATGTACCCTTTAAATAAAATGTGGCTACTGTCCCAAACTACTACAACTTCTGTCCAGGGCTGGCTTCTAGGCGTACAATGTCACTGCTGCACTAGTTGTAAAAGGCACTTGTTCAGGGCCTTCATTAGCCACGGGAATTAAGACTTCCGGTACGCTTGCAATTTTCTGATCAAGCCTAATCAGATATTTGTAAGCCTGCAGCTGAGCTGCATGTCTGTAGCAGTAAAACAGGCTCAAATCGCAGGCCTACAGCGGCATAGTCCTCTCTGGTTCCAGACTGATCTTAGGATAGCCCTTCGATCTTTCATGATGGCTTTGCAAATACAGATCTGATGGACCAAAGTATCTGGAGCTTTTCAGCAAATCGCTCTCCTGTTAGTACGCTTCCATGGGGGTAGATTTAAAAGCGAGGGCTGGCAGCCCATTCAAAACCTCATGAATGCTGTTGTGATCTGGGCTTTGATGGCAATGCCCAGGTATGGCTGAGGTCCTAGCTTGGTGCAAGACGCCAGTGTGAGCCAGACATGCCATCTCTGTGCAAATGTCACTTTGTCTGCAAGCAACGAATGGGCTTTGACATGTTTGTTAACCATAGACTTGGTCTGGGAGTAGGCGGCAAAGGTCTCCCATTGTTCTGTTAAGTCCAGTGAAACCAGGGAGTTTGAGAGTTTGTCTCTGGCAGGAGAGTAGGCCCTTCCTTTAATTTAATTCTATTGATGGAAATTTAGCGCCTCACAGCCAGCTCCCTTTAACTTATAGCAGAGTTTAATGAAGGCTCCCTCCTTTACAATGGTTTGCTTAACTAAGCTGAACTCAAGGCAAAGCTGGGCTGGAGACGTATTTGCTGGCAGGGAAAAGACGGCCTTGAAGAGTTTAATAATGTCATTGTCCAGGTGGACACCATCTCTGCCCCTAAGAATTTCAATTCCACAGGCGATGGTGAGAATTAATTTCGCCTGGATTATTGTCAGCAGTGGAAGATAAGTGGAGGATCCTGTGGTTGTTTTGATGTGCTTAAAGGCGGCAGTGAGAGTAGCTAATTTCCGACGCATGTGCTCCAAGTGTGGTTTAAAAGAGCCCTTGCTGTCAACAAGCATGCCCAAGTACTTGTATTCTTGTACCTCTTCAATTTTGTTCTTGCCCATATACCACTGGTGTGGGCTCCGCAATGGTTTTCCCTGGATCATTATTTTGGACTTTTTCAAGTTGATGGCATTAGCATCAAAGTATTGGACTGTGGCCTTTGAAGGGCAATTTTAGTCTGGCTAAGTAGCACTAGATCGTCAGCATTCATCAAACATGGTAGTAAGGTGTTGCACAGCTTCGGAGCATTGTGCTAAGCAGGTTGGCAGGTCTGCTCGGAAAAGGTTGAAATGGGTGGGAGCCAGCACACACCCTTGCTGTATCCCCTGGTGGGTTTGAATCTTTCATGATAAGTGGGTGCCATCATCAAACTTGATCCGCACCCAGGTGTCAGTGTGGAGAAGGATTATAGCTCTCAGCAGCGAGTTGGGCATGTTCTAGCTGGCCAGCTTGTTCCACAGCATTCCTCTATCTATTTGGTAAAAAGCGGCCTTGTAATCTATGAATAAAAGGTAAAGAGATTGCATGGATGCCCTACTGTGGTCAAATATTAACGATATGGCCAGTAGGTTTGAGGGTGTGCCTGCTCGTTTGGTAAACTCTGGATAATTGAACGTTGTTTTCAGACGCCCAAGTCTATAGCTGCTCTAAAAGATAACCAGGAAAGTATTTGGATTTCACGTCTTAAAAAGCTCTGAGCCGATAATTTGCAGGTTCATAATCTGTGCCTCCTTTGTAAATCAGGGTGATTGTGGAGCCTTTCCTTGAGGAGGGAATGGTGTTTAAAATAGTTAAACTCTTGTAGACTGATTCCAAATGCTTTGCCTAGTAAAATTTATCTTCTTTGAACAGAGCAGTCGGGAGGCTGTTTGGACCGGGTGCCCCCTCTCTCCGATTCTTTGCGATCTGCCGCTTGATTGTTGCAGCCCGAATGCGTTCGACACCGTCTGCCACCGCACCCTAGTGAAGCGCCTCAGCAACATCGGAATCCGAGAGAAAGCACTGGAATGGATCATCTCGTTCCTCGCCGGAAGAACCCAGAGAGTCCGCCTCCCCCCGTTCAGATCCGAAGCCACCGAAGTCATCTGCGGCGTTCCACAAGGATCTTCACTCAGTCCAACCCTCTTCAACGTCTACATGAGCCCCCTCGCAGCCATCGCACGCCAACACAACCTCAACATCATCTCCTACGCCGACGACACCCAGCTGATCCTCTCCCTCACCAACGACCCCACCACCGCCAGAGCCAACCTACACGACGGGATGAGAGACGTCGCCGACTGGATGAGGAACAGCCGCCTTAAACTGAACTCGGACAAGACGGAAGTCCTCATCCTGGGCTCATCTCCCTCCGCCTGGGACGACTCCTGGTGGCCCCCGGCCCTGGGCACCGCGCCCAAGCCAACGGACCACGCACGCAACCTGGGCTTCATCCTGGACTCCTCCCTGTCGATGACCAGACAAGTCAACGCCGTCTCATCTTCATGCTTCAACACCCTGCGCATGCTCCGCAAGATCTTCAGATGGATCCCCACTGAAACCAGGAAGACCGTCACCCAGGCACTCGTCACCAGCCGACTGGACTATGGGAACACCCTCTACGCCGGAACCACAGCCAAACTTCAAAAAGACTCCAGCGCATCCAGAACGCCTCCGCACGACTCATCCTGGACATCCCCCGACACAGCCACATCACCGGACACCTGAAAGACCTGCACTGGCTCCCCGTCAGCAAGAGAATCACGTTCAGACTCCTCACCCACGCACACAAGGCCCTCCACGACCTGGGCCCAAAGTACCTCAACGACCGCATGACCTTCTACACGCCCACACGCCAGCTACGATCAACCAGCCACGCCCTCGCCACCGTACCACGCATCCGCAGAACCACCGCCGGAGGAAGATCCTTCTCCTACCTGGCAGCTAAGACCTGGAACTCCCTCCCCACTCACCTTCGGCGAACCCAGGACCATCTCTCCTTCAGGAAGCAACTCAAGACCTGGCTGTTCGAGCAGTAACCTACCCCCTCCCCCAGCACCTTGAGACCCTCCCGGGTGAGTAGCGCGCTTTATAAATGCCGTGATTGATTGATTGATTGATTGATTGAATGGACAGAGGGTTTGAGTTCAAGGGCCTGGTTAAGATGGTTTTGGGTGTCAGGAGAAGCCGACGCTCGAAGAGTGATGGTCTCCAGCGGACTCGACTTAGGGCCTGAATGGCCAAAGTGTTTTGTGAGATACTGGTTCCACGTTTCTTCTTGAATGTTTACTGTAGCTCTTGTTTGAGACAGATCATTTAGGTTGTTCACCAACTTCCAGAACTTGTTGTGCCTCAATAGTTTGGCAGATAACTTGGCAGTCGCCTCTCTTTTCAAAATCCACAAGTGCTTTCTGTACGATAGGGTGGACTTCGCTTGGACTTTTTTGGTGTGAGCGAAGGACTTGATTTAGGCTCCCTTTGAGTTCCTTGGCTTTTCTATTTACTCTTGATCGGGAGGTGTTATGTTCGTGACTGGATCTACCACAACAGGATGAGTAGATATCCACAAATTGTGTTGTGAATTGCTCCCATGCTGTGTGAACAACACTCGTTCTACCCAAAAGGGCTGTCAACATGCCTTTAGCTCCTTCTGACAGGTCAGTAATTGTGCTTGATGACCATTTAAGCTTCTTATTGATTACAGTATAGACGCTCCCTTGGAGTGCGTCTATTGGTTTGTGGTAGTCAAAGGACAGAGTGAGGGATAGCTCTTGCGGTAGGTGATCACTTTCATCCCTTGGCTTAATTAGGAAGCTGCATTTTGACCCATGTTTCTTGTAAAATGATTTTCTTGAAGAAGAGCAGGTAATTCAGCATCTTGTTATCTGCTAGTTTGTCTAGCAAGTCGTTGATGTTTCAGGAGCAGATTTGGAGCTTGCCTGCATGGACGGGCGGTGTGGATACTGAGGAACTTGTTCATAATTGGTTTGTTGACTGGTTCAAGACACCTGGGATCCAACTTCAGTTGTGGGTTTGGAGAAGTCCTCTAACAATACTTACTGGCTGCAGTGGACCTTGCGGGCCGGGAGCATTTGCGATTTGCTTCGTGCCCTTCTTAAGAATGAAATGGATACATTGTTAGGGGTGGTAAGCACTCAGCCTGGGCAGAGTTTGTGGAGTTCTGCTATGCGGAGTTCCACGAAGTATCACTTTACTCCACAGAGTTCTGCAAGCAGGTGGAGCTGCTTGACGCACCAGTTAGCGTGATTGTTTTATGTTCTAGAGAGCGCGAATCGTGTTCTCACGCCGCAAACTGCGCATGAACAGCACCACGCCGTCCGCATCGGTGCAGCAATTTTTAATCCTCCCCATCCAAATCATCCATCCCTCTTTTTTTTATTGTATCAGTGTGTGCCTTTATGTTTGCGTATTTTACATTTTTTCAATTTTTTGTACATGTAGTGACTTTTTGGTACCTTTTTTAGTTTTTCCTTGAATTTTTTAGTTCTTCCTTTCTTCCTTCCATTTCCTGTTTCTTCTCTTTTTTTCCCCCACCCAGCACCATGGCAAAGCCGGGTGAGTGATGGAGCAGTGGGCCAATGCCCAAGCTAGCCGCACAACTTGTGGTGGTTGGTGTTGCCAAGTGGTGCAGCCCGCACCATTTTTTTGTAAGGCGCACCATTTCTTTTTAAGGCGAAGGTGGCAGCACTTGTTTTTTATGTGCTGCACCAACTCCCCTCCATGCTGGCATCAGGCAGCAGGTCTGGTAGCGTTTGCCCCCTGTGGGAGAGCCGGCTGCATTGGGGGAAGGTGCACCAATGGCTGTGCCTCACCACTCATGTCCAGCGCACCCAACAGCAGCTGACGCACCGATAGGCTGATATCATCAACCGTGAGCTGAACCTGCTCGACCTACTAGGCATCGAGATTGCGGGGCTCGTGACTAATTATTTGTTGTGTTTGTGTTATACGATGCTAACTTTTTTTTATAATAGCATGGTGCTCACACTCAGAGGTAAGTTAAGTTTACATTAATAAAATTGTGTGATCCAGTTTGAGCTAGTCAGGTGCTCGACACTACCTAATTAAATTTATCGGCGCTCACTTTGGCTGATTATTTAAGAAGGCATTGCAGACTCCTCTGTCCTCCTGCCACCAAGATAGTGATAACAGTGAGTTAGCGTTCTCTGTGACTTTCTTTATGTAACTTGAACAGTCCCAAGCAATTTCGTAGTGTTGTGTAATTTGCATCAATGCATTGAAAAAAAGGGAGACTGAATTGGCCCATCAAAGAGGTTGAGAAATGAGAATAGAATCAAAGATCATTCATTGCAATGCCTTAGTTCCAAATGTAGTTTTTGTTTAGGAAATTCGGAATAGGGATTTTAAGATTAGTATAGCCAACTCGATTGTTGATACTAGAAATATATGCGATCTCATTTCAAAAAGTACAATGTTACTGCGTTTGCCTGTCAAAATATTTTTGGGGAGATTAACTGTACCACTAATCTCATTTTTTTATCTTCTTTATTTCTTACATCAGCACCCTAGGGCAAGAAGAAAGGGGGTAGTTTAGAGGTGGGTCCGCGAACTGGCGATGAGGCCACCACCAGCGCTCCTGCTGAAGGTTCTGCTCATCCCAGTATGTCCTATTATTATTATTTCCCTAACTTTTACCTCTCCCCACTATTAGACTAATTTTGATTTTGGCTTGTTTTTTTATATACTGTCTCCTTTTTCAACTCCCCTATCATATTTTTGTTTAATTCTTGTTAGCCCTGCATTATGCTTTTTTTTCTCCATATTTCATGTTTTTGTAGCTGACTTTCTCCTGTCTGTACTAGTCTGTAGTTTTCTTCTGCTTTGTTAGTAAGCTTTCCCTCTCCCCTATATATCTTGTGATATTGTAAGACTAAGAACAGATTGTTGGTGCTCTACAGGGATGATTGCAGGCCCAAAAAAGCTAGTATTATTCACCACACGTTTGTTGAGAAGACTTTCTTTTTCTTGCTCATGCTCTAACGTTTCACAAGAGAGTGGCCATGGTCATGGCGGACCAGGGGGGGTCATTTATACAGTGTATCAGAAGTTTCCATGACAGTGCAGCATGGCAGTAAAGTATGAGGTCCCATTGCATTTACAAACCAACACCATATGTCCATCACTGACCATTATTCCACCCCTTCATTGCGCTTAAATGACTCAGTCATCCTCATAGGCTATAGCTCTTCCTTTCCATTAAGAAAAGTTTTTAGTTGGCTTGACTAACTGGCTTTTCTAAAGTTGTCAACCAAATAAATGACCAAAGTGATATTTTTGATAGAAGATACTGCTAACTGAACTGTAGTGATGTAATACGGTTGTATTTTTTGAATGAAAAAAAATAAGCAGAGGCGTATCTGGCATCCAAAAATGTATGATGTTTTTTCTAGCCATACAGACCAGCAGTGCTGGGGCGAGTTCTACTGCAGATGGTGAGGCGGTTGGAGCGGAAGACAAAGCGGTGGCAGGGATGAGCGATGTTAAGTCACATTTCTTGTTTACTGACAAATACTATTAAGCTCACTAGGAGGGCGCTATGAGACTTGTTAATCCCCCGATTTAGCAGCTACAGTGGTGGTTGAGTTCTTATGGTCTCTTCTATCTACAACTCAGCAGACAAAAGTTCACGTAATGAACGGTAAAAATTATGAGTTGATGGAAACAGGAAAGAACGGAAGGTTAAAAGAAAGAATGAGTGAAATGGTATAGGAGTGAAAGGATGCATGGGTGGGTAAATGAATGAATGGGTGAATTGATGGTTAAAAGGGTGGCTACTGAAAGAATGGATATATGGATTGGAAATTTTGGTGAAGGCTGGATGAGAGAAAGTAAAGCTTAAATGGTGGCTATCAATGGGTGAATAGAACAACGAAATGATGAATGAATAATTGCTTGGATGAAGAAACAGGGGAGCTCTTCTGGAGATGGGCATCTTCACCTACTTTGCTTACTCGGTTTTATCAAAGTTATGGTTCAAAGTGGAGGTATTTGAATTTTTGGTCTACTCCCTTGACTCACTGTATTTGTGAAGTGAGGCAGATATGTATTCCCCCCATCATCATTCATCACTTCCCTCCCTGTCCATGGCATTTTGCCACCCATAACCTAAGTGCAGCATGGTTCAATTTATGACTGCAGTGTTAGGTGTGCAGTGTGCGTCTGCTTCAGTTAATGCAGCATTTACAAAGTTTTTAATGCATTGCAAACCGAACACATGGTGTGTTTCTCTTTACCCACTCAGTCACCTCTTAGTACTTTACTCCTTTATTCTTTCCTAAGTTCTGTCCCAGCCTACCAAAAAATAGAAAAATCCATTCTTGGCATGTGCTACATTTTTATGGCCATGTGAAGTGATTCATAATATATTTCGTGGCTTCCATAAGACATTTACACCTGTTCAGATTTTTCCCTTTCGACGTTTGTCAACTACAGTGACTGAATAAGCTAAAGCTTAGGCACATGATGATGATCAGTGACATCCCACTATTCCACAGAAAAAGCTGTACCTAAGTGGCCTAATCCCTCTAACTTACACTGCAGTAGAGTAAGTTAAGTTTCCATTCCTTAGTGCCAAGCAAATTGATTTGTTGGAAATAATTTGTGTTGGGGGAGAGGCAAGCGAGTGAAGTGGGCCTAAGTGCCTGATTTCAAATGTGGCAGACAGGATAATCTATGAAGAATGTTCCAAATACAATCTATATATATCCAGTTCCTTTCCCTGTTGTGCAGTGCATTGTTTTTCCCACCATCTACTTACGGCAGACAAGATATTCACATTTTATACGTGACGTACCTATTATTCATCTACCTTTTTGGAGTCAGGGTAGAATTTGAAAGGCATTTGGAGAAGAGCAGGGCCATTGTGAGTAAAGTAAGATAATTGTCCATTACAGCTGCCCCAGCTGCAGACTGCAGAGAGCAGCAAAGTGCCCAATGTGCTGGCTAGCATGCCTCCATTAATTTAGCATAATAACTTGTACTCCATAGTGCATAATGCCTTACTCATTAATGAGAGATCATTTATTTTTATTTTTCCACACAAAGGGGTCGATTCCGATTCGGGCCGGAAATTTCTCCGACCGAGCCGGACCCGGAGAGATTTCCGACCGAATCGGACCCGTGCAGTCCGACCGAACGAGTCCGATGCGTCCGTATGTTATCGGACACGAGTCGGTCGGACTCCCATTGAACTCAATGGGAGCCGGTCGTACAACGCGTACGCGGGCTCCCATTGCCTCAATGGGTGCGAGGCGGACAAGGGCGCCCCCTACAGCGAGTATGCCGCGAGCGCTCCGCGGCGTACACGCACAGGTAGGGGGACCCATGGGTCCCCCTGTGTGCGCCTCGCACGGGTGCGCGTACAGGGGTCCGACACGGACCCCCAAAGTACGGCTCCGACAGCGAGTTCGAGTCGGACGGCGCGAGTCGGTCGGAGCGGTCGAGGTGCGCATCGTACTTACCCGGCCGGAAAACGTCTCCATTGCGCGGTGCGAGATCGGGTCCGACCGAGTCGGTCGGAGCGGTACGATCCGGGTACGAGTCGGTCGGAGCGGTCGGGTCGCCCGGACGAGTCGGTCGGCGAGTCGCATCGTACTCGCTCGGCCGGACCCGCGTACGGTTCGGTCGGGAAACAGGCTTTCGCATGGCTTTTTTCCCGACCGAATGGTATTGGGTGCGCCTCCGACCGAGATCGGAATCGGCCCCAAAGTATCTGTTTCGTTTCTTTCTAGAAAATCCTTGGAAAGAAAAAAATAAAATCCTCTGTTTTTTAAATCTGGTGTTATTCTGCCTTAACTCTTTTCAGCCAGTCAGTGCTTTTTATGTGAGGCATGCGTGGGTAAAAAATGGCTCTCCTAATTATATCAAATTTCAAGGGCCCTAGGGGACCAGCAATGTACTGCTACTGTGCCCCTACTTTTAATTTTAAACAAGTGTTTGCACAGAGCATTGTTTACAATTTGTCTTTTTCTTGATATAGCCTCTCCTGCTGGTCCACCACCAACATGGCAGGAGATAGCGGCCAGCTGAGGCTGGAGATGATCCAGCAAGAAGTTTGCCGGCTAGTGGCTTTGGAGGAGGAGGAGGAGTTGGAAGTATCTGCCACTGCACTGGGCCTCAGTTGCACCAGCCAGCCACAGCCTCCAGCCTCCCTGCAACATCATCGCCAGCTCCACCACCATGTTGTCAAGGGCCCTCTTAACCATCACTGCTGCCCCGCCCCTCTTGCTCAGACCACCAGTTGCTGCATTGTCTCCTGAAGTGCATGGGGCAAATAGAACAGAGGATGGCCCAGATGGAGCAGAATCCTGCTCGCCTCCGGACCCATGTAGAGGATGTCCTCTTCTGAGCCATTTTTAAATTTTTTGTTTTGGTGGGGGGGGGTTTTGTTATGGGTGGAGAGGGTTAGAAAGAGAGTTGGGACCAGGGTTTGGACATTTAATTTTCATTTGGACATTGATTGGGGACGGGGTGATTTATTTGTGGAGAGGGTGGGCCTGCTGTGGGTGGAAGGAGTAGGTGTTATTGTTCAAAATAATTTAAAGGGTAATAAAGTGTATGCCTCACATTTTTTTGGGGTGTTTTACTTTGAAGTGCTGTCTTTTACCTCAACCTGTTTTTTAAATCAGCTAAAAAAAGTGTATACCAGTTAGTTATACCCTTGTTCTACTACCCCCAGTAGCTATATTGACAACTAGGGGGGATTGCCTATATTGCCTAAAACAATGCTCCATAGTTCTCTTACCTGAATAGATGAAGCAGGGGTTTCCCAAGGTACCATCTTATGGTGATGGTAGCAGTAGCAGGCTAGCCCGCTAACAGGAAAGGAATCACAAGCTAGTTCCCACTCCAACTTAGGTGAACTCCAACTGTAGGATTAATCAAAGTATTATCCATCACAGTCAACTAGATTGAAAGAAACACAGAGTTTGTGGGTTATACTATTTATGTCATAACTTTATAAAGACTGAGACCAGATAGCAAAAACTAACAATTTTAACTTCTGTTGAGCAATGGGGTGCTATTATTTAATTAAAACTAAACTTATGAAATCCTTGATTCAAGAGGAGTGGAGACAGAGTCAGGAGTGGACAAGGTTAAGCGTTTACACAAGACAATACAAGGCCTGAATGATGATGTTGACAAATGATGTTCTTCTATATCTAAAATAAGGATCACTTTTATGCGTGGGTGGGTAAATATGGTCAGCGTGGGCTATTGCTCAGGTAATAGAAGATCCTGCTATGAGTTGGTGTCGCTTTCACCACATCCGCCCCACCAAATGTGTGATCCATTTATGGTGTAAATTAAGTCACACCTCAATGAATCACACAGCCCGGGGGAAGAGGGATAGGGGTCTAATGAATGGATAGGAAAGAGGGTTTGGGTAAAGGTATAACCAAGATAAACACTACAAAATGAAAATATTCATCTGGGCAATGAGCAGCACATCATCATCAATATGTTGTGAAAGAAATGAAGGAATGAGTATGACACTGTTCAGTTAAATGTATTGCAAACAGCCCTTCAGACTCAGCGACCCCAGCTACTGTTATATATCTAAATACTCTGTCATCTAGGTTTGAAACAATACAAATTATGGAGGAGTGCAGTGAACCCACACAGTTCTAAAACATGATTCTTAAAAGAAAAATGATACTGCATTGCCATATTGGGAAGTATATCTGCATCCTTCTCGGATTGTCCATCAATTTTGGGTGCCTGGCTGAAACAGTCCGGTAAGGTAAGCAAGTGTGTTATGGAGCTTTCGCCTTTTTGTACAGGAGAAGAGAAGGCCTGTGTATTGTAAAACAGAAATGATATTGTGGAGTCAAGGAGAAGGACAGTAGTTAAGCTTCATGAGGAGCGTACCAAGAAGACTCAGATGCAGAGCACGAGAATAATCTGCTGCAATCATTAATTTTATGACTCATGTGTGATTAACGTAGGAGTGAGAGCAAATTACAATCAATCATGGACAAGTGGCTGCATGTACACAAGGCTGATCAGTCTTAAAAACTGTCACCATAACATTTAGCCAAGCACGTGCATAATGTGATGATATAACATCAGGTGTCTGTCTTCAATTACTTACAACAACAGGCCGTCCACCGAACTACACAAACACATAATAGAGGAGATTCAAATTTGAGCCAGCATTGCATTTCCCAAACCACTTCTCACCAGTCCACAGAGCTAAGTAGGCCTCTTAGAGTCATCATCATATTGGTTTCCCTGAAGTTGGTAGCTTCCTTCTTCTGGTTGTTGTTGAGATATTCCCACCCTGAGTCCTTCCATCATCCTCCTGACTCTGAGTAATGAATCTGTCCAACTCCGTCCCGACTCCCAACCCAAACGAGAGAGATGGACCTGTAGTGCACTAGTGTTAATGATGAACAAGAAGAGAAACAATGAGTAATTTTTGTGTGTAGATTTGTGTTTGTTAACTAAGCAGACCATATACTTGCACTCACTTTGGTAAGCAGGTCAGAAAAGCAACAGTAGGCGCTCTGCACTATGTATGGGGAAAGTACAATCCAAGACTATCTTTGAGTGTTGCTCAAAGGAAAAACGATCGGTCACCAAACAACCCTAATATGTCACTCAAAGGGACAAACAGTATTAACAAACTAATCTGAGCACTTAAGGATTAAGAAAAAGTCAATATTCAATCCAACAGTAGGTGCTGTAAAGTCCACTTTAATCCAATTCATCTATTCGATCCAAAGGAGGTGTGATCCATAAATCTTCACATAAAACACTAGTTGAAGTTCACACAGCCAATGAAATTTCCAGCCAAGGTAGAATTACACAGACAGCATAGAACAGTTCAGCCAACACGTGTTTTGTCGATCGGAATGTGATACCTCGACTTCTTCAGAGTTGTGAACATTTAAAAAAAGGATATCAAAAATAAATATATAAAACCAAATTTGGCAATTACCTTCACCCACCACAGGTGTCAGGCAAAAAAGGCAAAAAAAGGAAAAGTTAAAAAGAAAAATAAGAATATAGTGACCAAAAAAGTGTAGCAGTAATTAGGCAACAAGGATAATTAAAAACCCATTGTGAAACGAAACATACAGATTAGACATATTAAACACATGATAATAGTGTCACAGTAACTACTGGTGCATAATAAGCATTGTACATGTGTGAAGAGTATTTGCAATATATACTCATCCCATGGCGACTTAACAAAAGATAGAACCATACTCCCTAGCATGCACGGGTGTTTGCGCCACAAATGCCAGACCTCCTATTAGGTGGAAGATTAAGATGAGAAAAAGTGTCAGTAAATAAAGTATCCATAGTAACCTGATACTTAGAAAAGAGTCCACTCAACCATAAGAAAGTTTCAAGGTAACCGGCCAGTTGTGCCAGGGTCATAGAACAGTAGATAAATACGCTGCCTGAATAAGGAAAAAACAACTATATTCAAAAGAAGTAAAAGCATAATGTAAATGAATATACCGGAATAATTCAGTTTATTCAGATATGTCAGAAATTATTAGCAGTAATAGATATAATGAAGTCCAATAGGCAGTCTAGTATGCCCCAAGAATACAACAGATGCAAATCTCAATACCCAAATAATGTGGCCAATGACCAATGTGAAGTGCAATAGACAGTGTATTTATCTACTGTTCTCAGTCAATTGGAGGATTAAGCTCTCAACCAAGGTATATGCGGGGGCGTGGCTTGGTGCCGCCTGTAATGGCTGCACTTCAGTGAAGCTCCGGACCAACTAGCACTGAAGCCCTAAAATCCCAGCACGGGGTGAATAACCTCTAAGGTCCTTTCGGTGATCCCCCCCAATCCGAGAGAGGATCCGTCTGGGCTCCACAATCAGCCGACGGAAGCGAACGGAACACAGAGAGTTGCGACGGGTGAGGCCTGCAGGGAGGAGAGCCTGAACCCGAGAAGGCCGCACCCACAGCATTGTGGATTACAGCTCTGAGTGACGAGGGAGGCAGCCAGCTGAGAGCGGATAGTGGCACACCCCACCGAGCAGTCCACCGCCAGTCGCGGGGGGGGCCAGAATGGCTGTAAGCACCTGGGACGGTGGCGCTATCTGAGACAGAGACCCGGGAGGCAGCGGCGAGAGAGCAGCAGCCGACAGTTCGTGTGTCGGAAAGAGGTGGTGAAGAGACGTGAAAGGACCTCCGCTCTCGGGCTCGGGAGCGGAGAGAAGGTGCGTGAATCCCTCCCGATCTGCGTTTTGCAACACCAGGACCCAACATTGGTAAACAGACGATGTATAGTGCGGCGGTGGGACTGGGAGACCATGCCAGCTGGGCCACAGGCCGAGAACGCGACTAGGGAGTGCAGCGAACTACACCGGGGGGGCTGCAGCAGGTCCGAATATACAGGGGACAACCCGGAGAGCCGGAGACTGTGGAGCAGCCCGGGGTAGGAAACTACACTAGACAGTAAAGTTGCAACGCATGAGAGGAACTGTGCGGCGGGCCAGAGCCTGAAGAGGAGGCCCGGGGCCCAGTCGCCTGAAAGAGCAGTGTAATTCCAGAGGAGGAAGCACAAAGCATGAGCCAGAGGTCAGGAGGGAACTGAGATATTCATTGTGTGAATAACAGAGGGTACATATTGCCAGCCTTGTGATAGGGGGGTGGAGTGTGCACCCATATCGATAGCAGACACCATAAACCCAGCCACAGAAGATGATCGAAAGGGAACGGGTGGACTAGACATTCAAACTCTAAAACCCACGCACTCATAACCAGCAGACTGGACTACGGCAATGCCCTCTACGCTGGAATCAACAGAACCCTGCTACACAAGCTCCAAAGCATCCAGAACACCGCAGGCAGACTCATCCTCGGAACCCCACGACACGAGCACATGACCCAGCATCTACGAGACCTCCACTGGCTCCCCGTCAAGAAGCGAGTAACCTTCAAGCTACTCATGTCTACAAATCACTCCACAAAATCGGACCCAAATACCTCAACGAGAGAGTATCCTTCCACGTACCCAAAAGGAACTTCCGCTCCGCCGACCTCGCCCTGGCAGAGACCCCCCGCATCTGCAGAACCAGAGCAGGTGGAAGAGCCTTCTCCTACGTCGCAGCAAAGGCCTGGAGCAAACTCCCAGTCAACATCAGACGCTCCCCTACTCTGCACACCTTCAGGAAGTGCCTCAAGACCTGGCTCTTCGACTGATCTGGAGCTGCACACCCCCCCCAGCGCCTTGAGACCCTCACGGTTGAGTAGCGCGTCTATAGTTCCCTCATTGATTGATTGATTGAAAACAGCCTGGGCGGAGCAGCGCAGCGAGAAGGGGCCCAGGGCTGTGAACAGACGACTTATGGGAAAAGTGAGGAGAGGCTAGAGGGGGAGTGAGGCATACTGGCGGACTCAAGTACGCAGAGGTGTAGCAGCCAGCATCAGTAGACAGGAAATGGGAAACCAAAGACATCGTCCATAATTCAAGCAAATAAAATGGATAAATATGCAGTAACAAAGCCACTCACAGATGCTCAAGGACCAAGAACGGAAGAGATTGGGGCAGAGGAACCCTCACTGACAGCCATCATGGCAGCCATAACAGATCTCAAAGGCACTCTTGAACCCAAAATCAACACGGTAACGGTTGAAGTAAATCTACTAAGTGCAGACCTTCAGAAAATCACTGAAAAGGAAACGATGGCGGAAGGAAATATAACGCAGCTACAAACCACTACAAAATCAATGGAAGGCCAAATTGAACAACTCCAGCAGCAGCAAGGGGCGATGGCAGCACGATTTGAAGACCAGGAAGGGCATGCCGTACGAAACAACATACGGGTGGTGGGCGTCCCGGAAGGAATGGAGGGGCCCAGTGTCGATCTCTTCCTCGAAGATCTCATACTAAACCATCTACGCCCTGCATGATTAACAAATTACTTCTTAGTAGAGCATTCACATAGAGCCCCAATACCAAAACGAGACCAGGAGCACCGCCGCGAACAATAATTGCAAGAATTCTGAATTACAGGGACGCAATTTTACAAGCCGCAAGGACACAAGGAGATCTCCTGCATGAAAAGGCGACAATACGATTTTTCCCAGACTTTACATTACAAGTGCAAAAGTTGCATCAAAGCTTTGAATCAGTGAAGCGGGAACTACAGAACAAGGACATTAAATACATGATGCTTTTTCCAGCCCGCTTGAGAATCATGGCGGAGGGAAAGTCATGGCTTTTCGCCACACCGGAAGAAGCATGGGAGTGGCTAGAAGGATGGAGAGTGGTAAAACAGAAATCACCCAGGGCCAGGGACCAACGTTGGCCTACGGGCTCCGAGGGGAGCGATAGAGAAGAAAGAACAGCGTCGGAACTGCCAAGAGACAAAAGAGACCAACCGAGTGAAGAAGACGAACTAGATTCAAAAGGGTCAGATCTGTAATATTGATTTCGTGTTGGTTGGTTAGATGGGAGGGTACGCTGGGGAGTGCCAGAGGGGACTGAGGCACGGAAAGGGAATAGAGGGAGAATCAGTCCAATACCCCGTGCTGGGAAAGACATCAATACATACAGTAAGATGGGCTGAAGTACAGGAGCGGAAAACTAACAGGGGTCTCTAGCCTACCCCGGCACAAAGCAAGTTTGTATGAGGTGACAGACTCTCTGCATGTTGGGGTGGCGGGTAATTTTAGACCTGTCTCGGATGGGCAGCAGGGTGGGGGGAGGAGGGGCAGGGGAGCCTAGAGGGCTATGTTGAGTGAGTTTTTATTGTTGTTTTTTATATACGCTCAGACACTATTGCTATAGATCAACGCGAACACACAGGGACACAACCAAGTAAATACATAACCAAGCCGAGCTTAGCCATAAATGAAATGATTGCCACAAGAGTGTGCGGAGCCGAGCGAGACAGGAGGGGGCTAGGTTGAACAGAGAAATCAGAAGAATCGTCTCAAAATGGCACTAAAAATTTTCACGTGGAATGTGAATGTACTGGGCAGTAAGATAAAACGCACCCTGGTTCTGCAGTACTTGAGACGGCAGGCCCCGGATGTGGTGCTGCTCCAGGAGACCCATTTGAAAGGAAATCACTGTAGAGCAATGGATCAGTGGGGGTACAAACTTATGGCAAATGCGGGATTCACATTGGGTTCTCGTGGAGTGGGTATTTTAGTGAAGATGTCAACTCCCTTCATCCCGGGAAGGAATTGGTGCAACAGCTTGGGTAGATATGTCGCGATTATGGGTACATGGGAGGGTAGAACGCTAAATCTGTGCTCTGTCTATGTTCCTCCAAGATTGCACTCAGAAACCCTCCCTGCACTGGGGGGAACATTGATGGAACTGCCCCCCGGCACGCTCATTATGGTCGGAGACATGAACGCTGTAATGGACCCACAGATAGATAGACTATCAGGGGCAGCTAGTGCAGGGGGAAGGGAACCACTGTAGGGATTCATAACAGTGATGGGAATGATCGACGTTTGGCGTACACACAACCCAACAAGCCGACAAGCCGACAATACACACACACCTCAGCCAAACATAACAGTCACGCTCGGATAGATTATCTGTTCACATTCAAAATGCAGGTAGAACAGTTCAAGAACGCGTCACAAAAAGCACGAGGTATCTCAGACCACTCCGTAGAGAGGTAGATGTACAAGGACCAGTCAAGAGCAACACTCTGGCCCCGAGATTGGAGCCATGGTACTTCAAGAATAAAGAATTCGCACACACAGGTGCGAACGGAGCAATATTTCCAAGAAAATGAGGGATCGGTTGAGAGCGTAGCCACCCAATGGAGGGCATACAAAATAGTGATTAGGGGGTACATAACAAGCACAAATAGGCATAGATAAGAAAGAGCAAAAAAGAGAGTCAGAAGAGCTTGAGAAAGAGATAGGGCAGTTGGGAAGAGAGTCATGGGAGGGGAGAGACTCGGATGAGTCAATAAAGCGTAGACTTCGGCATAAGCAAAATGAATTGAGAAACTTGGAGGAGCGAAAGGTAAGAGCGCAAGCACTAGCAACACAGCGGAAACTATACGATATTGGTGATAAAGCAACTAAAATGATCGCTTGGCTGGATAAAAGAGATAGGGAACGCAGTTGGGTCTTGGAAATATGCGTGCTGGAAGGAACAACACATCGGACGGGAGAGGAGGTAGCGGAGGCATTTGCACAGTATTACGAGGCACTCTATACCTCTTCCACTAAGCGCACAGCAACCGATTGTGCAGAACTACTGAGTGAAGTAAATTTACCCACAATATCGGAAGAGGATAGGGAGACACTAGACCAAGACTTCACAGTGGAGGAGATAGCTAATGCACTTAGTGACCTTCAGTCAGGGAAGGCAACTGGCCCTAATGGTTTGCCAGTGGAAATGTACAAAAGTGTAGCGAGTAAAATAGCACCTCATTTGCTGAATATGTACCAGGAATCCAGGGAGAGAAGGGAGCTGCCTTTAGACATCCGCACAGCAACAAAAGTGGTGATCCCTAAGAAGGGAAAACCCTCTGATAACTACGTTCCTACAGACCAATATCGCTGTTAAATACCGAGGCGAACGTGCTCACCAAAGCGTTGGCGACCAGACTACAGACAGTCATTACTAATCTCGTCCATCCGGACCAGTCAGGATTTATGCCGCATAGGGCAACAAGACTTAACTTGAGAAGGCTGTATGGGGTGCTACACTAGACTAAAACTGATTGTATGGAAAACACGGTGCTTCCTGGATGCAGAAATGGCATTCAACAGTGTAGAGTGGCAATATATGTTTGAAACATTAAACAGGTTGGGCTTCGGTCCAAAGTTCTGTGCATGGGTAAAACTCCTATACCAAGATCCGAAGGCTCTGGTAAAAGTGAATGGAGCGGTATCTCGCTCCTTCCCTCTGAGGAAGGGCACGAGGAAGGGCTGCCCTCTCTCCCCCATGATTTTTGCATTGGCATTGTAGTCACTGGTGGCCTGGGTCCGCAATGATCCGATAATAACAGGCATAGTGGGAGGAGGTGATTGGGAGGACAGAATCTCCCTATATGCAGAAGATGTGCTCCTCTATCTGGCGGGCCCATACAGATCAGTACACCGGGTTCTGCACATCTTCCAGTTGTTCGGTAGTTACTCGGGATATACGATAAACTGGGAGAAATCCCTGATTTTTCCCTTAAAGGGAGATATCCCACGGAGGCTGATGGACACGACACCACTTGTGGTCAAGCATACGTTCACATACCTAGGCCTTAAAATATCCACGACAGAAGAAGATTTCCTGACAGGAAATCTATATCCTCAAAAGCAGTGCCTGAGGAGTGATGTGGAATGCTGGAGAAGACTGCCGATAACGTTGATGGGCAGGGCGGTTCTCTATAAAATGATGTCCCTGCCCAGACTACTATACATCATGCAAAATAACCCATATAAAATACCCAAAAAGGTGTTCCAAGACATTGATAGCGAACTGCGTAAACTCCTGTGGGACGGAGGCTGCGCCAGAATAGCATTGTGTAAGCTGCAAAGAGGGGTGTATGAAGGGGGGCTGGCAGTTCCAGATATCCGAAAATACTATTGGGCCTTGCAGCAAATAGTGGTGAATGACTGGGCATTCACAGATCGCAACGACCCGGCCTTTCGGGGAGACCATTGGGCGATGGGGGAGAGGGACTATCCTGCGACACTATATTGTAGAAGCAAAGAAAGAGTACTCCCACCGCACACGCAGACAGTGGTGCAGGCCTGGCGAGAGGCCATCAAACATCTAGGATGGGAGGGTAAGTTGACAGAGAGGACTCCTTTGTGGAACAGTGACCAACTGCGGGAGGTGGGCGGCCTGGTAGGATTCCAAAAATGGAAATTACTAGAGATTGAGAGCCTGGGAGACATTTGGAGGGGGCTGGCCCTGCTTAGATTTGAGAATCTACAATCCGAATACAAACTGGCTGACACAGAACGATATAGATACTTGCAGCTGAGTTATGCACTGCGTAAATATATTAGGGAGAGGGGACACTGTCGGAGTACTCCCCATTGGAAGACAGACTATTAATTGATCACATGGTAACCAAAGCCACTTCATTAACCTATAGGAAAATTGTGTATAACTCGCCCAATCCGATTGACTCACTGAGAGGGGCATGGGAATTAGATCTGGGACTCCTAGAGGACGATGACTGGGAGGAGGTAGTGCAGAGTCCTCGCGAGGTGGCGGTGAGAGCCAGGTTCCGTCTCATTCAGCTGTGTATCCTTCACAGGTCTTATGCTCCCAGGACACTGCTACATAGGTGGGGCCCAGGTGTATCTCAATACTGTGCAAGAGGGTGTGGGGAAATGGGCTCCTTCTTTCACATTCTGTGGGAGTGCAGGTACATTCACAATTACTGGAAGGAAGTAACAAATTATGGCGGAGGTCTCTGAGGAGGAGATCCCATTGGAACCGCGTTGGCTAATATTATGTGTGACGGGCGAGATAAAGTGACCCAAATACATAACGATATGACTCAAAATTGCAGCAATAGTTGCAAAAAGGAATATTGCCATGGGGTGGGGGGCATCCAGACCGCCGGACCTCCGAGAATGGGAGGAAGATTTAGATTGGTGCTCAGGGGCAGAAAAGGTAACATACGCAGCCAGAGGTTGCCCGCGAAAATGGGACAAAATATGGGGTCGGTGGAATGCGTACAGAGGAATTTAAAAGAATATAAAGTTTTAAAGGAGGAAGCAACGCGGAAGCAAAATGTGAATGTAAAGGGAAGAATGTTATTCCACAGGTGTGTAGTAGCATCAGAAGATACTGGGGTGTACGAATACAAACAATATGTTATGTTTGCGGCTTAAATGAATGTGTTGGAATCTAGTGTAATATTTGTGTAAGAAGAATGTACTGAGCGGAATTTAATAAAAAGATGTTTAAAAAAAGGTATATGCATCTTCGTTTTCATCGTCCACAGCTGCAAACCTGCCAGACACACTTTTAGACTGGTCCATTAGCTGATACAACATTGGTATAGCTTGGCCCATCGTAATGTCCTCCTTGCTGACTTCCCTTGTGAAACCTCAAAAGTAAGTAGCATTGCTGTCAGGCATTTGACTAGTTTCCATTCATCCATCCCAATGGTCATGCTTTTAGTTACATCCCCTCCTATTTGCATGACATACTCATTGATTGGTTTGTACTGCTCAAGCAGATGTTGCAACATGTAATAGGTTGAGTTCCAATGTGTTGGCACCTACTGTATGAGGGCTTTAACTGGTACTGTATGAGCATGCTGAATGATCCTCAACTGCTTCCAGGCTTTAAAAGAATTGCTGAACTGAGTGCAGATTCTTCTGCAGATGGTCAGTAAGTTACTGACTAGGTCTTCTTTCTTGGGAAAGTCCTGCACAATGATGTTAATGCATGGCCTTAACTATATTACTGCCATTGTCCCTGGCAACAAACCCAATTCTGAGACCTCTGGATCACAGCCATTCAAACACCTTGCTGTTAAAGTCTTCCAAGATGTTTGCAGCTGTATGGGATTTCTCCATGGTGAACTTGGCTACTGTTCCATGCTGCCGACTGCTCTTAAACCAGTAGCTATCTGTTTCTTAACCCCACAAAAGAGATCTGTTTCTTAACCCCACAAAAGAGATCCAGTGTGCAGTGATTAAGCCTGGGCGTAGTTCGCGAAGTAGCGCTACGCGAAGCTACGCAAAGTGCAGCTCGCACTACGCGAACTACGCGTAGCACTACGCGAACTGCGTAGTGCACTGTTCGCAATGATTGCACAGTGCCGGATGCTTGTCCGCACTGTGCAATCATTGAAAACGGCATCTTGCACAGTGCGAGCTGTCTTTTACTGCCGCTCGAGTAGATTTTTACTCGAGCGGCAGCTTTCTCAACGCGAACTGGTAGTTTCTCATTGCGAGCGGTCGCGAGCATACGCGACCACTCGCAATGAGAAACCTGACCTCCCTGCGTTGAGAATCTCGCCGGGATGTCATTTTGCTTGCTCGCGGTCGCCAACTTGACGTTGAGGACCGCGAGCAAGCAAAAAATGACCGCTGCACTACGCTACGCTACGCGTGTTTGCACTGTGCTACGTGCAATTCGCGTTGTGCGAAGTAGCGCAAACTTCGCAAACTACGCGAGCGTAGCGTAGTGCTTTGCCCAGGGTTAGCAGTGATACACATGTAATCAGTGGGTTGACAACTGGTCCGCATGTCTGTAGTCAGGTGGATAGTCTGAACAGTACTCTGCTGCAAAGCTTTTCCAACCAATTCCAGCAAATCGCAGTGGAGCACTGGAACAGCCACTCTGGCAAAGTAGGTCCTGCTGGGAAACTTCCATTTCGGGCAGATGGCCACCACAAACTCTAAAAAAAACCACTCTTTCCACAAAAGAAAAAGGGAGGACGCGCTAACGTTTTACCCAGCTTCCTGTTGTACAAAGTGGCGCTGGATGGTTGCGTTCGTAGGTCCCCTCCTACCTAAACATACCCGTAATAGTAGCCTGGATTTTTTATTTTGTGGTGCCACTGATGTAGGCGATTTCTGGAGAGAACCATGAGGTGGTAAATTCAATATGCGTCTTGGGGCAGTCACTAAATGCTGTTGCTGTTGTGTCTCCATCTGACGCTTGTGCTGTAGTGAGGTTGCTGAGGAGGGTAATACTGGTGCACTGATGGGGACGGAGCTGCTTTGCTTAAAGATGTCACTCCTGTTCCTCCTCATCACCTACACCCCCCACTGTGATCGGAGACTCCAGAAGCCAATTTCCCTCTCACAATACCTTGACCACCAACACGTGCAGAAAGTTGATTAAGGTGCGTCTCCCAGCAGAGTGTGTGATGTATTTTTCAAATATGTAATTTGGTCTCCAGTACCACAGTTTTTACCAAGCTTACTTTAACAAACACTAGCGTTGGAAATGGAGCATATTGCAATATTGCCTTACTACTTGCTAACCATAAAGAAGTCCCAAACTGGTGAGGTGTACTTTTGATGTGCGCCACTGCCAATGCTGGAGGTAAGCAGGTTTGTCGACGATTGGCTCTCTGCAGTGTGTACATCTACTGAGCTAATGGTGGATGCAGATCCCAGTGTGGGTCTTACAAATATGGGAGCTGGAGGTTTATTTATTTATTTTATTTATTTAAGGAGTTTTATATAGCGCTGGCTGGACCCGAGGGTATCAGAGCGCTTCACAGCAGGTAGCTTATGAGCAAATAGGCAATACAGAGAATAAGGAGGAACATAGGGGATCGTGCCGGATAAGGGTCAGACAAAGGAGTGATCGGGCAGAAGGAGCATGTAGGGGTGCAGGTCAAACTAGCATTGCATGTACAAATAAACCACAAATGTTACATGAATATATAAGCAGCAAATACAATAGATAGATCATTAAAAATGATCCTATAACGTCATAGCATGTTACAGTTCTGTCAGATTGCACAGGGAATTATATGCAGAGTGACCTGGAAAGTGACTTGGTTATGAAAATAATAATCCACAATCCTTAAGTCGAGTAGCCAAAAGGTTTTCTTGATCCAGCAATGCGAGTATCCAATGCGAGGTTGTGGTGGTGCCACATCCCTCGGAGCAGGATGAACAGTATGGGTAATGTTAGTCTCTGTGCTGGCTTCCACAATGATTGGCTCGTCATCCTCACCTCCTTCCAGAATTGTAAAGCTTTCAGGAACTTTCCTTTTCCTGAGCCTCTCATGTCATGTCTCGGACCCAGGGGTGGGGGGTCCAATCCGTGTCCAGATCATCACAAGGGGGGCCTGAAGAAGATGGTGGACTAACCTTCCTTTTTAATGCAGGAGCTCTGGAAGCCAATGGATGTTAAAGAGAAGGTTTTTGCTCAGCAGGAAGCTGAACCTCTAGTTCTGCTCCTACTTCAGGAAGAGCTATTGCTGGCTGTTGACCACTTTCCTGCAACGATTGGGTACGACTTTGCGAAAGAGACAAATTCAATTCAATGTTACTTCTCATCGGCATAGACATGATTGCAGTGGCTGCCTTGCTGAGAGATATGGCATTGGGCTTAGGTTGGGGTGGTTTCGCTGATGCCAGAGTGCTGCTCCCAAATTGCTACCCAAAGGCCGGTACAGCAGGTACACAAACCCCGAAAAAGGTTTGGGTCGACACACCAGTGGTGGAAATGTTCTTCTTCTCCTCCCCACTGGCCACTTTCTTGGCAGCACTTTTCTCTTGAAGCTGTAAGTTGGCAGTGACACTTACCTGCACAAGCGGAAGGGATTGGAGGACTCATGTTACTGTCTGGCAGTACTGTGGGTGAAGTCCCTTGTGCACCTAGAAGCTAACAAGCAAGTAAAACATTTAGTGAAATGTGGCTTTGTTGCAGTTTGAATTAGTGCAGACAATATAATTTAGTGTGCTTACTTAAGTTATCATTATTATCCTAGATAATTAACAACAACAATGCATTTCAAAGTCAAACCACACCACTAGACCATAATATTGAATTTCCAATCAGGTAACAACATACAGATGCAACTGTTTGCTTTGTGTGCAAGTAAGGGAGACACCTGTGGCAGTCAGGGAGTTGCAGGGGAAAATTGAATAATGCTTAAAAAATGAAGGCTAGTGTGCACCTATGCCAGGCAAGGGGGACCAGGGGAAAATGGAGTAATCCTTAGAAAATTAATGCTGGTGTGTGTTGTGCACCTATGGCAGGCAGTGGGTCAAGGGGAAAATGGAATAATAATACTTAAGAAATTAATGGGGCTGTGCGCCTACGGCAGACAGGTGGTGGACGGATGGTGGGCAACAACTACATTAAAACAAATAGAAAATAATTACAATAAAAAACACAAACACAATTAAAATAAAACTAAAATTAAAAAATAGAAGAAAATAAATGGAAAAATATAACTAGCAAAAAAAATTAATTGCTGGTGTACTAGGGGATATTAGGGGACTATGAGAAACCCATTGGGGGCAAGGCGGTGCAGGATGCAAAAATTGCATATAATATAAAACACTGTTAATATACAAATACTACAATGATCCTTAAGCATAATATTAAACTGATATGTCATGGAAAAGTTAAAAAAAATGAACAAATACAAAAAGGCAGAGCCCTCTTCTATCAACCTCTGTTTCAAAACTGGAAGAAAATGGTGGGTACAAAAAATGCCGCCGGCTACATGGTCAAACAACAAGTGAAGTGCCATGGAAAACAAAGAACACATGCAGGCCTATGGAAGAAGCACACTGGCTGCCTACACAAAATAGCCACTGACCACATGGTCAAACAACAGCAAGCGAGGAGACATGGCCACAACAAAGAACACATGCAGGCCTATGGCAAAAGCACCCTGGCTGGCTAAACAAAATGGTCGCTGGCCACATGGTCAAACAACACCAAGCAAGGAGCCATGGAAAGCAAATAACACATGCAGGCCTATATCAAAAGCACACTGGCTGGCTACACAAAATGGCCACCGACCACATGGTCAAACAACAACAGCAAGAAAGGGGTCATGGCCACAACAAAGAACACATGCAGGCCTATGGCAAAAGCACACTGGCTGGCTATACAAAATGGCCACTGACCACATGGTCAAACAACAGCAAGCAAGGAGCTATGGAAAACAAAAAACACATGTAGGCCTATGGCAAACGCACACTGGCTGGCTACACAAAATGGCCACTGATCACATGATCAAACAACAACAGCAAGCAAGGGGGAATGACCACAACAAAGAACACATGCAGGCCTGTGGCAAAAGCACACTGACTGGCTACACAAAATGGCCACTGACCACATGATCAAACAACAACACACATGGAGGCATGGCCAAAACTAAGAAAACATGCAGGCCTATGGCCAAAGTGCACTGAATGACTACACAAAATGGTTACTGGCCATGTGGTCAAACAACAAGCAAGAAGCCATAGAAAACAAAGAATACATGCAAGCCTATGGACACTGACTACACAAAATGGCCCCTGGCAACATGGAATGGAGAGTAAAGACAAATGGTGGCCTATGGCAAACACACACACACACTGGCCAGAAAAAATGATCCAAAAATACATTACTGTACCACTCTTGGTGTACTGTAAAGTTAAGTTTTGTCAACTACGGGCAGGCTATTTTTCATCATTAAATTTCTTGCCTCCCTGGGTGTGTCAACCCATCATTAATACATGCTGTTTATGCAGCCTGTCCCAGGGGTCATTATCACACTTGCTCTTCATGTGTCCTGTCTTACTTGACGAACACAGAAAGCTTCTTCTCCCCTTTCTGATTAAACAAGGGACACAGATAATACCAGTGGCCATTAAATTTATCTTGAATAAAGCTCATCCGCAAGCAATTGCCAGTCTCATAAAATTCGCGGATAAAGTACTAAGGAACTCAGCCCCAGTCTTAACCTCTTTAGAGCTTCAGCCCCAGTATAAAGGGCCCATATACAAATAGTGCGGCCATGCATCTAGTAGCTGATCGCCGCCTCCATGTGGGTCTAACAGAAGATTACCAACTGGCCAACTATCACCTTTAAAGGGGCCGATTCCGATGTCGGACGGACTCAGGTCCGTCCGACATCGTCCAGGAGCCGTAACCGACCGACCTGCTGTCGTCGGTTACGGCCCTGCAAGTACGATGCGACCGAACCCTGTTCGGTCGCACTCGTATACTTCACAATGGGAGCATGCATTCCGAGCGGAATGCATGCTTGCATTGTGAAAGCAGGGGTGCAGTTCATCCCTGCACCCTGTGGCCGGCACCCCAAGGTGCCTGCCACCGGGTGCAGGGATCAACAGAGGGGCACCTATGGTGCCCCCAGGCCGCCATTCGGCGGGCTCGCACCCATGGGGGCCCTACTGGGGGCCCCCAAAGACAGTTACCGACTGCCTTTTCGTGCCAGAAAGACCGGCACGAAAAGGCAGTGAAATACTGCCATCGTACTCCCTCGGTCGTGAAGAGGCGGCCGGGGGAGTACTGAAGGATTCCCGGACGGCGGACGGACTCTCCGAGCCCGTCGTAAGCCATCCGGAAATCCGAGTCGGATTCCTTTCCGACCGAGCCCATCGGAATGGCTCGGTCGGAAAGGAATCCGGCCGGCACGTTCCGATTCGGTCGGAAGGGCTCCGACCATCGTTCGGTTCCCTTCCGGCCGAAATCAGAATCGGCCCCAAAGTGTCAATATAAACTATCTGACCGCTTAAAGGGAAAGAACTGTTAAGGAGTGTTCACTGCATCATTTTAAACCCTAGGTTCTTTGAGTAGGTCAGCGGCAAATGTGATTGATCTCTGTGGGCTCTAGAGTGCTTATTAACATCAGCTGTTTAGACTATTCTTTTTGTCCTTACATAGTCATTGCTTGCAATATTATAGTCCTTTTGGGAATATAAGGGCAGGCTGATAGGTGAAGATAGACACTTTTATATGGGTTTATTTTAGCCTATTACTGGATTTTGATGACCCTTGATGAACCTTACCTATCCTGCCATTTTAGAAACGTATAACTTAGAGTCAGCCTGTGATATAATATTTAGAGTAGCTCAAAATAAATATCTAGTATTTCAATATCCTTAGCTATTGGCATTCTATAACTTTGTCCTTTAGTAATAACCTTTGGGTTTAGCTCACTTCTTTTACTTTACAACTGCAGAAATTGTAATGAAATTCCATTAATTTTAACCTCAGAAGTTTTAAATCACAAATAGTTGCTCAGTTAAAAATGCAAACAGATTAACTTATGCTAAGACACACAAATCTTATGTGACTGTCAAAAGCTTTTGGTACATACATACGCAGCAAGGTCCAAGCTTGATCTCTCCACTCAGGGCAACCTCACTGCTAAGTGTCTATGGCACTAGCTCATCGTATTTTATAGATAGCATGTTATGTGTTCACCTGTTTTGTACTCTATATGAATTGATTGAAATGCACAATGAGATGCTGCTTATTTGCTTAAATGTAATTTTAAACAATTTCTGCTTACACAATTCTTTTTCCTGTTCTCATCACTTTAGTGGACTTGATTGTCTAAATAAAGTGTTTTAAAGTCACTGGCCAGACAAAGGAGGCAGCGGTAACACTGAAGAAAACACTACCATTAATTCAGCAATGCCAAAAATGAAAATTAACTGAGCTATAAAAATGTTACAAGTCACCACACATCCTCCCAAGACATCAAATATTACCCACATATACACTGAAATAAAAAAAACACACCACAGTTTTAATTTAATCCAATGCCACCCTAGCCCTAACTGATGGTTTAAAACAACATATACCACAGAAACAGTTGTTTCATGCACCCATGACTAGTACTGTCCTGGGCCTACTGACTGCGTGGCCCATTGACAGACTAGGCCACATAGCAAAATAAATAAATATTGCAAATTTAACAAACACAGAGAAAATGTACTGAGCTGTGCAACAGTGTTCCTTTACAAAAAAGGAAAATTAAATGCAGAAATATAACTAGGCCCCTACTGAAACTGCAGGCCACCCACCACAATAAATTAAAAAAATTAAATAAAAGTACAAATAAATACTGGTGCATACCCTCTTTCAGACAAACAACCCCCTCTACACAGGAGTTTTTGAACTTACTTGTGAAATCTCAAAAAAAGTCCTTAAATCCATTGGTATATATGCAGCAGACAAAGAGAGAGATCCTTCCAGCTCGAAATCCAAATGAAAAGTGACCAGGAGATGGATAGAGCACTGGGAGGAATCTGCTGGACAGAAATAGGAAGGTGGGGTCTCTGTGGTACTTCCTTCTTGTTGGAAAAAAAAGTAAAATATGAAAAAATAAAAAACAACCTGAACAGTCCGTTGGATTAGAATAGTAACTTGAAAATGCCTTTTTGAGGCGACTTAGCTGCTACTCGAGTGGAGAATCTGTTTAAGTTACAGCCGCGGTCGCCTGAGCTCGCCAACATCATAAAGAAAGCGCTGAAAGCCGTGCTAGCGCCCGCCACGTCTCGTGCTCACTCGATAGTGGGTGACAAGTCTCGCCGAGCTCACCAGCGCACTGCAAAATAACACTTGCATGTGCCAACATCAAAAAACCTCTGATACACAGCAGAGGGCGGAATTTATCGAGAACTATTCATTGCACGCAGAACACAGAGTTCCCGAATTCTGCAAACGCTGTGAGCGAAGTGAATTTTTCCGGTCAGGCCTAGTAAGCACCTAGTTTGCTGTTTGTGTAAGTAGGATGTGGGGTTATGCCGGTTCAACATTTGGCGGCACCCGTAAAACCCAGGTTTTAAAAACCCAGGCGGCCCCTAGTACCTAGTTGGTGGCTGCACTGGATGCCTAAATCACCTTGGTGGTTTCGTTTGAAAATCCTGGTGAAGGGGGTAGGAACTTGACCGAGACAATATCAGCTGTGGTCAGATTTATGGTTTCTGGGACTTGACTCAGTAAACGAAGGATGTTGCCACGGTTAAGAAGGTCGACGGGGCCTCTTCATTGGTACTCCGAGTACATTAGAACTGCCTGGCTGCTAATCGTGCCAGGAAAGTTTTTTGTTTTGTCGGTGTGGTAGTGTTCAATGACACAAAGCTGCTTTACACCAATTATGGTAGTTAAGGCCCTTATTGCTGGTATGTCTATAATCCTTGCAATAACTGTTGTTGTGTCCGTTTTGGTGATTTCCTGAGGGGCCAAATTTGCTAGGCCGAGATGACGCCCATCTCGTGCAGGTCGTATGGTGCATGTTATTGTTGTCAGGTCTGGGACTGGAATTGATGCAGCCTGGGGGCTTCCTTTTGCAAAGCCTGGCCTATTGGAGAGGTGGCTGCTACGTACGAGAATGCTGTCAGCTGGGTGGCCTGGGCTGGGCAGTGTTATAGCCCAGGTTTTTCCTATAACACCAGCTAGAGATGTTGTAACGGCTTGATTTTGGTTTCCTGCTTGAGTTGTCACCTTGCCTTGCTGAGTGCAGTCACACTTTTCTTCCCTGTTCACAGTAGTTGCTTTCTGGAAGGCTACTGTGCCTGGGTTGACAGCTGGAGGCTCCATGTTGTCAGCACAGCTTGTTACTGTCTCTTGTACCTGTAGATTACTTCTATTATATAAGTTTGGGTTACTGCTTGAGTTGCCGAAGAAGGAGTATATGGTCTTTCTTGTGTTCAATTTTCCCTGTGTTTTTGTGCTTTGCGCCGATTCTTCCTCAGTTGTCTTTTTACCTGTCGATCCAGAGCCGTCTTTGAGTCTGGGTTAGTGCCATGTAGTTGCTATTGAAGCCGATATTGGAGCTGTTGTGGGCCTGTCCGAGGGCTGATGGTGCTGAGGCACATTCTCAGTTGTTGTCATAGGAGATGTTATCTCTGTTGGTGAAGATGGAGCCTGTGTAGGGTGATCCAGACAGGCACTAGATCTGGTCATTTTGTAAATGGGCGCTAAGTGTAGCACAAGCAGAGACGGGCCTGTTGAGGCATTTAATAGAGGGTCGCTTGTCAGGATTGTGGGTTTCAAGAACAACTTAAGATCACTAAGAATGTTGCTCAGCATGGCTGTAAGTGTCTCTAGTTTGTCCATAATTGGGGGCACACGCTAGGGCCGGCTGGCACCATAGCTTCAGCCGCATTTTGAGCTTTAATTATAAGGCTGTTGAGGTTATCGATTTTTGTGTCGATCCCAGAGGTAAAGACTGCCAGTGCGTTCAGTAATTTTATCTGAGTGTCCATTTTCGTTGATTGATAGTTGAGGGCATCGACTGTTAGTTGCAAGGTTCTTAACAGAATTGCCCATACATCTGTTGAATTGTTTGAAGAATTGTTTTACTCTCGGTCAACCTAGGGAACATCGGTTCGCGGGTTGCTACTGGAATAGAGTGTGTGTAGTTCAGCTGCACCTCGCCGTACATAGCTATCATGGCTTCTCATTCTGTGGAGGTGAGCAAGGACTTATTTTCTTACGGCTTAGCCTTGTGGGTGACAGTGACTGTCGAAATAGACACAGATGGAGCACGTCAGAGTTGTGTGCTCCACAGGGTTGGGTTGGTTGTGCTTTGCTTTGTTGCTGGCAGAAATAGCAAGGGAGTGCAAAGTTGGTTTCCTTTCCTGGGTGCCTGTTGCTTCAGTTAGGAGGATGGAATCGCTGTCATCCTTGCTTTCAGACAGGCTCGGTAGGGTGTCGATCTTGTCTGCGCTCAGATGTACTTGCGCGGAAAATGTACATACGGATTGAGTGTCCCCGTGGCTGTCTGAATGTGAAAGAGAGGTGCCCCGGGCCTGCGAGGCTCGGCAGCTGTTTATAGCGCTCTTCTGCTCTCCGATGTTTGCATTGACACTAACTGGTTGATAGCGATCGACTTTGGACCCGAGCTGTGTCTCGACCCCTTTATTGTGCTATTCGATCTGGGGTGACCTGTCTGGAGAGCCCTGTGATGTGCCCAGAGAAAGACCCTATGCAGCGATTTGATTGATGACGGTCGGTTCTAAAGGGGATGGAAGGCCCGGGATGTTTGAGTTGGAGGTAAAGATGACCGCTGCTTAATCTTTTATGAAGAAGAAATTGCTGTGAATTTTGGGCTGGCATTTTTTCTTTGAAATGTCCTCATAGGTTGATGTTAACTTTTTTTGCACCAGGATTGGACAGTAATGCTGGTAAAGTAGCTGTAGATCTGTCTATAGCTGGAGTTGGACCTAAGGGTGATGGCGCCGAGTTGTCCTGGTTGATTGACTCAGTGCGCGCTGTCCCTCTGACCAGTGAAATTTTCCTTTTTGCATGTGTTGTTGAGGGGGCCCCTCATCTTGCCGGATCTCATGTTGAGCATCAAGTTGAGGTGGAGCTGTTGCAAAGTTGATGCTATGTTAGCCTGGGCCTGGCGGGGCTTGGCGCAGCTTAACTGATACTTGGGGCTGCTGGTGCATCGCTTGATCTAGAGGGCTGGTCCTACTGGACAGACTTTGCTGCCTTTGCTATGTCTATTAGATGGATTCTCTGTAGCTGGAGACAGGAGACGGTGTGCGAGGAGCCAGTGACTGGTGTCTGGGAGGTTTTGTCCCATCCCAGATAATTTGAAGGTAAATGAAGGGACCTAGTTTGCCTTAAGGCAAACATGCAGCATGTAAGAGCTGGGGCAACTAAGGTTCTGGGGGCAGGAGATCACCCTTGGCCTCAAGCCACATCTGGGCCTAGCCCAGGCCGCTTCCACGATCAAGGGGCTCAACCTGGTGTGGCATGACTAGCCACCTCTCCTACCCAGCTTGCCTGATCCCTCATGCTCCCTCGCTCCCTTGAACACACACACCTCCAGCCCTCGCCCACTGTGCTCAGGCGTCCACCCGCTCCTGCTCGCTGGTCACTGTTAGGTCACTGTATTGTGGCCCTGAGCCAGGAACTTGGATGTTCATGGGCCGCGTCCGCCTCCATAGCACCGCTGGGACAGCTGCGGCACAGAGCGCTCTGCAGCTGGAAGTTGGAAGCCACCGAGATCAACAGGGCTGCCGAAGTTGGCAAAGCCAGCGGGTGAGGGCTCCTGAGACCCTGACGTGGCCTCAAAGTCGAGGCGGGAGGCAAGGAGACGAGACGTGAGGGGAAGCGGAGAAGAGGTGCCTTCCTGGTGTCTGCATCCACTCAGCAAGTTTTGGATATGGCAGAAAACGCCCATGTCATGTCAACAACAGCTGAGAACCACTCGAGTCTTGTGCTTCAGACAAACAGTCCAAGAGCAGAGCCCATAGGTGTGGCTAGTCCCAGACCAGGAGACAGGGGTTCACACAGAGTGCCAATGTGCAAGAGATCTTAGTCCACCCCACATAATAGGCCCGATTCACAAAAGTAATCTGAGACAAAATCCTAACTTTACGACTTTCGGTATTCACAAAAGGCATTTAGGTGTAGTAAAGTTAGGATTCCTAACTTTACTACTCCTAAACTGAGACAAAATCCTAACTTTACGACTTTCGGTTTTCACAAAAGGCATTTAGGAGTAGTAAAGTTTTTTTTTTATAAATGTATTTATTAAGATTTATATAGGAAGTAACAAGCACGAATCTCACAATACTTGCAGAGATATATGTACGCCTTCTACAGGTGCTTACATCAATCATCAAAGGTGTCTTAAAAAATGCAGTGTAGATCGGTACAGTCTGAACATTCACAGGCAAACAGAAATACGGAAAAATAGCAATACAGTGGAATGCGTGCCGTAGCTATTATGTTATCAGGTATCCAGATGACAGGTTACAATATGTATCAGCAAGCAGGTAATAAAGAATACAGATCCCTTTCAAAGTGAACATGGCCATATATAGATATCGCATAACTACTATTATCATGCATTTTCCGCCGCTGTGTCTATTGGATGAAAGAGGAGATAGTCTTTCAATGGACCCCAAATATCTTTAGGACGGGAAGTCATGGGGAGCAGTTCCGAATAGTTAAGCAGTTGTTCTTGACAGAATAGCAAATCCTTGATCCAGCCCTTGAACTTGGGGGCTCTTCCTCGCCCCATCTGCATGTAACCCTGCGTTTGGCCATCAGTAGCGCCAAAGCGACGTATCTGCAAGAGGGTTTTTTTATGAGTTCAGAGTACCCCAGTAGCGCTAGTATTGGAGACATTTCTAAAGATAGTGATGTCATCTGTCCAGTACTTCGAATACCTGACGCCAATACTCATATACATTAGGGCAATTCCATGCTAAATGGAGAAAGTTGGCACCGCCCATAGCACACCTATCGCACTTATCGGTGTCCCTTAGTTTGTATTTGTACATTTTGGCCGGCGTGTAATGGAGATGGTGTAAGAATTTAAAATGTATTATGCATAATCTGCAACTTGCTGACACTTGTCCCGTCTGTAGACAGCAGTAATACCACTGTTTGACCGACAGGGTACACCCCAGTTCCACATCCCAGTGTGTGCGAGCGGGGCATTGTTCTACCTCTTGTTGTGTATGTATCATATGGTAAAGCGTCAAGACAGCATGCTCCAGAGATGAGGCCTGTAGTATCGTGTGAAATGGGGCCAGTGTCGTGGGTTCTAGTGGGTAATCTGGGGTAGTGTCACGTAAACCCTGTCTAAGTCTCACATAGAGAAACACATCTAGCGGTGAGGATGGTATATCATAGAATTTTTGTTCTAAGGTGCGAAATCTTCCATTGTGATAAAGGTCTCCCCAGCATGTTATGTTCGTCTTTGCCATGACTTTCCTGAACACTGCCTCTTGTAACAGCTGCATGCGAGGGTGATATGTCAGCGGGAGTAATGGAGAGTAAAGCATGGGGGCCCGCAGTATTTTCATAATGCGACTCCAGGCAGATACTGTACACGTAATTGTTGTGGCGTTGCTGTCACTGGGCTGTGGAACATTACATATCATGCCTGTCAGAGGGATGGGATCCGCGGGCCACTGCTCCACTGCTATTTGTGGCATGTACTGGGGTGGGTGAAACCAATAATACGCGTAATGAGCCTGGGCGCATATGTAATATAGTTCGAGGTCTGGAACGTCGAAACCCCCCTGTGAGTATGGTCTGGTAATTACGTCCCACTGCAGTCGTGGTTGTTGGCCCCCCCATGTCAGTCTAATCATTTCCGAGCCTAAAGTCGCAAAGAAGTGCCTGCCGGGGTTGTATGGAATATTCATGAATAAATATAGTAATTGCGGGAGAACTACCATTTTGATCAAGGAAGTGTGCCCTGCCATGGATAACGGCAAGGAGATCCAGCGGGTGACACAGCTCGCAATATGATCCAACGCCCTACTGTAATTTAAACGCATTAATTCCTCCCTGTCCCCGGTTATGCGAATGCCCAAATATTTAACTTCTGAATTGAACCATTCTAAGGGAAAGTCTAATGAGAATTAAGTGGCAGCTGAGGTGAGAGGGAAAACCTGTGACTTCGCCCAGTTGATGTGGATCCCGGAGAGGCGTCCAAAAATAATGAATTTTCTCAAGATAGGATTGAGGTTTTGCTGTGGGTCTCTTATATACAGGGTGATGTCGTCAGCATAGAGGGAAATGAGCACCTGGCGCATGGGGCACCGCAAAGCTTTGTCCTGATGGTGTTGCCGGAGTTTTGCCGCAAGGGGCTCAATCACCAGCACAAAAAGCAAAGGGGAGAGTGGGCATCCATGCCTAGCACCCCTGGTGATCTGGAAGGCAGGAGAGATCATTCCATTAATTAACACTTTGGCAGTGGGTGATTTATATAACAGGTCCTATCCATGATAAAAACCCCATAGACAGTCCCATGCGCTAAAGTGTGCCCATTAAATAGTCCCATTCCACTGAATCAAATGCTTTGGTGTTGTCCAAAAAGACAGCCACAAGTGCCAGATCCGGGTCCACATTTTGTAATATGGAAAAAAGGTTCGGAGATTATGGGAGGTGGCACGGCCTGGAATAAACCCCGCCTGGTCGGGGAGGACTAGTTTTTCCATTAACAAATTTAACCTGTTGGCCAGTACCTTAGCCAGGATTTTAGCATCATTATTGATTAGGGAGAGCGGCCTGTAAGAGTCGCAGTGACTCGCAGGTTTCCCGGGCTTTAAGAGGGAGGTAATGAGCGCTTCTCTTATCGATGGTGGGAGAATCCCATTTGCTTGGGACTCTTCATAAACCGTTTTTAGTATGGGAGCTAACTGGTCAATGTACGTTTTATAAAAGTCTATGGGGAGCCCGTCTAGGCCCGGGGCTTTACCAGACTTCATATGCATTATAGCTTCGCGTATCTCGTCCAGTTCAAAGGGGGCATCTAGAAATTCCCTCTGTGAGTTCCCTAGCCATCCCAAGGCCACATCATCCAGGTAGCTGGCTAGGTCCATCGAGCCCCCCCGGCTAGTAGAGTAAAGTGTGGAGTAATGAGTGGTGAACGCTGCCAGTATGTCCGCACTATCTCTGCACTGGGCACCGTCGGGCCTATAAGCTCTAGAACATAACTAGAGAAACGGGGTTTACGTATTGCTTCCGCCAGAACTTTACCGGGCCGGTCTCCTTCCACATACTTGCGTGCCACCCAGTATTTGCTCCTAAAGCGGGTCTCCCGTTCCGCCGTCGCCTTATATTCTGAAAGTTTTTCTCAAAAGGTATGCTGGGCTGCGCCATCTGCGCCCCGAGCAACTAGGGTCTCTAATCTCTTGAGTTCGTCTTCCAGTGTCCTCAGGGTGCCCTGGATGTCCCGCAGAACTCCAGAGCTTTTAGAAATGCAAAAGCCACGAATTGTAACCTTAAAGGCCTCCCAAACCGTTTGAACATTATCAACTGAGCCCAGATTCCTCTGAAAGAAGTCATCAATCTCCTGCCCTAATTCACTGCGAAACTGAGTATCCAGTAGAGTGAGAGGGGAGAGTCTCCAGCTTCTAGGGGAAGAAACCAAACCCGGAGCGGTCAATGAAAGCCGAACGGGAGAATGGTCAGAGTATGTTCTCGCCAGATGTTCAACTGAAGCAATCGAGGGGCCCAGGTCGCGGGATACCAGACAATAGTCCAACCTAGCCCACGATGCATGCATAGCTGTGTAATGCGTACCTTCAGTTTGTTGTGGGTGGACATGTCGCCATGTGTCTAGTAGCCCATTATCAGCCATAATGTCGCGTAGCAGCTTATGTGAGCGAGTGTAGTGATGCGGTGCCGGGTTAGATCTATCCATCTCGGGATTTAGAGTAGTGTTAAAATCACCCCCCCATATTACATGAGTAGAGCCTATTTCCAGGATTCTCCCCCATAGTGTGACAAAGAAATCAGGGTCATCCACGTTGGGCCCATAACAGCAGACTAGCGTGATAGAGACTGAGCCCAACCTACCCCAGACCATGCAAAAGCTACCCTGCGTATCCTGCGCCGTGCCAACAGGGGTAAATGGGGTGTGTTTTTTTATAAGGATTGCTGTCCCTCTTGAGTATGAGGAGTATGATGAAAATACCCTGTGGTCTGCCCATTTACATGCAAAGGAGGGGGAATTACGGAGATTAAAGTGAGTGTCTTGCAGCATTGCGACCTGGACGTGGTGGCGGTCCAGGTATGCCAGGACCTGTCTGCATTTGCGTGGATCGCCTAGACCTCTAACATTCCACGTTAAGAAATGTATTGTCTGTTTATTTACTGAGTTGGCCATGGATGATGGTGTAGTCTTATGTAGATGGTGATGTGAGATCTACATCTGCAAGTGTGACTCCATACATGTAGTAAAGCTTCCATCTGTGTTTTGTGCTCTTTTATGTTGCTTCTCATAACTAAACCCCGCCCCACCCCCTCATACTGTAGCATCCCAATCATGCCAGAATAAACATTCCCTCCACCTCCCACATTGCCCATAACAACAGAAACAGTCTGCATCTTAATCTGCAGCAAGGAGGATCACCTGCAGGGGGGACTCCTAGGTACATGCACGGTTGCACCCTCTCCCCCGAGTTCCAGGTAGTTGGAAAGCAAACTCGTTGGGGACAGGGGTGCCCGGTATCAAATGTCATTCAGTCCCAGGGAGGCACTTATCTGTTCGCATAGCTCCAGTCGAAACCCCTCGCGGAGCACGCTCCTTACCATGCCGCTGCCTCAACATATAGCAGGAATTGGATATCGCGGCCAGGCAGAGAGGCGAAGATGAAGCTCTGCACCAGTCGCAAGAGGCCCCCAACCATATGGTTAGGATTCGCATTAGTCCCTGGCCGGAGACGATGATCTAGATGACACCTCGTGCGTGGTGGGAGAGGCATTCGGCCGTTTAATGCATTTCAAGAATTCGTCAACTTGCTGCGGAGCAGTAAAAAAGTGTTGTTTGCCTTGGTGCGTCACACGTAAGCGGGCCGTGTACATTAGAGCGTAGTCAATTTGTGCTTGACGAAGTTTTTGCTTGGCTGGAATACATTTCCAGCGTTCTTCTTGGACGGTGACCGTGAAATCAGGATATAGGGTGAACGCATTCCCCTCAAACGTGAGTTGCCTCTTTTCCCGCGCCATCCTGAGTGCCACATCTCGGTCACGGTAATTGAGTAGTCTCGCAATGATAGGACGAGGCGTGCCCCCCGGCGGCGGCCTGGGGCCCAAGGATCGATGCGCCCTCTCAACTATGAATTGTGCGGATAATGAGTCAGCGCCAATTGTGGCGCGCAGCAGCCTTTCTATGAATTCCTCCATCCGGCCTGTGTTGGTGCTCTCCAGAATACAAATGATGCGGATGTTGTTGCGTCTGCTGCGCGCTTCGAGATCTCCATTCTTGGCAGCGATGACTCTAAGCAGCTTGTCCATCTGTGTCACCTGCTTTTGCATTGTCGGAGTGGTGTCTTCAGCATCAGAGATGCGGCATTCGGCCTCCTTGATGCACTTGTCATGTTTATCCAACTTGTGGACAATGGTGTCCATACGCGTGTTCATTGTGTCCATTTTACATTCAATGGAGGTGAGGCTTTGTCTCATCTCTAATAGGAGTACTTTCATGTCTTCGTCTTGTGGTTGCGCCGATCTCTGTGGTTGGTCTTCAGCAGAGTGCTCCGAATCCTCCTGTTGTGACCTGGTACCCTTTTTTGCCTCAAATGGCAGCCGGGTCTGCTTTGTATCCGCCTTTACCATGCTGTTGATCGCACTCTACTGTAGTAGCCACTGCCCGTGGGACCTCAGCCCGCTATCGCCGTATGTGCAACAGCAAGAAGGAATGTTGCCACCACAGGACTCTTTGTGAGGGGTATCCAGGGATGTGTCCACTGACAATGCCCACGACGTCCCCCAATCCCACAGCAACAGACCACTAGAGAGCAGAGGGGGCCAATAGTGCCAGCGACGCACCCCACTGTGGTTTGATGGGAGTCTGACAGACAGGCATACGCCAGTGCATGGACACAGCAAGGGGCAGCTCTAGTTACACAACGCCCACCACAGAGTACAGTCCACGGGTCGCCGGCGGTCCAGGGAGAGGGCTTGTATGAGAATGTGTCGTCCTCGTGTGTCTCCAGTAGGCTGGAGGAGCATATGTAGGCTTTGGGTGTAGCGGCGGTAGGGCTGCCGAGGAACACGCCAGATGGGCCCTTTATGCATCAACTAGACTGCGTTCGCGTAGGCCCAAGCTGGAGGGGACAGCGGGACATCCCAGGCACCACAGGGCAGCGGTCTGTCTCAAAGTGGGGAGAGGAGCTCGGTAGCCCCGATAAGGCACGTGAAGTCCAGCAATGCCCAACTAGGTTGCTGCTGCACCCCCACGGAGCCAGCACGGATCGGGCGCAGCAATCCAAACGCTGCAAGCCCTCAATTTCCCTGGAAAGTCCTTGTGGGCAAAGTGGGAGGCACCAGCAGACCCCACTGGATCGACGCCGAGCCGGCCCCACGAGTAACCAGGGGGCCGCGCTCGCGCGCCACGTCGGCACACTGCGTAGGTGGAAATCTCACAGCGTCCCACGGTCGCAAGGCGGGAGGCCCAACGGGGGAAGGAAAGATTCCTCTGGTCATCAGTCTGTAATGTGATAGTGCACGGGAGGCGTTGGGCACTCGAGGGGGCACAGTCTGTTTGCACTCACCGCCACTGCTCCGGAACAGCGTGGTTCTCTGTCAGGACAGCTGCGCGGCCCTGCGACCACGTGGGCGCCACGGTGCTCCTGTACTTCACTCTCCCCGTCTCGTATCCGGGCTCACCAGGCAGCGCCTCCGGCGTAACTCCGGAGGATCTTTTGCAGCAGATAGCGGTGGGCTGGAGCTTCCGCAGGAACACCTCTGGGCCCCCAGGTGTTTCGCATTGCTCCGGTATAATTTATCTCGTCTCACAGCCCCCTGGGCAGGATAAATGGTTGGATTAGTGGCCTGAGCTGCAGGAGCCTCACAGTTGTGCGGCCATCTTGCTCATGCTCCACCTAGCGCCCCCAGAGTATTAAAGTTCGAATTCCTAACTTTACTACTCCTAAACTGAGACAAAATCCTAACTTTACAACTTTCGGTATTCACAAAGGGCATTTAGGAGTAGTAAAGTTAGGAATCCTAACTTTACTACTCCTAAATGCCTTTTGTGAATACCAAAAGTCGTAAAGTTAGGATTTTGTCTCAGATTACTTTTGTGAATCAAGCCCAATGTCCCTGACACCCTTGCTATCCTGTTTTTTTGCTGAGACCAGAATAAATACTGAAAATTACATAGTCCCAATACCGGCAACATCCCCCCACCTTCCCATAGGCAAACGTGCATAAATAAACCACAAGACACTTTGTATATGGGAAAAACTTGTCGCAGGTTTATTCCATACAAGAGTATGCAATAAGGTGGGTTATCTTACGGGCGATCCATGGGCAGGCAGCCGTCCAACCTATGCTGCCCCTGCCCGCCTGATGAGCCAGCACTGTGGGATGTATGCCCGATCAGCGCTACACCTTTGTTGATCCACCACTGGATCACGTGTCCCTTGTTACCATCCTACTCACACCCCTTTCAGGGCGGAGCGTATCAGGGCAAACCCCCGGTTGGTCAGGCCCCCAACCGCCCGAAGGACTAACGGGGCGCCGTCGCGGTTCTCCAGGACCCTGCCCTGAGGAGCCTGGTCTTTGACTCTGGCACCCCTATTGTGCCGCGCAGAGGTACCCTTACTGTACCCGTCTGCCGCAGAGGTACCCTTACTGTACCAGACTGCTTCCAGATCGCCCTGTAACTCCGCCTGCAACGCAAAAGAAAACATTAAAACATTCATTACACTTTGCCCACCAGCCCAGCCGAAGGGTAAGAGGATGGGAGGTAGACGGCGAGGCTGGCGGCAAAGAGGCCGCTGGGAGGGTCAGAGGGGTATACATACCCTCCCTCCCCCCTGGGCGTACCGGAAGTGATGCCCACACCCCCTGAACAGCGGGCTCCAGGCGGAAGCCCTCTGCTGCTAGAGCGAGGGGTAGGCTTGTGCTACAATGGCACTAAAGGGCCGCCCTTTTAGGGGGGCCCCCTTTGGGGGCGGCGGGCAGCCACATAGTCCCAATACCGGCAACATCCCCCCACCTTCCCATAGGCAAACGTGCATAAATAAACCACAAGACACTTTGTTTATGGGAAAAACTTGTCGCAGGTTTATTCCATACAAGAGTATGCAATAAGGTGGGTTATCTTACGGGCGATCCATGGGCAGGCAGCCGTCCAACCTATGCTGCCCCTGCCCGCCTGATGAGCCAGCACTGTGGGATGTATGCCCGATCAGCGCTACACCTTTGTTGATCCACCACTGGATCACGTGTCCCTTGTTACCATCCTACTCACGCCCCTTTCAGGGTGGAGCGTATCAGGGCAAACCCCCGGTTGGTCAGGCCCCCAACCGCCCGAAGGACTAACGGAGCGCCGTCGCGGATCTCCAGGACCCTGCCCTGAGGATCCTGGTCTTTGGCACCCCTATTGTGCCGCGCAGAGGTACCCTTACTGTACCCGTCTGCCGCAGAGGTACCCTTACTGTACCAGACTGCTTCCAGATCGCCCTGTAACTCCGCCACAGCCCTGGAGGCGGCCACCGTCGCAGCCAGGTCCCCCCACCACTGCACCTCCTATTACCTGCAACCTTACTAGCAAAGTAGCCTTTAACCTTAGCCAGAATCAGCTCGTGTCTGATGAAACCCAGACCCCTCTGGTCTGCGAGCTTACGCCATGAACAGTTCCCTCTTACAGGGATGTTCAACGGCCTTGTCAGACTTAGCTTCGTGCCACCTCTGCAGGGGATCATCTCCGCCCATCAGAGCTTCACATTGACCCATGTAGTTGCTGAACTCACCAAACAGCGCATTTCAATATGCGACCGCTCATTTCCAAGCCTCCTGCAAATCTAAGGGAAGAGATCACTCCCTACTGGTGATAGATGAACCCCATCTATATCACAATAGCCCTTGACGTTCGCCTGGATCAGCTAGTGTCTGAAGAAACCAAAGACTATTCTGGCCTGTGAGCCTGTGCCAAGAACTATTCACCCTCCTGCGGGAAAGTTCCTCTGCCTCACATGACCTAGCCCGGTGCCAACTCTGGGCGGGACAATTTCCAACACCAAGGCTCACATTGCCCCATCTATTTGCTGATCCCACCTAGCTGCCGTCCTTCTAGCACCGTGTGTGCCTGAAACCCCTGTGTCCCCCATCTATGGGACAGCAGCCCCCTTGTTAGGTAACCGCTCCCACCCCCGCCTGCCTGCTTTGGCTATTCGGGCGAGGAGGATTATGCTTAACCTTTGCAGTCCCTTTGCTTTCTAAATCATGACGCACAGGAATGTTCATAACTAGCATTATGTGACAATGAGCAAGGGTGCCCACCTGCCCATGCCATGCATCCCTTATTCCTTATGGGAATTCCGCCAGCTCAGCACCCTCTGGTGAAACCCTCTGGCATACCAGCTAAGAGAATCGGTCTGATTTAATACAGTGCTCACAGAGCGATATGGTGCCTAACATTAAGGATTGACTAAGTCCTACCTAATCAATCAATCAATCATGTCACTTATAAAGCGCACTACATACCCGCGAGGGTCTCAAGGCGCTGGGGGAAGAGGGGGGTGGTGCTGCTACTGATCGAAGAGCCATGTCTTGAGGAGTCTTCTGAAGGCCAGTAGGTCTTGGGTCTGTCGGAGGTTGGTGGGGAGGGTGTTCCAGGTCTTGGCGGCGAGGTGGGAGAAGGATCTGCCGCCGGCGGTCGTTTTCCGGATGCGGGGGACTGTGGCGAGGGCGAGGCTGGTCGAGCGGAGCTGGCGGGTGGGGGTGTAGAAGCTGAGTCGTCTGTTGAGGTAGGCTGGTCCGGAGTTGTGGAGTGCTTTGTGTGCGTGGGTGAGGAGCTTGAAGGTTATCCTCTTGTTGACAGGGAGCCAGTGCAGGTCTCTCAGGTGGGGTGTGATGTGGCTGCGTCGGGGGATGTCGAGGATAAGACGTGCAGAGGCGTTCTGGATGCGTTGCAGCCGTCTCAGGAGCTTAGCCGTCGTTCCTGCGTAGAGGGCGTTTCCGTAGTCCAGCCTGCTGGTGACGAGGGCCTGGGTGACTGTTTTTCTTGTTTCGGTGGGGATCCACTTGAAGATCCTGCGGAGCATTCGGAGGATGTTGAAGCAGGATGAGGAAACGGCGTTGACCTGCTTAGTCATGGAGAGGGTGGGGTCGAGGATGACCCCTAGGTTGCGTACGTGGTCGGTGGGTGGCGGGGCTGTTCCCAGTGATGTTGGCCACCAGGAGTCGTCCCAGGCTGAAGGGTTGGAACCAAGGATGAGGACCTCCGTCTTGTCCGAGTTCAGCTTCAGGCGGCTGGTCCTCATCCATTCGGCGACGGCCTTCATTCCTTCGTGGAGGTGGGCTTTGGCGGTGTGAGGGTCTTTGGTGAGGGAGAGGATCAGCTGGGTGTCGTCGGCGTAGGAGATGATGTTGAGGTTGTGCTGTCGGGCGACGTGGGCGAGGGGTGCCATGTAGATGTTGAACAGCGTTGGGCTGAGGGAGGAGCCTTGGGGTACGCCGCAGATGATCTTGGTGGCCTTGGATCGGAAGGGGGCGAGGCGGACGCTTTGTGTTCTGCCGGAAAGGAAGGATGTGGTCCAGTCCAGGGCCTTCTCTTGGATCCCGGCGTCGTGAAGGCGTGTTCGTAGTGTGTGGTGGCAGACCGTGTCGAAGGCGGCTGATAGGTCCAGGAGGATAAGGGCTGCTGTTTCTCCGTTGTCTAGCAGGGTCCTGATGTCATCGGTGGCGGCGATGAGGGCGGTTTCGGTGCTGTGGTTGCTGCGGAAGCCGGACTGGGAAGGGTCCAGGATGTTGTTCTCCTCGAGGTAGCGGGTCAGTTGTTTGTTGACGATTTTCTCGGTGACCTTCGCGGGGAACGGGAGCAGAGAGATGGGTCGGAAGTTCTTGAGGTCCTTGGGGTCTGCCTTGGGTTTCTTGAGTAATGCGGTGATCTCGGCGTGCTTCCAGCTTTCCGGAAAGGTTGCTGTCTCGAAGGAGATGTTGATTATTTTCCGGAGATGGGGCGCGATGGCTGTACTGGCTTTGTTGAAGATGTGGTGAGGGCACGGGTCTAGCGGTGAACCGGAGTGGATGGTGTTCATGATCTCGCTGGTGTCCTCGTCGTTGATGTTGGTCCAGGAGAGCAGGCGGTTGGTGGTTGTGGGGGCAGTGGTCTCGGTGGTTGCCGGGGCGGTCGTGGTGTTGAAGCTGTCGTGGATGTCGGCGATTTTGCAGTGGAAGGAGGTGGCCAGTGAGTCGCACAGGTCTTGCGACGGCTGGATGTCGTTGGTGTTGGAGCTGGGGTTGGAGAGTTCCTTCACGATGTTGAAGAGCTCTTTGCTGTTGTGTGCGTTGTTGTCTAGGCGGTCTTTGAGTGAGGCCCTTTTGGCGGATCTGATGAGGTGATGGTGATTGCGGGTGGCGCTCTTGTGGGCGGCGTAGCTGTCCGCTGTCCGTTCGTGGAGCCAGATCTTCTCCAGTTTTCGGCATGTTCGTTTGGAGGCCTGGAGGTCTTCGGTGAACCAGGTGGCTTTCTTGCTGGTGTGGCTGTTGGGCGGATTCTTGAGTGGGGCGAGGGTGTTGGCGCAGTTGTCGATCCACTGTCTGAGGTTGCGGGCGGCGGTGTCGGGGTCGGAGGGTTCGGCGGGTGGGCTCAGGGCGAGGGTTGTGGTTAGCTGGTCTTCCGTGACTCTGCTCCAGCAGCGGCGAGGCATTTGTTCGGTGCGGTGGTGCGTGGTGGGCTTCCTGTAGGTGAAGTGGATGCAGCGGTGGTCAGTCCAGTGGGGTTCGGAGGTGTGGTTGAAGGAGACGTGTGGGCTTGCGGAAAAGATGGAGTCTAGCGTGTGGCCGGCGGCGTGGGTGGGTGTAGTCACGAGCTGTCTGAGTCCGAGGGTGGCGAGGTTGTCGATCAGGGTGGTGGAGTTGGTGTCCTTGTTGTTCTCGAGGTGGAAGTTCAGGTCCCCGAGGAGGATGTAGTCCGTGGAGGCGATGGCGTGTGTGCTGACGAAGTCAGCGATGGAATCGCTGAACTGTGGTCGGGGTCTGGGGGGTCTGTAGATGAGGGTTCCTCTGAGGGTGGTGTTGGGATCGGTGTGGATCTGGAAGTGCATGTGTTCGGCGGTGCTGAGGGTGTCGTCGGTGTTGGTTGAGACTCTGAGGGTGTTCCTGTGGACGATGGCGATGCCTCCTCCGACTCCGTTGGTGCGGTCCCTGCGGGTGATCTTGTATCCGTCCGGGATGGCAATGGCGATGTCGGGGGCTGAAGCGGGATTCAGCCAGGTCTCCGTCAGGAATGCGACGTCTGGGGAGGTTGAGTCGAGAAGGTCCCAGAGTTCGATGGTGTGTTTGCGGGCGGAGCGGTAGTTGAGGAGGATGCATCTGAGGTAGTTGGGTTCTTTCCTGGGCGGTGGTTTGGCGGGGTGGGTGCTGGCGAAGCTGCAGTTCCGGCAGGTGAAGGGCCCTTGGGTGCGCTTCGGGGTGGCCTGGTAGGAGGCGTGATCTTTTCCGGGGTTGAGTGCGTGGAGGGTGCTGGCGTCGTATCGGCGTCTGTTGATGTGGCGGGCGCGGGGGATGCCCGGACCAGGGGGTCTGGCGCTGGGCGCGGCCATGGCGCGGACGGGCGCAGACGGGCACAGACGGGCTTGCCTTAGGCGCGCCTTCGGCGCGCCAGCGGCGCGGCCGCACAGCGGCCGCCATAAATGGGGAGGTGGGAGGGAGGAGCAGGGAATGGGGCAGCGAATGGGCAGTGAGGGGGCGGGGCCGCAGGGGCGCAGCGGCGGAAAAAAGGCACAGAAAGGAAAAAAACGATCACAATCAGGGGCAGCAAGGGGGCACAGAAAGGAAAAAACGAGCACAATCAGGGGCAGCAAGGGGGCACAGAAAGGAAAAAAACGAGCACAATCAGGGGCAGCAAGGGGGCACAGAAAGGAAAAAACGATCACAATCAGGGGCAGCAAGGGGGCACAGAAAGGAAAAAACGAGCACAATCAGGGGCAGCAAGGGGGCACAGAAAGGAAAAAACGAGCACAATCAGGGGCAGCAAGGGGGCACAGAAAGGAAAAAACGATCACAATCAGGGGCAGCAAGGGGGCACAGAAAGGAAAAAACGATCACAATCAGGGGCAGAAAGGGGGCACAGAAAGGAAAAAAACGAGCACAATCAGGGGCAGCAGCAGGGCACACAGACGGAGCTGTGTGGTGGGGGAGCGAACTACCAGTCAAGGTCAGGGGTCGCTCGCATATTCCCGGAAAGGGGGACAGGGGCGTTCACACTGCCCACCCTTGGGCAACCCCATAGGGAAAAATTACCTGCTCCGTTGAATTTTAATCATTGTTGATCACTGGACGTGCCAAATGTCCTTTTACATAGTAGCCTTTTGTGCTTGACACCTTGTTTCCCCATTTCTTGGGACGGCAGCACACTATGTTGGCTGACAGCGTCACCACCCGGCGAGGCTACCATAGCTAACTGGGCGGGCCTTTGAGCTCCACTGCAGGACATGTCACCTACCCTTGGTTCTGGGGTGCACTTACTTCCCCCATTGACCAGACGATTGCACAAACCCCTTTGATTGCTAAACCCTGGTGAACATCTTAATGGTATCAAAGCTGGTTTGAAAGAATATGTCTTGTGCCCACTATTGGAGACATCTTACCCTTTTGTGCAATTACAACTTACGCAGCGCACCCTGCTGGCCTAACTGCCGTCGGATCACAGATGCACAGTACCTACTGTCCATCTCCGACCCTGGATGCTTTAAGCCTGCCAACGCAAACCTTAACTACCCAATTTCACCAGGGCGTACCTCTAAATGAGCCAGGCTCCACGCAGCTGTAAGGCCAGAGACACACATGTATTGTGCCTACACAATTCACCCAACAGACAAGTTGGCCCTGACTACCCTGTGTTCTGGTGCCAGATTTGGAAAGAGCCTTGCCTCCACCTGCTGCCCCCTGGGAAACACCCAATGCCCGTGCTCTGGCCGCACGCGGCGATGCCCTTGTGAGCATGGAACCCCTGGTCAACTAAGAGTGCCACTCCAACTACCTAAACCTACACCTTGACCATGGGTGGAGTCTAGCTCTCCCCAAACTTAGGCTGGTGTAACCCACAGACGCCTCCTGTTCAGTTCAATTTAGTAATTCATGGCACTGGCGACCACCAGGGCCCACTACTGGGCTGTGTAAATGCGGTCCCGGGTGACCTTAAACAATCGGCTTGGTGTGGATGGGTGCTAACCTTACCTGGCCGACGTACAATCCCTTTGACAATCACTCCTGACAAGATGTGCCACTGCAGGTAAAGAGTTAAACAGCCCGCCTTACTTCCTCTCCCAGTTATCAGAGTAAATTAGTGAAAGATGCACGTTTGAACTGGCTGCTGATACTGTTACTTACGCCTGAAAATGCTCAACTCGGAGCAGCCCGCTAGCAATGGCTTCCATTGAAAGGCGGTGCCAACAAACCTCCAAGCACTTAAGGCGGTACCTCTGAGTAGGGCTCTAATCTAACAGATGCCCCTTGCATTGGATGACCATAGGTGGCTAGGCAGAGACTTTGGCTTATCCCAGAGGCAGTGTAATTTTAATGTGGCAACCGCACTCCCACCGTGGCACACTACAGAAGAGACTCTATACCAGTTCATTTTAATTACCCTTCGTATCGTCCACCCAAGAGAGACGTGGTACCCTCTGCCCCCATTACCCTGTGCTACCCAACCTCATCATGACATCACAGGGATTACATAACTCACTAGGTCAATCGGGCCACCGTCCTACAGCTCAGCACAACCCCGTAGTTGCTCAGCTATAGGGGCTCCAGATAATCTCAGGTGTGAGAAAAGTCTTTCTAACGTAGCCAACCAACGGTTTATACGTGTAAGTGACTGGCCCCCAATATGGTAAGACCAAACCAATGTTGAAGCAATAGGAGCGTGAGGCCCTAAGCAACGGGTGTCTTTGTGTACTGGAAACATTACTTAGCCACGCAAAGAACCATGGACATCCCCTAAATGCGAGTCACCAGATCGTCAAAGAAATATTGATGGATTTGAGACCTATGCGCCATCCAAACTACTGCATTAAAATTGGCGTGCATAGTTCTTTGAAAGAAAAGCATTGACTGACCCGCTCAAAGTCAACGGACATATCAAACCGCTTTGGTCTACTTTGCTGAGAAGGAAGGAGCAATGCCCATTATCGGTATTAGTGAATGAAGGCATTATTCATTCATGTACACCAAAGTGGGGGACCCTGCCCCCAAGTGGTCTTCCCACTTTGTGGCACCCTGGCAGTATAAAGTGGTTTAAGGGCCTGTCCGTGACTATTGTCTATATTGGGACCAAGATGAACCATGATATTATCACCGATCAAAGTCTGATGTCAATCGCAACGTCTGGCATAATTTCATAAATAGCCCTGACTGGCACCGCACTCTCTCATCCTATGCTCTGTGTGATCTTGGCCACTATAGTGTGAGCAGAGCCCCGCGATGTATACCTGGCTACATGTTCGCTAATGCACAAGTAAAATACCCCTTTCCCATCAATTTGGGTTGCACCGTACATAATCAGGATGCAGTGGGCTAGTTACTCTCCTGGGGCCCCAATGCCACTGCACTTGCGGCACTAATGAAACGTTGTCGATTTGGCTGTCAACTTTGCTGCCTGTGCCACCCTTCAGCCCCATGGAAATTGTGCTGGGCTCTCGCTTACTACCCTGCTGAGTGAGCCCACTGTATTCACCAGATTCATTAACAATTTCCGCTTCTGACTGTACTTGGTAACACGTTCACCCCATGGTATCTTGGCGCTGCATAACATGTTTATTGTTACTCAGCTCCATGGTACTCGTTTTTTCGACCTCAGAAGGATGAAATGCTTGTTGATTGCAACCTTGTTGGCCTCCCAGCGAAGTATTTGCTCAATGCGCCTCTGCGCTACCGCTCATGCTTCACTAACCCTGCCGCATGTGCACCATCCCGCAAAAGGAATGGCTCCTGTACTCAACTTAAAAGGCAAAGTGCACCGCACGCGCACCTACAATGTGCCTCTGCCCTACAGCTCATGCTCCACTAACCCTGCCGCATGTGCACCATCCCGCAAAAGGAATGGCTCCTGTAATCAACTTAAAAGGCAAAGTGCACCACACGGCCAAGCATGTATTAATGCTTCCCCCTTACCGACAAATTTGAACTGCCACTGCCGCTCTGGGGAGTCTGCTACCCCCTGCTTCTGCCACCGGGGGAAACGGCGCCTGTACACCCCTGTGGGACATGAATCCCCTCCTTAAACATCCTTGCCACATATACCGGCCCAGACAGTGCCACTAAACCGCCTGAGAGGTGGATCCAGCAGTGGTGAATGATCTCACCCCCCCTTTCCATTACAGTAGCTGCCCCACCCACCAGGCACTTAACTCTCTTCACTGGCGCCCACGAACCCCCTCCTGCGTCCGCTCTCCTAAATGGTGTTTCATTTTGTAAGGCGCTTATTTATGTTCCTTACAACAAACAATTAGTCATGACCAGTCTACTAGGAAGAGAGCTGCACAAGGACAACTTTGCGAGCAGCTGGTGAAGCCGCACCAGCACCGGACGCGTCTGAACACGCTGGAGCGTGGGCATCAAGCTCCAATCAGGGGAACTAGCAGCGCTACCCGCTGTGACAAGGGATCACCACCGCGCCCTGCAGAAACACTGCATCCTTAATGGAAAGTACAGCAGGGATGCACTATTCCCTTGCAGGACACCCAGGCCTCAGGCAGCTGTCACCGCGGGCGCCCGGTGCACCCTTGGTTTGCATGGTGAGCACTCACCGCCCCAAGACCATGAGGGCACCGCCATTTAAACCGCGTGCCCACTACGCGTCCCATGGACCGTGGGTCCCGCCCTGGGAGGACGGCCACGGCGGTGCTTCTGGCGAGAATATTGCTGCCTCCCCGCCCAAGCGTTCAGCACCACCTCTAGTCCCCTCGTGAACACCCCGAGGGAATCTTGGCCCCACCACAGCGCCACCCCATGCACCCAAATGCACCACTATCCAAATACGCACAAACGCCATCTACATATGGGCTCGTCGGATTTAAAAGCCCCGCCAATGAAAACCTGATACAAACAGCGCACAGCCCTGAGAGACCGGGCGACGCAGAGAGCGCCTCTCCCCAATTGTGCAAATATTATATTGTTTCAGTTGTTAGCGCTTCAAAGCCCGCGCCTGCAGCTCCTGAGCGATTTACAAAATAAGATTTATGGGTGCACCAACCAAGTTAACTCTCAACTCATGTTGCTATTATCCGGTGCAAAGGATAATCTCACTTAACCGTTCTTTCATGCTGGAATACTGCTGTGCCTTGCATCTGTTACTGTAGACGGTAGCGGCGAAAAGCCTCAGGCATAGCCGGAATCAACCAGGTGCGCCACTCCTGGGCTGGTGGAATGCAAGCCGTGGGGGATGGTGGCACTAGCGGGCACCGCAACCTCTGGCGTCACCGCATTTCTGCTATTCATGAACGGTGTGCAAGAAGGGTATTCACGTGACGGGAGCAAGGGCTCACAGGACCTGGTGCGGTCCAGGCCCCAAAAGTGGCGCTGCGCACAGTCTGCTCCCTCCCTTCACCCCGAGGGTCCAAGACCAAGAAAGGCAAATGGGGGGGGGGAGGGGAGCAGCAGGGAAGACCCGCCACCAACCGCAACAACTGCTTTCTTGACCAAGTGTGTCACTGGAACAAAGACCCCAATAGGCCGAGGGCCCCACCACTGTGGGAACACTTTTTGGGTCATCATGCACAAATTGCCAGGCATCACATGTAATGCAGTAGTTTGAAACGCGGTCTTGAAAATTTACAAACAGTTAGATACCTATGTTGCCATCCTGCCAATACATCATCCCTCCATAACACTTGGTATTAGCAAAGGAAAAAGGCCCACCGAATTCTTTCAGTTGGGTAGGCGCACTGCGCGATCAGCGGAGGGCACGACAGCCCCAAGGGATCCCAAACCGTCCTGGGCGCCCCTCCCGCCTTGACAAAATATTTGGCTCCCTTACATGAGCGCTCGTTACCTTACACTCGGGACGACTAGGTACAGCGTCTATCCGCTAAACCTCGGAGATAGTTTTAGCTACCGTCAGTTATATTCATGATCACAATCTATAGCCGCACGTTGCGATTCTTGGCTCATGCCTTGCTGCAACCAGACCAGGCCCCGTTCCAGGAGACATCACTCCCGCCACCTTTGGTCGTTTCCATAGAGCTCTGCAGACAGCACCACAAGGAAACCGCCTCTAATTAAATTACAGCCGTTTTGCAAGAAAGACATGCATTGTGCTTTCCAGGCGATATCAGTAAATACGCCTTTTAAACAATAGCAGGAGAAACCCCCACTATATCGTGCCCATCAAAACTTCGGTGAACACCGAGAACAGCGGGACAGTGCCACCCGGTGGCCTAAACTCCTCATTGTGTAACATGCTCACAATCACATTCGTGACCTCCCCGGTGTCGGCTTGATAAGTCAACGACTGTAACATCTTTCATCTCTACTCCAAGAAGAGTCGCCTGGAATGCAACCCAGTCACCAACCAACCCCGGAGTTGAGCCCCACACACCAGACCACATATTGCCTGCCGGACAGGGAAACCACAGAACACCAAGGCGATCGGATGTATTGGTGCTGCCGCCACAGACAAAGCGAACCCTGTATAGGTTCCCCACAACGACCCCAAAACTGCAGACAAACCTGGAAGCCCAGCGCTCGGGCCGCATCCAAGGGGGGAGCAGGACTCGGCGCCCTTTCAAGGTGGGGGGAGGGGCGGACCATCAATTCCAGCCCAAAACGAGCCCAACTTGACCCCTGGCCACAACCCGCTCTCGCTGACTCGTCCTCGGTTGCCGGCAATTGTAAATTTTAGTAGGGGACAGCTTTCCACCCGGTCAGCAGCCCCAACGCACCAGATCCGCCCAGTGCCACCGCCCAAGCATGTCGGCATCATCCCGCAGGCCAAAGAAATTGCCCCAACGGGCCCCGGACTCGCCGCCCAATACACCAGGGCTGCCTACCCCCAAGGGTGCGATACCGTACCACAAGGACCGCGTGTCCGCAAAGCACTGCGGACAAATATTACAATACCGCAACCCAGCGGCCGCCTAACCTATACCCCCCCTCAGGACAAGCAACCACGGCATAACACGCACCAGCTGAACCTCGGCAGGCAGCCCAGGCCGCCGACTTGTAGCTCTCTTGCCCCCTCACAAGCCAGGAAAACATGCGGCACTCCGGCGGCTGCAGCCACCCGCCCGGGCCCAACTCCAGCGCACAACAAACCCGGGAACCCATGTAGCTTCAATCCCCAGGCCGCCAACAGCTAGGAGGCTTGTCGGCCCAAACAAAGGCCCCTCGTGGACCCTCCTGTCGCGCACTCACCGCCTACTTCGAGGCAAAACCACAAGGGAGAGCGACTCCGTATGAACTTAAAAAGAGGGAATCCGACCCCGTAGCGCAAACCCTTTAATTTCTCAATGCCGCCAACCCCATCCTGCCAATGCCTGCCCGCAAGACCAGCCTGTGACCGCATCGTCCCCAATGCCCCGACGGGGGTGCAAATCACCCTCAATACACGGCTTCCACCAGACACCACACGGGAGGCCAGAAAACTTACCCCGAGACTGCAGGAATGCAGCCCGCGAGCACAACACTCACCGCGACCGAATGGAGAAACGACCCGACGCGCCAGCCAGCATGTCCAGGACAAAGGGACAGCATGGGGATCCCGCGGCATAGAGACGGCGAGGCTGGCAGCAAAGAGGCCGCTGGGAGGGTCAGAGGGGTATACATACCCTCCCTCCCCCCCTGGGCGTACCGGAAGTGACGCCCACACCCCCTGAACAGCGGGCTCCAGGCGGAAGCCCTCTGCTGCTAGAACGAGGGGTAGGCTTGTGCCGCAATGGCACTAAAGGGCCGCCCTTTTAGGGGGGCCCCCTTTGGGGGCGGCGGGCAGCCACATTCTTTTCCTTTCAGTTAAATATCATGCGAGGGGAGAGATACTTGAATCACCTTCCCCCCGCATGTCTCCAGTGCGCACTATTATGTGTATTGCAAAGTCCAATAAAATACAAATATTCAATATTTGCTGACATTTATTTTTGCAGACCAGCCAGGAAACTATTTTTAAAATATAAAATCTATATATTTTAGAGGCCAACTGCATTTGATGCCCCTCTACGGACTACTGTGCATGGTGCCGTACTTTAATGATCGCATTTGCGGATGAATGCATGCAACACTCACACATCATAGCTGCCAAGTGGTCCCATGTCATATAGAACATCTTGTCATCTGTCTCAAAGGCCAACAGTCTTTTCTTGTGATCTCATCTAGGTTACATGTGAAGTGATGGAATTTCCTGTGCTGTCATGCCCAGGCTAATTGCCATGTGATGTAATTTCGCTGCGATGTTATCGTTCTGCAAATTAGCATCTTTGAAGCCTGAAAAATCGTACCTCTTTTTCGTCATAGAATATAGACAAATATGCCAAAACGCAAGTGTTGTTCACATAGTGAGGACATGGCCAATATGCACTTATTCAACCGCATCCTTCTGCAAATGGCAAGCAATTCTGCTTAAATGGAAAACGCACAGCCAGCTTTCGTTGCATTGCTACTGGAAAAGGAACAGAAAGAGTACAAGACCATAAAATGTCAGCCACTCGTGCGATTATCTACGACCTTCTGAAATAAACATACTTTTCATACAGTTCATGCCCACTAGCGTGTCTACTATGAGTAAAAAACTAGGATTTTTTTAAGATCTGCGAAATATAACTCCAAATGTATCTATCGGTTGATGCTTGCTATTTGTCAAAAGGAGGCCAAAACCCACGACGCCTTCATAAAGATATGTATGTTTTGTCTTTTAAACAGACTCATAAAATTTAGTTGCAGCCGCAATCTGGACTGCATTCTGCCAAGCTCTACATATATAAATCATCCAGTAATTTTGGCATCCTGTGGGCTGGAAAGAATATCTTCTTGGGTAAATTTGAAGTGATGGAACACTATAAAGCATGTTTTGTAACTTGGCATGATAAAAAGGATGCTACTGCTTCTTTTACTTGGCTGGAGTTTTGATCAACTAAAATAATTCAGCAGAACAAATAAGGCTAGGGCGCCTTACTAAGGGATAAACTGATATTAAAATGTACTTCTGTATGTACGTCAACAGAGATTTCCAAGGCTGCCCCAGGGGTCATAGTACAACCAGTGCCGTAGGGGCGCAACGGGCATGTGTGCCTGTTTTCTGGGCCCCTGGGACACTGTAGTATTACAGAAGGAGGCATAGGCGCTTGTGCACCCACTTCTGCAATACCGATAGCACCATGCACATAGAGCACAGCTCTGTGTCCATGGGCTGTTACCTCATTAGCATGAGGGCATGGCACCATTCTAACGAGGGAAACACTTTGCCTCCATTTATGTGCCCTATTATGGGTACTGATGCAAAGGCAAAGAGACTGTCATAAGGCACACTAAGGGCCTAATTAAAAGCCTGGCGATTCGAGGACCACCAGACTCGTGGTGGTGTGGCTGTGGTGGAGCAGCCACTGCCGGACCGGCGGTCCAACTGCTCTATTACGAGTTGGGTGGTTGGACGGTAATTGGACCGCTGGCTCTGCCAGGGAACCGCCGTTCCCTGGCAGTGGCACAGTGGTCAGGGCCATTGTGAGATTCAGGTGGTGCTGCTGTAGTTTCAGGACCGCCAGTGTTTTCATGGAGGTCTTTCCTCCATGAAAAGGCTGGCAGTGCAAATACCCACTCCATATTTCACAAATGCATTGATCTTGGAGTAGTGCGAGTTTGTGATTGTCCTGGTGGTAGCACATTACTTGTAATATGGTGCACTGTCAATGTTTGTGCCTAGCAAAGTAAGATCATTTTCCAAAAAGATACTATTCCCCCCCAAAATGGAAATCCTGCTAATTCCTCCTCCAAAAATGATGGTATCAGGAATTCCAAAAGAGGTATACTAGGTAAAATTCTGAGCCACTCATTGAAAGATTATAAGGGCTCTAGTGTCACAGGCAATGTGGGACATTGCAGGGTATTTAACCGAGAACATGGGTAATCACAAACATTTTCGCTCTGGGGAAAAAGTATGGTCTGTGGCATAACCAAGGATTTCATTCCATATTACCCTCTAAATTAAGCCCCTATTATCTACAAGAGTCATAGATTTAATATTACTGTGTTATGCTGCATATACATTGTTATTCATCTACTAGAACCTGGCATAACCCTTCTCTGATTGCTATCACTACCTTCATCAGGCTCACTTGAGGTAAAAAAAAAAGTGCTATAAAAATCCTTTACAAAGATTTCCCAACAAGGTGTGCAATTCACAAAGCCAGGCACTGCTTATGACCTCACATATTACATCACTCATGACATGTGCTATGATATCATTGATAACATCACTGATTATAACTGAAATCATATCACTGTGCATGGCAAGTGCGCAAGTTATATTTACTTCATTTAACTATAACTGGTGAACTTCAGGGATTATTTTAAGTTTAAAATGTTATATTTCAACTTAAATTTTTTTCACTGTATGTCTTAGGTTTTGTTTTAATGTAAGTAAAATATTTTTAATATAACAAGCAAAATCCTTGGGTCTGAAAAAAGAGCACACAAAGAAGAGGAAGAAGACACTGACAATATCACACAGACCTAACTGTGGGATGATCCCTTTTAAGGACGAAATCCCTCACCCACCGAAGGTGGCATGCTTCATCATTTGGGATTCTCCTCTCAGAGGAAACCTGGTTCCTCTGAGGGCTACAACCCCCTCTCTAAGAGGGAGGAGCACAGGGATATTTTGAAGTCTACTCTACACGGATTTACTAAATCCACTAAATGAGAGACAAAGTGTAGGTGAGGGCGCAGCGCAAAAGAAGAAATAACGTGAAGGGAGTGATGTTAAAACTAGCTAGAGAGAATACAACACATCCTTTATTCATATATTCTCACTGCCAGGATTAAAAACAGTGCACCTGCGGTATAGATTTAAACCGCATGTGTCAGACGAAATAGTGTGACCTGGCAAGTAGCCCTCAGAGGAACCAGGTTTCCTCTGAGAGGAGAATCCCAAATGATGAAGCAAGCCACCTTCGGTGGGTGAGGGATTTCGTCCTAAAAAGGGATCATCCCACAGTTAGGTCTGTGGGATATTGTCAGTGTCTTCTTCCTCTTCTTTGTGTGCTCTTTTTTCAGACCCAAGGATTTTGCTTGTTATATTGATGTATTGAACTGGGGATGTAATCCTATGCAGGTCTTAAAATTTTTCCCTAGGACCCTCCTTCCAAACTTTCCTTTGTTTAGAGTAAAATATTTTTACCATACCTAGCAATAACATCACATTAACCTTTGTTTTTTCAGTGAATATAGACTATGAAATTAAATATGAGGGAGTTGTACGAAACTGGATTATTGGTTGAGTGGGGTGAAAACGCTACTTAAGCAACAACGGCAATCCTTTTCAGGGTGTACCACAAAAGTAAATTAGTTAATCTATGCTTAACCCCCTGGTAGCTTCGCGCAAAAGCAGTCAGGTTGAACTTAGAGGCAACTTGTAAAGTAGTTAAGTAGAACACAAAGAGTAATAAAGTAAAAACACAACACAAACAAAATCTCAAACCATTTTAGCAAAATAGAGAAAATGTAATGAATACAATGACACCAAAACAAATTAAATCAGAACAATAGAACCAGAGTTATGAATTGGTAAATGTTTTGAAGTGCCAACCACGGGTATCTGGTCACACAAGACTGGGGAAAACTCAAATGTTAAGGTCTCCTGCGATGGAGCACGGTTCAGATGCATGAGGTGGGTTGGGCCCGGTGTCCGCTTTCTTTTGGACTTAAAGGAAATGTTGACGAAAAGTTGAGGAGAAGGTAGAGTTCAGCGGGGCAAGGCAGCAACCTATGTCTAAGGAGGAGTCATTATTGCTTGGGAGTGCTGGACGCAGTCTCAGTGAAACCATCGATGATGGAGTGAAAAATCTCTGAGCAGGAGAACCCGCATTACCAGGCTGAGAGAGTCTGTTACAGGCAGCACTTCTAACACCACATCTAAGGGTCCAGGACTTGTGAGCACCACTGGAGGAGTTACAATTCACTCCAGCGGAGGCCAGGTACAGGGTTCAAGTTCCCTGTAGCTCACACAGGATGCCAGCGAACTAGCCCTTGGAGCAATTCTAGTAGTCCTAGGTTCAAGCAGTAAGGCAGGCCTCAAGAAACAGAGCAGTCCTCTGTGGAGCAAGGCAGGCCTCAAGCAGCAGGAAAGTCCTCTGGTAGCAAAAGGGCAGTCCAAAGGAGAACATGGCAGGCCTCAAGCAGCAGGGGAGCCCTCTTGGGGTCTAGGCAGTCCTTCAGAAGTTTTCCACAGGTCCAGGAGGGTACTGAAGAGTTGCACTGAGGTTCAATATACTTACCTGGTGGCAGCCTTTGAAGCGAAGAAAACTTTACCCCACTTTTGATTCTGAAAGTTCTTTTTTTCCCCTGAAGTTAGGGGTGACAGGAAACCAGTGACAGGTTCCTTTGGGTGTGTGTTGGAGGCCACATAGCAATCCAGACAGGATGGCCCATCCTGCCAACACTTAGTCCTCTTTATCTCACTGTCTGGGAGGAATACACAAAGTATAACAGCTAATCTATTCACAGTCATGTGACCGAGGACACTGGTAGCAGGCACCAAATGGTTAGGACAAGAAAAGGCTAAATTTCTAAAAGTGCCATTTTCAGAATTGTGACTCAAAATCCGACTTTACCATTAAAGAAGACTTTAAATTATAATTCATTTGAGTCTAAACCTGACATTTCTACCTATTCTCAATTAAAGGTTAGCACTTATTGAATGCAATAAGGAACCCAATGTTATCCAACGGGAGAGATAGGCCTTACAGTAGTGAAAAACAAATATAAGAGTTTTTCACTACCAGGGCATGTAAAACTTCAAAAACGCATGTCCTACGTTTTAAATACAATGTTCCCTCCCCTATGGCTGATTAGGGCACACCTTAGGGGTGGATTATATGTATTAAAAATAAAGGTGGAGGCCTGGCAAAAGGTTTATTTTGCTAGACCGATTTGGCAGCTTAAAACTCCACTACAGGCTGCAGTGATAGGCTTGAGACAAGCTTTAAAGTGCTGTTTAGTGGGTGACACAATCTGTTGTGCATGCCCACTAGTAGCATTTAATTTATAGGTCCTGGGCATTATGTAGTACCATATACTGGGGACTTTTAGTAAATTAAATGTGTTCATTGGGTGTATGCCAATTTCACCATGTTTTAGGGGGTGAAGGAAAAATGTTTGAGGGAAGACCAAACTAAGTAAGGATGTCAGGTCTAATAGGGCTGAATACTCCCCATGAATATTTTAATAATAAAGCAAAAAGTTATATATTGAGGGAGGTTGGGTAGCTCCACCCCAATATATATATACATCTGTGAGCAAGGACATTTTGTCCGAAACGCGTCAGAGTGCAGCTCTGTAAATAAACATCACCAGTGCCAAATACTTGGGATTCGTGTGGTCTCTGTTCGCCTGGCAGTGTGCGGAAGTGCGGAGACGGCGTGTTTTTATCGATATATATATATTGTTAGATTTGGGGGTCTCTAGTTGGCAGAGGTAGGTACCTTTGTCCAAATAGGGACCCTTGCGTCTAGTCAGGGAAAGTAGGTACACTCCCGAAATAACCCCTGCTCACCCTCTTGGTAGCTTGGCACGAGCAGACAGGCTTAGTTCAGAGGCAGTGTGTAAAGCATTTGTGAACACATACAGTAATCAAGTGACAACACTACAAATGGACACCACACAGGTTATATATTTATAAAAATAGGTATACTTTATATAGATTTATCACAAGACCATAAACGACAAAAATAATCCACAATACTGTCAAGAGTGCTTAGTTCTGATCAAAAGGCTTAATTCAAGGTTCTGTGCGAGTAGGTAGCCTCCTCTGGCTACGGCGATGTCGAGAACAAACAGAGTCTAACAAATCCAGCTGACCGCGTCGAGACGGGCCAACACAGCGTAGACAGACTCGGTCACAGTACCTTTTTCTTGAAGCGGCAGGCACGGGCGTGCGAGCCGAATGGCTGTTCGTCGCGGTCGCGATGCAAAAATGGAAGCGTTGCAGGACGCGTTGTCCCTCGATGCGGTGCAGGCAGCGGCTCGTTGACGTCGTTGAGACGGAGTTGGTGAGACCAAGGCCGGGCGTTGCAGGGCGAGACGGTGCTTCGATGCGGTGCTGGCAGGTTGCGGTGCGGCGACGGAGCCGGATTCAGGAGCTGGCGTCGATCAGTCCGGACAGCGGTGCGAGTCGGGCGGTGCGTCGCAAAGCGTGCGAGCGGTGCCCAACTCCGGTGCGGTCACAGGACTCGAACTCAGCAGCAGTGACCGTGTCGGTCGGACCAGTTCGATTCGGCGTAGCGAAGCGTTGCAGGACGCGTTGTCCCTCGATGCGGTGCAGGCAGCGGCTCGTTGACGGAGTCGGTGAGACCAGGGCCGTGTGTTGCAGGGCGAGACGGTGCTCGATGCGGTGCTTACAGGACACCGAGTCGGTCGTGAGAGTCGGTCACAGCTCCCTACCTCTGTAGCCACTGAAACAGAGTTTCCAGCAGCAATTCACAAAGGGGGTGAAGTCCAATGGTCCTGGGACTTCGGTCAGGGGGCAAGCTCTCTTCCAAGCCCTTGGAGATCCTTCACAAGTTGATGAAAGTCACAGCAAAGCAAAAGTTCCTTTCTCCTTTCTTTGGCAGTCAGGCAAACCACTGCAGGCCAATCCCCCAAGCAGCACTTCAGGCTTAGGGATAGTCTCTCCTCAGTTTCTTCTTGGTTCCGCTCCTCAGCAAAGGTTTCTTCTTGTTCCCAAAAGTGATCTAATCTTCCTGGGGTCTGGGTGCCCCTCTTATACCCTGATTCTCTTTGTTCTCTGGAGGCAGAGAGTCCTCTGCCTAGTCCAAAACCAGTTCTGGTCAGTCCTGGAGCACTTTGTTTTTCTGACTCCTTCTTTCCTTTCAGAATGTGGGGCAGAGTGCTCAGCCGCCCGGCAGGAGGTGGAGCCAGCATTGTGGAAGGCAGGCACAGCCCTATTCAGACCCAGGTGCAACTCCTCCCTCCACTCTGGATGCAGATCTTTCTATTCAGCCCTGCGCTGACTCACCCTGTCTCCTGTAGCCACCCCCAGCCCCTGTCACTCAATCTCCAGACAAGGAATACACAACCTAGCAGCGGCAGGCTTGGATAGTTAGGCAAGAAAATACCCACTTTCTAAAAGTGGTATTTTCAAACACAGAATGTTAAAACCAACTTCACTAAAAGATGTATTTTATCATCCTGGGTTCAGGCATACTAAATTCGTTTTTCTACCATGTTCCCGTGGTCAGTTCTGACTATAAGGTGTAATAGTCAGTCTGCCCATTCTGGCCTATGGGGAGCAGGTAGCCTTGCAATAGTGAAACACGAAAATGGCTGTAATTCACTATTAGGACTTGCCACACACACCAGGGCATGTCCTACCTTATACTTACAATGCACCCTGCCCTAGGGCCTACTTTAGGGGTGACCAACATGCAGTAAAGGGAAGGTTTAGGGACTGGTAAGTGGGTGTACTCACCAAGTCGACATGGCAGCCCTAGGCTGCACACAGGCTCTGCGATGGCAGGCCTGAGACACCTTTACAAGCCGCTTCTGTGGGTGGCACAACCAGTGCTGCAAGCCCACCAGCGGCATTGGATTTACAAGCCCTGGGCACACTGAGTGCACTGTACTAGGGACTGACAAGTAAACCAATCATCCAATCATGGAGTCACTAATACATGTATCAATTAACGATAGGGAGCACTTGCACTTTGGCACTGATTAGCAGCGGCAAAGTGCCCATGAGCATCTAGTCCAGCAAAAACATATCGGCAACAGTGGAGGCATTACGAAAAAATGGAAGGGAGACCCACGCCAAGGATGCCAGGTCTAACACGTGTCCCCTCCAGCTGAAATGTGGGGAGAACTATCCTACCCCTAGGGAGTTCTCATCGCTAAGGCGGAAAAATCTGGACAGTCCATCAGCATTGGCGTGTTCTGTACCAGGGCAGTGTTCCACCGTAAAGTCCATCCCCTGTAGGGAAATGGACCACCTCAACAGCTTTGGATTCTCACCCCTCATCTGCATCAACCATCTGAGGGGCCTGTGGTCTGTCTGAACCCGGAAGTGAGTCCCAAACAGGTATGGTCTCAGCTTCTTCAGAGCCCAGACCACAGCAAATGCCTCACGCTCAATAGCACTCCATCTCTGTTCCCGGGGAAGTAACCTCCTACTGATGAAGGCTACAGGTTGGTCTAGGCCCTCCTCATTGATCTGTGATAGAACAGCCCCTACACCATGCTCTGAAGCGTCGGTCTGAACAATGAACTCATTGGAGAAGTTGGGGGCCTGGAGCACAGGCGCCGTGCACATGGCAGTCTTCAAGGTGTCAAAAGCTTTTGACAGGCGTCAGTCCAAATCACTTTCCTGGGCTGCTTCTTGGAAGTCAGCTCTGTCAAGGGGGCAACAATGCTGCCATACCCCTTGACGAATCTCCGGTAATACCCGGTGAGTCCTAGGAAGGCTCTCACCTCTGTCTGGGTCTTGGGGGCTCCCAAGCCAGAATGGTATCAATTTTCGGTTGGAGGGGCGCCACCTGGCCGCTCCCAACCTGGTGTCCCAAGTACACCACAGAACCCTGCCCAATCTGGCACTTACTTGCCTTGATTGTGAGGCCTGCCCTCCGCAGCGCCATCAACACTTCCCAGAGGTGGCGCAGATGTTCTTCCCAACGGGCACTGAACACTGCGATGTCATCCAGGTAGGCGGCACTGAAATCCTCCAGTCCAACCAACACCTGGTTGACCAACCTCTGAAAGGTGGCAGGGGCATTCTTCATCCCAAAGGGCATCACCCGGAACTGGTAGTGCCCATCTGGTGTGGAGAATGCTGACCTCTCTTTTGCCCCATCAGTCAAGGCAATCTGCCAGTACCCAGAAGTTAAGTCAAACGTGCTGAGGTACCGCGCAGCCCCTAACCGATCTATGAGCTCATCAGCTCTGGGGATGGGGTGGGCGTCAGTCCTGGTGACGGAATTGAGTCCCCTGTAGTCCACACAGAACCGGAGTTCTGGTGTGGCACCAGGCGCGGCAGCCTTTGGAACCAAGACCACTGGGCTGGCCCAAGGGCTGTTAGAGGACTCAATGACCCCTAGCGCAAACATCTTGGAGACCTCCTCCTTGATGCAGGCTCTGACCCGGTCAGTCACCCTGTAAGCCTTGTGCTTCACAGGAAGACTGTCCCCAGTGTCCACATCATGGACGCACCAATGAGTGACACTGGGAACCAGGGAGAACAGGTCAGGGAACTGTCCCAACAGTTGGCGACAGTCACCCTGCTGCTCAGGTGTCAGGGAGGTAGAGAGGTTTACTCCCTCCACTGATCCATCTTGCTCCCGGGCTGACAGGAGGTCAGGAAGAGGCTCGGTCTCCTCCTCCATTCCATCATCTGTAGCTAAGAGCATGCCCACTTGGGACCTCTCCAAGTGGGGCTTCAGGCGGTTCACATGCAGGACCCGCAAGGGGTTCCTGGGAGACTGCAAGTCCACCAAATAGGTAACTGGACTCTTGCGCTCCACCACCGTAAAAGGGCCGGTCCACCTGTCCTGGAGCGCACAGGGCTCCACAGGGGCCATGACCCACACTTTCTGACCAGGCTGAAGCTCTACCAGAGTGGCATTCTGGTCGTACCACCGCTTCATCTCCTCCTGGCTGGCTTCCAGATTTGCCTCAGCAAGCTCTCTGAAACGCCTAGTCTGGTTCCTGAAGGCCAGCATGTAACTGTATACATCCTGGGGAGGTTTCCTGGGAGATTGCTCCCAGCCTTCCTTGACCAAACTCAGAGGTCCTCGCACCGGGTGTCCATAGAGGAGCTCAAAGGGACTGAACCCTAGAGACTTCTGTGGCACCTCCCGGTATGCAAACAACAGGCATGGTAAGAGGACGTCCCATTTACGCCTCATGGGTTCTTCCAGACCCATAATCATGCCCTTGAGGGTCCGGTTGAATCTCTCAACCAGACCATTTCCTTGAGGGTGGTAAGGAGTGGTGAACTTGTAAGTTACACCGCACTCCTGCCACAGGGACTTCATGTACTTGGACACGAAGTTGGTACCTCTGTCAGACACCACCTCTTGAGGGAATCCCACACGTGAGAAAATTCCCATCAGTGCCCGTCCCACCACGGGGGCCGTCACTGTCCTCAGAGGGATGGCTTCAGGGTACCGGGTGGCATGGTCCACCAAGACCAGGATAAACCTGTTGCCCATGGCTGTCTTGGGGTCCAGTGGCCGCACAATGTCAATACCCACCCGTTCAAAGGGGGTGCTGACCACAGGGAATGGCTGGAGAGGAGCCTTGTGCTTCCTCCCACTCTTTCCACTTGCCTGGCAAGTCTGGCATGTCCTGCAGTGAGTGGCGGCACTCCTGCGCATCTGGGGCCAATAGAAATGGGTAACAAGCCTGTCAAAGGTCTTGTCCTGCCCCAGATGTCCCGCTAACGGTACATCATGAGCCAACCCCAGTAGGAAGGCTCTGAAGCGCTGGGGTACCACCAGCACACGGGCTGACCCAGGCTCAGCAACCTTAGGCTCTGAATACAGGAGACCATTCTCCCAGTAAATCCAATGTGATCCAGACTGATCACCTGCTGCCTGGTCTGTGGCCTGTTGCCTCAGACCCACGAGAGAAGGGCATGTGTTCTGCTCCTCGCAGAACTCTTCCCTGGAGGGTCCTCCTTCTTGCTGCCAATGGGTCAGCTCAGGTAGGTCCCCCAGTTCAGCTACCTGTTCCCCAGTAGGCTCCAGGGCATCCCCCTCAGGGTCTGCCTCCTCCTGGACCGTGGGAACTTCGGGGGCCGGTTTCCCGCGCCCCCTGCCTCCTCTCTCTCCGGCAGGCACCTGGGCCTCCCTCTCAGGCTCCAGGTCCTCTTGAACACCTTTAGCTGCCATTGACCGGGTGGTCACACATGCCCAATCAGGCAAGCCCAACATTTCTAAATGCGCACTCCGCTCCACCTTAGCCCAAGGTGAGCTCTCCAAATCGTTCCCTAACAAACAGTCAACAGGCATGGCTGGCCTCACAGCTACTTGAAGAGTACCCGAGACCCCCCACTCAAAGGGAACCTGAGCCACCTTGCAGTGACTCTCTGTGTTGTCAGCGGCAACAACCGGATAGAATGCATCAGGGATAACCTGCTCTTTAGACACCAGGTGACACTTGACAGCTGTCACACTGGCTCCGGTGTCTCTCAGAGCCTCCACCCTATGGCCATTGATGGTCACCCACTGCCTGTATTTCTTAGTGTTCTCAGGCAGCGGGGTCCTAGGGACCATCTCAGAGTCTCCTAATGAGACAAGGGAAAACACTGTGGGATCCCCCCACCTTGGGCACCCAACTCCTCCCTCAGGGCTACACTAGCCAACTGCCGGGGGACTGCACTGGTGGGTGCTGGTTTTCCATGCAAAGGGCAACGAGGATCGTTTGCCTTGTGGCCAGGGGCGCCACACTTGTAACATACCAGTGGTCCCTGGGGAACAGGGGGCCTGTTAGGGCCACTGGCTTCTTCTCAGGGGGAGGCTGGGAACCTTTCCCTTGGTTCCCTTGGGGTTTACTTTGGGGCCCTTTATGGAACTCCTTCTGTTTACCCTTGTCCCCCCCACTCTTCTGCTGGGGACCCTGCCCACCCTTGGCGGAGTCTCCCACGTGACCCTTGTGGACCCGGGTACTCACCCAGCGGTCCGCCTCCTCAGCAAGCTGCCTAGGGTTAGTCAGCTTACTATCAATCAGGTGCTGGCGTAGCTCAGGAAAACAATTACCGGACAAGTGCTCCCAGGCAATTAAATCAAAGAGCGCCTGAAAATCAGTCGCTTTGCTACCCTTTACCCAACCATCCAAGGCTCTGCAAAAGAAGGTCACATATTCAACCCAGGTACTGCTTTCAATCTTACTACAGTTCCTGAACCTTTGCCTATAAAGCTCAGGGGTCAAACCATACCTAGTCATTAAGGCATCCTTCATGTGGCTGTACGAATTATAGACTTCAGAGGGCAAATCCAACAAGGTATCCCGCCCTTCACTAAGGAACCGTCCCCACAACCCCGCTCCCCAATCCTTCTCAGGGACCCGGTGGGAAGACATGGCTACCTCATAGGCTTTGAACCACTGCCCTATGTCATCATTTTTAAAAAACTCCTTCACCACATCTTTGGGAATATACACCCTAGCTTCAACAGGCCCAGGCGGTACACTGCCACCAGAGGGAGTAATCTCTAAGCTCTTGGCCTTCAATTCCAACTCCCTCAAAACTTTCTCATGTTCAAACTGCATTTTCTTTTCCTCTAGGGCCAATTTCCTAGTTTGCATTTGGAATTCTAACTGCCCATTCAGCTTGAGCTTGGTCAGCTCCATTTCGTGCATCCTACTCTCTTTCCTGTCCTCCAACTCCTCTGGAGACAGTCCTCTGGCAGAAACACTGCTACCTACTGGGGAAGGTAGTCTTCTAGCCCCTAGACCCAATAGCCCCTCCAGCTGCCCTTCTGCATTCTCAGCCGCCTCCACAGGGGCACTCCTTGATTCGACCCAGGCCCTCAGCGCCTTTTGAAGGTCCTCCTTCCTGGAGAGTCCGGTCATGGACACTTTGAACTTCTTGCAGAATTGCTTGAGCTGCTTAAGGGTGTAGCATTCTAGCCTCTCTTCTTCCCAATCACACTCGACAGAGGCTACTGATGCTGGTTTCTCCATCGTGACTGAACTTGGCATTTGCAAAAATAGGAAATCCCAGAAAAAATGCTATAAAAGTATGTGGTTGCGTTTTGGTCTGCACTCACTAAGTAGTGTTCACCAATCACTGTACATGAGTCACAAATGCAAGTCCAGAATCCTCACCGCTGACCACCAATGTTAGATTTGGGGGTCTCTAGTTGGCAGAGGTAGGTACCTTTGTCCAAATAGGGACCCTTGCGTCTAGTCAGGGAAAGTAGGTACACTCCCGAAATAACCCCTGCTCACCCTCTTGGTAGCCTCTGAACTAAGCCTGTCTGCTCGTGCCAAGCTACCAAGAGGGTGAGCAGGGCTATTTCGGGAGTGTACCTACTTTCCCTGACTAGACGCAAGGGTCCCTATTTGGACAAAGGTACCTACCTCTGCCAACTAGAGACCCCCAAATCTAACATATATATATATATATATATATATATATATATATATATATATATATTTATATGTATATATATATATATATATATATATATATATATATATATATATATATATATATATATATATATATATATATATATATATATCCAGTAACCAAGTTTCCCAAAATTCCAATTTCCAGCAGGAAAGAAAGGGTACGGACTCCTCTTAAGTGCAGTAATCTCAGTTTATTCACAACCGCTCCAGCTTGCCATGATGCATTTCGGTCACTGCCGTGACCTTGATCACATGAGGTAACGTCTCCAATGCAAAGCTTTTAACCACATTATCGTCCGATCACATGGTGCGGAATAGTAGTCACAATGAAAAACAGACTTAGCACACACTTTTTTCTCCTTATTTTGCTTATAAGTGCTTCAACAATACAATTTCATAAAAAATCATAAAAACCCAGTGTTATCTATTATTAAAACGTGTGTAACAAATTAATTTAAATTGTGTTTCATAAAGATTTTCGCTTATCGAACTGATAGCATAAGATAAGCACTCATTTAGACTGGCAGTCATTATATAAAGATACCTGACATAAGACTATTGAAACGACAAAGATTATGTGCAAAAATGCAGATGGAAGAAATCCGAAAGATATGACAAATTCATGCTTTGTCTCCAAATTGATGTCACTTAACATACATGAATATGTAAATACATTTAATAAATATGTGCAAAAGCGAAATGTTCCACATCATTATATATCCAAATAATATAATTGAAGACATGGGCGATTCCTATTGTCTATCTGCTTAATGCTGCTTATATATATATATATATATATATATATATATATATATATATATATATATACACACACACATATATAGTCACCAGTAGGTAGCTATAGTTACAACCATGTTTCCACAGGAAAAACGTTTTTTTGCCTTGCTTTATTCTTTGGCGCCGATGGCCAAAAAAACATTTTAAAAAAGGAGAAGGGGGCAGGGTAGGAATGCCCTGAACCCCTAGAGGTGATAGTGGGGTCCCAGAGGGACCCCGCCATTGGAAAAAAAAATGTTGGGGATTTGTGGCAGGAGCCATGCTGGATCATCAGGGATGTCATCAGTGATGTCATTTGAGATGTCATCAGTGATCTCATCAGTGATGTCACTGACCATGTCATAAGTAATGTAATATGTGAGGTCAAAAGCAGTGCATTGTGGGGGTATATGTTAAAATTTAGCTCAGGTAAGTATAACTACTTTATTTCTCTGGTTTTGTATGAGTGAAATGTCAGCCTAACTACAACTTCCCTGTAACTTTTGTTTTTTTCAGTGAATTTCTAAGATTTATTTTAAGTCTATTTAATTAACTATGATGTCTGTGTAACCTTTGGTTTTTTTCAGTGAATTTCTAAGGTTTTTTAAATTCAATTTCCTAACTAAAACGTCCCTGTAATCTTTGTATTTTTCAGTGAATTTCTATGGTTCATATATATATATATATATAGACCAACGTTAACTTGGAGGCTGACATTGTTGTCTGCAACACACACACTTTTTGTCTTTCGCCTCTCAGCCTACACATTAGCCTCATGCCATACTGTCAGAATCCATTCAGCATGTTTAGGGGAGCGATACACAGTGGGCTTTCCATAAAGCTTCTTGCCGCAGTTTTTTACAAACAATGTTCAAAAAGCAAGCTTGGCATCAATGTCACTGTCAGCATTGTCTGCATTTTAGTTAAGAGTGATCTCGTACAAAAGCTTTAATTGTTGTACGCAGCACATTATTATTATTTTTATGTTCACGTTTAAAATGGAAATTTAACATACTTGGACATTTTTTCTGAAGGGGTGAGCGCCTTATTTTGGAGTGCATTTAAACACACTGTTGTGTTTGTTAATACTAGCCCTACCCATAGGCAGGCAACATGTGTTTTTCCGTGTGCTTGTTAATAGGCTTGAGGGTATCATGATTGGCAATACAGGCTATCTATGCACTACGCATTTAATTTGCACCAATTTGCGTTGCAGTTCGCATGGGTATGTTCGTAATTATATTATGCTTCATTAGCCATAGCCTTTAATGTGATGATAGTCTCTGTGCATTTCGATATGTATATAGTGTTACACTGCATCATGGAACTACTTTCTTTAATGTTCATTACTTTCTTCTATGCCTATGAGGGGGAAGGGCTTTAAATGCCTGAATGTATATGGCGCTCGCCAGATTGAGAAAGGCTGCTGCGCAGCCGAAACGTGTCTCTTCAGTTGCGGGGTCGAGGGAGACCCGAGGAAAATAAAAGAAGCTGTATACCAACAGCCTCGAGTGCGTGCCTTCTTCCGGTGGGGAGTAGGATTGTGTTTGGTTATTATTCAGCATCAGCGGCCAACGCTGGTCACGCAACACCAGTCGTTGTTGGCTTTTCCCCTTTGACCGCAGTTGTTTTGGAGGAGCATGGGAGTGCTATGGGGACTGCCCCCAGGGAGCCTGCCGGAAAGAGGATACAAGGATGACAGCATTGGGAGCAATGGATCTCGTAGCAAGGCAGTTTTGCTGACTGCCAGCACGATGTGTGCGCTTCCCTGGTCTAGAAATGCCTTGCTCTACAGACCGGCAGTTTCTTGGTGACTGGGCACCGCGTAAGCCGATGCTGAAGCGGTGAGGACTGTATTGGCGTATTAAATTTTTTATTTACTGGCCTCCTCCGACCTCGCAAGTGTGTCTATCATAAATACACTGTGTGCTGCTTTACATAGTGAGACACTCAGACATTGTGACATTTTTCTGCCTAGATACGAGATCCGAGATTTGCCATTTCATCTGGCATGACTTGCATCAGATGTCGACATCCGGAACTTAAGAATCAATCGTGTTCCTTAAAAGATTGGAGTGTCTATTGTTTGCTTCGAGTGGGACATCTCTTATAACAATTTCGATGTGTACATCAGTTTTACTTGCTGCTATGTTCTTTGAGAGGCTTACGAAACTCGGGATTTGAATGTTACATTCAGGGGCATTATGGGGCTAGTAGTTGATTGTTTGTTACCAACGTTAACTTGGAGGCTGACATTGTTGTCTGCAACACACACACTTTGTGTCTTTAGCCTCTCAGCCTACACATTAGCCTCATGCCATACTGTTAGAATCCATTCAGCATGTTTAGGGGAGCGATACACAGTGGGCTTTCCATAAAGCTTCTTACCGCAGTTTTTTACAAACAATGTTCAAAAAGCAAGCTCGGCATCAATGTCACTGTCAGCATTGTCTGCATTTTAGATAAGAGTGGTCTTGTACAAAAGCTTTAATTGTTGTACGCAGCAGGTTATTATTATTTTTATGTTCACGTTTAAAATGGAATTTTAACATACTCGGACATTTTTTCTGAAGGGGTGAGCGCCTTATTTTGGAGTGCATTTAAACACACTGTTGTGTTTGTTAATACTAGCCCTACCCATAGGCAGGCAACATGTGTTTTTCCGTGTGCTTGTTAATAGGCTTGAGGGTATCATGACTGGCAATACAGGCTATCTATGCACTACGCATTTAATTTGCACCAATTTGGGTTGGAGTTCGTATGGGTATGTTCGTAATTATATTATGCTTCATTAGCCATAGCCTTTAATGTGATGATAGTCTCTGTGCATTTTGATATGTATATAGTGTTACACTGCATCATGGAACTACTTTCTTTTATGTTCATTACTTTCTTCTATGCCTATGAGGGGGATGGGCTTTAAATGCCTGAATGTATATGGCGCTCGCCAGATTGAGAAAGGCTGCTGTGCAGCCGAAACACGTCTCTTCAGTTGCGGGGTCGAGGGAGACCCGAGGAAAATAAAAGAAGCTGTATACCAACAACCTCGAGTGCGTGCCTTCTTCCGGTGGGGAGTAGGATTGTGTTTGGATATATATATATATATATATATATATATATATTATCTACTGGCGGTCGCCAGTAGATAGTTATAGTTACAACCTATTATCCATAGGAAATCCGCGACATTCTATTTGAAATAACTCTCTTGCCGGTTGACGTATCTTCGCGAAATTTTCAAACTTTGTGGCCCGCTCCGGTCCGCTCCTACCCTGAAAGTCTCGGGGGGATTCGTCAAGCGGGGGCCGAGAAAAAAGAGGGGTCCCAAAACGTGTTTTCCCCATGCACTTTTCCATAGGAAACTTTAGACACGGCTACAGCCCGAACTGCTGAACGGAATTACACCAAATTTGGCAAAGAGGTAGTTCTTGCTTCAGAAAGAACCCTTTTGTTAAATGGTGTAAATCCGTTCAGTAGTTGCTGAGAAAATGAAAAGTAAAAAGTTAGTGATATCTATGGCCGAGTAGGGTCCGCGTACCCTCAGCGCACCCTGCGCGCACCGTCCCAATCACGAGCTGCATGTTAATTGGCTGTCAGCTGGCTGTCAACATTCCGATTCAGGAAATGTTGGCAGCCATTTTGTCCCTCGGTAGAACCGAGGGACAGAAACAAGTGCGCAAAGCGCACAAAGGGGGCAGGGTAGAAACACCCTGACCCCCTAGGTTTGCTCAGGGGGTCCCACAAGGACCCACTGGGCAAAAAAAAAAAAAAAAAAATGTTTTTAAAAATCGGCAGGATGCGCTCAGGGTGCGCAAATCCTGCCGAAAAAAAAAAAATCGAAGCGCGGTCTTCCGCGCTTTAGTTGTATTTGCCCCGGGTGGCCCAAGTCCCGGGGGCATGGTGGGGGGTTTAATTTTATGTGTGGGGGCCTCAAAGGGCCCCCAAGCCCCGGGACCGCCACCCCCTGGCGCTTTTTAAAAATGGTGCGGGAGGGCTCTGAGCCCTCCCGCAGCCCCGGGGACCACCACCTCCCCGGGGCTTTTTTATTAATTGAGCAACCTGTGTGGGGGGCTCCAGCCCCCACACGCCCGGGAACCGCCACCTCCCCGGGCACTAACAAATTAAAATGGGGGTCCGTTTTGGACCCCCGAAGCCCGGGGACCACCACCTCCCCGGGGCTGTGCTGATGTAGGGAGGGGGCCGCGCGGCCCCCCTCCTGGAGCCCTTGATGGCCCTGGGGACCGCCACCCCCAGGGCCGGCTCCTGCAGTGTCCCGGGGTGCCTACCCCGGGACACTGTAGTTTGCTATGGCAGGACGGGAGCCTCGTGGCTCCCGTCCTGCCATAGCTAACTGCTTTGGATATTGGAAGAGAGAGCAGGGAAACCTGCTCTCTCTTCCAATATCCAAAGCACATTGCTTTTCCACATGGGGAGCAGCATGTCAGCTGCTCCCCATGTGGAACTAGCAATGCCGGCTCCCAAGGGACGTGGGGACCCGGCGGGACTGTGGGGGGATTGGGGACCCCCCCACAGTCCCCAACGGAGAGGGCCAGCCCCGGGGATGGGGTCCCCGGGGCAAGTAGTGGCCCAGGAGGGGGCCACGCGGCCCCCTCCCCAAAAAAGAAAAAAAAATGGAAAGGCCGGCCCCCGGGATGGGGTCCCGGGGCCTTAAATGGCCTGAGGAGGGGGCCACGCAGCCCCCTCCCAAGAAAATAAAAAAGGCCATGCCCCGGGGATGGGGTCCCCGGGGCCAATACAGGCCCAGGGAAGGGGGCCACGCGGCCCCCTTCCCGGTTTTTTTTTTTTAAATTAAATTTAAAAAAAGGGGTAAGGCCCTGGGGGATGGGGTCCCCAGGGCCCAAAAACTGGAAAAAGGAAGGGGGGCAACACAGCCCCCCTTCAGGGGACAATTTTTTTTTTTTTTTTTAAAACGATCGGGCACGCAGGCCCCGCCCCCTTCCTTCACCACTCTGCAAACGCGCCCTGGCGCGTTTGCAGAGGGGGAACAATTCCCCTTGAATACTGGGGGTCCCTGGGGGCCAACTAGCCCACCAGGAACCTCCAATATGCGCCAGGGGGCTGCGTTGCAGAGACGTCTAGAGAGGCCACACCCTTTTTACACCTCTCTGCAACGCAGCTCCGTGGCGCTTTTGGAGGTATATGGTGGGCTAGTTGGACTCCGGGGACCCTCAGGATTCAAGGGGACTTAATCCCCAGCTTAAAACGCGCCACGGGCGCGTTTGCACAGTGGTGAAGGGAGGGCGGGGCTTCAGGTGACATGTGTGCAAACAGGCCCCGTGGCGCGTTTTAAGATGGGGATTAAATCCCTTCAATCCTGAGGGTCCCTGAGGCCAACTAGCCCAACAGGTACATCCAGAAAGCGCCACAGAGCTGCGTTGCAGAGAGGTGTAAAGGGGTGTGGCCTCTCTACACGTCTCTGCAACGCAGCCCCTGGCGCATATTGGAGGTTCCTGGTGGGCTAGTTGGCCCCTAGGGACCCTCAGGATTCAAGGGGACTTAATCCCCCAACTTAAAACGCGCCACGGGGCGCGTTTGCACAGATGTCACCTCAGGCCCCGCCCCTCCCTTCACCATTGTGCAAATATTCTTCTAAAATCATCCGAAATACGAATTCCGATTTACTCACCTGTTATCAGGAGAGACCTCAGTGCTGTATCTTTCAGCCCAGTACTGGTCCTGAAAAGTAATTTTAACCGTACTTACCAGTAACTTGAATTTCCTTCCATAGGCTAACATTGATGGTTTCACTTGGAAATTCTTCTAAGTGTGGAGTTTTGGAACTTTAAAATATTCCTCTAAAATCAGCCGAAATACGAATTCCGATTTACTCACCTGTTATCAGGAGAGACCTCAGTGCTGCATCTTTCAGCCCAGTACTGGTCCTGAAAAGTAATTTTAACCGTACTTACCGGTAACTTGAATTTCCTTCATAGGCTAACATTGCCTGGTTTCACTTGGAAATTCTTCTAAGTGTGGAGTTTTGGAACTTTAAAATATTCCTCTAAAATCAGCCGAAATACGAATTCCGATTTACTCACCTGTTATCAGGAGAGACCTCAGTGCTGCATCTTTCAGCCCAGTACTGATCCTCAAAAGTAATTTTAACCGTACTTACCAGTAACTTGAATTTCCTTCCATAGGATATCATTGCCTGCTTTTTGCTGAAAAAGTTTCTAAGTGTTGATTTTTGAAACATACAAATATTCCTCTAAAATCAGCCGAAATACGAATTCCGATTTACTCACCTGTTATAAGGAGAGACCTCAGTGCTGTATCTTTCAGCCCAGTACTGGTCCTGAAAAGTAATTTTAACCGTACTTACCAGTAACTTGAATTTCCTTCCATAGGCTAACATTGACTGGTTTCACTTGGAAATTCTTCTAAGTGTGGAGTTTTGGAACTTTAAAATATTCCTCTAAAATCAGCCGAAATACGAATTCCGATTTACTCACCTGTTATCAGGAGAGACCTCAGTGCTGCATCTTTCAGCCCAGTACTGGTCCTGAAAAGTAATTTTAACCGTACTTACCGGTAACTTGAATTTCCTTCATAGGCTAACATTGACTGGTTTCACTTGGAAATTCTTCTAAGTGTGGAGTTTTGGAACTTTAAAATATTCCTCTAAAATCAGCCGAAATACGAATTCCGATTTACTCACCTGTTATCAGGAGAGACCTCAGTGCTGCATCTTTCAGCCCAGTACTGATCCTCAAAAGTAATTTTAACCGTACTTACCAGTAACTTGAATTTCCTTCCATAGGATATCATTACCTGCTTTTTGCTGAAAAAGTTTCTAAGTGTTGATTTTTGAAACATACAAATATTCCTCTAAAATCAGCCGAAATACGAATTCCGATTTACTCACCTGTTATAAGGAGAGACCTCAGTGCTGTATCTTTCAGCCCAGTACTTGTCCTGAAAAGTAATTTTAACCGTACTTACCAGTAACTTGAATTTCCTTCCATAGGCTAACATTGACTGGTTTCACTTGGAAATTCTTCTAAGTGTGGAGTTTTGGAACTTTAAAATATTCCTCTAAAATCAGCCGAAATACGAATTCCGATTTACTCACCTGTTATCAGGAGAGACCTCAGTGCTGCATCTTTCAGCCCAGTACTAATCCTGAAAAGTAATTTTAACCGTACTTACCAGTAACTTATATTTTCTTCCATAGGAATCCATTGTCTGGTTTTCAGCAAAAAAGTTTCAAAGTGTTGATTTTTACAAACTACAAATATTCCTTAAAAATCACCTGTATGACTTAAACGCATTCTTTCAACTGTTTACAGGAGATGCACCAGTGCTGGATCCAGGATCCAACACTGAGTAAGAAAAAGTAACGATAACAGTTTTTACCTGCTAAGTGAATTTCCTTCCATAGGATAACATTGGTGATTCTATGAGAAAAAGTTTCTAAGTGTCAACTTTTAAAATACAATAATATTCCTTAAAAATCACGACTGTAACCAAAACGCTTTTACTCAACTGTTTACAGGAGATGTACCAGGACTGAATCTAGGATCCAGTCCTGTGGTTAGAAAAGTAATCCATAAAGTAACTAATTGCATTTAACTAGAAATTCACATTGAGCTGAATGTTGCATTGTGTTTGAAAATGTGTTGCCCATTGCAACAACTGTAACTACTGTACTTAAAAGTCTATTGCCTATGTGCAAAGTATTTAAACTAAAGTAATTCATTCTGAGAAAGTATTTTTTGTAATGTAATGTATAATGTAATTACAATGTAATTTAAAAATAAAATATGTAAAAAAATTGTTTCTAAAAATGTAGTAAATCAGTATGAAAAAAATTTATATAACAATTAATACATTTAAAAATTGTCATTTACAAAACCTTTGAAATTCACTGAAAAAACCGTAGGTTTCAGACACGTTATAGTTACAAATTAGCATTTAAAAAACCTTTGAAATTCACTGAAAAAACCATAGGTTTCAGGGACGTTATAGTTACAAATTAGCATTTAAAAAACCTTTGAAATTCACTGAAAAAACCATAGGTTTCAGACACGTTATAGTTACAAATTAGCATTTAAAAAACCTTTGAAATTCACTGAAAAAACCATAGGTTTTAGGGACAGTTATAGTTACTTGGACATTGCACTCGTACAAAACCCGTGAAATTCCCCGTTATAGTTAGTTCAGCTAACTATAACTCGCGCCCCGCAATGCACTGCTGATGACGTCACATATTACATCACTCATGACATGGTCAGTGACATCACTGATGACATCACTCATGACATCTCAAATGACATCACTGATGACATCATCCACGTGATAATCTGATGCACCTCCTCACACCCTAATATAATCTTTGATACACCCACTCTAAATTACAGACTGCCATTCGCAAAACCATAGACACTCCAACACCAATAACTACATACCCACTCACTGATTCTTAGGTCTACACACACACATCCACTCACTCACCCGTACAGTCACTCATACTTACTGTCACTCAGTACAGGACTATCATATGCACTCTTACTCCTATATAGACACTCAAACAACGCCACTCATCCATAGAGATACTCAGACACCTAGTCAGTCATGCAAATAATTAAACACACTGCCATTTACTCACCTATACAGTTATACACACACCAGCTCACTTACTCATACAAATAGTAGCACATTGTTACGCTCTTATACAATCACTGATACAAGCACACACTCATCCATACAGCCACTATCACAATCACTCACTCTTGCTTATAGCTATTTATATACTCCAACACACATATATACTGCCTTTCACATATGTAGTTACTCACACATGTACCACTGGGACATACATTCACTCACTAACACACTCTTACACACACTTACCCACCCATACAGTCTATCACAGATGCACTCTTGAAACCATCCACCCAGTGAATCACCCACTCACACATCTATGCACAGAGTTGCACACACCCCTCCCACACAAACACTCAGGCACCCATACAGATACTCAGACAAGCATTCAATAACTCATATAGACACTCATTTAGCTATTCACAAACACATGCAGCCACTTACACAGCAACAGACAGACGGATACAGACATTCACCCAGTTTAGTCACTAACCCATGCATTCAGTAAGATACGTTAAATCACTCACTTATAGAGTCAGTCACGCACCTACTAAATCATCCATACAGACACTTACAAACCCACTCATTCTTCAATACGTCTTTTCCTATATATATTAAAAATATTTAAACTTTACAGAAACACACAGTCACTGGATGATGTCATCAGTGATGTCATTTGAGATGTCATCAGTGATGTCATCAGTGATGTCACTGACCATGTCATGAGTGATGTAATATGTGATGTCATCAGCAGTGCATTACGGGAGCGCGAGTTATAGTTAGCTGAACTAACTATAACGGGGGAATTTCACGGGTTTTGTACGAGTGCAATGTCCAAGTAACTATAACTGTCCCTAAAACCTATGGTTTTTTCAGTGAATATATATATATATATATATATATATATATATATATATATATATATATATATATATATATATATATATATATATTTAATGAAAAAAAGGTTGAAGTGAGCTCATAGTTAGGTAAATTTCTCAGTGCCAACATTAACGTTTTCGCCCCAAAAAAACACAGAAATTCACCATAGTTAGGAGCACTAGCTATAACGTGTGTTCCCACCATGTACTGCTTATGACCTCACATACAACATCGCTCATGACATATTCTATGACATCATTAATGACATCACTGATGACATCTCAAATTACATATAGATGACATCACTAATGACATCATCCAATGAGTGTGCTAGTTTGTTTTATAGTTTACTCAGTGGCGGGTAGTTGTCATATTACTTTTCTACCTAATTTTGGACACCTTGTATTCAGCTAATCTGTGTTTACAAAATGCATGTGCTCCTAATGCACCATAGCTGTGTAGAGGTTTAAACCTGTTATAATTTTTTTTATTCAAGAGTAGCTCTTCATGCAAGTGACAGTTGACCTATGTTCATTATGCTTCAGACAGGTTTTTGGGTTCTACAGAGAACTTTGTAAGCTATCTTGAGTTATTAGAGAAAATCTTGTAAGCAGGGTAATTTATTCTTAACATAAAAGACTGTGTGTACCAGGAACTAAGATATACATGTGTCCTAGTTTTGCTAGAATAGTTGAGCTATCTGTAAAGTTTTCATCACAGTGTGAAGGGTGCAGATAGTATGCTCTTTAGCACCTTCAGATTGTGGTTATTTTTAGCAAACCGTGCCTAAAGTGTTGTTCTTAGTAGATTTTTGTATTACTCTGTGGTGCATTTCTCATGAGAGTTTTTTTCATATAGAAAAAGTCGATGCTAATATGAAAAACGATACATTCATGTATGTGAATGAAATCGCATCTTTATTAACAAATTCACCCATTGTGAACTCCACATATACCCCGACTCACAAATACGTTGGCAGGCAGGCTCTGAGACCTAGGCCCGAGGCCACTAAGTCACAGGTGGGGTGGCACGTAGCCGCCAGACAGCGCACACACAGACAACCAAGATCGGTGCAGCCTACTGCACCTTCATTCCAGGGAATGAAGCAGATAATGAGACATTGACACTTGCCATCCAAGCACTGCACCGCTTAGAGAGAGGCATGCGTGATGAGGGAGGTGCCCCTGAGCAGGAGTGGTTTTCGATATGGTTCTCCTGGCTCCTCTGGTGGGTCTCTGGTTTGTGCAAGTCGCTATTGCCAGTTTTCATGGTGGTCCTATTTTTTGCCGGGTTTGTACTACTAGGGATCACCTGCAGTAAAAACACAGTCCTCAAAATGGGAATAATGCAAGTAACTAGAAAGGTAGTAATTGTCCAAAGTGATTATAATAAGCAACAGATCACCAATTAAGTAACTGTCGAAAGGTATGAGATAGTGTCGTTGACAAATGAACTAGAGGGCGGAATGTTAATATGGGAAAAGTCAATGTTAATATGAAGAATGATACATTCATGTATGAGAACGAAATTGCATCTTTATTAACGAATTAGCCTGTTGTGAACTCCACATCAACCCTGACTCACAAATACATAGTCAGACAGGCTCTGAGACCTGGACCCAAGGTACCTGATTGATAGAGCCCAGCTGGGGTGGCACTTAGCCGGCAGACAAACGCACAAACAGGAAACCCTAGATCAATCCCACAGATAGGCGCTGCAACACTACAATGGTCCAGGGAAAGTGGCCCCAATAACGCAAAAATGCCCGTAGGGGTATGCATGCTCCCAAAACCCCTTAAAGTCAAATGCAACTTGTTAGAAACATATAGCCAATCAGTACACTGCACACGCAGTGATCATGTGCTCCGCCTGCCGGACATCTGGACACGTTTCCCACTGGCCACAATGTGTCCACGCAAGGTCGAGACCCACCTGTACTTTCCATTAGACAATTAATTTATGACTCCAAAGGCAGCAGCTATCATTCCTGAAATACTTTATTGTCGACGATTAACTGTATAAAAAGAGGCCGCAGACTGATTGTAAATTGAGACAGCCCTCTGACCCTGTATCTGTAACTGCTCTCACAGCTGCTCTGTTTAATTAAGCAAACTGTTCTTGTTTTGCCAAACGCCTCTTGTCTCTTGCTTTTACAAGTATTTGATGTTCAAGCAACAATTTCACTGTCTGAAAACAGTGTGATACAGAGTAAACTCTCTCATTAGAGAAAAAACTGTTTACAGTACCTACTTTCCGGCTCATATCAACTTCATTTCTCAGTCTAGGTTCGGTGAGTGCATAAAAGCTGTCCATAGTGGGCATTTGTTTTTAAAATTGGCATTCACTATTTTGGCTTTCTGTCAACAATTGTATAGATATTGAACACTGCAGTGAATGAGTATTTCTCGTATATATGTGACTGATTGTTAATTTGATTTATGGTGCCAATAAAGTTTATGGTAGAGGTTCAATGTTACATATAATGCTTGTTTTCAACATCTAAGTGAGTTGTGTGTGTGGTGGCACTTGTAATGGGTAATTTTCTTCTGAGCTATTTTGTACTTACTGTCAGGCTTCTAATGTCATACTAATTTATAGAGCAATATGTGTAAAAGTGATGTTTGGATGATGTCATCAGTGATGCCAACAGTGATATAATCAATGATGTCATTTGAGATGTCATCAGTGTTATCATAAATGATGTCAAAGGACATGTCACAAGTAATGTTGTATGTGAGGTTATAATAAGCAGTGCACAGCAGGGACGCAACTGGTGATTTTCTGTGTTTTATTTTATTTCAAAACATTAATGTTGTCACTGAGAATTTTACCCATCTATAATCTTATTTTAACCTTTAGTTATTTCAATGAATTTCTAAAGTTTAAAAAAAAAAAAAAAAACATCTTTTATCACACTGAACTATAACATTACTTTAATCTTTGTTTTTTTCAGTGAATTTCTAGTTTTTTTTTAAGCAATTTTTACTTAAGTGTATGTATGGAAGAATAACTTAATAATATATCCTGTGTGCGGACATTACTCTGAAAGGGAAGGGAATTGCTTTTGTATTGTAACTTATTAGGAAAGGGTGCACACTTTGCAAAATGTTTCTAAGAAATGATGTTTGAGTATGAAACAGAGTAATACAACAATATTTGTGTTGAGATTGTCTATCGCCTCAGTTCTTCTGACTCTCATACTGAGATATTTTCCCTGCAAGTTCATTAATATTGTAACAGCATACTTTCTTTTCATAGCCTTTGTATGTGTTTTAACATTAAAGTCATAATTATAATTCAGAAAGAGAGTAATCTGCTTTTATTCTATTAATCTATTTTTCAGTGTGTGATTATTCACTACAATTCTTATATTTTGTTTTAATCTACTGTTTAGAGTTCTTTTTCATGTGTTCAGTTATTATTTAATAATAATCTGTATAAAGAGAGCCATTAAAATATGGTTGTAAAAATCTATTTTTTTTTAAATGGTGGTGACTCTAACGAGACGCTTGCGGGAGTCGAACACACCATCCCCTGCGTGAACTCCAAGGGTGATATACTTCCTCGTCGGTTCTCGCAACATTTGGGATTAGGTTAAGAGCAGTGTTTTCCTGTAACTCTGAACAAAGTAACAGATTACAGAAGTTGATTATGTTAGTAAAATTGATTATGATTTGTTCCATTGAATATATAAAGCAATAATATTTATTACAATTTCACAAGACACTTGTGGCAGTTGAACACACAATCCCCTGCATGGACTCCCAGTGGGCTATAATTCCTGTTCGGCTCTCGTGATCTACCCGTGAGATGGTGCATTTGCAATTAGGTTAATAACAGTGTTTTCTTAGAATTCCGAACAAATTAAGACATTAGAGATGCTGATTGGCTTGGAAAAATTGATTATGAATTGTTCCATGAAACATATAAAACAATAATATTTTTACGATTTCGCAAGTCACTTGTGGGAGTCACACGAGAGGTCCGGGAGAGGAACCACACCCTAAGAAAGGATTGTGATTGGTTTATATGGATGTCTTTGTTTATAAGAAGAAGATTCCATCCCTTTTGCTTTATTTCACTATTGGATTTTGGTGAGAGTAGACGTATTTGGCTTGCTCTCCTTTTCTGTTTACCTCTGTTCGCAAAGATTTCTTCATCAGATTCAGGTCAACAGCTGGGGGCTTCTGCACTAGCTCAGTCAGCTCAGCCACCCAAGGTATTCTTGGTGTGGCAGTTCTTTGACATGAGGTCAGGTGCCAAGAAAGTTTCAAGGAAGTAAATTACCTGTAATCTTTGCAGCAGAGTTCAGCCGGGGGAGCAGAAATAAACAATATAGCATGAGTGCCACAGAGATGCGGAGATACCTGAGGTTAATGCATCCACAAAGGCTTGCAAGGGCAGAGTTGTCTCATGCTGCTGAGCTAGACAACTCTACAGAGGCTTCAACATCATTTGCTCCAGGCAATACTGTGCTTGCACAGGTTCTAAGTGCACAAGCGGACAATATCCCTGTTTTTTTTAATAAAGCGCTCTTTTGCTGCTTGTGTAAGCAGATAATTGTTTCGTCAGTGACAAGCAGATCTGCCTAGGATAAACTTGTACAAGCGCACAAGTGCCCCCCAGACAGTAGTTTTAAAAAAAAGTTTTTTGTAGATTTTTCTCCTTTTTGTTTTTAAGGAGATGCTGTTAGTGTTTGTTTAACACTTCAAGTTGTATGTTTTTCTCGTACCCTTTTAAAAATATATTAAAATACCAAAAACATTTTAAAAATGTTTGAATATGCAAAAATAGTTATAGTTGTTGAAAACTGCTAACAAAAATGGCTCTTTTTAAAGCTACCTTATACTTTCATGAGCTATGTTGTTTGTACTATGTCTCTCTTTTCTTCCCTTCTCCAAAGCTCTCATGAGACTTTTGCAAGAGCCAGGTAGGCAATCCCTCGAATGCAGTGCTTCCTGGTTTGATCTTACGAGTCTCTCACAAGATCGTACTTTTTTATAATGGACTTTTTATTTACACTGAATATATCCTGATGTAGTATGTACAATTTATATACACTGGAATAGTAATAGTGTGTTTAGTTTAATGAAATGCAATCCGTTATATAATTGTGGAGAAAAATAAATCACTTAGATTTATGAAAAAAACACGTTTATGTGTCTGAGACCAAATTTGAACATAGCACACATTGTTATTATTATTATTAGAAAAAGTTCAATCACTACTTTTTTACGATCTCACAAGAGTCTCACGAGATTGTAAACACTTTTTTAGAGGGAGAATTTAAACTTTCTGTTATTACAGTACTTATGCCTTATAGTCCCCATTAGTAGGGTGTGGGGTGGAGGTGGAGTAGACTCTCAAATGAGACCTTTTCACAGTGTAACAGTAGGGTGTAAGGAGACACTGGGATCTCGCTGACACCTCTCCACAGCGTAACAACGGTATATAGTAGAATATGGGGAGAGACTGGCCTCTCCAGTGAGACCTTGCATGAAGATAACGAGTGTGTAGAGTAGGTGTAAAGAGACACTGCCTCTCCACTGACATCTTTCCACAAGCTCAGCAGTATGCATAGTTGGGGGGAAAAGGTATTCACCTCACATATAAGACCTCAGTATTCTACAATAAGCATAACAAGTACAGGCCTCTCCACTGAGACCTCTCCCCAGGAAAATAACCGTATATATTAGGCAGTGGGAATGGATTTGACTGTCCAGTCACAACTCTCTCCAGATTGACAGACATATATGGTAATGTGTAGGGAAACATTCTTCTCTCCACTAACATCTATCTCCAGAACAACATGGATGTGCAGTATGGCATTGGCAAAGAGTGGCCTCTCTGCTGACACCTCTCCCTAAATCAAAAGACACAGTGGTGTCTGGGAAGGGAGTGACCTGTCCACTAACACATCTTAATAGGGTGAGAGGTGTCTGTAGCAGGGTTTGAGAAACATTTATCTCCCTGCTCATACCTCTTCCCATGCTGATAGGTATCCATTGTAGACTATGGAGAGGAAGTACCCTGTTTGCTGACATATCTCTCTTGCATGATAAGTCTTCCTAGTACATTGTGGGAAAAGACTGGCCCCTCTCCTGTAACCTGTGTCTTGGATAATGAGTGTGACAATTCGGCTGTGAATAAAAATGCTTACCTCTGCTGTCGCAGTTCTTCCAAGGATGTCAGATGTACAAGTAAAGTGTGGGAATGAAATTAACGTTATGCTGAGAAGTCTGTCTTGCAAAACAACTATAGAGACCATGATGTTTAAACACACTGCCCTGCCAGCTGAGACATCTCCCCAGAGTAATATGTGTGCAAAGTAGGCTATGAGTAGTAGGGTATAGAAATGCAGGGACACACTCACCTTTACGTCAGACCCCTCCCAATGGGTACAATGAGGAGTGGTAGGGTGTGCACAGGCACAGACTTCTCTGCTGAAGCTTCTCTCCAGAGTCACAAGCATATATAGTAACATGTGAAAAAGAACTGCCCTACAGTAAGAACAAGGACTGATCTCTCTAGTGAGACCTCACTGTTTCATGAGAAGTTGTCATAAGGTAGTCATATAATTGCCTTCTCCATTAACAATTCTCTGTAGCACAAAAGATATGCATATTGAAGCTAAACACATATCCGAATCTTTAGCCCATCACCCTCACCCCCTTCCAACATGCAGCAACAAACTGCTCCTAGTATGAGCCAAAGCACAGCCAGAAAGCTGGACCACAAAGCCTCTCAACAACAAAGCTTAGAGACCTAAAACAACAAGAACCACAATGTCTCTGAGTGAGGTGGTGGAGCTAGCCAAATCCTACAACCTGGAACTTCTTGGAATTAAACCCTCCGCTACGATCCAGGTCATTATGGTTCTAGGAAGAAAAGCCACACCAAGCGCATCCCATCAATATTCGCCTGACTTTTTCCTCCAAGCACTGCAGAGAAACCAAATGTGTGCTCATTAGCTGCAGATCTACAATTAAGCATGCTGCGGAACTAGCAGAAACCACCCTGAACCATGACATTGGCATCGCAATTATCACAGAAATATGGCTTAATGAATTATCATACTTCATACCGATCAGGGACACACTAGTCCCACCAAGATTTTCAATCATCAAAAAAGACAGGAAGGACCTCCACGGTGGAGGCATTGCTGTTATACACAGGAATAACATCAACATGGAGGAAACAGACACCCTAACATACAAAACATTTGAATATCTCACCACCATCTTAAGGATGAAAGACAACATAACTACGAACTGTCACCTACTCTACAACCCACCAGGAAACATACTCTCTTTTCGTGAACACTTAGCAGATCTGATAACACACTGCTCATTGTAGGACACCAAAAACATCATCCTTGGGGACCTCAACCTTCACTGGAATGATGAAAGCAATGCCCTAATCCAATCCGTAAATGACCTCCTACTCAGTAAGAACGTCTCCCAGCAATGCAAAGGTCATACCTATAACAAAGGCTCAACTCTGGATGCTATCATAGCTCAGGAAGAAACACTAACTATCGACAACATCCTCCCTGTTGACTGGTTGGACGAACACATCATTCTGTTCTACATCAACATAGCACCGCACCACCCAACTTGCAAACAAAAAATCCTTCAATGGACGAGAAACATAAGACAAATTCCCTTAGAGGACCTTAAGAAACAATGGGGTCACTACTCCCCCCATCGGATAACCTCTCAACAACCAAGCTCACCACCCACTACAACTCAACAATATCCTCCATATTGAACCAAGTAGCCCATCTGAAACTGAAAAGGGTGAGAAACAAACCCTCGAGATCCTGGTTCAATAAAGACCTAATCACTGAAAGAAGACAGCTTAGAGCGGCAGAAAGACCCTGGCAAACTAATCCATCCACAGCACACCTAGATCAGCTGAGGAGGGAAAGCAGGAATACAAAAAAAACATCATGAAAGAAAAAGCTAGATAAGGCTAAAAACCTCCCTATCAAACAACAAACCTCCAAGCCATCCCTAAATAACCCTCAGATCTCCAAAGAATGGTGTAACAACTTTGCCCATTTCTTCAATAATAAAATCTTGAAAATAGAGCTCTATCTTGAAGATTACCCTCCCAGTAAGGTAGATATTAACCCACCTTCTCACTCCACAGCCATGCTATCAATGATCATTCCACAGGACAACAACTGATGCAATCCAAGGGCCCCACAAAACTCCTACAAGCTGGAAGGTAATCAACCCACTCTCAGAGGACATATCTGTTCTGTTGGCTAAGTCCATACCCTCCTTCCACCTGGCGGACCCCCTCCCAGCATCCCTTGCAAAAACACTTAATCACGCCTAACACCCCTCTGGGCTAGGATTATAAACAGCTCCCTGATGACTGGAGTGATGCCAGACTGTCTCAAACTTGGTCAAGTGATACCACTGCTCAAAACACCAGGAACAGACCCGAATGACCTCAGCAACTTCAGACCTGTCTCCAATCTCCCCTTCCTAGCCAAAACCCTAGAAAGATGTATTATCTCACAACTAAACCAACACATCAACAAATACAATCTCCTGGACCCTCATCAATCGGTCTTCAAAAATGGCTGCAGCATGGAAACAGCTATACTGATGATAGTAGATGACCTCCACAAATCCCTGGATACAGACCAATGCTGCCTACTCATACTCCTAGATCTATCAGCGGCCTTCCATGTGGTCGACCACAAACTTCTCTTGGATTCCCTTCAGAGAATTATCAGTGCGGAAGGGTTGGTCCTACGATGGTCACGTCTTTTCTACAAAAGCGCTCTCAACAAATATAAATGAGTAATCTGACTTCTGACAAAATTAAAATTGCTCGGAGTGTCTGTCCTGCCTACACTATTCAATATCTCCTTGGAGCCCCTCACTGTCATTCTCAACCAAGCAAACATCCCCTTCCATCTATATGCAGATGACACCCAGCTCTATTTGGAAATCTCCTCACTAGATGAAGTACACCGACTAAACACCACCCTCAAAGAAGTATAACACTGGCTATCTTGAAACCACCTAAATCTCAACCAAGATAGGACAGACATTCTGCTCATATCAAAGACAGAGCAGTCCCCATAGATGCAAGAATGGCTAAACTCCATAGACGTTCTGAACTGCAATCTCACCCTAGCCAACTCACCTTAATCTCTAGGAATCACACTGGACCCCAAACTGAGCATGAAAGATCATATAAAGAACAGTGTAAGGAGTGCCTTCCACAACCTGAAACTTCTGAACAAAATCAAACCCTACCTACTGATGAACAACCTCAAATCTGCCACTCAAGCGCTGGTGTTGTCTAGATTAGATTATGGGAATGCTACCCTCACAGGCACTGCAAATTCCCACCTTGCACCCCTTAGAACCACTCTCAACTCAGCAGCCAGAATGGTCACTGGAATAAAAAAATATGGCCACATCCCCCCAACCTTTAGTTCTCCCTTTATCCCTCCCCTATTTCCTCCCTCATGTGCAACCATTGACTTATTTTTATCTTATCTCAGATGTGTGATTATACTCGCTATTTGTAATGAACATGCAATGTTGTAAAGTGATCTGATATCCTCGGGTCTTGCCAGTACTATATAAAACTCCTAAATAAATAAAATAAATAAATAAAACACATTGTACCGTATAGATATCTAAACATGCAGCAGCACTTCTGCACTCCCTGAAGACGGAACTGCCAGTTTTAGTCAACATTACAATACTGCAATAATATTCAAATCTATGACAGCTATTAATCAAACAAATAAGTAGTAACTTTAAACTTTTTAAAAAATATTTTCTGTAATGTTTGCAATGACTTCACGATAGTCTCGACATCCCCGCAACGGTGCAAGGAGGCCGTGCTGGTGATCGCCGCGGCGTCACGAATGTCGCGAATATCGTGCGCAATTAAAAAAAAATCAATTTTGGACAAATAACTTGTGTCAGTAACACAATAAATTTCTCAAACATGGGGTCAGAGTGTCTCCACCATAACACCTTATGCTAGTTCCACACAAACTTTCAGCCCCGGGAACCGTTCCCAAATGATAAAATGGCAGCCGCAACTTTCGGTTTAGGTTGTGTCCAACCAATCACAGCATTCCTGATTGCGCTTGCATCTGCGATTAATCGCGAAACCATTCTGAAATATCTGCGGCCAGAAATATATCTATTATTTTTGGCTTACATTTCTCAAAAACTACTGGGCGAATTTGCATAATTATAGGCAAGTCAAAAAATGCTTTTCCTATGGAAACTAGGTCCTAACTATAACAACCTATTGGAGACCGGCAGTAGGCCGAAACGCGTCTCTCTGGTCGCAGGGTCGGGGGAGACCCAAGAAAATAAATATTGCCGTATCCTCACAGCCTTGTGTATGTGCCTTCTTCAGTTGGAGTAGGATTTGGTGTTCATATATATATATATATATAGGACGAAACTCGCGTAGTCATGCAAAACACAGTTCAAAGATGCTGCGCCCTCCGGCCATATTAGAGATGATTTATTTCATGATTTAAGTAAACACGATCAACTGTATATATATTCACTGAAAAAAACACTGGGGCGTTATAGTTAGGAATTAGCATTTAAAAAAACATAGAAATTTACTGAAAAAACCACAGGTTTCAGGGACGTTATAGTTAGGCTGACATTTTACTCATACAAAACCAGAGAAATTTGGCTGTTATAGTTACCTGACCTAACTATAACTGGCGCCCCGCAATGCACTGCTGATGATGTTACATAATACATCACTCATGACATGGTCAGTGACATCACTGATTACACCACTGATGACATCTCAAATGACATCACTGATGACATCACTGATGACATCATCCAGTGACTGAGTGTTTCTAAAAAGTTTAAGAATGTTATATATATATACGCCAAGGTGTATTGACGAATGAGTGGGAGCATGAGTGTCTGAATGGATGATTTAGTAGGTGCGTGACTGACTGTATAAGTGAGTGATTAAACGTGTCTTAGTGAATGGATGGGAGATTGACTAATCTGTGTGAAGGACTGTATCGTCTGCCAGTTGGTATGTAAGTGGCTTCATGGGTTGGTGAGTAGCTACATGAGTATCTATATGGGTTAATAATTGGTTGTCTGAGTACCTGTATTGGTGCCTGAGTGTCTGTGTGGGCGGGTGGGGGATGTGTGACTCCCTGAATGGATGTGTGAGTGGGTGATTCACTGGGTGTATGGGTTCATGAGTGCATCTGCGAGGCGCTGTATGGGTGAGTGAGTGTGCGTATGGCTGTGTTGGTGAGTGAATAGATGTCTCAGTGCTATATGTGTGAGTAACTACATATTGAAAGGCAGTATATGTGAGTGTTGGAGTATATAACTGACTATATGTGAGAGTGAGTGATTGTGAGAGTGGCTGTATGGATGAGTGTGTGCTTGTGTCAGTGATTGTAGAAGAGAGTAAGTATGTGTTACTATCTGTATGAATAAGTGAGGTGGTGTGTGTGTATAACTGTATAGGTGAGTAAATAGCAGTATGATTGATTCTTTGGGTGACTGACTAGGTGTGTGAGTAACTCTATGGGTGAGTGGCGGTATGTGAGTGTCTGTATGGGTATATGAGTGAATATATCAGTGGCTGTATTGATGAGTGACTGCGTGTATGAGTGACTGTATGGGTGAGTGAGTAGATGTGTGTAGACCTATGAATCAGTGAGTGGGTATTTACTAACTTGTATTGGTGTGTCTATGGTTTCGAGAATGGTAGTCTGTATTTTAGAGTGGGTGTATGAAAGGTTATATTAGGGTGTGAGGACGTGCATCAGATATTAAGTGGATGATGTCATCAGTGGCGTAATCAGTGATGTCATTTGAGATGTCATCAGTGATGTCACTGACCATGTCATGGTTTTTTAAATGCTAATCCCTAACTATAACGTCCCTGAAACCTGTGGTTTATTCTGTGAATTTCTAAGGTTTTTTAAATGCTAATTTCTAACTATACCTACATAGGTAGGACATGTACAGAAAGAGGAAGAAAGGCGCAGAAAGAAGCAAGAGAAGTGCAGAAAGAGGGAAGAGAGGTAGAGAAAGAAGAAGAAAGGTGCAGAAAGAAGCAAGAAAAATGCAGAAAGAGGCAACAGATCTCCGGAAAGAGGAAGAAAGGTGCAAAAAGAAGCAAGAGAAGTACAGAAAGAAGCAACAGAGGTGCAGAAAGAGGCCTACTTCGACTGTACCTTACCACAGACTCATACAAAGTAGCTTAATCACTAATCCTTCTCCCAAGATGTATTGAACCTCACTTTTCTCTTGAAGGTCCACTATTCATCGACTGCTCATAATGTTAGGCCTACCAAATGTAAAACAGCAATCCTAAGCATATCACTGTTGTAAGTCTGACTAAGTTTGGGAAGGTATGCATGCGTGTGTCTCTGCTTTTACCTAGTGACATGTTACATAAAAATAAACATACAAATACTTGACTGCCTGTGTTTCAAACAGCATACTCTGTAAATTTGTGTACAAAAATGTAGAAGAAAGAGAAGTGCAGAAAGAAGCAACAAGGGTGTATAAAGAGGGAAGATGGGTACAGAAAGAGGCAAGAGAAGTGAAGAAAGAGGCAACAGAGGTGCTGAAAGAGGCAAGAGAAATGCTGAAAGAAGCAACAGAGGTGGAGAAAGAGGGAAGAGAAGTGCACAAAGAAGGAACAGAAATGCAGAAAGAGGCAAGAGAAGTGCAAAAAGAAAGAACAGAGGTTCAGAAATAGGCAAGAGCACTGCAGAAAGAGACAAGAGAGGTGCAGAAAAATAAAAGAAGGGTACAGAAAGAGACAGGAGGGGTGCAGAAAGAAGCAAGAGAGGTGCAAAAAGAAGCAAGAGAAGTGCAGAAAGAAGCAACAAAGGTGCAGAATGAGGCAAGAGAACTGCAGAAACAGGCAAGACGGATACAGAAAGAGGCAAGAAAAGTACAGAAAGAAGCACCAGAGGTGCAGAAGAAGGCAAGAGAACTACAGACAGAAGAAAGAGAGTTACAGAAACAGGCAAGAGGGGTGCAGAAAGAGGGAACAGGGGTGCAGAAAGAGGCAAAAGAGGTGCAGAGAAAGGGAAGAAGGGTGCAGAAAGAGGCAAGAGAGGTGCCGAAACAGGCAAGAGGGGTACAGAAAGAGGCAAGAGAAGTACAGAAAGAGGCAAGTGAGGTACAGACACAGGCAAGAGGCGTACAGAAAGAGGCAAGAGAAGTGCAGAAAGAAGCAAAAAAGGTGCAGAAAGAGGCAAGAGGGATACAGAAAGAGGACACGGGGGTGCGGAATGAGGCAAGAGAGGTGCAGAAAGAGGGAAGAGAGGTGCTGAAAGACGCAACAGAGGAGCAGAAAGAACACTAAAAGTGATGAAAGAGACAAGAGAGTTGCAGAAAAAAACAAGAGAGGTACAGAAAGAAGCAAGAGAAGTGCAGAAAGAAGCAACAGGGTGCAGAAAGAGGCTAAAGGGATGCAGAAAGAGGCAAGAGAAGTGCAGAAAGAAGCAACAGAGGTGCACAAGGAGGCAAGAAAACTGCAGAAAGAGGCAAGAGTGTTGCAGAAACAGGCAAAAGAGGTGCAGAAAGAGGGAACAGGTGTGCAGAAAGAGGTAAGAGAGGTGCAGAAAGAGGGAAGAGGGGTGCAGAAAGAGGCAAGAGGGGTACAGAAAGAAGCAAGAGAGGTGCAGAAAGAAGCAAGAGAAGTGCAGAAAGAAGAAACAGAGGTACAGAAAGAGGCAAGAGGGGTGCAGAAAGAGGCAACAGGGGTACAGAAGGAGGCAAGAGAGGGGCAGAAAGAGGGAAGAGAAGTGCATAAAGAAGCAACAGAGGTGCAGAAAGAGGCAAGAGAAGTACAGAAAGAAGCAACAGAGGTGCAGAAAGAGGCAAGAGAACTGCAGAAAGAGGCAAGAGAGGTGCAGAAAAAGGTAAGAAGAGTACAGAAAGAAGCAAGAGGGGTGCAGAAAGAAGCAAGAGAGGTACAAAAAGAAGCAAGAGAAGTTCAGAAAGAAGCAACAAAGGTGCAGAAAGAGGCAACCGGGGTGCTGAAGGAGGCAAGAGAGGGGCCGAAAGAGGGAAGAGAGGTGCTGAAAGAAGCAACAGAGGTTCAGAAAGAAGCAAGAGAAGTGATGAGAGACAAGAGAGTTGCAGAAAGAGGGAAGAGAAGTGCATAAAGAAGGAATAGAAATGCAGAAAGAGGCAAGGGAAGTACAGAAAGAAGCAACAGAGGTGCAGAAGAGGCAAGAGAACTGCAGAAAGAGGCAAGAGAGGTGCAGAAAAAGGGAAGAAGGGTACAGAAAGAAGCATGAGGGGTGCAGAATGAAGCATGAGGGGTGCAGAAAGAAGCAAGAGAGGTACAAAAAGAAGCAAGAGAAGTTCAGAAAGAAGCAACAAAGGTGCATAAAGAGGCAAGAGGGGTGCAGAAAGAGGCAACAGGGGTGCAGAAGGAGGCAAGAGAGGGTCAGAAAGAGGGAAGAGAGGTGCTGAAAGAAGCAACAGAGGGGCAGAAAGAGGGAAGAGAGGTGCTGAAAGAAGCAACAGAGGTGCAGAAAGAAGCAAGAGAAGTGATGAAAGAGACAAGAGAGTTGCAGAAAAAAGCACGAGAAGTGCAGAAAAAGGGAAGAAGGGTGAAGAAAGAGGCAAGACGGGTGCAGAAAGAAGCAAGAGAGTAGCAGAAAGAAGCAATAGAAGTGCAGAAAGAAGCAATAGACGTGCAGAAAGAAGCAAGAGGGGTGAAGAAAGAGGGAAGAGAGGTGCAGAAAGAGGCAAGAGAGGTGCAAGAAAAGGGAAGAAGGGTGCAGAAAGAGGCAAGAGGGGTGCAGAAAGAACCAAGAGAGATGCAGAAAGAAGCAAGAGAAGTGCAGAAAGAAGCAAAAGAGGTGCAGAAAGAAGCAAGAGAAGTGCAGAATGAAGCAACAGAGGTACAGAAAGAGGCAAGAGAAGTGCAGAAAGAGGCAAGAGAGGTGCAAAAAGAGGTAAAAGAGGTGCAGACAATGGGAAGAAGGATACAGAAAGAGGCAAGAGGGGTGCAAAAAGTACAAGAGAGGTACAAAAAGAAGCAAGAGAACTGCAGAAAGAAGCAACAAAAGTACAGAAAGAGGCAAGAGGGGTGCAGAAAGAGGCAACAAGGGTACAGAATGAGGCAAGAGAGGTGCAGAAAGAGGGAAGAGAGGTGCTGAAAGAAGCAACAGAGGTGCAGAAAGAGGCAAGAGGGGTACAGACAGAGGCAAGAGAAGTGCAGAAAGAAGCAACAGAAATACAGAAAGAGACAAGACAAGTGCAGAAAGAGGCAAGAGAAGTGCAGAAATAGGCAAGAGAGGTGCACAAACAGGCAACAGAGGTGCAGAAAGAGGGCTGAGGAGTGAAGTAAGAAGCAAGAGAGGTACAGAAAGAAGCACGAGAAGTGCAGAAAGAAGCAACAGAAGCGCAGAAAGAGGCAAAAGGGGTGCAGAAAGTAGCAAGAGAGGTGCAGAAAGAAGCAAGGAAGTGCAGAAAGAAGCAAGCAAGGTGCAGAAAGAGGCAAGAGAAGTGCAAAAAGAGGCAAGAGAGGCACAGAAAGAGGCAAGAGAGGTGAAGAGAGGGAAGAGGGTGCAGAAAGAGGCAAGAGAAGTACTGAAAGAGGCAACAGAGGTACAGAAGAAAGAAGCAAGAGGTGCAGAAAGAAGGGAGGTGCAGAAAGAGGCAAGAGAAGTACACAAAAAAGAAGAAAGGTGCAGGAAGAAGCAAGATAAATGCAGAAAGAGGCAAGAGAGGCGCAGAAAGAAGCAAGAGTGGTTTGCGCACCATTAGTACCAATTTACACCCACATTTAGCTGTAAGTAGCAGGTGACCATTCTAGGTTTGCAAAGGGCCTTCCACCACGCAGTAACACTTGTCGCTGCATTTTTGTTAATGTCTGAGCCGTTTGAGTTAGAAACAAGGTTTATTTTGTTCAAATCTGCACATTATGCAGCAGATGATGGATTATGTGGCAAATTCGAAAAATGTATAATTGTGCGAAAATCGGTGCAGCCAAACAGTTGCATAATTCCAGTGGCCCTGCTCATACCTATGAGTATGTCCAGAAGTGCTCCTCAGTAGTTCCTACTTTTTTTTGTCTCATTGAGTTTATAGTTTAGCTTCTATGGAAACAAGGAAGACTAAACCTGAGGTTACCCCTCCACAACACAGACTATCATACCACACAATTACTCTCCAAAACACATAATCCCACTCTACATATTTCCTATACACTAAATACCACATACTTTCTATCCACACAATTCACTGTACAACATACCACATAATTCCACTACACACAACGTACATCCACTCCACTCCATAAAACATTAGTAAACATTTTTTACATTTACAGCGCCAATAATTCTAACTCTCGCAAATGCGAGACCTATTGCATTGCAAATGCTTCTGTAGTAGTCACGTTTTCAGAGTGGTGGAGAATGGAAGCTGGGCCTCCAACCAGCGCTCAGGAATTCTGCTGTGTAGGACTTACAGGAGGTTCCAGGAGGGCTTCTTGGCCCCCAAGATCTCTCAGGAGTAAAGTGGACTTCATCCCCCAACCAGTAGTGTGCCAGGAGGCACGTTTGCAGAGTGGTGGAGAAAGGGGGCGTGGCCTCCAAAGACCTCTTAGCAATCCCACTGTGTGGGACTTACTGGAGGTAGCAGGAGGGGTAGTTGGCCACCAAGGACATCCTTGGGGGCCAACTACCCCTCCTATTACCTCCAGTAAGTCCCACACAGCAGCACTGGTAAGTTCTCATAGCAGGCCACGCACCCTTTGCCCACCAGTCTGCAAACGCACTCCCTGGCGTGCTCTTCAAAGATGATTGAAGCCCCCTTCACTGCTGGGGGTGGTGAGGGGCCAACTAGCCTACCTGTTACCTCCAGTAAGCCCCACACAGTGTGATTGCTGAGAGGTGGACACAGGCCACGCCCCCATTGTCCACCACTCTGCAAACGTGCCTCCTGGCATGCTCTTGGATGGAGGATGAAGTCCCCTTGCCTCCTGAGGGTCCCTGGGGGCCAACTAGCCCTCCTGTTACCTCCAGTAAGCCCCACAAAGCTGGATTGCTGCGAGTGGTCCGAGGCCACGCCCCCTTTTTACACCACTCTGCAAACGTGCCGCCTGGTGCACTGCTGTTCGGGGGATGAAGTCCACCTCAGTCCTGAGCTCTTCAGGACACAAGAGGACCTCATCGCCCCACCAGCAGTGCACCAATAGGCGCGTTTGCAGAGTGGTATAAAAAGGGGTGTGGCCTTGGACCACCTCTCAGCAATCCCACTGTGTGGGGCTTACTTGAGGTACCTGGTGGGCTAGTTGGCCCCTAAGGACCCTTAGGATTCAAGGGAACTTAATCCCCCAATCCAGAACGAGCCAGGAAGCACGTTTGCATAGTGGAGCAGGGAGAGGGCGGGCCTCCGGCGAGATGCCGGCTTCTGCAGGAGCCCCCGCCATGCAATTTTCTATTTAAAAATGAAGCCCCGGGGAGTTGGCGGTTCCCGGGGCTGCGGGGGGGGTGCGTGTCCTCTGCACATTATTAATAAAGCCCCGGGGAGGTGGCGATCCGTGGGGTGGCGGGGGCCCGCGCGGCCCCCGCTTATATCATGCTCATTGATCCCGAGACCTGGCCGACCCGGGGGCTCATTAAAGCGAAGCGTGGGAGACCGCGCTTCGTTTTTTAAAATGTTCTCAGCAGGATTCGCGCACCCAGCGTGAATCCTGCCATTTAAAAAAAAAATGCTTTTTTAGGCCCTGAGCAGGCCTAGGGGGTCAGGTTGTTTCTACCCTGCCCCCTTTTCTTGTTTTTTTTTTTATCCTTTTTTCACCTTTGTTCTTGTGACTCGGTTTTACCGAGTCACAAGATGGCTGCCAACACTTCTTGGTTCGGAGTATTGACAGCCAATCAAAATGAAACTCGTGATCGGGAGGGTTCGCGAATCCTCCTCGGTCACCAAATATCGATATTTTTTATTTTTGAATTTCTCAGGAACTACTGAATGGATTTACACCATTTAAAAAAAGGTCACTTTCTGAACCAAGAGCTCCCTTTTGGCCAAATTTGGTGTAATTCCGTTCAGCAGTTTGGGCTGTAGCTTTGTCTAAAGTTTCCTATGGAAATTAACATGGAGAAAATACGTTTTGGGTCCCCCCTTTTTTCTCGCCCCCCGCTCAACAAATCACCCCGAAACTTTCAAGACAGGAGCTGACCTGAGCGAACCATTAGTTTTGAAAATTTCGCGAAGATTCGTCAAACGGCGCCAAAGATATTGGCAAAAGAAAAAATGATTTTTGAATAGAAACGAGCTCCTAACTATAACTACCTACTGTCGACCGCCAGTAGGTAATATATATATTTATATATATATATATATATATCTACTCCAACTCCAATTCCTTCGTTCAAGAATCGGACACCAACACAGGAGCTGGATCAGACGATCAGTTTCTTGTTTATTTTAGTTTTCGCTGTTACGCGTTTTGGCACTTCCTGCCTTGCTCACACAACACAGCGTTGACATATCTCCACCATTAAAAATGCAGGGTTTGAAATCACATGATGCACAGTTTCAATAGATATGGTGAACAGACTCAACAACGTGAGTGATGCCTGACCTTTGTGACATTACTTTTCATTGAATACAAACAATTAATCCGATGCATGAAATTGACAAATTTAACTATTTACACTAAAATCCTATTCTGATGTATCGCGTGAGTGCGGAGCCAATTTAAAGAAAAGACATTGTCCCTTACATCATCACTTCACATTTCTACTTTGGTTAAATGGGCGAAAATTTGGCATTGTGCTCATTCATTCTCACCACTCTACAGGTAGTTAACTCAATTTCATGCAAAGAGTTTAAACCTTTACGTGATCAGATTTACCCACTCTATTTCCTACAATTGCATGCAAATGCCAAGATCGGGTTGCCACACTAAATTTTGCACACAATGCTGCATTTGGATTAACATGAAATCCCGTGGATTTAGACCAAGATGTCGATAAATATTCAAATAGTAAACCAACTTAAAATCCATCATTTTGTTAGCTGCTCCACCACATTATAATAAATACACTCAAATTTCTCTTTGTGCAAGAAGCATCGAAAGTGCAAGTGCTTACATCCTCCATACAACATTTTAAACCATCAATAGTTTTAACAATAGAGAGATACAGGCACTAAAATGTATATTGATTATCAAAAACACTAAACATTCATTTCTGAATAAAGTGCAAATGCATAAGCACTAAATCTAGTTCTAAAGTGCAAGTGCTTTGTAGAACTAAAGTGCAAAAATTGTTGCATAAGTTCATGATCATGAACATAAAGTGCTAGTGCTTTCATTCAATGTGTATAATGGGGAGCAGTATCGACATATCTATCTTCATGATCACCTGATTATTCTTGGAACTAGAGCCCCTGAAGGAAAATAGTAGTGAAGGCTGTACTAATCATTACTTTCTGTAAACAAGTTTCCCCTTGACACCGAAAAAAAAATACTATGACAAATCCTCTTAGTTTCTTTTATCTTTGTTGAACATCTCTACTCTCTTTGCTTCCTCTTACTGTCCATACCCTGCAAAACATTAAAAATCAATTAAAAAACGCTGACTACAAATACCTGGATTCGCTCAAATGAACATGCAAATCTTCATCTGCGTTAAGACCTGCTGGAATTCTAGTATTAAACAGCAATATATATCTTGATTCCAACTGGCGTAACCTTATCTCCCGATACCCACCTCTCCTCAGTTTAGGCACCTGATCCACTGCAAAATATGACAGATTACTCACATCTCCCTTGTGGACTTCATTTATGTGTCGTGCAACAGGGTAGTTCTTATCATTGTTCTTAATAGCCCTCATGTTATAAATATATATACATATAACTCCATGTCAGGGCAGGCCTATGGTAGCAAACACAATTTTACACAGACTATATAGGTTTTCCCCAAAATGAGTGAAGACCCAAAACAGGCAAAATATTTTGCATAGGTCATATCCAGCATAAATATGGGCAAAAGCTTAACCAATGTTACTGGAAGGTTTCATGAAGGTAGCAAAACCTGGACAGTTTGTCTGCACAAGAATGTCCCCCGTCAGTTTTGAGCCTATATTGATTTAGAATCATAAGGAACACCACTAAAAAACATCAATGTGTGGGCTCGATCTCTAACCAGGAAAACTAAATCTGAGAAACAAACCTCAAAACTAGAAATAGGAAAACTTTCACCCTGCCAGGACGTGCATCCTGTAATGCAACTATTGCCACAATGGTCAGAAAAGACTTGAGTCTTCATTAGCCTCCTGACTCGTCAGGTTCCACATTTTCGTTATATAAACTTGAAGGAGGTTACCTACTGGTTCCTTAGGCAAGTTCAGACATTGGTCAGCAGGGTTTTTTTTTCCACCCATAGGCCACTTTGGTCCCACAGGCCTCTGTGTCTTGAAAATAAAAAAATTACATTTATGGGGGCAAGGTAGCATTATGCTCAACACCTGGTCCTTCTTGGCGGATCCCAGAGGAACAAACACCCCCCACGAGGCCAAAATAAACAAAGTACATTTTGCCATGTATCCCATGAAAGCCAGCAAAGCTTGTGGGACTTAGCATGGACCTCTGTATGTTCCCGCAGGAGTCCCATAGGAGCCTTAAAAACAATAAAAGAAAAGGGGAAAATGCGTGGTTGGTGTCCGTGGAGACTTGGCACTCATTGGGGTCTGGGCGCAGGGCCTGGATACAAGCTGAGTCCTGCGACTAATTTCAAGCAACACATTGCCTTTAGCCATGCGCAGCAGGAGTTTGGTTGCCCATGGGTGGTTAGGCACACCGTCTGGCTACACGCCATGTGGGGCAGGGGGGCTGGCTACCCTGCAAGGGGTTGGGCCAGAACCTGCATCCAGGCCCTGTGTCCAATCCCCTACTGTCAAAATGTTTGCTTCATGAGGGTGTTGGGTAAATATGATTAAAAACCAGAGATATGCACTGAAAAAAACAAAGGTTATTGTGATGTTATGGTTAGGTCTGGTAATAATATCTTACTTTGCACACAAAAAAAAACTTCAGAAATTCACTAGAAAAAAACAAAGATTAAAGTGATGTTATCGTTATCGTTAGGTAAGGTATTAGGATTTTAACTTACATGAAAAAATCCTAAAAGGTTACTGAAAAACCAAAGGCTAAATTGATCTTACAATTAGGCCTTGTAATAGCATAAAAGCTACTGTTTTATACCAAAACAAACACTTAAATTCACCAGTTATAATTTACTGAGCTAACTATATCTTGCACCCAGTCAAGCACTGTTTATGACCTCACATATTACATCACTCATAATATGTTCAATGATGTCATTGATGACATTATTGATGACATCTCAAATTACATCATTTATGGCATCATCGATGAACTCACTGATGACATCATCAAATCTACTACTATTCAAATCACTTTATAAACCAACACAGCATTTCATATATGAAAATAAATAATACATGGTGCAAAATCATGTAATAATTGCTGAATGTGAATTCCAGAAATGCACTCCAATCATTTAAACAGCTAATACATTTGAATCAGTTTAGACGTGAAGCAGAGGTGTGCTCTCTGTTTAAGGACACTTTCTTGAAAGTAAAAATCTAGCTGCTCCCACTCCTGTCGCAGTGGTCCCAATGTGCACAGTTGAAAAACCCAGATAAGGCTCAAACTATTTTAAAACCTCATGACCAGTAAGTTGAAGTCCACTGAAAACTGTTTATTATATTTATCATTTACATTCCTTGTCCAAATAAGAGAAATTAATTACTCCATATTTTATCAGATTTCTTTTCAAATTGAATTCCAGTTTAACTGATCGGAGTGCTCCTGAGAAATTCACATAGTCAATTGTTTAAAAGCATTTACCTCCAGTCAGGATTCCTGTGCACCAATGACACAAAGCAAAGAACATTAAAAAGGTCTTGATGACATCGCACATCTTGTTGAAATAGAGCAAATATATGTGCCTACACTGAAGAGAAAGCCATTGAAATATACTCACTGATAAAGGCGGCCAATCAAGAAAACACGACTACAGGAAATGCAGGCCAGCATTTTAGGCAGCTCGAATATCTAATGTGTCGTGAAATTAATAAACGTTTACACGCCACAACTCTTATACGGCAAAACGCTTACAGAGAGGACTGGAAGTATCATTGAAATCGGCTTTACGCAAAACAAACAAAAGGTTTGTGGAGAAGTGGAATCCCATCCTGAATAAATGCTCTCTGGGTTTAATTCTTTTGATGATTGAAGAACGTTTAAATGTGCTGTCTTATTTGGAAGAAGTAGTCCAGGTTACACAATAAGTTACAAAACGATTAGAACAAGATGAAATAAAAAACTGTCCTGGGGGAATCAACAAAATACTTTATGAAAACACTATGGAGATAAATGGCCATAAAATCAAGAAATTCAAAAGAGATACTATGGATTAAAAGCTCGATGAGGTTTACACATGGCCGGAAAAAGGCATAGACAAAAGAACAACTGTGGTGCCTTCAGACGGGAGTAGTGCTTCTGAGAGTGAGCCATCCTCAAGTGGCAGATGAAAACAGTTAATGACCTTCAACACCACAGAAGAAATTACTAAAGCATCATCCAAAACTACAGGTGTAGACAAGACTTCTTTTTCATTGGTCAGCCCAGCTGCCAATGAAGAATCGTTTTCACCGGCAAACGAAAAAACAAGGAGGTGAAAAAGTAAAGGAAAAGGGGAAAGATCAAGAAAAATGTACTTTGCACAGCAAAACAAAAACTTAGGGCCTGATTATGATGACGGTGGGACCGCCACCGAGAGCTCGTCAGTGGCGGTCCTACCGCCATCGTAATACTGATTACCGCCTGCCACATTAGGATGGCGGGAGGATGGTTGGCGGTAGGAGAGAGTGACCGCCATGGATTCCGTTGGTGAGACTTGTATCCCTACAACAGTGGCGGTGCCTGCATGGCACCGCTGTAGGGATTACAATGTCCCTTCCCGCCGGCTGTTTCATGGCGGTTTACCCACCATGAAAAAGTAGGCGGAAAGGGATATTGGGGGTCCGTAGAGGCCCCCCTACCTCCCTGGCCCTCCGACATGGCCTCGCGGGGGCACCTATGGTGACATAGTGCAAGGATATGCACGGGTGCATATTTTGTACTGCGGCGTGTTCTGCAACCCGCAGCACCCGCTGCAATACAAATGCCTTGAAGGCGGTCGCATCGTGATTCAGAGTGCGGGACCGCCGACAGTTTGTCGGGCCGTCCTGTTTCCCACCAGGATGGCGGTCGTACATAAGTCTGACCGGCATCCTAATCAGGCCCTTAGTTATCAACATTTCCCCCTTCTCGCTTTCTCAACAACAGTTGCAAGTTTGAAACAAAGGAATATTCTTTGTCCCGACATATAGAGCCAATCAATTGGAGAATGAAATTGCTATGTTTAAATTCAAACCCAAATTACAGTTGAAATACATTTCCCCACCCTTGAAGACAGTGATAACAAAAGATTTGCCAATTTACGAGGAGTTTAAACCCAAGAACAATTTCATGCCACCCATTTTGCATACAACACTGGAGACATTTGGAACGTTAGTCATCAGTGACCTCAAACACTCAAATTAGACAAAACGAGATATGGCAGACTCACCAAAAAAGGTTGGGGTCTACTTAAATCCTTGGCTAACAGAAGTAACATCACATTTCTAAAGGCAGATAAGAAAGATGGCCTGTTGATGATGAACACTTACTTGTGCTTGAAAAAAGTCACAGCTCACTTCCTGGGTGACAGAGTGTACATAGCATGACAGAGGGATCCCACTTCCGTTTTTCAACAAGTACTGGAAAAGTCTTCGACAAAGCTTTGGAAATGGTATGGATCTCCACGAACACAAAAACATATTTTGCAGACGTCGTTTCCCCAAAGGCCTAAATAATATATTCTACCTAAAGTCTATAAAAATCTCACAGATCCTCCAATTCAACGGATTGTCTCCGCAAGTCTATAAATGAACTCTTAGGAACATATTTAGTTGGCTTTTTATGTTAAGGACACAACTGCATTTCTTAACAGATGAAAAACAGTACCACTTCAAGCACAGCAGGAAGCACTGCTTTGCAAGACTGATGCAAATTCCTTATACACCTCTATTCTCCACAACGAAGTTATCCATGCAGTAGAATGGGCCTTGTTAATAATAGGTGAAATGGGAGCTAATAAAGTTTTTTTATTAGAGCTACTGCCCTTTTGTTTATACAATAGCTACTTTCAATTGCAGGATGTGTTCTTTTTACAGAAGAGCAGGACTTCTGTGGTATTCACTGGGCCCCAAAGCTATGCCAACATATTCATGGCTAAATTTGAAACAGATCACATTTATATCAATGGTCAATTGCGTAATAATTGAATATTATAACTATGGTACATGGATGACATCTTTGTAATCTGTAATGGCTCTCATGAAAGATTGGCTCAGAACATTTCTCATTTGAATGCCAAATATCACAATATAATTTACACATATGATTTTAAAGAGCCAGATACCATTTTTGAATGTGGTAGTACACATAGAGGGAACTGAACTACATACAAGTGTACACAAAAATTGGACTGACAAAAATAATGCCTTACATTATGGTAGTATTCATCCTGAATCCTGTAAGAACCCTCTTCGTTATTCACAATTTATGCGACTAAGAAGAATTCCATCCAAGTAAAACATGTTTAACATCATTCAAGATGAATACAAAGAAAGATTCAGAGTACGTGGCTATCCTGAAAATATAATTTCACATTCAGTGTAATGCATCGAAAAAAGTGACAGAGACGCACTACTAAACAAATCGGTTTGAGCCAAAATTCTCCACAAAGAGCAGTAGAGTCAAACAAGTCATCAGACAACAATGGGAAATTCAGCTAACTGAAAAACAATTGGTAAGTATGCTCAAAGACGCATTCCAATGTTCCCAAAAGTTTAAATAAATTATTTCCAACAAAAAGAAATAAACACCAGAAAGGAATTTCGAAGGAACAGTTAGATGCAGTTACTGTATTCATTGAAAAATGTAATAGTAGGTAATACCGTGAATCACCCACAGAAAGGATATACAATTCCCCAAAACCACTTGGTTAGTTGTGACTCAAAAAACCGTATATATGCACTGAAATGTCCTTGCGGACTGCTGTATCTAGGTAAGACAGAACGAAAAATAAAGGTCAGACTAACAGAATATAAAAGTACTATCTAGAATGGACAAAACAAATCGTGTGCATTGAAGCAAATTTCATCACAACATCTCACAACTGCAGGTTTAGATAATACCGCACCAAAACACCAAGAGACTCTTGGAAAGAGAAACTGTTTGGATGAAATTGTTAAATACATTACATCCCAAGGCGATGGATGACAGACTGGAAATGCCATGTTTTCTTTAGAGAACTGCGGTGTTGACTCGTATAGACATATTCAGGCATATTCACTTTCAAATCATTCTTTCCTAATATCAAGGCATGAAAGATTGATTGATGCGGTGAGAGTTTGCAATGGAGTAATATACTTAAGCAGCCTGGCATAATTTTGCAATTTCAAGTACATTTCCCTATTAATCATTTTATTTATTTTTCATTTATATTTTTTGTTTATAGTTTTGGCTTATGTTCTTAGGTCGAGCCTAGCGGCAGCGCGCATGCACTGCTCGCTCTGCAAGGCATGCTGTAGTCCAGTATGCTGTGGAAGCTTCGCTTACTCACCTCCCATATTTTTCATTGGCTGGTGTCATTCTCCTTGGTAAACGCTGGCTTCCGATTCATTATGAGGCTTCTAAGTCTCACCTTGGTACCGCCCTGTCTCCATTTGTTGCCGCCCATAAGGACTGGACCTTTTACTTTGCTGGTTACACGGCATGCTTTATCTAGTGGGTGAGTACTATTTAGTTTATTGACAATGGCGACTGCTTTTTATGTTGTATGTGCATGCTGAGCGCGGCGCCCGCTTCAGGGACACCGCGCTCTACTTATTATTATTTTTTTTTTTACTTTAACTCGGAGCGCGGCGCCCGCTCCAGGGACACTCCGCCCTGTTTATTTATTTTTATTTTTTTACTTTGGCTCATTGTTCTTGACATTAAGAGCAGGGCCTGCATGTGCGGTCTCTGCGCGCGCTGCCCCGGGGGCTCCCGGGAGGGAGCCCGCTCAGCGCAGGCACATTTTGTTCTGGGGGCCCGGGTGGTGGGTTCTGTGTCAAATGGGTCTTTTTAAGCGGTATGTGTCTGGAGGGCTCAGGCCTTTGGCGGTGCCGATACACTGCTTGCTTCCAATATTATTCAGGGATGTTCGAGAGAGAAATGAACAGTTAATTTTTTCTCCTCACATCGACAGTTTTGATAATGCAAGCACAATGTAATTAACATCGCACACCTATGGTAGACAACAATGTCTTATGAAGTGAATCTGTAGACATCCCTCTTAAGAAGGCATTTATACAGGCGCATTCGTGTCAGTACACTTGCACTTGCTTTGAGTCACAACGGGATTTTTACACAACATGCATGTTTTTCACTTGTAGTAAGAGCTGAATTCTCAGTCAGAGTTTTTCAGACTCATAGCCAAATGTGTGGTGGACTTTGAAAGAGTCAACACATCAACGAAACGTAGGAGTTGGGTTTATTGCCCATATGATTACAATCTAGATGGTGAAGAGTAAGAACAGAAATAGCTTGATTTTAGGCAGGGTTAGACGGAACTCGGGGAGTTTCACTCTGTGGAATTCCACGGAATAACATAAAAACTGCAAGATTTCATGGCGTTCAAACAATGGGCGGAAAAAATGCATGTCAAACTGTTCGCACTGCTCACACTGCAATTTAGCTCCAGTGGCACGAGCTGAAAAATCAGCACAAACAACACCATGCGTTGTGCAAGAGACGGACAACAATCGATTTGCCCTCTGACCATGACCACTTGCAACCACCCTCTTTAGAAAATTGCGCTGGGCAACGCCAAATCTTGCTCACATTTCTGGAGCCCAATGGGAATATAATCTGCCTGCGACGATGGGCAGAATTTGGCCAGAACCCTGTGTTACAAGAGTACCATGGAATCGTCAGATTCCACCAATTCCACAGGCAGAATTAAACATTCCTCCCACCCCTCATCTTAGGTTGGTTTAGGCAATGTTTATCGTTATGCACATATGGTGGTATGAATACACTCTTGAGTTTATACACAGGTCAATGCATGCATGACACCTAAAATGAGATCACATTGAGTGGTTGATAATTTTCAGAAAATTCTGAGTTGTTATGATTAGTTTTGCACAGTCGTGGGTGCATGAGACTCAGGCGCTGTACATGGAATACACAATTTAGTAACCAATAGTCAAATTAGTGCGGTGCTCTTGAAAGGAGGAGAAAGCACCCGCTTCCCCCAAACTAATCAATCCAAAGATTGAAACAACAATTTACCCAAATTCAAGTCACACGACAAGACAATCAAATTACAGTTAGCAATTATTTTTAATAAATAAAAAAAATGCTGTAATTCTTGTTCCTCTTTGTGTTCTTTATTCTCTTTTAGCCTCTTTTAGCCAACGCGTTTCGTCGCAGCGGGACTGTTCCCCTTTACGACTTCCTCAGGGCTCAAACATACCAAAAACACCAATGTTGTAATGTATGCAAACACGCATAACTCTTCTTATATATTAGTAATAGCACCCAGTGCAAAGACAATATAAAAATCATTATTGTGCCGTCCTCTAACCATCACCTCTCAATTAACAGTATTTTGGAGGTATTAAAAGATACTTCATGTGATTAATCATTCACGATACTCCAAGGTACTGAAAATATTTGAATCAACCACTTTTCCAAAATGATAAGGACAAAGTAGTGCACCCATGTTGAATAATATTTTCAACCTGTGACAACTATACATGCACCTAGTTATGCAACACAAGCAATGAAGAAAGTACCTGATAAATTCCAAAATAAGTTTTCCATAAATCCTAATAGATTGGAGAGAGCAGAAACAAGTGCATTCTATCAATGTCTGACTGAATGAACTTTCAAGCAACAATTGCAATAATTCATAATATCAGGAATAAATCCAAATCACGCTTACCTCCTAAAATCTTGTAGGATTTTGGAGGAAAACAATTCGTTGATTCACAAGAGCAGTATTTAAAAGCGCACGGTCAGGGTTATTCATACGTATTACCTACAAAGAATAATTATGGGTTTACCCAAGGGAAAATAATGACTCATATCCCTAAATCAAAAAACAATTTAATGTAAAAAGAAAAGAGAAGAAAAACGCTTACCCAGTGGTACAATTACCCAGGGTATTCTTGCTAGATCCTCTCTCGCCACGTACGCGAGTTACAATTAGTAAATATCTAATTGCCCCAAATCCTGACCGATATCTGCAAAGATTATAAAACAAGGATAGTTTCATTTAGCTATGGTTTGTAACTTAAAATAGCAAAGTCCAAATAAAAAGGACACGTGCCACTCTGTTTATTACCTTCAGTACGAGGATATCTCCTCCTGTGTAAATGCCTCCGGCCTGAATACAGGTCTGGAGTCGGACGCTTGTTTCCCGCAAATATACTTCCTGACTAGACATGGAAACTGGACTGCGATGACTACTCAGCATCGGAATCCAGCGCCATCTTAGAATGGCAAAACAGACACTGTCAGTGTCTTCTCAATCACTCAGAGAGGCTATTCGAAACAAGATGTTTTGAAAGCCAAAGAAAAAGCAATAGGAACTACACGTGATAAAATACTGAGGACGAATTGTACTAAGAAAAGATCTGACACACATGTAAGACAGATAACCGATTACACACATCTGAGTCAAGTCCTACGTAAAAGTCTGTGTACACATTGGGATATTTTGAAAGCAGATAAAAGTCTAGAGGGATGTATCACATCAACACCACAGGTGACCTACCGAAGAGGTAGGACATTAGGTTCCATGCTTAGCCCGAGTTACCCAACATCAATACATAATGAGCAATGGTTAACCCAGTTGTCAAAAGGATTCTACAAATGTGGGAATTGTGGAATGTGCAAATGGGCACAAGACAAGACCAGGGAATTCAGTACTAGTCCTGACAAAATGTATACGATACTCACTAACATCAATTGTGATACGAAATTCGTTGTTTATGTTATTTTATGCAAATGTAATAAAATTTACATAGGTAGTACTATAAGGCCATTAAAGGTCAGGATTAGTGAACATTGGAGAGCCATAAAGCAAAATTATGTAAGATATCCAATTGCGGAACATGTGAATAATTGTGAGAAACAAGGAAGCAACAAAATGTTTACCTTCTATGGTATTGAGCATATTACAAGAGATCCCAGGGGTGGTAACCGGGAACTGAAACTGCGCAGGCATGAAGCCAAATGGATAATGCGCCTGAGGGCGGTTGAAGACGAATTAAATTTCGATCAGGAATTGCAATACTTCCTAGGTAATTGAACACGTGGGTGGCTGGACAATAAATAAGGGATTTATAATATGGGAACTATCATTTATATCCGCTAGATTTGCCCTATTATCCCATATATAAAAGATTGTTTTCTGAATTAGTGATACTAATTTTATAGTTTGAGGCGTTTTTAAATAATTGTTTAATAATCAGTGATAATACTTCACAGACCTAGTATTTGGGCTTGCCACATAAGTCTAGATTGCCCTCAGTTTTGACGAGATCGTTTAGACTGATTGCTTAGACGTAATGATCAGGCATGATTCTTTAATAATTTCTGGCCAAAGATGAACGAATAATTTTGGCTATTAGTCAGATCATAACACTGATAATGCCTGCTTTCCTTAGCTTTACCCTTCACTTAATTGTTTCTGTGGGATTGAGAAGACACTGACAGTGTCTGTTTTGCCATTCTAAGATGGCGCTGGATTCCGATGCCGAGTAGTCATCGCAGTTCAGTTTCCATGTCTAGTCAGGAAGTATATTTGCGGGAAACAAGTGTTCGACTCCAGACCTGTATTCGGGCCGGAGGCATTTACACACGAGGAGATATCCTCATACTGAAGGTAATAAACAGAGTGGCACGTGTCCTTTTTCTTTGGACTTTGCTATTTTAAGGTACAAACCATAGCTAAATGAAACTATCCTTGTCTTATAATCTTTGCAGATATCGGTCAGGATTTGGGGCAATTAGATATTTACTAATTGTAACTTGCGTACGTGGCGAGAGAGGATCTAGAAAGAATACCCTGGGTAATTGTACCACTGGGTAAGCGTTTTTCTTCTCTTTTCTTTTACATTAAATTGTTTTTTGATTTAGGGATATGAGTCATTATTTTTCTTTGGGTAAACCCATAATTATTCTTTGTAGGTAATAAGTATGAATAACCCTGACCGTGCGCTTTTAAATACTGCTCTTGTGAATCAACGGATTGTTTTCCTCCAAAATCCTACAAGGTTTTAGGAGGTAAGTGTGATTTGGATTTATTCCTGATATTATGAATTATTGCAATTGTTGCTTGAAAGTTCATTCAGTCAGACATTGATAGAATGCGCTTGTTTCTGCTCTCTCCAATCTATTAGGATTTATGGAAAACTTATTTTGGAATTTATCAGGTATTTTCTTCATTGCTTGTGTTGCATAACTAGGTGCATGTATAGTTGTCACAGGTTGAAAATATTATTCAACATGGGTGCACTACTTTGTCCTTATCATTTTGGAAAAGTGGTTGATTCAAATATTTTCAGTAGCTTGGAGTATCGTGAATGATTAATCACATGAAGTATCTTTTAATACCTCCAAAATACTGTTAATTGAGAGGTGATGGTTAGAGGACGGCACAATAATGATTTTTATATTGTCTTTGCACTGGGTGCTATTACTAATATATAAGAAGAGTTATGCGTGTTTGCATACATTACAACATTGGTGTTTTGGTATGTTTTAGCCCTGAGGAAGTCGTAAAGGGGAACAGTCCCGCTGCGACGAAACGCGTTGGCTAAAAGAGGCTAAAAGAGAATAAAGAACACAAAGAGGAACAAGAATTACAGCATTTTTTTATTTCTTAAAAATAATTGCTAACTGTAATTTGATCGTCTTGTCGTGTGACTTGAATTTGGGTAAATTAGTTTTGCACACTTCAGTTAAGCACAGGGATTCTGACTTTACTTGAATCTGCTTTAACACAGAAATTGGGCACCTTGAATATACGGTTAAGGATCTGTATTTTCATAGTGTTGGTCTCCTAAATTCGAAGCACCTAAAGTTCAGATTTTGTTTCTTGATTCACAGTGAATTTCCCTAATGAGTGCCAATAATTCCAAAATGCATCGGGGACATCTTTAGAGCCATATATGATTGAAAATTTCTTGCAAGAACTTTTATTGATTTCACACAAATTAGAAAACATGTGAAAAATATGGAGTGATTCAATTCCTTTATTTGGACAAAAAAACAACAATCCGCAAGGAATGTAAATGACAAATAAAATGAACACCTTTCGCTGGAATTCAGTTTGGTGGTCACGTGGTTTTAAACTTTTTTGAGCCATATCTGGCTTTTTCGGCATCACTTTAATCTTTATATATATATATATATATTCACTGAAAAAAACATAGGATTCAGACACGTTATAGTTAGAAATTAGCATTTAAAAACCTTTGAAATTCACTGAAAAAACCATAGGTTTCAGGCACGTTATAGTTAGAAATTAGCATTTAAAAAACCTTTGAAATTCACTGAAAAAACCATAGGTTTCAGACACGTTATAGTTAGAAATTTGCATTTAAAAACCTTTGAAATTCACTGAAAAAACCATAGGTTTTAGGGACAGTTATAGTTAGTTGGACATTGCACTCGTACAAAACCCGTGAAATTCCCCGTTATAGTTAGTTCAGCTAACTATAACTCGCTCCCGCAATGCACTGCTGATGATGTCACATATTATATCACTCATGACATGGTCAGTGACATCACTGATGACATCTCAAATGACATCACTGATGACATCATGCAGTGACTGTGTGTTTCTATAAAGTTTAAATATGTTTAATATATATGCCAAGGTGTATTGAATAATGAGTGGGTGTATAAGTGTCTGGATGGATGATTTAGTAGGTGCGTGACTGACTCTATAAGTGAGTGATTAAACGTATCTTACTAAATGCATGGGTTAGTGACTAAACTGTGTGAATGTCTTTATCCGTCTGTCTGTTGGTGTGTAAGTGGCTGCATGGGTTTGTAAATAGCTACATGAGTGTCTATGAGTTATTGATTGGTTGTCTGTGTATCTGTATGGGTGCCTGAGTGTTTGTGTGGATGGGGTGTGTGTGACTGTACATAGATGTATCAGTGGGTGATTCACTGGGTGCATGGTTTCAAGAGTGCATCTGTGATGGACTGTATGGGTGGGTGAGTGTGTGTATGGGTGTGTTAGTGAGTAAATGTATATCTCAGTGGTACATGTGTGAGTAACTACATATGTGAAAGGCAGTATATATGTGTGTTGGAGTATATAAATAGCTATAAGCGAGAGTGTGTGATTGTGATTGTGAGAGTGAGAGTGACTGTATGGATGAGTGTGTGCTTGTATCAGTGATTGTATAAGAGCGTACGAATGTGCTAGTATTTGTATGAGTAAGTGAGCTGGTGTGTGTATAACTGTATAGGTGAGTAAATGGCAGTGTGATTAATTATTTGCATGACTGACTAGGTGTGTGAGTACCTCTATGGATGAGTGGCGGTGTGTGAATGTCTATGTAGGTGTATGAGTGCATATGATAGTCCTGTACTGAGTGACCGTAAGTATGAGTGACTGTACGGGTGAGTCAGTGGATGTGTGTGTAGACCTAAGAATCAGTGAGTGGGTATGTAGTTATTGGTGTTGGAGTGTCTATGGTTTTGAGAATGGCAGTCTGTAATTTACAGTGGGTGTATCAAAAGTTATATTAGGGTGTGAGAAGATGCATGAAATTATCACATGGATGATGTCATCAGTGATGTCATTTGAGATGTCATCAGTGATGTCATCAGTGATGTCACTGACCATGTCATGAGTGATGTAATATGTGACGTCATCAGCAGTGCATTGCGGGGCGCGAGTTATAGTTAGCTGAACTAACTATAACGGGGAATTTCACGGGTTTTGTACGAGTGCAATGTCCAACTAACTATAACTGTCCCTAAAACCTATGGTTTTTTCAGTGAATTTCAAAGGTTTTTTAAATGCAAATTTCTAACTATAACGTGTCTGAAACCTATGGTTTTTTCAGTGAATTTCAAAGGTTTTTAAATGCTAATTTCTAACTATAACGTGCCTGAAACCTATGGTTTTTTCAGTGAATTTCAAAGGTTTTTTAAATGCTAATTTCTAACTATAACGTGTCTGAAACCTATGGTTTTTTTCAGTGAATTTCAAAGGTTTTTTAAATGCTAATTTCTAACTATAACGTGCCTGAAACCTATGGTTTTTTCAGTGAATTTCAAAGGTTTTTTAAATGCTAATTTCTAACTATAACGTGCCTGAAACCTATGGTTTTTTCAGTGAATTTCAAAGGTTTTTTAAATGCTAATTCCTAACTATAACATGTCTGAAAACTATGGTTTTTTTCAGTGAATTTCCAAGGTTTTGTAAATGACAATTTTTAAATGTATTAATTGTTATCTTTATTTTTTTGATACTGATTTACTACATTTTTTTAAACTATTTAGTTTTTAAATTACATTGTAATTACATTATACATTACATTACAAAATATACTTTCTCAGAATGAATTACTTTAGTTTAAATTCTTTGCAAATAGGCAATAGACTTTTAAGTACAGTAGTTACAGTTGTTGCAATGGGCAACACAATTTCAAACACAATGCAACATTGAGCTCAATGTGAATTTCTAGTTAAATGCAATTAGTTACTTTATGGATTACTTTTCTAACCACAGGACTGGATCCTAGATTCAGTCCTGGGACATCTCCTGTAAACAGTTGAGTAAAAGCGTTTTGGTTACAGTACTGATTTTTAAGGAATATTATTGTATTTTAAAAGTTGACACTTAGAAACTTTTTCACATAGAATCACCAATGTTATCCTATGGCAGGAAATTCACTTAGCAGGTAAGAAGTGTTATCGTTACTTTTTCTTACTCAGTGGTGGATCCTGGATCCAGCACTGGTGCATCTCCTGTAAACAGTTGAAAGAATGCGTTTAAGTCATACAGGCGATTTTTAAGGAATATTTGTAGTTTGTGAAAATCGACACTTTGAAACTTTTTCTGCTGAAAACCAGACAATGGATTCCTATGGAAGGAAATACAAGTTACTGGTAAGTACGGTTAGAATTACTTTTCAGGGTCAGTGCTGGGCTAAAAGATGCAGCACTGGGTTCTCTCCTGATAACAGGTGAGTAAATCGGAATTCGTAGTTCGGCTGATTTTAGAGGAATATTATAAAGTTCCAAAACTCCACACAAGAATTTCCAAGTGAAACCAGTCAATGTTAGCCTATGGAAGGAAATTCAAGTTACTGGTAAGTACGGTTAGAATTACTTTTCAGGGTCAGTGCTGGGCTAAAAGATGCAGCACTGGGTTCTCTCCTGATAACAGGTGAGTAAATCGGAATTCGTAGTTCGGCTGATTTTAGAGGAATATTATAAAGTTCCAAAACTCCACACTTCGAAGAATTTCCAAGTGAAACCAGTCAATGTTAGCCTATGGAAGGAAATTCAAGTTACTGGTAAGTACAGTTAGAACTACTTTTCAGGGTCAGTGCTGGGCTAAAAGATGCAGCACTGGGTTCTCTCCTGATAACAGGTGAGTAAATCGGAATTCGTAGTTCGGCTGATTTTAGAGGAATATTCTAATGTTCCAAAACTCCACACAAGAATTTCCAAGTGAAACCAGTCAATGTTAGCCTATGGAAGGAAATTCAAGTTACTGGTAAGTACGGTTAGAATTACTTTTCAGGGTCAGTGCTGGGTTAAAAGATGCAGCACTGGGTTCTCTCCTGATAACAGGTGAGTAAATCGGAATTCGTAGTTCGGCTGATTTTAGAGGAATATTATAAAGTTCCAAAACTCCACACTTAGAAGAATTTCCAAGTGAAACCAGTCAATGTTAGCCTATGGAAGGAAATTCAAGTTACTGGTAAGTACAGTTAGAATTACTTTTCAGGGTCAGTGCTGGGCTAAAAGATGCAGCACTGGGTTCTCTCCTGATAACAGGTGAGTAAATCGGAATTCGTAGTTCGGCTGATTTTAGAGGAATATTTGCACAATGGTGAAGGAAGGGTGTGGGGCCTGAGGTGACATGTCTGCAAACACGCCCTGTGGCACGTTTTAAGTTGGAGAATTAATTCCTCCTCAATCCCGATGGTCCCTAGGGGCCAACTAGCCCACCAGATACCTCCAGTATGCGCCAGAGAGCTGCGTTGCAGAGAGGTGTTCAGAGGCCACGCCCTTTTTGCACCTCTCTGCAACGCAGCTCTGTGGTGCTTTCTGGACGTACCTGGTGGGCTAGTTGTCCCCAGGGACCCTCAGTATTGAAGGGATTTAATTCCCCATCTTAAAACATGCCACGGGGCCTGTTTGCACACATGTCATCTCAAGCCCCGCCCCTCCCTTCACCACTGTGCAAACGCGCCCCGTGGCGCGTTTTAAGTCGGGGATTAACTCCCTTCAATCCTGAGGGTCCCTGGGGTGCAACTAGCCCACCAGGTCCCTCCATTATGCGCCACGGAGCTGTGTTGCAGAGAGGTGTAAAAGGGGCGTGGCCTCAGAACACCTCTCTGCAACGCAGCCCCTGGCGCATACTGGAGGTTCCTGGTGGGCTAGTTGGCCCCAGGGACCCCCAGTATTCAAGGGGGAATTCGTTCCCATCTGCAAACGCGCCAGGGGTGCGTTTGCAGAGTGGTGAAAGAAGGGGTGTGGCCTCCGGCGCGATGCCAGTGTTTTTTTTTTTTTTTTTTTAAGAAGGGGGCTGTGTGGTCCCCCTTCTTTTCTAATTTATTGGTCCTGGGGACCCCATCCCCCAGGGCCTGCCCCCTATTTATTTAAAAAAAAAAAAAAAAAAAATTTGGAAGGGGGCCACGTGGCCCCCCTTCCGAGGCCTTAATCGGCCCAGGGGACCCCATCCCCCGGGGCATGGCCTTTTTAAAAAATGTTTATTGTTTTGGAGGGGGGCTGCGTTACCTCCCTCCTCAGGCCACTTATGGCCCCGGGGACCCCATCCCCCTGGGCTGGCCCTCTCCGTTGGGGACTGTGGGGGGGGTCCCCAATCCCCCCACGGTCCCGCCGGCTCCCCGCGTCCTGTGGGAGCCGGCATTGCTTTTCCACATGGGGAGCTGCTAAGATGCAGCTCCCCATGTGGAAAAGCAATTTGCTTTGGATATTTGAAGCGAGAGCAGGTTTCCCTGCTCTCGCTTCCAATATCCAAAGCAGTTTGCTATGACAGGACGGGAGACGCGAGGCTCCCGTTCTGTCATAGCAAACTACAGTGTCCCGGGGTAGGCACCCTGGGACACTGCAGGAGCCGGCCCTGGGGGTGGCGGTCCCCAGGGCCATCAAGGGCTCCAGGAGGGGGCCGCGCGGCCCCCTCCCTTGAATTGCACAGCCCCGGGAGGTGGTGGTCCCCGGGGCTCTGGGGTCCGTAACGGACCCCCACATTAAAATATTTAGTGCCCCGGGAGGTGGCGGTCCTCGGGGCGTGTGGGGGCTCAAGCCCCCACATAGGTAATTTTAAAAATAAAAAGAAGCCCCGGGGGTGGCGGTCCCCGGGGCTGCGGGAGGCCGAGAGCCCTCCCGCATCATTTTTATTAAAGCCCCGGGGGTGGCAGTCCCGGGCTTGGGGCCTTAGAGGCCCCCACACATAAAACTTAACCCCCGCATGCCCCGGGACTTGGCCCACCCGGGGCCAATTACTAAAGAAGCGCGGAGCCCGCGCTTCGTTTTTTTTTTTAATTGGCAGGATCCGCACACCGTAAGCGCATCCTACCGATTTAAAAAAAAATAAAAAAATTGGGGGGGCCCTGGGGGTCCTTGTAGGACCCCCTGAGCAGGCCTAGGGGGTCAGGGTGTTTCTACCCTGCCCCCTTTTTGCGTATTGCGCACTTTTTTTTACTGCTTTCCTGTTCCTCGGTTCTACCATATATATATCAGCACCAAAGTCCCGTAGTGTCGGCACCCAGCAAGGAACAGACGGGCACAAACCACAGCAGCAGATGTCATCAGAAGTTTATTTTATGCCGAAGATGGTCCACATTACGCGTTTCGGCTGCCGACCTGCGTAAGAGATAGAATTTTTGGATGTCAAAATTAAGGTAGTCAATGGCACCCTTGAAACTAAACTGTTCCGTAAAGACACAGCTGGCAACAGCGTCCTTCATGCTCTCAGCCATCACCCGGATGCTCTGAAATGGAGTATCCCTTACGGTGAGATGCTGAGAGCGAGAAGGAATTGCAACACGGATGAGAACTATCTGGCAGAACAGGAAACTATGTTAGAACGCTTCAGGGAACGTGGTTACCCTGAGTGGGTACTACAGAGAGCAGTTTCCAAACTTAAAGACATCGACAGACCCAGTACACTAAAAGAGAAAAACAAGGAAACTGAGTCCCAAGTAACACGTGTTATCCTTACTTATAACAACAAGTCAAGGAAAATACAAAAAATTCTCCAAGATAATTGGAATATCCTTAAAAGTGATAGCATTGTGGGCCCCACCCTTAGCGACAGACCGAGAATTACTTATCGCAAAGGTCGTAGTTTGAAGGACTTGCTAATGCATGGGGATATCACCATACCTCCTAAGACTTCCACACACAATCTCAAAGGGTTTTACCCTTGTGGACACTGTAAAGCCTGTAAAAATAGTCACATGGTGAAAGAATACAGTGTGCCACACTCTATGAAGAAAAATACCATTTCACAATTTTTGACATGCAGTACCACACATGTCATTTACATTTTAGTGTGTCCATGCAACAAAAGATACATTGGCAGTACGACACATATGGCTAAGAAAAGGGTCCTAGAACATCTCAGGGCCATAAACAACAGGGATCCACACTATCCTATCGCGAGACACTTTGCCGATTTTCACCTCGCTAACAGCTCACTTCTCAGCTACTTTGTTATTGAACAAGTGACAACTAGCTTTAGAGGGGGGAACAGGGAGCTCAGATTGAGAAAAAAAGAATCTAAATGGATACTTGAGCTCGAGACGAGGTACCCAAATGGGCACAATTTGGACGAGGAACTAGCAACGCACCTTATGGAAGAATAACTGGTTTACACTAACATGTTCCCCTATTTGTAACCCCATGTGTTCCCTGAAATTCTCATACGTTTTTATGACATTGTTTTCCCGGATCAGCAAGCTGCATAAGTTAGACTGTACAAGCAATTTTTGCAGGCGATTTAAGGTAACTTGGTTAATATAAGCAACTAATGAACAGTCTAGCAATTTGTTAAAAAATGTTTGCACATTTTTAATCTTATGTTTTTTATATTCTTGTGTTTTCTTTTTTTCTACACAGGAGGAAAGGAAGGGGCCCACCGACATTCTGCGGACACTTCACGGGCCTCCTAACCTTTTCTTCGTCTCCACGACTAGAGCACTAATGTTTTAAAGATAAGATGGTTTATAACTTTTATCCTTTCTCTTTCTCTCTCCTTTTCCTTTTCCTGCTTTGGAATTTCTCATTTTTTCACTTACAGTCACGCTTGATATTTGACTATTGTACAGTATAAGGATTTGTATGACTATGTCACTTGACGTTAGTATTGGTCTACCGTACTGCATGGTACTTGAAATTTTCTTGCCACTTGGCAACCAGAAACAATGAAATTCACACGCTCTGTCGGTATGCCCTCCGGTCTTGAGCTAGCTGAATTTCAGCATGATGTGGATTTATGTTTATTATAGTTATTTTGATATTGATTTACCATGTATTGAAATGGATTTCCGTTTTAGTATAACATATTTGCTGTTATTCTTAAAGGAATTGTTGATATGATTTCTTTTAATATGGTGCCATCTAATTTGACTTTAGTCACTCCAATATGGCCGCCACTCCCACGCTGGTAGCTGGGTATCGTGCAGTCCTTTGTCGATTTCATTTCCCTGTACTGAGTCTATGTATTCACTCGGTGTACACTTGGTTCAGTGTGTGATCAAGGGAGCTTGCTCCCGAAACGCGTAACCTTGAACTTCATTAAAAACCTTTAATAGGAATCTGAGAGCGCGTGCTTATTTGCAACTGTGGACTTATATATATATATATATATATATATTCTCTGTATAAACCAAAGGGTAAAGTGATGTTATAGTTAGGCCATTATGAAATTTAAAAAAACTGATTTTTTAAAACAATAAAACCGAAAATTCAGCAGTTATCAGTTACTCAGCTTGTGATCAAGGCCGTGGTAACACGGCCGAAACGCGTCATGCTGTTCTTCACGCAATAAAGAGCACTTTATGAACTTACAGCACGGTGTGGTCTGTACCTGATTATCCGAGGAGTTGGAGTGACAGGATTGTGGTGTTTCATATATATATATATATATTCTCTGTATAAACCAAAGGGTAAAGTGATGTTATAGTTAGGCATTATGAAATTTAAAAAAACTGATTTTTTAAAACAATAAAACCGAAAATTCAGCAGTTATCAGTTACTCAGCTAACTATAACTTGTGCCCCTACTAAGCACTGCTTATGACCTCAAAGAGTACATCACTCATTACATACATACATATATATATTGTGAACAAGACCTAACCGGTCGAAGCGCATTTTGAGACGTTTTGCCAGATAAAACTACCGGCGGAAGGCCCCGGGGACCCTACTTATAACAAATCCATTTTTGTACAGTCAATTGTGTATCGTTATTTGGCGCAATTTACGATTCTTTAAGTGGAATCTTTGGACATGTGGGCATTATTTCTTTTCAGATTAAGCTCTGATTTTCTTTCCACAAACATCAGGAGATGGCCATTTCATAACTGTTCGTTACAGCTGCTGGATGTTACTAAGGTAGAGAGTCCCTACAAAATTTCACTACAGTAGCTTAATGTTTGAGGGAGTCTTGAAATACTCCACTTCCACTCTGAGTCACTAGATCAGAATGGTATGCAGTATTATTTTTTTTTTTTTGCACTTTATTTTACACTTTATTAAGAAGTTTTGGTCCGCATGCGCGGCTTAACTACCTCCATTTTTTTTTCATAACATTGACTGAACTTTAACAATTCTCCCCGTGTGGTGCCCTCCCTCTCAACACCTAAATCTACACTCCTCCCACCCCTGTTTCCTGGTTAAGGAGACTGCCCTTTGTCATCGGCCGTCCGAGCTCAGCCTATGTACCTTAATGAATGGATTAAGGAATATAGCTGAATAAAGTACCTGTGTTTCAGCAATGCTAAACTTATAGCAGTACCTCACTTCCAAAGACAACGGAGGTGAGGCTCTTCCTTCATGGTCAGAGGGGCAAGTATGTAAAATCAGCTGCCTGATTACTTGAGGTCTATCTCGAAGGAAGCTACATTTAAAAAGAAGCTGAAAACACTCTTATTCAGACTTCAGTGATGTTAGGATCTCAGCGGTTCTGTGCTCTGCTCCCTTCAGTGCCTAAAAGCACCGGGACAATCCTCTGAATAGCTGTGTGCTATAGAAGAATCATTCATTCATTCATTCATTCATTCAGGGAGACCAAACCCAATGCAGCAAAAAGGACCTAATAAAATCAATCTAAAGTGAGTCCTGCCTCCTCCTTACAGCTTCATGAACGTCAGCAATACAATTCTACCATCTGGAAAAAAACACAATTCCACCTGGTGAAGATCATCAGGACACAAGCTTTTAAAATGAAACTCACAGACTTCCATTACTCTGCTTTACTCATACACACAATAAAAATGCATCATGCAGGCCACACCTATACATACGTGCATGCAAATATGCACTAGAATTGTAGTGCTGGGACCTAGGTTAGTGCATATCAGTGGGACTTTACTTGAGTGGGCCAATAGGCCTTCACTCATGTGGAACAGATAAAAAGGTCTGGTTATAACTACTGATTCAGAGAGCAGAGTCCGCTGCCAGAACAGCTAATCCCATGACAGGGAAGGTAGGCCAGTGTCAAAAAAATGAGGGCATGCTTTGCACATCCCTTCTCTTCTCAAACACATTAGAAACTAAAACCAACAGGCATTTGCAATGCAACAGGTCTCGCATATACGCGAGTTTGAGCCATTGGCATTGTAAATAACAATGCCCTTTCTATTTATGTTTTGGTTTTGAAACATAAATAAAACGCATTGTCATTTACAATGCCAACAGCCCAAACTTTTTTTTTTTTTTTAAACTTTCTTTATTGAGTTTTCCAATATGTAACACACTCAGGCCAATACAATCGGAAGGGGAATCCTTCCCTTAATATCAACCATTGGGCACAATGGTACAATAACGGTAGTAGCAGGTAATGTATACAGCAACAGTCTAACAGTAACTAGTGAGGTACATACATCTCATTACACCGACCCACATCCCGTCCGCACATTTATGTACAACTTTCCCCTCGTGGCCCTACACTCTCGAGCCCTCTCGGTCTCCCAAGAACGTTTCTCACATAATGAAGCCTCCCTGGCCATGTACTTGGAGGCCGAACCTTCAGTGCCCCCGGAATGCGCAGTCCATCAGGTAGAGACAAGTGTCATATTTATTAACAACATAAGCCCTCGCCGGATCCCCCTTCCTTTAAGGGTACCGGACCATAGCTGAACCATGATAGACGGTGTAGGTCATCAACGTGTATCCCTTTTGTATTACGACATCTCAGGCTCCCCCGGCTGGGCCCCTGCCGCTTGAGCAAGCAGGTATGCCTGCAGTGGGCCCCAGATGTCTCTCGGTCTGGATGCCCTGGGCAGCTGCTCGGCATAAATCTTCATTTGGTCCTGACAATAGATCAAGTCTTCTAGCCATTCCTTAAACTTCGGTGCTCGCCCCCTACCCCACCTGCAAGCCACTCTCCGCTTAGCCAACAGTAATGCTGTGTCTATGAATTTCCGATGAGCCTTAGGGACTTGCGCCGTATATCCCAACAGTGCAATCAAGGGCTTGCCTTCTAATGGCAAAGGGACCATCTGCCGCAGAGCTGTAAAAACCTGTGCCCAGTAATCACACACCTTGGGGCAACCCCAGGCTAAATGTAAGAAATCAGCCCCGGGCTCCCACATCTGTCGCAGTTGTCTGTTGTTCGCAGTTTGAATCGAGCTAGCTTAGCAGGAGTATAATACAGCCGTTGTAAGAATTTATAGTGTATTATGCGTAGTCTGGCGCTAGCAGAGGCTTGCTTCGTTTGAAGGCAGCAGTATTGCCATTGGTCGTCCGTTATGCCTTCCCCTAGCTCATTAACCCAGTTAGTGCGGGCAGTGTTGGGTATCTCTTCTATGTGACCCCGCACCATAGAGTATAACAGCGAGAACATGCGTCCCGGCGCCTTAGCACATAGCAGCATATGCAGGGGGGCACAAATAGGAGGTTCCTGCAGGAATTCCGGGGTAACCGAGCGCAGGCCCTGTCGCAGCCTAACATACAGAAACAAATCTAGAGCGGAGGGTTGTAGCCCTTGAAACATATTATCTGAGGAACGAAACATCCCGTTTGAGTATAGATCTCCCCACGTGCGTAACCTCACTCGCTCGCATAGTTTATGAAACCCCTTTTCTTGTAATAATGGCATACGCGGGTGATAAGCGAGCGGTAGTTTCGGGGAGTACAATAGCTCCCCCCGAAGGAGCATCCGGATACGATGACAGGCATCTACCGTGCAGGTTATCGTCGTGGGTTCTGTGTCCCTGCTGCGTGCATGGGTGTATAGCAGGCCTTCCAAGGGTAGCGGATCCGCCATCCAATGTTCCGCCGCTATCTGCGGCATGTAGCGTGGGGGGTGGAACCAGTAAAACGCATAGTGCGCTTGTGCACATGTGTAGTATAATTCGAAATCCGGTATTTCAAATCCTCCTCTGGCATATGGTTGAGTAAGGATTCGCCATTGCAGTCTGGGCTGTTTGCCTCCCCAGACCAGTCTTATCATTTCGGACCTAAGCATCGCGAAGAAGGGGCGCCCTGGATGATAGGGGATATTTAAAAACAGGTATAAGACCTGCGGGAGTATCACCATCTTAATCAATGCAGCCCTCCCTGCCAGTGTCAGGGGTAGGGATATCCACCGAGTGACCTTTTCCTTAATTCGCTGCAGCACAGTGCCATAATTAAGCCTCATCAGGTCTACCCTGTTTCTAGAGATAGTGATCCCTAGATAACGCAGGTCAGTATCGCACCACTCCAGCGGGTAATCAAGGGGGAACCGGGTGACCGCCTCCGTCAGTGGTAGCAGTTGAGACTTCCCCAATTTATATGGATCCCAGAGAGTTCCCCAAAATCTATAAACTCCCTCAGGAGGGGATTCAAATTCTCATGGGGGTCACGCACATACAGCGTAATATCGTCCGCATATAGGGAGAGTAGGATATGTCGTAAGTTACATCGCAGTGCTTTTTCCTGGTGGTGCTGTCGCAATTTGGCCGCTAGCGGTTCAATCGCAATCGCAAATAGGAGTGGGGACAGCGGGCACCCCTGTCTCGTGCCCCTAGAAATGGGGATAGCATCTGATGTATGCCCATTTATCCTCACCCTTGCCACAGGCCTGTGGTATAACAACCTAATCCAGGACAAAAATAGGGGAGGAAAGCCCATGCGCTGCAATATACCTATCAAGTAATCCCACTCAACAGAATCGAATGCCTTGGTGGCATCTAAAAAGACTGCCGCCAGCGGCACCTCTGGGGAGATCGTTTGTAAAATCGCAAACAAGGTGCGGAGGTTGTGCGTGGTTGCACGGCCCGGGACAAAGCCAGCCTGATCAGGAAGAACCAATTTTTCCAGTAATAAGGCTAGCCTATTTGCAATGACTTTCGCTAGTATTTTGGCATCACAGTTGATAAGTGACAATGGACGATACGAGTCACAGTGCGTTGGTTCTTTCCCAGGCTTCAGCACGGATGTGATGAGTGCTTCCCTCATGGTTGGGGGTAATATGCCTGCCTCCAGTGTTGCCTCATATACTTCCTTTAAAATCGGGGCCATCAGATCTATATACGTTTTGTAGAATTCTATGGGCAGCCCGTCTAGCCCAGGGGCCTTTCCAGACTGCATTTGCGTGACTGCTTCCCTTATTTCATCGATCTCAAAGGGCGCACTTAAGAATTCTCGCTGCGCCTCTCCGAGCCATCCTAGTGCTACCTCCCCCAGGAAGGTGTCCAATTCTAATAGGCCTCTCCTCTGTGAGGTGTATATCGCTGTGTAGTGTGCAGTGAATGTGGCCAGTATATCGTCATTGTCCCTGTGCACCACTTCCCCGGGTCCCTGAATTTCCAAAACGCAGTTGGCGTGCCTTGGGTAGCGAATTAATTCGGCCAGAATTCTCCCAGGCCCTCTCCTTCCCCGTATTTTCTGGCCACCCAGTGTTTCCCCATAAATTTCGTTTCTCGCTCTGCTGCTTCCGTATATTCATTCAGTTTCTCCCGGAATGTATGTCTGATGCCCCGGTCCTCGCTTTGCCTCATCTGTGTCTCAAGCAAGTGCAGTTCTGCCTCCAGACTCCTAATAGTTCCCCGTATAGACTTCAGCACTCCCGATCCCTTGGATATGCAGAAACTGCGAACTGTTACCTTAAATGCTTCCCATATAGTCTCTACCTCATTCACGGATCCCCTATTCCTCTGGAAAAAATCTTGTATCTCCTCCCCCAGCTCGCTATGAAATGCTGTGTCTAGTAATGTCAGGGGTTGAAGTCTCCACACACTTCGCGGCCTATTATACCCTGGTAATGCCAATGTAAGTACCACCGGCGAGTGGTCCGAGTATGTCCTGGCTAAATGTGTAACCTCTCGTATATGGGGGCCCAGTCCTCTAGACGTTAAGCAATAGTCCAGTCTTGCCCAGGAAGCAGCATGCGCCGTAAAATGCGTGCCTTCCCGCTCCGTTGGGTGCAGGTGTCGCCATGCGTCCAGTAACCCTGCATCTGCTTTAATGCCCTGCAGGACTCGGCATGATCGGGTAAAGTGGTGAGGCATAGGGTTGGATCTATCCTCTGCCGGGCTAAGAGCCACGTTAAAATCCCCACCCCACAGTATATATGTGGAACCGATACCCAGTATTTTCCCCCACAACAACGTGAAAAAAGCGGGATCGTCAACATTTGGGCCGTAACAACTGATCAAGGTTACAGAATCCGTTCCCAGTCTCCCCCATGCCATAGTGTATCTCCCATTGTGATCCACTTCTGTACCCACCAGTATGAACGGTATTTGCTTTTTTACGATAATTGCCGTACCTCTAGCATAGGATGAGTACGAGGCAAAAATCCGGTGATCAGCCCATTTCACGGCAAAGGTGGAAGGATGGTGCGGGTGTACGTGCGTCTCCTGTATTAGTGCGATATGTATCCCGTGCCGATCTAGATACGCCAACAATTGGCGTCTTTTTCTCGGATCTCCCAGCCCTCGCACATTCCAAGTGGCCACCCGCAATGTCCCAGGGTCAGTCATTGCTCCCATATGTGCTAATTGCATGTGCTGCCTGATGTTGTACCTCTTGTGAGTCTTGTGTAGGTGCTGTCTCTAGTCCACCCATGTGCCTCATGTGATTACTTCGTGGCCTATAGAGTAACCAATAACCTTGTCCCTTCCCCGGTCCCTCCCGCTCCCTCCCACAGCAGCACCCCAATCGTGCCGGAATGACATTACCCTCCCTCTTCCCAACAAACCCCCAACAACATACATCCAGGCATCCTGGATCCATAGAGCCACTGCTCTGATGGGGGGATCACCCAATGTGGGGGAATCGCCGGTGCGTCACTTTTCCCTCCCTGCTGTTCCCGTCACCACTCCCGCCCTTACAGCGGTTAGTAGGACCTAGGACTGAGCTTTGGGAGGGTGCTCGGCTTACAACCCTGAATTATGTATGCCTAATGACAATCCTATTTCCTACATCCCTTATTACCATAAGCCGCCTTATGAATGAGGTCCCCAGTACTTATCTGAGCAAATGTCTCAAGTCTTAAATATCCATCAACCAGTGCCATGTTCTCCTGCATCTAATAACCAGCCCATCTTCCACATCACGTGCTCTCTTGCTGGTGGGGGGGGGGAGGGCCGTGCGATCCTCCACCTTTCGTCCTGTCCTGGCTTATGTTGCAGCAGTGTCTGGGTCTGGAGAGCGGGACCCTGATGGAGCTTCCTCTGAATTCCGACGTGACCTTTGGCTTGCTAGTCGTTTGTAGAGTTCTTCTGCTTGCTGTGGAGTAGCACAGATATTCTGACGCCCCTGGTGCGTTATCCTCAACCTCGCCGGGTAGAGCAGCGCAAAGTCAATCTGTGCCTTTCTAAACTTTTGTTTTACCGGCAGAAACTTGCGTCTCGCTTCCTGCACTGCAGTCGTGAAGTCCGGGTATATTGCGAAGTCCATCCCCTCATATGTCAACGTTTTCTTCTCTCGGGCCAGGCGGAGCGCAGTATCCCTATCCCGGTAGTTTAGTATCCGGGCAATGATGGGTCGGGGAGTGCTCCCAGGCGGGGGTCGAGGTCCCAGAGATCTGTGCGCCCGCTCCACTATCATGTGGGGAGAGAAGACATTCGCTCCGAAGGTGGTATGAAGTAGCCTCTCGATGAACTCTTCCATTCGTCCCGTGTTCGTTGTTTCCGCTATTCCCAGGACTCTGATGTTATTCCTCCGGCTCCTGGCCTCCAAATCCTCGTTCTTAGCGGCAATGACTTTCAAAAGTCTATCCATTTGGGTCATCTGCTGCTGCATTTGGGATGTCATGTCTTCTGTGTCAGAAATTCTGCGCTCCGCCTCTTTAATCTGTCCATCATGTTTGTCGACTTTGAGTACTAAGAAGTCCAGCCTACTGTTCATTGTGTCCATTTTGCCAGATAATGACGTGAGGCTTTGTTGCATCGCCAGTAGCAGCGATTTCACCTCATCTCCTGATGTCGAGGACTGTGGTTGGGGAGTCTCCTGGGGAGTCTGTACCTGCTCTTCCATGACTGAGCGGGTAACAGTTTTTTCGCCTCAAACACCAGCTTTGGTTGTCTGCCGTCCGGCTTCCCCATGGTGGGGCCTCGTAAAGTCCCTGTTGCAGCCTGTGGCTATGTTAGCTCAGCTCAACTGCTTGCCTTCCTCCTCTTTCCAGTCACTGGCGTCCAGCAGGGTTCGCCCGATGTCTTTCCGGTTATCTCCAATGCTCTGTGTGCCACCATCCACGAGCTAGAGCCAACCAATGCAGGATCGTTGGTGCTACGACAGCGGCGAAATATCGCAGGTGCTCCCGTGCCTGTGGTACTCTCTGCGCACCTCTAGTCTCGTCATGCGCTTGGAGCGTGTTCACCTGGGTGTCAGCAGCCCCTCAATGTCCATGCTGACTAGCCTCCTGCCGCCCTATCCGTCCTCCGGTCCCCAGATTCCGCCCGTGTATTAGCTCAGTTATAGCCTGCCGCTCCCAGTACTATGTCTTCTACTAGGAGGCTCCCCAATGCATATCATCCAGTTTGTTTTGGGTCCCAGGCTGCCTATTTGGTCCTGTATCAGCTGCCTCCGCCGATCGGCGCGGTCTGTCCAGTTCGCGCTGCTGCGCTTTTGCGAGTAATGGCGGCCCCTATCTGTGCATGTTCAAGCCGTACCTTTGTCCGGCCGGTCGCCGGTCCTCTTCAGTCTCGGTCCGCCTCCTACGCGGGTGATGGCGTTTCCCACGCTTAGGACTCCCGTCGGTGCTGACTCTGCGTGTCGCCTGTCTGCCCAGCACTCTCCGCAGCTTGGGGGGGGGGGCAGTGAGGGCCCTGTTCCTTGCTCTCGCGGTGTGAATTTCAGGTGCTTTGTGCCCCATCCAGGACTCACCCTCCAGCCTTTAGGAGCCCATCCTCCGCCCGTATATTATGCCCGGAAGCGTGTCCTGCTCCCACTCCACTTCCCTGCAACGCCAGGCGTCTAAGGACCTTCCGCGTCAGCTGCGGCCTTACGCCTCGTGGCAAGCCGGGGTCTCTCCTCACCTCCGACACCGCCCGCGAGGTCCGTCCTGTCAACCTGCTCGGTCCGCTACCGCTTGTGTCAGCTCGCACATAGCCTTTCCCTCATGCCATCCGGCCAAATCTCTCACCGGGGATTCCTCTGACTTTGTTTAGTAGGGTGTCTCAGGGAGGTGCGGAATTTTTCAGGGGTTTTTGAGGATAATTGCTGTTTTATTCACCGAGCGTCCGGAGCCTCACCGCAGTGCGAACCCCATTCCACTCAAAAATACCCCTTTTGATTGTGTAATATTTGATGGTGGGAAAATTACACTCAGGTAAGGGTTGGTTCAACTACTCATTCTTTCCTATTAAATTGTTTATAGAAGAGTATGTTTTCCCAATAATGTTCACACTCCTTGTGCTATACTAACCTAAAGTCATTAAACCTGTAACAATACATTAATAAAGAATTAAACAGTGTAATGAAAATATTAAACACAATAATTATTCATTGTTGATTCTGTCCACTATTCTCATTTATTGTGCATGATTGTCAAGAAGTTGCCTTGATGATGGCTGTTCAGCTTTTTAAGATGTTAGTTCCATAGATTCATACATGGTCTTTCAAATCATATTATATCTAAAGGATTTGCCTTGTTGCAGTTCTTAGTGATGTGACCGAGACGGTCAACAGCAAGAAGAACGAAGAGACAGCGAAAGCGTGAAATGTATATACCGGGCATTACTCCTGAATGGGTACCGACAGTATGAAGAACTAATAACAAACTATAGGATAGGCCACACGTTTGCTAAAAGTTACAACGGATTGTACAAGATACAAAAATACTAAGGACTTCAAAGCTTCAACCTTGAAAAACCTCAGGCTTTTAAACCATAGGGGTGATAAATGCATGTTGACTGTATATGGATACACCTAAATAACATTATAAAGAACTGCAGGTGGAGGTGAATGATGAGAAGATGGTCAACTTTAAATTTGTGAGGTGGAAGGTGAGGCGTGGTATGCCTACTAGCATGTCACCAGCTGACACCTGCCACTGCTTGTTAACAGTGGCTGCATGATGTCATCTCCCTTCCCTGTCATGTGGAATGTTATGTATGTAGATGGAACTAGATGATGTCACATAGTGCTGGATTGAGGGTTGGGGACTGATGACAGTTGGTTTCTACTGCCTGTGATGGGTGAGATCTTCTGCTGGAAATGAACCTGTTTCTTCCATCAACTCTGACTGCGTAGGATTCTTTGAAATGTGACATGAAGTCTATGGTATTGGAGGTAAATGGTTCAGGGGACTCGGGTACCATGCAGCCACAGATACATTAGGCAGTGATGCAGCAGTGTATGGACATTAGGCAAAGAGTTGCATGATCCTTTTCATATACTAGTCACTGCACAATTGAAACCCAATATAGTTTTGTCCACTGCAGCAGCATCCTAATCTCCAGTAACACCTGATTTTGCATGTCAGAAAATGTAGTTCTGCATTTCTAGCCAAAACTCCACAGCTGCATTATGTGTTTCCCTTTTGTGACAAACGCCCAGTATACCGCAGTGAGTCAGATATTCTGAAAATTTGAATTTTCTGGATATGTTTGGTCAGAAACTTTAAATAGCTCTGTTGGTGCACCATACCCTCATGCAGACATGTTGTACTCATAGTAACTCAGAAGCCTTTAGCCAAAGGAATACACACACACGTTTTGACCCCACCCTGCCCCTCCTTCTGACAGGCCAGTGCCTTGCTTATCCCAACTAACAAAATGGCTGACAGAAGGGAGGGGTGCAGACAGCCTTCCTGGGAGGGTAAACACAGTGGGCCGAGGCACTTGGTCCCTTGACTCCACCCAACTGCCACGGCACTCAACCTACAAACTATCAACAACCGTGCATGTGTCAAGGGAAGCAGAAAAGATGTCCCACACATGCGGTCGGTAGACAGAAACACTTCCCAGTGAGAACACTTTATGGATGCAGCAAGCAGACAGTCTGCATAAGGGTGAGGAGAGAGGGGCATCTCCTCTTCCCTGTCATTGGCAGGACGAGCATCAATTGACGATTTGCAGCACCCCAGGCCAAGGCTTCGGGACAATCGTTCCCAGGGAAACTGTGGCAGCAAGAATAAGGGGCGTTCTTTACAATCGGCAAAAACAACTACTGCATTTGATAGACAATTCTCAGCTTAATGCAGCCATTTCTTCTGCTAGCACAGGAAACGGTGCCTAAACCACGGATTCAGGCGCTTAGGGGTTATGGATGATTTACATAAATTATCATGTTTGCAAATGAATTCATCGAGTGAAAAGTAAGACACGGGACACTGCACTTTAATAATTGACATTCCACACGAAAACCAATGTTCTTGAGAAGAAATTGAGCTCCAGGTTGCTATTAGAGCTAGCCGAGCAGTAAGAGCTAGAAAGAAATGCCATCTCGCATTATGCATGCTACTGTTCCTGCATAACAACTATCCTGTATTATTTTAATAAAACTGCTAGCTGAAACTCACAGAGAGAATTTGGACCGATCTAGTCATCAACAATATTGCAGAGGAAATGAAAACAAAAGATATCTTTATGATGTGATCTTAACATTCAACCAGTAACCAGCAATTCATTATTCTGCTCATAAAATAATCCGTCATGTTCTGTTTTGCTTGGCAGTATTCCTCAACGCTTTTTATTCTCTCTTAAAGCTTGCAAGAGGATTCAGAAAACCATTGCGGATCTATGTGGAAGTTATAAATGATCTAATTTGTGTTCCTTGCCACACCGTGCAGTAGGTTAAATTGTAAAATATAGATAAGTGGCTTGCTTATATGTCTGACTGTGCCCTGCTCACTTTAAAAACACATTATCTCCTTAATATTATTCTCAATACAGATATAATGACTTTCATGAGGCTTAACTGAATCATTCAAAGTCACACTACCTGTAGTATAGCCCATCAGTAAATCAGTGGTGTTGCCAGTGAAAAGAAATACTCATTTAATACTGATTCCAGGCATAAATAGTTGTCAGTGTGAGGTGGATGGAGTCAAATGTGAATTTATGCATGTCTCTGTGAAGAGGGGACATGTCAGGACAGTAGCTATTCTGGTGAGCAGTATAGATTAAAGATTTAGCAATTCGCTAATGAACGACATTTGATTTGTGAATGCTAGCACAGCACAATTCAATTTATGAAGTTTGTATGCCACAATACTTATTGACAAACTATCGTCCTGCTAACATGTTGTCTATACACTTTCGATTTCCATAACATTGTGAAGTTAGGTATACATAAATTAAGTATAGATTTACTATTCCTAACTCCACATCTCCATTCCTTCATGATACGGTCCAGCCCAAAGTCCTGCCTCCTCATTATTAACTAGCACGTTATCAGGGGGCATTACACCTGCTACCCTCGGTACGGTACCGACCCAATATCGATATGCATGGAGGCCCATCCTAGAGTGTGTGAGACCATTCTGCAAGCTCATAGATGCAATGTTAATCAGAAACAAATCATATATTGCAAGGTCTTAATTTGTAAAATAATAAGCGTTGTAGCCCAAAGCTTTTTCTGTCAGGCGTGCAGCCGGTGCTGACAAAGGTCAAGATTGGTGAATGCCAATGTTATGTGGACTTAATTCCACCTCATGCCTCTTTCTTCACTCATCATAAATGTTCTTCTCCTTTATGTCACTCTAATAGGTCCTTTTTCATCCTTGCTTTCTCTGTTTGTCATTGTTTTTTTCTGTGTTCCTCTTCCCCTCTTCTCCTCCTTTCCTTCTTTTGTTCTTTTCTCTCTCTCTCTTTCTCTTGTTCACACTTTGGTAGAATTGCAGGACACAGAGGTCACATTTTAAGGGGTTGAAAATGTCCTGAATGCCCTTAGCTGCATGTGAGGATCCATCAATTAATCAGGATTTATAAAGCCTGGCTAATCACCCAATAGGGCATCCAGGTGCTTGCATGCCCCGGAGGCTTATTCGAACAGCCATGTCTTGAGAGCCATTCTGAATTCCGAAAGTGAGGTGATGATCCGGAGGTGCTCGGGGAGGTTGTTCCAGGTCTTTGCTGCAATGTGGGAGAAGGAGCGTCCTCCATTTCTGCTTCGGTAGGTGCAGGAAGTATGAGCAAGTGAAAGGAAGGCAGAGCATAGACTTCTCGATGGTTGGTGGAAGTTCAGGCGTTAGTTAATGTGGGCGGATCATTGGTTGTGTAGAGCCTTCTGTGCATGGGTCAGCAGATTGAATTGGCATCTCATCTGTATGGAGAGCCAGTGGAGTTTCCTGAGGACGGGTGGGGTGTGGGTTCATTAGGGAAGGCCGAGGATGAGTCTTGCTGCAGGGTGCTGTATGGTCTGACATTTTGTAGAGGGTGTGCACGATTTCTATGTGGAGAGCATTGCTGTAGTCTAGTTGGTTGGTGATAAGGGCTTATGTCACAGTGCGTCTCGTGTGTAGGGGTAGCCACTTGAAGATCTTATCTAGCATGCGCAGAGTGAGGAAGCAGGCGGAGGAGACAGCATTGGTCTGTGATTTCATGGTGAGCTTGTTGTCAATGATGATTCCAGGGTTTCTGCCGTGGGTGGAGGGAGTGGGTGCAGGTCCTAGGTCTGATGGCCATGAGGTGTTGTTCCATGTGTTGCCACTGTTGCCAAAGATCAGTACTTCTGTCTTCTCTGTGTTCAGATGCAGGCAGTTGTTCTTCATCCAGTCGGTGACAGTATGCAATGCATCTGTGGAAGTTGGTTCTGGTAGTGGTGGGGTCGTAGGTGAGTGAGAGGATGAGTTGGGTGTCGTCTGCGGAATTTATGTTGAGACCGTGGGATCTGACGATGTTAGCATGTACGCATTGAAAAGCGTGGGGCTGAGGGACACCACAGGTTATCTCCTTGGGTTCAGAGGTGAAATGTGGGAGGTGGATCCTCTGGGTTCTTCCAGTAAGGAAGGAGGTGATCCATCTGAGCACGTCCCCTTAGATGCCAATGTGGTGGAGTCTTTCGATCAGTATGTGGTGGGATATGGTGTTGAAAGCTGCCGAGAGATTGAGGATGATCAAAGCTACTGTTTCTCCTCAGTCAAGGAGGGTTCAGATGTCATCAGTGACTGGGATCAGGGCGGTTTCGGTGCTGTGATTGCTGCAGAAGCTGGATTGGGAGGCATCGAGTAGCTGGTTCTGCTCCAGGTGTGTCATGAGTTTACTGTTGATGATCTTTTTCGCACCTTCACTGGGAATGGGAGCAGGAAGATTGGCCAGATCTCTAGGGACGATGGGACATATTGATTCCTTCCTCCACATTCCCAACATTGAGACCATTTTCAGGAACAAGAACCAGCACTGAATCCACTGTCAAGTGGCATGCAGTGCAGTGAAGACATTATGAATCACTTTCAAGGGAGCCCAGAAGACTCCTAAATATTCCCTCATTCAGCTCTAAACGATTGGCTTACAAAGGAGGATGTAGGAAATAGTTGTTTATTTGTTAGTCAATATCACATGCCCATAATAAATCAAGAAACTAGTAGGCGCAGCACAATATTTAGCTGTGTATCCCACCATTACGGGAAAATGTCCATGCCATATGACCACAGATATAGGTCATATGGCAGAATGTAGATACAATTTAGGACATAACAATATAGGTTATTGCTAAATTGTACATCACAAATTGTGTAGGTAAGACATTGCTATCACAAATGTAGAGGGGCCCTACAATATGATCAAAAGACATTGTGTAAAATCATTGTCATATGTGCAATGTTACACGAGCATTGCAACTGTACAGTGTCTACCACTTAAAATCGATGATCAGGATTCAGATGTTGAGGACCAGCCCCCATATTTTCCCTTACAGACAGGATGCAAGGGGAACTAAATAGAGGGGGCCTCACTAGACTGAGGAAATAAACAGTTGCATGTTAGGTGCTTTACATAAGTTAGATGAACTCATATTCATGTACATAGTAAATGCTTGATTACATATTATCTGTGATTATTTGGGCACCTAACAACATTGCAAAAGCACACTACAAAGCACATAATCTATGATGATATAAATATGGAGCACATAAAATATTAGGATGTGCACACAAAACAATAATATTAAAATTGTGGTGAACATCAAGATAATATAACAATGATTGCCCCCCTTCTGGATACAGTAGCTTTCTCACTTGCAAGGCATAAGACAGAACTTGGGTCATCCCTCAAGCAGCTTCTTGTGCATTACCCTGCTCTTTCCTTCACTGCATATGAGCTGCTGAAGGGCTCCTCAGGCTTACTCACTCTCCACTGCTGGTAGTGCAGCCTTGATAGTGGCCCAAGCTGCCTCCTGTTCCTCTAGTGCTGATGTGACCTGGACAAATTGTCACTCTAGAGCACTAATTAGACCTGAAAGTTGACTGTGTGCTTCTAAAGGATTTAGGAACATATGTAGCAGACTCTTAGTGGTCACTGTTGACACCCTTGTGTCTCAGACTTCTCCAGTAGAGCTAACTATTATGTAACACTGTTTGTGAGGTTATCAAAGCCATGTGACATGTTTCTATTGAGGTTAGCCAGTCTACCATGCAAGTATATTGTTCTCAATTCCTCAATGCTACATTTAGAGCATTGTTCTTTCAATTATTCTGATTTCCAAGTTATTGTTGTTCATCTATCATCTTCAACCACTGGTGGTTCTTATGCCCTCATGCTCAGGCTGAAAGTACTGCATACCAATTGCTTCTGTTGGGCAGGTGGTACATTTGGTTCTCTTGTCACATGTATAGGAAGGTGGTGCAATTGGTTCTGCTTCTGGGACTGGGTGACCTTGAACTGCTAGTTTCACTGTCAGGGCTGATGATGTATCTTGTGCAGGGTGTTGGGCTGCTACTAACCACTGAGTCACAGGTCTGGTCAGGAGATGATCCACTACTCATCCATTTCCGCTTTGCCTCTAGTTTCTGTAATGTCATCGAGTGTCAGCATAGCATCATCATCATTATAGCATAGATGGCCAATTGGAACTAGTAGGGGAAGAAGATATTAGAGGACTTTGATATTTATGATATATTTCACAGTGGTGGTTTCATTTTCCGTAGGGAAAGCATTTTTAGTTATCATTCAAATAACGTCCATGAACCTCAGGTCTTCCTAAAATGTTTTGGGGTGATCTGTGAAGGGGCTTATAAAAAGGGGGTGAGGCCCAAAGCACTTTTTCGTCATGCAATTTCCGTAGGGAATTTTAGGCACAACTACAGGTAAAACAGAAACAGAATTACACCAAATTTGACAGAAAGTAAGATCTTTACACAAAAAGTGTGCTTTTTAGGTCTCGCCTACGCAGCGCGCATGCGCTGCATAGGCAAAAAGACCTTTTGCAATCGATTCAGCTTTTCAGCCAAAAACGTGCACGCGTTCCATTGCCTTCAATGGCAACGCGTGCACGTTTGGCGATTTACTTGCGGGAGCGAGCAGCTGGCGCCATATGGTAGCAATTATCGCTCCTGGCGCCGCTCGCTCCCGCAAGGGAATCGCACTCCCCCCCACCCCTCCACCCGGAGTACTGTTTCACTTTCGCGGGGCCGCACTTGTGTTTCAGTGCTTGTTTGTCCTGTGTACGCATTGTTTGCCGCTGGCTTTGATCTTTTGTATGGAGTAGCAGTGTCTCGGTCTCGTGCATGTGTGGTTTGCCATGCTGCGGGCTTTGAATTCCTTTTTTTGCAAAACAATTAGTTTAAAAATATTCCCTTTCAAATAAATTGATTTTAAGCCTTCAGATTAAGTGACTTGCGAAGGAAATTTCATAATGGATATTAATTGTTGATGCCACCGATGGGTAGTCTGTCTTCAATTTCCTGTGGGGATCAGTGCGGATTTAAACGCTGATCCGCTTTTCACTAATCTTCTGTGCGGCCCGACAACGTAATATTGCGGGTGTTCGTGATGATTTTAGTTCCAGGGTAAGTCGTTTTTTCCAAAGGAATGTAACTTTTTGGGATGGTTTCACATTGATTGCGTAGAATTAACTGCGCTTTGTGAACCTACGTGGTTTTACTTTTTGCTGCTACCGGAACTTTGTTCCCTGGTAAGCTTGGCTCGTTGAGCATTGGGATGTATGTGGTCTTTATCAATTTTACCTTCTCCAGTTTTGAAGTTAGTATTTATGTTTTATTTTTAGGCAATTCAATCTGTGATGGCCAAAAATTGGCGGTGTCTTACGGAGCCCACAATAATTTCTGCCCATCTTCAGAAAGCATACCTACCATCGTACTGGAGTCTAACATACCCTAACCCCATTCTCCCCTCTGGCCCACCAAAGGCCTCCCTACCCTGTCACACCTTCCTCCCCATGCCACCCTCAGCAACAACGAACTCAGGTCGCTTTTACGTTGTGCTTTCACAATCCCAGCTTCATAGCCAGTTCAGTGGGTCTGTAAATACGCATCACGTCCTTGCACCCCCATCACCTGCTCTCCCCTCTTCCATGGGCTCATCCCCTCCCTCCCTCACTCTCAGAATGCCTCTGTGCTGCCATTTCTAAGAAGAGCTGTCCTTTCGGCGTGTGTTAATGTGCGGCTGTGCTGCTGTGGAAAATCTCGGCTTGCCTTGCTCATGGGTCAGCCTTATGTTTGCAGGAAGAAGTCTCTGGCAGGTCATCACTGTGCTTCATCCTTCCCAGGTAAACACACTGGAGGACATGTTTGCAGCTTATCAGGCTGACATGTAACTACATGTGTCTTCAGCATAAAGAGCGAGGCCTTCACATTTCCCGGATTATAAACATGGCCTAGTGTTACCCCTCATGAGTATGTGCTGGCGTGTCAATGAGAACACACACACTGTTGCCAATAGGACACTGTGAGCCTCCCTTCAGTGTAGCGAATACGTCACAGGGATACAGCGCCCTTTATGTTCTTATTAATATGAGCTGTTGATTATCATGGCCAAGGTGCCTACATTAGGCAGTGACATCTCTGCCACATCAGTGACACACAGGATTTTAAACCATAGTTGTGTGGGTGTTACTTTCTAAAAGCTCGTTTCAAGTACAGGTTAAACCCCATGCAGTGTGAAGGACTGGTGGCATCCTGTGCAAAAAAGCATAAATGTTCAAACATAATTATGTGTTAACTGATCTGATGAGTATTTCATATGTCACGTGCCAGCAGGGCTTGAATACCCTTATCAATGTGCCATGCACAAGGCATGCTAGCCCTGCATAACATCCATTGGTGTTTGATGCTTGGTATCCTACACACCTCATCACAGCCTGGGGTCAAGGCAGATCTGTTAATTGTCCCTTCAGGAATCAATGTGATGCCACTATAATTGGAGCAGAACATCTTATACTCAGTGAATTACGCAGATATTACTATGGCGTCATTGCACAGTGTCGCTAAGGTGCCTCTTGTGTTTGTTTGTGAATAGAGTGGTTGTGTTGTGTTCTCTGGCAGATCCATAGGGTCGGAGCCGGTACTTGCAGGGCCACAGTAATTGTGTATACCTGCAACCGAAACCACAGTTCTAAAGGGTGTTGCCAACGCCATGCCACCGCCCCTTTCACCCTTAATTTGCGAATGGGGCAGTGCAGCCAACGACCACTGTGCCCAAGGGCAAATGTCAACACTGATTGCAGCTGTTTCTCTGCAAGAAGGAAGGTGAAACATTTGCATACTATGCACCTCTGAAGCGTAGACCCATCCGTAGTGTAGTTAACTGTGAAAGATATGTTTCTTTTGTGAATGTTTAGTTCTTCTGTGACCTGTTTTAAGCATAGGTTATCAGTTTAAAGTGTGTAGTGCCTACTTCACAAAGTCGTCGCTGTTTTTACATGTATTTCTGAATCAGACTGCATGACCCAGTGTATTGTAATTGTATATCTCTTCATTCCCTGGTTTTAATGTACATTGGTAAAGCGCGAAGTAGTTATCAGAGCGCTTTACATTAAACACCCGTTGCATTACACAAGGCCATATTTATTTTGTACGCACAGGGAGATGAAGTGCTTTTTTTTGTTTGATGAGGTGGCCGACTTTGCTGTAATTTTGTGCTCTACATTCACATCTTCTAAAAAATTGTATTAGTCCGGCTGAGATTATCATTAATGTTGGCGTCCGCCATACTGGCGGTGTTACAGTGAAGGGCGCTGATCGTTCATTACACATGTTCAGTGTTTCTGATACATGCCAGTGCTCCTCTCTGTGGTGTTGCACGTTAGAATGCCACCCGTTCAAAATTAGGGAAAACCATCTACCCTAGGTAACCTGCCCCAATTCCTGTGCTTACCTCCTTTCATTCAGAAATATATTGTAATTTTTCTGTTAAGCAGAGTGTCAAACCAAGCATTGGCATAGCCAATAGGTCTCGCCTTTGGGACCTTATAAGTATTTAGTTATGCAGCACAATATCCTTACTGCAACAACAGTAACTGTTGCATGGCTAAACACTTACAAGGTCCCAAAGGCGAGACCTATTGGCTATGCCAATGCTTGTTGTGATTTGGTGTAAATCTGTTCAGCTATTTTGAAGAAACTAAGGTTAAAAAATAGAGCTATTTCAGTGGGACTGTTTGATTTGATTGACAGCCTGTAACTTGCTTCACCAATAACTTTGGTGGCGTTTGTTGAATTTTCACAAAACTTTACAAACAAATGTTAATCCACCCGAGCTCAATGCTGGACATTTTTGGGGTGATCCCTCAAGCCAAATAGGAATTTTAGACAATGATGAAGAAAAAACAGCTCAACAGAATTAAACTAAATTTGGCAGAAAATTAGATCGTTACTCAGAAAGTGTGTGTTTTGTGATTTGGTGTAAATCCGCTAAGGCATTTATGAGAAATTAAAATTCAAAAGTTAATGATTCCTGGTCGTGGGTGAGCGATTTGATTGACAGGCCTCAAATGTTATGGCCGCCATGTTGAGGGCTCAGGGAAACAGTCCTCTTGTCCTGGGTTTCTAAAACAAAAGGTAGTGCCTTGACCCATGACGTCTGGTCCCCCTGGGGTAAAAATAAAAAAAAATGAATTTTATGCCGCTGCTCCTGCAGGACTCAGCACAGCCCCCTTGTGTGGTCCTGCACAAGTACTGTGAGTCCGTAAATTAGAAAAAAGAATTTGGTGAGGGTGTCCGTGAAAGTTGTCCGCCTGCAGTGGTTGGGTGTACGCCTGGTCTCAGACTCTGCACCCAATCCCTTGCCATGCAGAGCTGAAGTATACTTAAGTATGATAATAAGATCTTACTTTAAGTTTTAAAAAGAACCTAGAAATTCAATGAAAACACAAAAGGTTAAAGTGGAGTTTTACACAGATGAAAATATAAACACTAATGTTTAAAAATCACAAAAAACCTGGAATTCACCAGTGTACATAATTGATGTAAGTATAACTTGCACCCTCACAATGCACTGCTTTATAACCTCACATGTTACATCATTCATGACATGCTAAATCATAGCATTGATGACATCTTTGACACCTCAAATCTATATGGGATTCAGGAATAATAAGGCAGGCTTTTTCATACACAACATCCGAATCGCCTGCACACATATGTTCACAAGAAAGTCAAATTCATACTCTGTGATCTTCCTCTTACCCTTCTTGGGTGAAGTTATACTTCTTGTGTGGGTCCTGGTTTGCCAGTGTGAGGCAAGCAGGGCTTAGCTTTCTTTTCAGTAGTCACTCACTTCCATTGTTCATGCAGGTCCTAGATGTTTGATGTCAGCAGCAAAGCTCTGGAGGCAGGCACAATTTGCCACAATAAGCGAGTCATATTTTGTGATTTTCGAATTTTGTGTGCTGAATTTTACCAATTTTCTCAGTAGGCTTGACCACCACATATACATGCACTTTACCAATTCACAATTTGTGAGTCACAAACAAATCACAAATTGAGAATTACTCAGTTTTGCATACGTACATTTAGTCAAAGATGTAGTAATTCTTTACAAAAGTGGCAATAATATTTGCAATTAGGAAAATGTCAATGTCCATGCTAAGAAGGTGTTAAACAGTCATATACATAATGTGAGTAATGAAAAATGTCCTAGCTATCATAACAGAGGTTTTCAATTCGATTAAGGACCCAGAGGCGAGGATTATGCTGTAATTTCTTCACTTTTAATTACAGCAGCCATGTAGGAAAACAACAAAACTTAATTTCCCAGAATACCTTGGAAAAAGACAACAGTTCAACATTAAAGCATTGTCTAATCAATGGTGTCTAGGACCCCTTGATAGTCCCTTGTTGATTTTGCTAACTCATCTATCTTCCTGCAACTGTAATTGAATAACAGCATCTTCAATCTTGCTTGGACCCATCAGATCCTGAATGAAAAAAAACATAAGCGTATAAAATCTTATGTCTGTGACTTCATGACAGTTAACGAAAACCAGAACTAAGCATCAGCGCATTAAGCATCAAAACACATATAGCATATGTTATCAGATGAAAAGCACACTTAATTCCGCCTTTACAGTGATTGTCTCATCTCAGGGTGGGCAAAGCTGTAAGCACTAATGGGTGGACTAATCCTCGCCTCGCTGTCCTTAATAGAATTTTTTATTCTATGTCAGGACCGGAGGCGAGAATTATGCTGGTTTAAAGCTTCTCCACAACCAGCAATGCAATACTGGGGACTGGCTTACAGTAAAACCTCTTAAAGATAGAATCCAAAGACCAGTCCACTGCATTGAGAATATCTTCCAGGCGAGCCCCAAGAGAGAACGCCTTCGAAGCCATGGCTCCTCTAACCAAGTGAGCGCCAAACACTTTAGTGTTAATGCGGGCCTCTTCTATGGCCTATCAAACTCATCTAATGATGGCAGTTGAGGAGACTGACTTCTGCGGCTTCCTGAGAGCAATCAACAGTTGCCTCTCGCCATGGGTGCGGATATCCACCGTCATAGTCTCAAAGCTTTTTAGATATCACACTACACACAACTTTGGGGAATCTGGAAAGGAAGGGTAAGTAACCACCCGAGAATTACATTTTGTACATCGTGAGATATGAAAAGTAACCCCATCCGGGGTAAATACTCCACCTGTAATGTCCAGTGCTCTGACATCCAAGACCCTTCGACATAAAATCAATCATAGTAGAGTAGATAGCTTGGCTGATAGCACCTTTCTTGAAATATACTTATTGGACTGCCATGAAAAGAAGACATTGACTACCTTATTGACATACCATCATGCCAAATACCTAGGTTCCGGAGGAAGAAATAAGCAGATGCCCGCAGAAGCTTCCTCACCAAAGTGTGTTATCCCACTGGATGATCACCTATGGCCTGACGATATTGCTGACCTAAAGGTATTGATGGATCTAAAGGCCAGACCCTCTGAGGTCAAGGAAGTGAGAAAATTCAAGACGTGGACAATGTCTGCCCCTCCGGATCCAGGTGTCTTTGATGACACCAGCCCAACCATTGAGCCCATGCTGATCTATACCTCTTGCTGGTACTATTAGCCCATGCTTTAGTGAGGAGGGATGCAGTGTGCCCTTCTACTGTTCCCTGTAATCCGCCATGTTATAAGAGTCAGAGACCCCTCCAGCCATAGATGGTGGAGATTCCCCTCTGGATCGATTAGGAGGACTGAAAAAAGGGGTAGAGGCATTGGAAAATCCAAGGAAAGTTCCAGTATAACCGCATACCAGACTTGCGATTTCCAAATTGGGGTCACTAACACCATGTCTGCCCTTTGTGTCTGTACCTGGGCTAAGAGGCACATTATCATCAGGAACAGGGGAAAACGTACCCCTGTTCCGGATGCCAATCCTGAGGAAAAGCATCTGTGGCTGCTGCCTCTGAGTCCAGCCACCAACTGAAGTACCTGGGAAGTTGATGGTACAGTTGCAATGCAAAGAGATCGACGGCCCCATTTGGCTTGAAGGGCCTGAAAGACCGACTGGTGCAGCTGCCACAGGCTTGTGTCCTTCAGATGATGGGAATACCAATCAGCCACTTGGTTGGCCTTCCCTGGGAGGTGTTCTGCCGTTACTGAAATTTGATTCACCAGGCAGTAATCCCAGACGTTTCTGGCCAGATCCGAGAGGGCCTTGGAGCGAGTCCCCCTAGATGATTTATATATCGCACAGACACTTTGATGCCCATCTTGAGTACCGCATTTCGCTTGGTACTTGGTCTAAAACCTGACCATGAAAATACCTGCCAGCAGTTCGAGGCAACTGATGTGCATGGATTTTTCAAGAGAGGACCATCTTCCTCTGGAGGAGAACTCCCCACAACTTGCATCCCAGTCTGTGTCACTGGCATCAGATTTCAGGACTAGATACAGAAGGGAACCGAATATGGCCCGGCCATTCCACGCCTCCATGTGGGCAAGCCACCACTGTATCTCTTCCTGGGCTGCCTCCGTTAATGGGACCATTTGGGAGTATGTATTCCCTTCACACACAGTAATAAGGGGTAGGAAGAGCACCCTACTTTGACCTCCTGTAACAAGATTCTGCACACACAGAGAAGAGGGGCGATAAGAGGTATGTCGCTAATTAGAAGAGGTGAGTAGACAAGACCAACATGTTGTTAAAACTGCCCTCACCCACAAACATTTGTGGCATGCTTCATCATAGGGCTGCTACGACACCTCCGTGCAAGCCAACGACAGAGGTGGAGCAATAGAGTGGGGGAGACAAGACAGACATAAAGGAAAAATGTGGGATCAAAGAAAAGGTGCAGAAAAAACAATGTTAAAACTAAAACAGGGATCTCCTAACTTCCCTTTATTGGTGGACTCCCTGGTTAGGTTAAGAAGGTTTTAATCAACCTGTGGATGGTGGTATACTGGTCTATAATGAGCCCAATACCCCTCCACTCTGCAAAATGTCGACATGTTTTTGCCGGATAATGCATCTTACCCGGCTTTCATCAGGACTAAAGACTAGATCCCTTAGAAACTCTCCCTATCTCCTACCTTAAGGAGTAGAACGTTGTCACAGCCTGTATAAATGCTCAGATCCTGAAGGTGTCATAACTCACTCAGTAAAAATATCCTGCAACCAATGAAAAATTCACAAATAAACACATAACATACTCTGACATTCGTGGTGCATGGTTAAAAAACATTTATGAAGTAAAAAAGTGGTCTCATCCCTTTTAATTATTTACATGGGACCCGGCTTATGCTAATGTAAATCTAAAAGCCACCGGTGAGTAGGACCAATCGTCCTCTCTGAGCGTGGGAACATCGCTCTTAAGGTAAAAAGAACTTGGGTTATTATTACTCAGTAATCCATAAATAGCGTGCACTCGGTGTACCTTACCGAGTTTACTTGATATTCGTGTTTGAACTGGCGGGGGAGTGAGGCCGGCTCCCTGTAGTCACACACTGCATCGGTAAAGATAAAAAATGATTATGTAAATGGTGGTCGAAATGTGGTCCGGTCGAAGTATACAGCTGTAATCTCACTGTACTCCGTGACCAACACCAACATAGTAAACTCACGTGTGTCACTGATTCACATCATACCCTGGTGGTTATCGTGGTTAGGATGGCCAACATACGTGTCTGGGGCTGAATCGGGCAACCGATCTACTCACTCGGTTCTCGTTGTATGGAGCCCCAATTCCCCACTTACTTCGTCAAGATGAGCTCATCACAGACATTGCGTCCCTCCTGGCGCCACGTAGGTACTAGGAGCAGTGCTTCGCAGCCAGGTTATCACAGGTTGTGCATCCAGCCACGTGACCAAGGACGTCGTGCGCGTGTATGCGGAGCGTCGGAAATGCCAGAAAAGACTAGTCCGCCGACCGGATTCCTCCATATTGGAGTACCGCGGTCGAAGGGCTTCAATTTAGCCACACTGCGAGGTGTCTCGTGTAGATTTGCACGAGCAGTTTAAATGATTATTTAAAGCAATATTGTTGTTTTTAAAAAAAAAAGGGAAGATTCTATAAAAATTGTTTTGGATTCCATTATTAAGGGCATGCTGAGCCCTTCCTCTAAGGTATGCTCAATATGGCCCCACCTTTATAGAAAGTGGTCGTCAGGGTAAAGGTCATCTTAAGGTCTTGTTGACGGCATGGTGGGCACTTTGTCCCCATCTCAGTTATGCCTCTCGTCATGTTTCTGGTTCCTCGCTGGGGATTACATGCATGTTGATAGACTGCGTGTTACACCTATTATAGACTGTACCACCCTCGCCTGAATAAAGATAGGGTCGGTAGTGTCCTTATACCAATCCTATAAGGCAGGGGGCTCTGAAAGCACAGCGATATGAGAATCAGAGTACGGTTACTGTTTTCCCATGGTGTATGTGAACCCATGGGAAGATGTCACATCCGCAAGGGTCCGTGTCTTATCCTAGAGTGACATAAGGTAAACAGTCCTGTAGTATATCACAGTTTATTAAGGGCGTTCCAAGGAATGGCATCATTCAAGCCAGTAATATGGCTGCGCACTCTGTCAATCCATTTCTGTTCCCTTATGAAGAGGGCATTTTCTGGATTATGGACAGTTGGTGGGATATCTGGTTTGTCCAGTATCATCCAGAACAAGTCATGCCCCTCGTCCACTTTTTTCCATTGGTTGCAGGATATTTTCACTAATTGAGTTACAATACCTTCATGACCTGAGCATTTATACAGGCTGTGACAACGTTCTACTCCTTAAGGTAGGCGATAGGGAGAGTTTCTAAGGTATCTAGTCTTTAGTCCTGATGAAAGCCGGGTAAGACGCAGTATCCGGCAGAAACATGTTGACATTTTGCAGAGTTGAGGGGTAGTGGGCTCATTATAGACTAGTATACCACCATCCACAGGTTGATTAAAACCTCCTTAACCTAACCAGGGAGTCCACCAATAAAGGGAAGTTAGGAGATCCCTGTGTTAGTTTTAACATTGTTATTTCTGCACCTTTTCTTTGATCCCGCATTTTTCCTTTATGTTTGTCTTATCTCCCCCACCCTATTGCTCCACCTCTGTCGTTGGCTTGCGCGGAGGTGTCGTAGCAGCCCTATGATGAAGCATGCCACAAATTTTTGTGGGTGAGGGCAGTTTTAACAACTTGTGTCTTGTCTACTCACCTCTTCTAATTAGCGACAAACCTCTTATCGCCCCTCTTCTCTGTGTGTGGAGAGTATGTGAGTCCCCTCATGAGGCGAAAGGCTTTGAGCCACTGTAGTGTGCGATAATGGAGAAGCCCCAAGAAGATGGCCTGCCTAGATAATGACAGAAATCCCACCACCCTCGCTATCTGATGTTGGGAGGTGGCTGGTTTGGCCATCGTCTGGCGCAGCTCGGGACTGATCTTGTTCTTCTTCTATGAAAGAAGGGTGAGTGTGGCTTGTACCGATTCCATCATGGAACTAAGGAACACCAGAGACTACGTGGGTGTTAGGACTGACTTCTGTTGGTTGATGATAAAGTAAGGAGGCTACAAAAGGGAGATTGACAACTGTAATGCACAGACAGATTCTTTGGACACTGGTTCATCAAGAGAGTTTCCTCTAAACAGATGATGAGCCGGATGCCCCCCGCCCTGAGGAACTTAACTACAGGGCACATTACTTTGGTAAAATACAACAGGGAGGGTGACAGGCCAAATGGAAGAGTGGTGAACTCGAAAGTCCACCACAGCCACCAAAATTGGAGGGATCGGTGGTGGACACTCACCTTGAGCGGAGCCTTGACTACCACCACCTCTGTGACCACCTCTCGCACCCCGGTGTCTGGAGAAACCTCTGTTGGGGAAGAAGTTTCTGAATATTGAGACATCCTGGTATTGTTCCCTTCTATTGCAGTAGCCTCAGCAGAGGCTGGTTGTGAGTGGCTGACCAAATGTCCCCTGCCTCGGCAAGCTCTGGTGAAAAGCCAGGGCGTGAAGATGCACTTGGCAGAGGCCTGTGTTTTGTCCAACTAATTGAATGTTTGCACAAATTTGTCTAGTTTAGGGAGGAATGGGTCACCGAACAGCCCCTCCTTGGTGATGGGGTCCGCTTCTGATGTGGCGAGATCTCCCACCTTGGCATCGATATTTATGATGAGCCTCTCTGTTGAGATGCCGCAGTTTTCATTCCCCAAAAAGATAACTGCCCACTGCACCCACCCTGACAGTACATCCAGGGAGATCAGGGTCCCTGACGACCTTAGCGTCTTTTGCGATATCCAAAATATGGGTCAGTGGACCAGATATATCTAATAGCTTGTCTTGGTAAGCCCGCCAGGATCTCTCAATACCCTTTTTTGGATCTCGCATGTACTTTCCAAGAAAAGTGGCCATGCAATCATCAATCTCTGGGGTTAGAGCCACCTTATAGCCTAGAGACGGGCGGGGACACTCTGCTCACAGGCGGTTGCAGACCTCTTATCCATTGGTTTGCACAACCATCCTGCAATATAGCTCACAACTTTGGTCGCAGAGACCCATTCTGCTGAGCGTGGGGGTGCATCAGTTGCTCAAGGTCCAACATGTCAGAGGTTCCCTGAAGGTCCTCGCCCACTGGCGTGCCATTGCTAGGTTGAAGGGGTGAGGGATGCCGAGGGCGGGACCCTGTCTCATGCTCTGCATCAGTCCCTGTTGGAGGGGTGATTGGGTGAGGAAGGGGAGTAGCCCTGGGGCATTGAAGTCCAGAGGGCCCAAGCACAGGGGGTTCTAGTGCCAGGGGTTGAGATTGGTCCATAAAGGTGCCAGCAGTGAGGTCCCTTTTGCATTTGGGGGCAGTGAAGGGTGGGCAGGCATCTCCAGAGGTAGTGGGAACATGAGCTCAAGGGTGTCTTCCCATTGAGGGAGGGGTTTAAAGCAGCACTTGGTATATTGTTGGAGTTTCTGCTCCAAGAGAGCCCCTGCCTGCGTAGCCACTTTTAAAATACAGGGACCAATGACCTTGCAAAAATGATCATCGATCAGGAGGTAGGTCATACTGTCCAAGGGTAGGCGGAGCCCGTGGAGTTGCACTACACGGAATTCCACTGAGTTGCATAAAAACTCATTGGAATTCTGCAGAGTTCCTCGAGCGGGCGGAGTTGCTCCACTCGCCCACCCCTAATGTTATACTGTACCAAGGAGCTCTTCAGGGTGCCAGGAATTGGTCATATTACTTATGATAAGCAGGGACAGCATATGCAGAGCTGGCGACTGGCACCCTGGCTGCAAAATCCATGCCGTCTCGTCCACTGAAACTCCTTCCACCCTCCCGCAAGGAAAATATCTGTCTCACCTGTGCCTGCACCCCCACGTCCACCACGTGCCCCGGTAATCCTCCTGCCCTGCCTCGAGGCATGTTGGGAGAAATGCTGCTGCGCTGCAGCAGGTCCAGCGGGAAACAAGAACCGCTTCTGCTAAGGTTCCAATTGCCGCTCTGACTGACAGGAGGCAGGACATTCCGGCAGCTCCCATGGGAACAACAGAACGACGTCATGCAGGGACGGACGCGGAAGACCGGAAGAACAACATACGGAAGTGAGGCCTAAGTATTGACTAATCTAATCCTGAACACTGGAATGCGTGAGCGGGTACTCGAGTCATCGGCCATGTTAGGTGTGGGAAATTAATGTAGCGCTTCATGATGCACATGTACACAACGGCTCAAGCATCGGCCGTGGAAGACAGGTTTGTACGGCATAGCCGGCACCAGCACAATGTTACAATGCACAGAGAGCATGTACAGGAGGGCACAATTTAGTGGTGGGTGCCGGTAAACTACGCTACGTGGCGTAGGCAGAGTGTTTGTCAAATTTCGTCCTCCAAGCGGAGGGCTGAGTGACAAAAACTCTGTGAATTCCACAGGCGGAGCGGAGTTTAAAGCCCACCATTAATACTGTCCTCCTCCATATATGCCTCTTTGACATCACTCATTTTGGATAGAAGCTTACTGGGGTCACCGAATATAAAATTGCAGGGTCACCAGGTCTGGGGTCACCAGGCAGTTATAGAGTTATTGTAACAGGTCGGGGTCTCCCTGCCCGATAATAGATTGCCCAAGGGTGAAAGAGCGAAAACCTGCAGGACACCTCTTTCACCCGCTTATTTTTCAAGGGTTGAGCATATGCCTGGGCTGGTGTCCATGTGTCTTGCACACTAGCCTGAAAGGTACACAGAGTCCAATGAGAGGTGTAATGCCCCAGGTGTAAGGGGGCAAAATTCACTACTGCAAGCACCTGGCTGGTCATGCTGTCACTGGTGAAATCAGCATGCCGACATGGGGAACGAGACACATTATGCGCGTGTGACCCGCGGCATCCTCTAGTGGTTGGTGGACCACACAGGGTTAGCCCGACGCGCCTCAGCGCATATCCTTGCCTATAAGTGGCTGCGGAGTGGGAGCAAGCGTTCCCATGGCTGCACTGAAATGGAAAAGAGGTTAGATACATAGGCACATTAAATGGCAGAAAAAATCACCTGAAACAAACCAATACAGAGAGAAAATTATGGCCAAGAGGCCGTAGGCATTTATCTCAGCTGCTGGAGCAGGGAAGAAAGAGGAGGCAGCAACATCAACAAGGGACTATCAAACCCATACCATTTTTGCAATTAAAAGTGTTCTCAAGTTGCTTCCAAAATCATTTCACTAATGTACTTTCAACGTTTTCAGCTTTACACACTCCTAAACATAGGCTTAATCATAGCTGCTCTACAGATGAATCTTTCACAAGGCTCTAAGAAATTTCAGGTGAACTCAAGTATTATTGCAGGGGTACAATGGAGTCTATGCAACTTAAATAATTCCTTGATACTGTACCTCAGACTCTGATTGCATCAATAACATACTTTAACATAGATGTCCAGACAATGAACCCTATTCATACAGGGAAATCTATGTGCAGAGATCTTCACACACACATGTTTCTGCTTAGGCCTGGGCGGAGATCTCTCCCCAAATGGTATTCACCAATTTCAGGCAAATATCTGGGCTTAGCAGTATGATGAGTCTTCACTCCCTTGCATGAGGGGGTGGAGACTTTTATGACAGAAATTACAATTGTAAAATTGCTAGAAGTTACTTTGTGACCGAATATCTTATTTATTCCTATAGGCAGAGATCTTCACATAGGAGGTCTCTACATCTGCTATGGAAAACTCTAAGTGGAAAAAATAGAGAAACAGTATTCTCTGACCACAATCAAACACACATAGCATACAATAACACTGCAAATACATAAACTCAGTTCACAACCTAGGTTCTGCCCTCTTCTCTTTGGGGAACGGGACCCTGCAGAGACTAGAAACAAATCCAGACTAAAGGACGTAGATCACCATACTCAAGAGGAAGAGGAACTTGATTGATGAGGAGCCATACATTGTAATCACGTTTGTTGGAGAACTCTACAGTGAACTAGATGGTCTGCATTCATATATCCTCAGTGGAAGGGAGAAGGCAGTCATGTGGCAGGATGTAATGCATTAGGGTGGAGATGTACACCATGGAGGACCTCAAGAAGAACTGGCAGGCTAGGGGGCATATGAAGGAAGCCTTCTATAGAATTCAGGAAGGAAAATCTCTTATTAGAGGCCGGAATGTGTCCAACTCCATCTCACCCCTTTGATGAATCCTTTCCACCATGCACTTTAATCTGGTATATGGCCTGCCTGCTCAAGGAAATCCCAACGTAAGGCTAGGTCAAAAACTCTACCACTGTATTTCTTAACTTCATTTCTGCACCAAACTCTTGTCACAATGCCCTACCTCCACAGATAGGCTTGCATCTCACATTTCTCACTCACTCCCAGCTAACTCCCCACCATTTTGTGGGCTTATAATAATTAGTGATATATTTTTTAAAACCAATGCAGTCTTCATTTTCAATGCATTAAAAGCGACATCAGGAGCTGTCTACTAAGGCATGCCAATAAACTGATGCCCTCAACTTGTGATGGATATCAGTATCTGTCACAAGCATAATTAACATAACAGTGAGATTCCCATGGCGTCTGCAGTGATCCTCTGGAAAGATCTAGTTGACAGGAAATGGAGTGAATCGAGAATTTTTACAGTGTCATGGATGCCAGAGGATTCAGCAGTTGGTGATTGAGCTGCTGCATGCAGACTGCAGTCATGACAAGGATCCCACCAGATGAAATTCAGTACCTGGCAAAGACTGCTTCCCTGGACATGCCAAAGCTGTTCACACCTCTTCTTGACAATATTCTTCCCTCCTCCACAAATACCTGTTTCTGAAACTGAGGGGCAAGGCAACAAAGATATTCACCAACACATTGAAATAATGTTTTGTAAGGTCTGAGGCTTGCTTTCTTATGTGGGCAAGCTGTGCCTGATTGTTTGATGTTGTAATGAGTTCCACCTATTCATGGGTGTGGTGGAGTCCTGACTCCTGACCTTTCATTCCAGCCCCATCATTGCAGTAGCAGGTGCACTGAATGTGAACACAGACTTTTGCAACATGTGTTCTCTTTTATTTGTAGCAAAAAGTATTGTTCTGTGGATTTTTTAATTTAATATATGCATATATGTATATATGCATTTTATTACTGTTTTTACTTCAATGTAAACATGCTATGCACTAGTCACTTTAGTTTATGTAAATCAGTATCTTTGCCTTGAATATATATATACACATTTTTTTAAATATTAGAAATGTTAATCTTGGAAGGAAAGGATATATTTTTAATCAACTGCTCTGCATCATATGAAAAACATACTAGAGACATAAATGTACTTTACAATTTTATTCTTAAAAAAAAAAAAAATTCCCCTATGAACTGATCAATTGATAATGAAAATGGACTTTATTCTGCCTATAATGAATGCATTGCATTTATGTACTTCACGAATATTTAGTTGCTTTTACTCCATTATGAATGTGTCTTGTGGTTTGTTGCCTGCCTTGTTATGTTGGCCTAGGCCTGGCTGCCATGCTGCTTTTCTTTGCGCACGTTACACTGAGCCGGGACTCCCTCGCCCTTTGCTCGTGCCAAGTTCTTTTGCACTGTCTGCATTTTCTGTTGTTCACCTTTTTGGGCTCGATCTGCACAAACATGTACAAGGTCACATAACAATGTATTTTGGTTCTTCCTGATATGGCCAGTCTCGCGCACCCAGACATAACATTAGGTGCAATTGCCATGAAGAATTTTGTGTGCTTTTAATACTGCGGTTTACTAGCGCTTAACACACTTGAAGAAATCCCTTTCAGTGAGAAGAGCTATGATGTCCTGCTGATGTAATTCTGCATCTAGAGACTGAGGTATGGGGTTCGCTAGTCAAAGCCCAAAGGTCTTCTATTATTCTAATAAACTATCTTACTGCAAGGGGAGAGTGGTAATGTTATTTATACGTTTATCCACTGAGCTCTGAGATGCTTTCCCCGTTTGTATTCTATGGAATTGTAACCATGCTGCTTATATTAGTCATATGCATTATGCTATTAGTACTGACACGTGTACTGTACATTAGAGCACGTAAGTTGGAATAAACATTTTAACCTATCCAGTGTCTCTTCCTACGCACCTTGTGGACAAGTACGAGTGAGTGACGAAAGAGTGTTCTTGCTTCTGCGAGTCCTGAGATAAAGATACCGTGTTCTGGGTTGTCTAATCATTGGTACTTGGGTGCTAATGGGATGCTAAGCTAGTTGGGTTGGGGTTTTTGGGTGCTACGGTATATGGTGGCAAACCACTGTATTCCGGGGTCCCATTTTCCTGTGCATAGCTCTGTGTATGTGCAGAAACCTTATGACATGGCGCGACCAACGTGGGGCAGCTTATCTGCGTAGACGCTTGAGTAGTACTTGTGCTTGTCCACAAACCCCTCGCGTACGCTTCCGGAGGCGTAAGTGACGGTGATACCTCCTATATTGAATGTTTTATAGGTTCTTTCAAGCTTGATGTTATTAAAAGGTTAGTTAACAGACCCATTTTTGTGCTCCCTGTTAGGTTGTCGAATATAACTGTTTAATCATGGCTGGTGTGGCGATTGCTGCACATAGTCGAGAGCACTCCGAGATCACTTACGGGTGTATGGAGTGCCTGATACAGGGATCGATTTGGTCTTTGTGGTTCAAGCCGATCCGGCTTACCACTTTGAGGTGTTTTACACTTGGATCACTTTTGAAGCGGTGGAGGCAGATGATAATCTGTTTCATGAATATAAACCCACCGCTATTCCTGCTGCCTATCGACCCTATACCAATCTTGAAGTACCTCTCACGGCTTGGCAGCACCGTGTTTGGTTCAATGGCGCCCTACCACAACCAACTACCGCAGTTCGTTTAGGCCCCTTATCAATTCAGGGGGCCACTTGGCCTGTATTGGCCGGGTATACCCCGCATCCAAATTATCTGGCATTACCGCTTGTGAACTGCGCACTATGCATACCGAATTGGTGCGAGTGCATCGAGCCTTAGTGACATACGTTACAGGTAGCCTCCATGGAGCTGCTCCTGTAGTCGCAGGCCAACCAGCTATTGCAGCTGGAGTGACCATAAGTCCTGTCATGGTAAATTCTGTGATGGGCAAACGTCCACAAAATAAGGACGACTATCCTTACTGGCTTGCAGAAAAGTTCGATCAGATAGAAGCAGTGTTTCCACATACATCCCCAGTAGATAAACACCGCATCCTCACGATAAGTTTGCCAAAAGACATAATCCCCGATTTGACATCATGTGAAAACTGGGGTAAGGTATTCGCAGCAGTATATTCAAAATGTTTTGGAACTCCTTCCATGACGGTTCTACCCTCTGTAATTAAAAAGTACAGGATGAACATGGCCCTGAAGCGGCTGTGGAATTAGGGATGAGACTAGTGGGAGTGTTTGATGTAGTAGCTGAGCTGATCCTTGGAAATGTCAAGGGCGATGCTATGAACTTTCAAGTAGCGAATGCTTTGGCTTTGGTCCCAGAGTTGGACAGGCCCCGCGAATTACCGAAAATTATTGCCCGGGCTTATAAAACAATTGGAAGAAATAGCCTAGGCAACAAGCCTTTTGTAAAAATGCAAACTCAATCGCAAACACAAGTTACACAAACAAAAAGTGCATCTGAGAAAGATGATAGACCAGTCTTCACTAAAAAGAGTTGGAGACAGAAAAAGCAGGGTAAGCAACAAAAGAAGCCGGGGTCGAGAGGCGCTTCCCCAGTTTCGGTTTCTTCTGAACGTACTTATGATTTACGTGATAGGTCGAGAATTAAATCACCAGAAAGGTTTCAGAGCTCTGATACCCGTTCTCCTCGTTCTTCACAGGCCCAGACGTCGTCACAGGCTGGTGGAGGAGGACGGCAAGATAGAGGAAGGGGCCGAGAGGCTCCCCAGGAGCGAGACCAACCTCGACAACAAGTCAGAGGGAAAGCAGAAGACTTTCACCTTCCTCGACCGCAATTTCAAAAGAAAAAGTTGCCGCTGTCACAGCGAAATATGCCACAGACCGTGAGAACGAGACTCCAGAATTGGACGTGGGCAGTGACCCTCCTAGACAGCGCCGCGGAAGTTACCATAGTGCGGGAGGCGCTACGTCCTCATATGGAGGCGACAGCAACTGAAACATTCGTTACTGTAGAGACAGCTGACACGAGAGTGGCACCCCCTGACAGACTTTACAACATAGTCATACAAATTGAAGGTGACATACCGCGTGAAATAAAAGGGATTTTTGGGAAAATCTAACCTCTTCATATGACATTTTGTTAGCGGAGGTGGATTGGCCACCCCATTCGTTTTAGCTGCACATAAAGGAGAGGAGGTAATCCTTCCAAGCTTTTCACGGCAAGTCCCAAAAGACAAAGCTGAAGCACTTGCAGCTGAGTGGGCTGTGTACCTGGCACCAGCGTTATACCGCAACCACGTGGGATGGGATGAAGAATCACCTCCTCATGCAATACCTTTGCGGTCACTACCGCAGCCACAACCCCAATATCCCATCAAACGGCAGGCAAAAGGCCCCGTCTCCGAAATTCTGACACAGTTGGAATATCAGGGAGTGATTGAACCATGCGTATCACCTATGAACAATCCCCTATTCGTGGTTTCTAAACCCGATGGATCGTACCGCTTAGTTTTGGATTACCGGCATTTAAATACTCATTGTCGGAACTTTGCGGTGCAAAATACACACAGTTCTGCGCTTGTAGACAGTCTTGTTCGTAAAAAATACAAAACGACACTTGACCTTTCAAACGGTTTCTACACGCACAACCTAGCCCCGGAGAGTGGTCAATGGACCGCATTCACTTCCGGTGGTAAATTATTCCAGTTCCGGCGTTTACCCATGGGCTACAAAAATAGTCCGGGTATATTCGCCGCCCGTGTTGTTTCTCTGTTAAATGACATTGATCAAGATGCATGTTCGTACGTAGATGACATTTATTTGACAGACGACGAATTATTCCTGCATCTGTCCCGTGTGGACCGCATTATTCTTGAATTTGCGGAGCAGGGTTACAAATTTAACTTTGCTAAGTCACACATTGCTGAATTTACCGTTCTGTTCCTGGGCTATGAGCTCAATAACGAAGGTAAGGGCTTAGCCCCCATTTCTTGGAAAAATGTGCACATTTGTGCCCCCCAAATACTCTGAAGAAACTTCAGTCTTTGCTGGGGTTCTTGAATTTCGGGCGTACCTATATTCCCGAATATGCCCAGCGTATCAAGCCTTTGTATGCTCTGATACAACCAACTTATTCAAGGTCTTGCTGGCTGCCTGAGCATACCTCAATTCTGCAGTCTTTGCAGACAGACCTATTGGAGTCTAAATATCTTTTGACTCGTGATAACCACACAAACCTGGTGATTAGAATAATTCCGGGGGCGGTGGGATTCACATACTTAACCTTTAATGAAGGTGATACAGTACCCATCGCATACAAGTCACATCTGTACACTTCCGCTGAATTGCGCTTTACATCTGTCGAAAAAGTTCTAACTGCAGTGCAAATGGCGATTCTAAAAGAGCGCGCACTGGCACAGGGAAAGCGGATTCTGGTGGTAACACCCTGTCCTGCCCTAGAGGCAGTAACAAAGGCAAGTGTACCGAACTCAAAAGTAATGCATCCCCGTTGGATACAATGGGCTACATCCTTGACGTCATCAGACGTCACCTTTATTTTCGATTCTTCTCTTCAGACTCAGGAGTTCTTACAGTATGAATTTGTTCATCCTCCTCCTTTGTTTTTACTACCGCTTGAGGATTACAAATGTGTGATCTACACCGATGGTTCGGCGCAACCGGCCACTGGGTCCAAGCACGCTTATTCAGCTGCATGTGCTATTGTTGCGGGTTCCTTTGTAGATGGAAAGTTCAAATCCTCTGTAGTGCATACTCGCACACTTGGAGATAGTACCGCACAATTGGCCGAGCTGCATGCATTGCTACTTGCGCTTGAGTTCGCTTCTCAGGACGAGACAACTCTTATTGTATGTGATTCCTTCTACTGTGTACAGTCTTACAATGACAATCTGTTTTTCTGGTCGAAAAACGACTACAAGGACGCAAAAGGGAGCACAATTAAGCATAAAATGCTTTGGGTTCGAGTGGCAGAATTGCAACAACGTCTGCCCCTCACACAGGTGGTTCACACTTTAGGCCATCAGCGGGTGGGCGCACACGCTATTGGTAACGATCTGGCAGATGAGGCTGCCCGTTCAGCAGTAGTCACGTGTTCAGTAGCAGCGGTTACCAGGTCCATGTCTAAAATAGACCCTGTTATATTAGCAGCTATTGCTGCAACCAAGGAAGGTAATAATTACCCTACAGGTTTCCCTTCCAAGTATTCTTACACATTAAGTCCCGATCAGGTTCCTTATGTAACTATACCTGACGTTGGAGATCGGCTGATCCCCAACGCGGACCGCAGGAGTGCCTTGATATCAGCTGCACACGAAGGCATGGCTTCTGCTCATGCAGGTGTGTCAGCTACGGTTTCCATCTTGCAGCAGCGTTATTGGTGGCGTGGGTTATATAAAGACACCCGTGCTTTTGTGCTTTCTTGCGACGTTTGTCAACAGATTAAGCCTTCCACGGTAACACGTCCACCACAAACACCGCTCTGCATTGCTAACAGACCCTTTGGGTGTGTTTACTTGGATCACTGCGGTCCATTCTCATCAGACACTGCCTATAAATACATCTTAGTGGCAGTGGACTCGTGCACACGGTTTCTCTGGGTCTGGCCACAACGGAGTGCTGACGCCCGAAATGTAATCAGGGATTTGCGTGTCTTTGTGGGAATTTTCGCATGCGGCACCTTCCATTCGGACCAAGGTCCAGCGTTTGCCTCTAGGGCTTAGAAGGATGCAATGGCTTCGCTTGGGGTGCGGGTGAAATTTTCGTCTCCGTATAGGCCTGAGGGCAACTCTATCGTTGAACGAATGAACCGTGACTTAAAGCAATCCTTAACAGCTAGGGTTATAGGTACTGGCAGGAACTGGCTGGCCCATTTGTATACCGTTCAGCGTGCACTTAATAATCTCCCTAGAAGACCTCTGGGTGGGCGGACCCCATACGAAATGCTCTTTGGCATAAGAATGTTTGTGCCTGACCTTGAGGGTCCAGACATCGCGGCGCAATCCGCCAAGTTTGATGTAGATAACCATTCTGCTATGTTACAGGACTTACAAGAAGCCCGAGACAAACTTGCAACTACACATTTGCCTTCAGCCACAGATCCTGCGTTGCAGATTCCGGTAGCCGGCTGGCTTCCAAAAGTTGGAGAACTGGTTCGAGAGAAGGTTGAAAACAAAAAGAATTTGGCCCCTCTTTTCGTGCACCGGTTCCAGTTCTTGGCCTGAAGGGAACACGTACAGTCATTTTACCACCGCTTCCTGGTCGCAAAGAGAACAGATACATCTCAGTTGAAAATGTCAAGCTACAGCGCCTGGCCGATCCTGAATAGTGTCACACCAGCGGTCTCTTGTCCTGCCATTTATCAGACATATGTTCATAGTCCATCTGCGCGAACGATCGCTGATGCTGTAATTGAGATGGTTGATTTGCCTGAATCCTCTACTTTGCCTGAACCTATAATTGATCCCCAACTCTCCACCAACATCGACGAGGACGAGTATACCTATCCTGCATCTGAATCGGTGGCGCATCAACCAACAACGCCACTTGGCCCGACTCGTTATTCCTTTGATTCGGATTCCACTTCTACAAAAGTCCCATCCAAGTTCAGTATTTTTGTATCCTGGTTTAGAGACAATTTTTGATTCCACCCTGGACATATATCTGGTTGGTACTTTTCTTGATTTTTTTGTTCATGTCCATTGGCTTTGTCACAGTGTTTTTTCTACTAATCAATGGTCACTATTTACCTGAACGCTCTGCTGTAGACTATGTTTCTGGAACTTTGGCTCCTCATTCCTCGTCTCACATCATGAAGCGTGACCACACATTTGTGAACATTTCAGCTTTTCCAGTTGCTGATGGCATCGTATGGGATGCGGTGAACTATCAAATCCATGGTCCGACGGAAATTATTAATGTACCTAATGTCCTTCGTGTTTCAATGGGTGATGTAGTACAAAATAATATTCATTCTGATGATTGGGATGTGCATGCCGTTGAAGCATTGTTTGCTGATTTAAAATATTATGCATCTTTTAATGCTGAGGATTTATATATGAATACTGCTAATTATGCCGATTTGTATTGTTACCAACATTGGGGAAATCACTTTCTCCATAAGCCAAGTGCCCTGCGTAGTCCTGTTAACTACACCCAATGGGAACATTGTCCAAACCCCTTGCTAGGTAGCTCTCAAACTCTTCGAAATAAGTTTAATTATTTTACTGATTTTAATCGGTCGAACCCTGCATCCTATTATTTTAGACTAAATAACACATCAACTCAGAAAATTATGTTAACACACACAAAATTGCTTTATTCAGGTTCCTTTCTAAGTGCCCTAGCTGTGGGTGGTTATGAGTATTGGGATAATACAGTGGAATTAAAATCTATTTGGGGCTCCAAGCCATGGCAGGTACAGGGAATCGAGGCATTACATCGTGCTTGCCTCATCCCTGCCCAAATTATGTTCCTCAATGTCTCCATCTATCAGACTACATGTTGGGGCTTAGCAACCACTAAACAATTGAATACGCCATCAATACCATCCCTGTCGAGTTTTCCAAATGAAAGCTCACGGTTCAATCTGTCCCTCGTGTCTCTGCAGGCAATGTTACAAAATAATTCGTTTAATGTTTCTGAGCTGGTTCAGTCACCCTGGTTAGTATGGCCTATATCATCTAATGCATGCCAAATGCGTTTTCACGACTCAGGCACTAGCTACACACAGGATAGGCCTGATCCGAGATTTACTGCTTCCCGTACTGTCACTACATATTCTGTTGGTAAGTTATGCAAACAATGGCTACAACATTCGTCCCTTGATTCTGTTAAACAACATTTGTCCCTCCTTTCAGGCAATATTGATCTGTCCGATTTTGTTTTGGGACCTCGTGGTCCCCGACCTAAGAGATTCATTTATGAGACATATAATGAACTCTGGAAGCTATCACAAATGGAAGCTGCTTCCCGTCTTCGGGAAATAGATCAAGCAAATTTGGAAAAGGTGCTTGCTGTTGTTGACAATAGTATTAGTACCCTGTCTTCTCGCATTTACACTTTAGAGAATATTGTGTCCTCTGTTGTCGATATTGTACAAGATGATGTTTCTGTGTTATATCATGGACAGAATCAATTGCGCTCAGTTATGCAGTTTGCATGGACTTTACAAACGCTTAAGTTGGGTAAAGTGCCTTGGCATTTTCTGAACACCTCTGCCTTGTTTCTACCTTTTAACTTAACTGACAAACAGCAATTCATGTCCATGAAAGATGCAACTTACACTTTATTACATATCGAAAAGATGGATCCTTTGCCGTTCTCTGTTGCAGAACTCGATTCTGCTGTATGGCTAGTTCATGGGGTTATAGCTTTACCTTTTCCTTATTTGAATTTGACTCATGCATGAAACATTATCCTGTGGGCCGTTACCGGCCCTTGGGCAGTGCTTTCCTGCATGAACTCTGGTCCTTGCCTTTCATGTATAAATGCCTTCGGGACGGCCAGGAAGTCTTTCTCACGGGGGAGTCTTGTGACTCGACTATGGGTCATTCGCTTATTTGTAAACACATTAAATTGCATGGCTCATGTAGCGTTTCCTCTCCTAATCTTGCTTGTGTGCTGAAAGGTATTCCTGCTCCTGTTATTTCACCTACTTTCACTCTCCTTTCCAATGGTAGTTATTTACTTTTAAATAACGAAAACTGTTGTGGCCTGCAGGCTGGCATTCCTTACATTGTAACAGTTTCGCACAGGGTTGTCTGCTGCAAAAATGTGCTTTTTCCTCCCCCTCATGGCAAAGTTGATATCTCTATTTGGCCTTCCATCCCTACCATGGAGGCAGATTTCAATAGACTGAGCAGAATAAAGGCACTATTATTAAACGAGGAAGTTATGCTCACGTCCGCCCGGGAGACATTCATTCTCCAGGTGGCGAGTACCCACAGTGAAATACAGGCCCTTTTAAACACTAATCTCCCCCAACATTTTGGGGAGTTAATACATCGTATTTTTAACGCATCTAACACTGAAGGCCTAGTACACTTTTTTAAGGTTGTGGGGTCGGGCTTGGTGTCCTCCTTCCAAACTATTTTTGGTGTCATCCCAGCTTTCATACATTCTATTTTTTCCAGTGTCTTTGGCGGTTTCCCGTTGATCCTCGCTTTAGCGGCTGGTGTCCTGCTATTAATTTGTTTTCTGCGCAATGGCTGCTCCCCGATGGGACCTGCTCGATCCAGAACGCCTCCAGCTGCTCCGTGAGCGCCTTTTGGCTGGTTTTGGTGTCTTGCCATTGGCGACACTGAGTGTGTCATATACTCTTTCATTTCGCTTTGCGTATTTCACTTGCGTGCAACCTGTGATGACTTGTATCCGCTGTCCTTTCACCTGGACCCTGGATTATTGCCTCTCCAATTCGTCATTGTCTGTTCCGGATTTTGTTCAGTTGATGGGTCCCTTAGAGGCCCATGAGCAGGACTGTTCCGTTGCTGGCTGTATGGCGCCGTGCGGCTGCACTGGGGATTTTGGCGCAATGGGATATCTGGGCGGCTGCCCAGGATCTCCTACAACGAAGCTGTTTCAATTATCACGCAAGCTGTCCCGCATTGCTTTTGGATGCTCCCTTTGCTGAGGAGCATTCCTGCTCTTTTAATATCATGGATTGGATGGCATCTATGTTTTTTGACGATTCCAATGATGTCCTTTTGGAGGGTATGGCTTTTTTCTGCACCTACACTATCATGGATTGACTTGTTCCTCGCCGTTTAGGCGCTCCCTCTGCGAAACTGAATTTTTTTCCTCTGTCTTGGACGCCGGACTGTCCAGGGGTGGGTGTCTTGTGGTTTGTTGCCTGCCTTGTTATGTTGGCCTAGGCCTGGCTGCCATGCTGCTTTTCTTTGCGCACGTTACACTGAGCCGGGACTCCCTCGCCCTTTGCTCGTGCCAAGTTCTTTTGCACTGTCTGCATTTTCTGTTGTTCACCTTTTTGGGCTCGATCTGCACAAACATGTACAAGGTCACATAACAATGTATTTTGGTTCTTCCTGATATGGCCAGTCTCGCGCACCCAGACATGACATTAGGTGCAATTGCCGTGAAGAATTTTGTGTGCTTTTATTACTGCGGTTTACTAGCGCTTAACACACTTGAAGAAATCCCTTTCAGTGAGAAGAGCTATGATGTCCTGCTGATGTAATTCTGCGTCTAGAGACTGAGGTATGGGGGTTCGCTAGTCAAAGCCCAAAGGTCTTCTATTATTCTACCAAGGTCCAGCGTTTGCCTCTAGGGCTTACAAGGATGCAATGGCTTCGCTTGGGGTGCGGGTGAAATTTTCCTGTGCATAGCTCTGTGTATGTGCAGAAACCTTATGACAAATGCAAACATGAAATAGCATGATCAATCCCATTTGTGGTTTTAAATTACACCTTCTTTTAAAATCTCTGCTGGATTTGCACTTTTGCACATATATACTTTAAAACTTTGGTTTTAATTGTGTAAACTTTTGTAAATCATTTCTTCTTGAAATCAGCCAAATTAATGATCAATTGTCAAAAAATTGTACCCTTTAAGGATTGTGTATAGCTTAGTCTGTCTTTTAATGAAAACGAAAAAGAAAAAAGAAATGTAAAATTGCACTGGCACTTTAAAAGAGACTTTCTAGGCCCCAGGACTCTATGGTCCAGTAGAAGGCTGGGAGCCGAAACGCGTAGACCGTCCTCTACCATTTTGTTTATGCACTTGGTTTTAATGGGTTAAATAAATAATCACTGAAGATTTACCTTCTGTGCGTGGTGCTGTGATCTTTTGCCGATTCCCTTGCTGAAGTCGTGTTTGGGAACGGAGGTCGGAGGAGTTTGGAGACATATAAACATATATATGTATGTATAGTTTAAAAATAGAAAAAAAATATCTTTTCCTATTTTTCCCTATGTGTTGTTAGTGTTCTTCTCTGCCTCCCGTGATTACTCTTCGAGTGTCTTGCAGTATGGGTGTTTGCTATATGCAATGCTTGACTTACTCCAAGTCTTGGCTGAAGTAGATTAAAGCACATTTTGTCAGTAGTACTATTGTAATAGATGCAGGTGTAACTTTATTCAATAGCAGTGTTGTTACATTTTGGGGATGTGTTTTAATATTTACATGTACCTGCCTTAACTCCTACTTGTTTTTCCCTTAACTTCACCCATTTAATAGATTTTCTTCATTTTCCTACCATTCCCCCTCCCTCATTTACACCTAAAAAATACCCTTCCACTTGCGGAGATCTCAACATTCATCGGGGGTGGAGGGAACTACACACATAAAAGTTTGGAAGAAGTAGTTGGAGATTTCCGCCCAAGGTTCGTGATAGCATTGGTGAGAATGTAAAATAGCAATACTAGACTGCTACTTTATATACCCAAAAATGTTTTCACGACTAAACCCCATTGTGCTCCATCAAATGACATTCACATCCTTTGGCCAATTCGTTTTTAGTGCTTTGGCCCAATCACGGTAACCCTAATACCGTTTGGGTGGAAACCTCTATTTCTGCCCAAAACAGGATTACAATCTTGGTGCAAATCACAGGTTTTTGCTTCCGTGATTTGGGCATATGGAACCTGATGCAAATTGTGGTGGCACATAGGGTACACACACTGGGCCCGATTCACAGAACTAACTTAAGACAAAATCCTAAACTTACTACCATTTTGGTATTCACAGAAGGCCTTACTCATTTTGGTATTCACAGAAGGGACTTACTCATTTTGGTATTCACAGAAGGCACTTACTCATTGATGAGTAAGTGCCTTTTGTGAATACCAAAATGAGTAAGTGCCGCAGAAGGCACTTACTCATTGATGAGTAAGTGCCTTCTGTGAATACCAAAATGAGTAAGTGCCTTCTGTGAATACCAAAATGAGTAAGTGCCTTCTGTGAATACCAAAATGGTAGTAAGTTTAGGATTTTGTCTTAAGTTAGTTCTGTGAATCGGGCCCACTGTTCGCATGGCAAGGAATTGGTAACAAATAACATGCATCACTGGCACATTATTCCTAAATGCAAACTGGTACAATTTTCACACTTGCTTATTTGCAGTCGACATGTAATTGCAGTTAACGAGTGTGCAGCTTGCATCAGATAATCACTCCCTTTATATGTTAAATTTCCAAAGTTATGCATGACATTGTATCTTCATCAACGGTATCTTGTTCACTTTAATGAACTAAGAACATGTTGTCTATTCCACCTAATCTGTTTCTGAGAACAAAATCTGTCAACTGCAAAAAGATGACAAAGTATTTGCTAAAGAACACTTATTTATTTTTTAAATTCTCCAAATGTTTGACTTTTTTCCTTTTACTGTTTGACCAAAATATTGAACCTCTTTTCACCAAACCTCCCTTATGTTCTAAAAAAGGGAAATCTCTTCTTGGTGAATTCTTGCCAATCAAGAAGGGATGATAGACTTTTTGCCTCACTCCATTTGTTGCTGAACTTGTTTTTCTTGGTCTTAGGACTCTGTGCACTTTACCTCTGCTAACCAGTGCTAAAGTCTGTGTGTTCTCTCCTTTAAACATGGTGAAATTGGCTTACACCCAATTGGAACATTTTATTTACTTGTAAGTCCCTAGTAAAGTGGTACTACATGTACAGAGGGCCTGACATTTAAATGTTACTAGTGGGCCTGCAGCACTGATTGTACTCCCCACTTAAATAGCCCTTTAAACCTATATGCACAAAGAGTGAGAGAGGCATTATTGTAACGACAACACTTATTGGGTTTAATCCCAAAAACACAGAAAGAAAACGTTGACAGAAATAACTGCTTGTTCTCTAGATGGTGTGATGAATCCTTATATTCATTGGTTTACACATAACAGCCAACGCGTTTCACCCTTGCAGGCTTCTTCAGGGCTGCAAATAACAATACAAAACATAGTCACAAAGAAACATCTCTGTACACCAATATACTATTTACAACAATACAAGTAATTTTACTTATAGTGCAAGTTTACAACATATGTATATAAAAAAGACAGATAAGCGATACAGAAGACATCGTATATATATTTAAAGCAAAGATCTCAAATCCAAAAATCAACCCAGACCAATACATGTAATCACACAGAAAACTAACATATTGGACATACACATAGAATTTTTTATCCACTTCACAATCAAAAAATGGCAAGTAGGAAAAACTAATAAATTCAATACTCCCCACTAATGTGAGAAATGAAAAACACACAAAGAAAAAGAAGAAAAAAAGAAGAAAAAAGAAAAAAAGAAGAAAAAACAGAGAAAGGGGGGTGGAAGGGAGGAAATACCCAGCGAGGAAAAACAGGGATAGTTAAAACTACATGTTTGTACCAAAAAACCAAAGTGTATCTTGTAGAAGCACAGCGCGTTTGAAAAACATTTTTGTTGAACAACTCCTAAACTGTGTAACCGGCAACAGTGCACCTTATGCTATAAGCAAATCCAAAAACAATGCAAGTGGAAACTCTTCCAAACTTACATACTGCATCTAAAACACCACATCCTGTCTACATATCAAGCAACCATTATGTTACCCACCGAGGATACGGTCCACAAAAACACAGGGTATTGGCCCAGGTAAGTAGATGATATCTCCAATGGATTCCTGATTAAAAGATCTGAAAAAAGCAAAGACAAACCTGCTATAGTATATAATAAGTGTCAATACAATGCCACAAGACACCCTCACACATCTGTATACTGAGATGGTGTAAAAGAAAACAGGTAGAAACACCAATGTGCACCCATACCATATTAAAAAAGGTGATTAAGGGTTTTACCCGTAGTCCAGGTACATTGACTGTACCACTGTATTTCCCATCATGCGTTTGAGGGACCCGAAGTCATCATGCATCCCTCAATCATATAGTATAAGTACACCCCCAGCGTATACAAAGGAATACATCTCCAAACACAAAGCATACCTGAATAAGAGTGCTCAGATATTTCCATACAATACGCAAGTCGATAGATCAAGTGTACACGGTTCACACTAATTGTAGTCGAGAACCAAGGCGCATAGAGTATCGCGCTTAAACCGCAGATCTAAAGATAAAGTACATCAACCCTGTTACTAATAAAGCCATTCATTAATGAAGAAATACGTAAAAAGAATTAATATCACAATCAATGTACCCGTTTACGCGCTGCACGATGAAAAAGTATGTAAAAAAAAATATTATTCACAGTAGATGCACCCATTTACGCGCTATGCCCCAAGAGTGTATGTGTCTTTATCGAGCAACCAAAAACGTCCGGCATGCTAACAAAATACGCACAACAACACAATAGGTCAATTTTAAAGCCCATCATTAGCAGAGGCTAAGGAGACTGCTGTAGCAGTCCATCCGGTTATTCACACGCTCAGCTGTAAACTTTACTACTATATGAGGGTAACCCAAGTACACTCACGATTAAGAATGCTAGGTCATAGGCATCATAACCATTCCAAAAATAGCCCAGAGCACATCCGTGGTAACAGCTCACCTGTACAGCGGCCAACGAAAGAAATCCTATCCCGTCAGTTTCGAAGGTAAACCGTCATGTCGACCAAACCAATGTTATATAGCCAAATTAAAATGACGTCGGTCGACGTTGAAAAGCGGCACTAATTGCAAGAGATGAATACCAGCTGATTTCAATAGCTCGAATGCCAACCAAGGCGTCCATCTTTTCATTGATAAAACTAAAGAAGTTTCACAAACATATCCCAGTAGATGTCAGGGGTACGATTACTTAATACCCCAAACAAATAATAAATCACACCAGTCAATATAGATATTTAGCCACACAACCCCAAACTTTCCCTTCAATAAAACAAAAGTAAAAAATTAAAAAAAAATGAAAAAATGTGGCTTATGGGTCTCGAACCCTATAGTTTCCATTGCCCAGTCCACCATTCTTAGTGGTCTGAGCTACTCCAAATTGATAGCAGCTACGCCGCACAGGGAAGGAATTTAGGTTCTGAGCCTATTCAAAAGTGTGCATACCATTATAGACCGGACAAGTACTGATAAAATAAAGGCTTCAGGGATACAAATTCTTGTTATCCCTACAATTGATAATTCACTCCCAGAGTACCAAAAGGTGTTTAGCCATACATGTAGAACGTGTATAAATAAAACGAAATCCAAACCCAACAATGTGAAGAGATGTCTTGAACCCCATAAATGCATCTGCCCGATAAACAGTCATTAGTTGTCTGAGCTACCGGACTCTGTTGAAACAACACCGCTCCACTAGATCATTCAACCTTCACACCAAATCCACAAGTGTATATATTATTGAGGGCAAAGCTGGTACTAGTAACTTGTTTAATGTTGTATACCATTAAGGGCCAAATAAGTAAAATGTATGTATGTCCGTATTTGAAATAGAGCAACGTATAAAAACCACAGGGACTTTTTTTTACACTAGCAATCAATATTCAACATGTCACATGGTGTATAGACTAGCATAAAGCTCAAAGCTTAACAATATGGTTAAAGAAGACATCATGTCTATTGGATCCTTATAATCCCCTGTTTCATATCACCACAGAGTCATCATTAAAAATCTAAAAATGTACATAAAAGAAGTTCAGAATCACTAGAAAGTATGAAAAGCAAAGCAACAGAAGTGGGAGAGGGGAGGGTGACAAAGCCCAATCCCACCATACCCCAAATAGATCTCACATAAGAATAGGGACCCCAGGTATAAGATACAGTTTCTGAGTCTCACCATTTCTTAATGTACAGCGTATAACACAATAGCCTATAGCAAATGTTGGAACAGCCTGTGGCAAATGTTGTTTTCTACCTCAACACGTAGTTATAAGACCAAATTTTCATCCTCTTTAGTTGGTACGGATGAACAAAAAATGCTAATACAATCATCCGGTCAATGTGAGGGGGTCAAAGGAAGTAATGCAATTCTGTGTCCAAGTTAAGACCCTCAGTTGTAGATCTTAGTCTACAGATCCATTTCGCTTCTAGCTGGCGTAAGCACAGTTCTCTATCACCACCCCTCTGCATATTGGGTAAGTGGTCAATAGCATGGAACTTGAAATTGGACCTATTGCTTGTTGAGGCACATTCATGGGACACTAATGTGTAGGTTGTGTCACCATTCAGACACGCTCTCCTATGTTCTTGAATGCGTAACTTCAGGGGACGCACTGTGCTCCCCACGTAGAATTTTCCACAAACGCATACAATCACATAAATTACATATCGTGTCAGACAATTAATAAACTGTCTGATGGTGTATGATCTTTTCGTGTTGTAATCAAACGTTTTGGTAACCTGTCCCAAATGGCAGATGTTACACCCACCACAGGGAAAAAACCCCATCGGGCGGGCAAGCCACATCTCCGGTACCCTTTTATTGGGTCTTGTGTAACTAGGGCATACTGCCTCTCTGATAGTCCTGCATCTTCTATATATGATGCTAGGATTATCCTGTAAGAGATGACCTACCCCATGTACTCGTGTTCGTGAGTGTGAGCCCTTTAAACATTGTTGAGGCCTACCATTGCAGCCTGTATGTGCAGTTTTAAAATGCCATTTAAACTGGCAAAATGAACCTTTTCCCAGGCCTAAACCTTCCTTTTTAATACATATAAGTCAACCAAAGGGTAGGCCGTAAACAGCCCATAGGGCAGGGTGCAGTATATTTAAAAAGTTGGACATGTAATTTTAACTTTTACATGTCCTGGTGGTAAAAACCTCTTAAATTCATTTTTCACTACTTAAAGGCCTACTACTCCCAAGGATAACATCAGGTTAACTTATACCATTTAATAAGTGATGACTTTCAATTGGGAGCAGGGAGGAATGTCGAGTTTGGTGTCTAGAGAATTGTAATTTAAAACTCTATTTAATGGTAAAGCCAGATTTTAAGCCACAGTACTGAAAATGCCACTTTTAGAAAGCTTGCAACAAAGAACAACAGTTCCTATGGTCGATGTACACAATATTTGATAATTTAAAAAGCTCAATGGCATATATTCATGGGAACGGATTGTCATAGAAAGAATCAAAACCATACACACCATGGGTTTCAAAAAGTTTTTTACTTAATTTTTTTTACTTTGTGTCATAGAGTCAAACTGACAGTGTGTTCAGTGTCAAAAAGTGAGCTAGACCCTAAAAAAGTGACAGTTTTGTGACATATAAAAGGTTTCAGTTTGTACAAGATGACCACAGGTTTGTATAAACAAAATTTTAACAGTTTATACATGCATAGTTGATACCCTGGTTCCTTGTGAGTAGGGTTACCCTTGTACTTGGTACATATACTTTTAGAAAGTTGGCATTTTCTTGTCCCAACCATTTGGTTCTGGAAGCCTGTATCCTAGGTCACATGACTAGGTGTAGTTGGCAGTTGGTCTCTCTGACTTGATGAGGGGGAGGAGCTGTCACCTATCACACTTTCTCATCACAAAGGCTCTGCCTGAGCATACTCACAAAAGGTTTGACACTAGTCTTTTGTGACCTCTGACACAATGGGACCAGGGAAGGGAGACAGGTAATTCCAAACACCTCTGGAGATGGAAACATCCAGAACCTTCTCCTACTTGAAAGTGAGCACCAGGTTGAAATAATGGACCCTCAGACCTAACTCTTCAGTACATATCTGGACCTGAGGAAGACTCAGAAGGACTGCTGTGCTACTCTGCAAGAAGGACTGCTACTCTGCTTTCCCGCTACCCGAGTTAAAGGACTGGACTTGCATCTTGAACCCAGGACTACCAAAGTCACTCCAAGGGCTAGTTGGCTGGCTCCTGACCAATGCTTTGGGACAGAAAAGGCTTCAACCACCTTGAACCCAGCACCTGGACTCTGTTTGCGGTGAGTCCTTCCCCCAAGTGGTGCTACATCAGTCCCAAACCCTTGGAAGGGGCGTAAAGGTGCTCTGCCAGTCCAAATATGGTCCTGTGGGCAGCGCATCACATTTTCTTGCAACTCCACTTCGGAAATACTGCTGCTCGATGCAACCCTGACGAGGACCTCACATCATTGCCTAGCCAACATACTTGTTACAGAGAATCTCGGCGTTTACATCAAGACTGAACAACAGCCAGTCTAACATAATATTTCATGAGATCTTTTTTCTAGTTTTCCTCACCCATTCCAACAATCCTCCTTTTCTTCAGTTTCTCAGTCTCTCTACTTCTGATCCTACAAATTATCTTACTGGCTTCTCTTCACACAGAGAATGGCTTACATACAGGATTAGTGAGACCCTCCATTTCCTATTAGAGATATCTTGCACCTAATTCCATCTTCTGGTTCCTATCCACTACTATCATTATCCCTCCACAGAATGATTTTTTTTTCTGTTTCTCTTCTCATTTCAATCTTCAGTCCCCTTTTTTTATAAATTAATTATTTAACAGATGGGAATAAAACTGCGATGCCGTAAACAATTTTGCCTCACATTATTTTTCGTTTCGAGAAATGTTGCTGACTTTTAGTACAACAAAAGTGCAAAGTGTGCATTTTAATTCTGCAGATAAATCATGGAGTAAGAGTTATTTAGGGTTATGGAACCTCTCCCCTACACGACCTTCACTGTTCCAGAGGTACACATACTCGACAATGGCACAATGGAGCAGCGTGTGGTGTCTTGGGCACTAGGCCCACATGGTGGACGGAATGACCACGTTGACACAATAGTAGGGTACTGGAATTGGCCCAGGGCACATGCGGCCGGCCACTTTTATTTGCAGGGTCACCTGACTGGTGACGCCTCTGATGGGTGGGTGTTCAGAGTGGGTACAACAGGAAGCTGAACACTTGAACGTGTCCAGCAGGACACTACATCCTTCCTAAACTTTAATGAAAAGAAACAAACAAAAGTCCAACTTATAAAAATTTTAAAAAAACAATACACAGCACCAATGAGTCTCTTCAGGCCATCTTCCGGGCAGTGCTGGAGCTCTGGACCACATAGTCAGGATGCTTTAGTCCACCTCGGCGATGTAGTTCAGACCGAACCTGGTCTCGTGGTGTTGGAGTCTATTTACATAGTTCCAATGGAGGTGCATCTGGAGCATTGGTGGAGTCCACTTTGGAGGTCTTCTTGCAGGCGCTCAGGCTCTGGTGGACAGCCAACCTGCAAATACAGAGGATGACCTTGGTGGATGAGGGCTTTCCTTGGAGACGATGATGCTTTCCAGTTCCCGATAGCCGAGCAGCTTCAGACTTGCCTCTCCTGCCTGGACTCCCCTCTCACCGGAGACTCCTGGAGGGCCTTCCTGCCAGGCTGCCATGGGACCGTGTGGACTATGCGGGCCTCTCGTGGGCCGTGCAAAGGCGTTGCTGAGGAAAAGCCAACAGCCCCACAGCCAAATCGCTAATGCAGCCACAAAGGTTGGTGTCTCAGAGTCTGAGTGCTCTTGCCGTTAGGACTCAGGTTCACATGCCTCCATCAGATGGTCTTTAGGGTACCATTCTTCGTCTATGACCTCCATGCGTCCCGGTGCCTGTCATTGAGCTGCTGCTGACGCGTCTCTCCGGTTCGGATTTCCCTCTCACAGGAACTCCGTTGAAGTCCTTGCCCCTGGATTGCCATGTGACTGCGTGGGCTGTGTGGGCCTTTCGTAGGCTGTGCTGAGGGTCACTGCAGAACACCCAACAGGACCACGGCCAAGCCTCGTGTAAGCCAAAGGGTGGATAGTCCAATGGTCGGCTATACTCCTTTTCGGCAGGCTTCAGGTTTACGGGGGAACACAGAAGGTTCCTGGGTGGCTAGCCTCCCACGGCGCCAGGAGTGCCTGGTTGAACTCTGGATGTATTGAGCGTTTGGATCCACTCTGCTCATATGGTAAATTTTTTTAAATTAATTTCGCACACCCTGCAGTTAGCTTTAATTTCCAATTCTCTGCAATTTCAGAATTTACACTTTAACGTTGAAAGCTGAATTGTCTCAAATAAGCTAATACCAAATGAAAAAGTTCATGTGCAGAACAGATGATTACAAAAAGAAAATAATAATCACACTTTGGCTACACATCAACAACAGTTCCATAATAAGATCCTGGCACATTTGCTTAATGCCTGACACATTTGAATAATGCCATGGGTGCAGTGACTAACATACAAATATCTTTATATTGGTTTCATAATAACCCATCTGCAACATTTACCTCAGACCCGTTGCCCAGCTCAAATGATGGGTTGCCCCATTCGGTCACACCCAACTGACCGGTGAGCTCTCTCACATTATAGGATCATCATAGATATTACCTTTAGCCTCCTTATAGTTTACCATGACTCATCAATTTGTGGCTTGTTCCTAAAAACAAGGTTTAAAGGACGGGGTCAAGGCAGGACATGGATGAGGAAAGAGAGAGTGATGCCAGGTTGGTATTCCAGAGAAGAAAAGAGGGCAGAGATATGGAGAAATCATTTGTGATATCACAGATAACTAGCACAATGAATGCTGTTACACGCTGCCAAAGTGTCCTAAATAATTGACATCAGTTGATTTGTAAACAATGCCACAGGTGTGGGCATCATTGCATGATTCTCAGTGTACCGTTGAGAGGGAAACTACCATGACATGGAGGGCAATGACACTGTCAGTGTCATAGGAAATGCAGGATGATATGAATCACCAGTACAATGGGATACCAAAGGGGATGATGGACGGAGCGTTAGAGCAAATCAAACACTCACCCCCAGTCAACTGATCTGGGTTTAATCCATCATCATTCTTTAGCTCACTCCACCACCCCAGTTCAGACATGGCCATATGCAAATCAGTCTGACCCTGTGCCACATGGGAACAGTCCAGCCCGAACTGCCAAGCCATGTCTTCCCTGGACCGGAAACAAGCATCCTGGGACCGGTTTCGGGTTCAAAACCCTCATCAGCCAGGCTATCTTGAATCCAGTGGCAAAGTGAGCTAGGGACCCATGTCTGGGCATACCCTGCCAACTTAGAGGCGAACAAAGCGATACCAAAGGGGATGATGGACGGAGCGTTAGAGCAAATCAAACACTCACCCCCAGTCAACTCATCTGGGTTTAATCCATCATCATTCTTTAGCTCACTCCACCACCCCAGTACAATGGGCCAGAACATAGGTGTGAGAGGTGCGATTGAGCTGACCTAGCCTTGCTCATAATGGGAAGAACTCATACACTCGTCCCCCTCTACCTTTTCCACTGGTCCCTTTAGAATTATTTTGAATATAAAATGGTGCCTATATTGGCCCACCCACTTCCCCAGCATCTCCTGTAGTATCTGCTCATAGTGACCTGATCAATTCTGCATTCCCTGCTCCTACAACTGCCCGCGTTCCATTCCTGTTGAGGATGCAAGGAGTGTGAAAACGTCAGATGGCATAGATGTAAAGTTTAGGGTTGGGACCAGTATTTTTCTTACCTGTGCATGTGTCAGTGATGCAGCTCCTGAGCCAGTGCCACCCTACACTGCTCATCGACAGTCCCAGGACTCTAATCTATCAAAATCCTGAGTACTTGTGAAGTTTACTCTGAGAAAAGATGTTCCTGGTCACCTAGAAATGTTATTTGTATACATAAACAGTCCTACGTTATTAAAAAATGTATACTACTTTAATGGGGATGATGGAATCACTTGCAAAAAAGGTTTTCGGGAGTTAGGAAGACAGAAGAAAGTAGTGTCTACTGAGTATTAACAATGAAAAAGGCTCATGGGATATATTATTGTAAATGTGAATGGATTTGCAAAGTCAGATGTTGCTTATGGTTTTTTGTAACCCGGGGCGGAGTTCGCGGAGTTGCACTACGCTGCACTACGCGAAGTGCAAAAAAACCTCCGCCGCACTACGCGGAGCTACGCGAGCGGCGGAGTACAATAGAAAAATGCCCTTCGCGGTGATTGCACAGTGCCGGATGCTTGTCCGCACTGTGCAATCATTGCGAACGGCACCATGCACAGTGCAAGCGGTCCCTGCTTTCCTTTTCTGCCGCTCGAGTAGATTTTTACTCGAGCGGCAGCTTTCTCAACGCGAACGGGCAGTTTCTCAACGCGAGCTGTCGCGAGCATACGCGACCACTCGCAATGAGAATCCTTACCCCCCGCGTTGAAAAATCTCGCCGGGAGGTTGATTTTCCTCGCTCGCAGTCGCCAACTTGACGTTGACGAATGCGAGCGCGGAAAAAAACTCCGCTACGCAACGCGAAGCGGAGTTTTTCAGAACTCCGCGATCTCTGCATAACGCGGAGTGCAGGAAACTCCGCAAACGCCGCGAGCGGAGCGGAGTTCACCACCCAGGGTTAGTTTTCTCGCTGCCTAACTACATGCATATACTATGTAATGATGGTTTTGTGAGGATATGAAGGGTTGACTATTTTTATGTTAAATGTTGATTCGCTACAGGCCCTGGAAGCTGACAAGTCAGCATATTTCCTACCGTAACTCCATAATAAATATTATGATCATGGTAGCAAATCAGACAAAATGCTGGCTAGCCTCCTAGAAGCCTATTGTGCCAAAGTTGCCATACCAGGTATCAAACCCCGGAACAGACAAGTCTGCACGGGGGACAGGGAGAAGGCATGTGTTTACACTTTTTCTAAATCAAATATATGACAGAGAGCCAAAGGACCCCCCAAGAGCAGTCACGATATCTCGCAGAGGCCCAATTGTCAAAGCTGAGCTGCTTAGACAGGGAGGCCCTTGATAGGCCACTGGAGAAGGAGGACATTTTTACAGCCATATCTAAATTACTATCTTCCAAAGTGCAAGGCCCTGATGGGCTAACAGTGGCTTTTTATAAGTGCTTTGGCCCCACAGTGCTGCCAGTAATCCTCAAAGTATTTAGTGAGATAATCGAGGACAATAGAGTCACCCCAACCATGACTGAATCCACCATAGGCCGAATTCTTAAGCCTAACATGAACCCTAATGAATGTGGATCACATCGCCCTATCCCTCTCCTCAACACAGGAGCCAAAATACTTACCAGAATAGCAACCCTGCGGCACCGACCTTTGATGGAGTATTTGATTCACCCGGATCAGTTGGGCTTCATTCATGCGCACCAGGCTGGCAACAATACGAAGAAGGCTTTTAACCTTCTCCATATCAGAGCCACTGGAGTCAAGCGATCTTTCATGGTCACCTTAAAGGCTGAAAAAGAGTTTGATAGGGTTGACTGTGACTTCATGACTGATGTCATGAGAGAGGTGGGGACATGTTTAGATCCTGGCTCCTGGCAGGCTATCAAGCCCCACAGACAAAATTCTGATTAATGGTTTACTCTCTAACTGGGTGGACATCGACCAAGGTATGTGGCAGGGATTCCCCCTCTATTCCCTACCGGCACAGTGCATAGGGGCTAACCCCCAGATCAAAGGGATCCGATTCGGCCAATAGGAGCTGAAATTGATCATGTTTGCCGATGATGCCCTCCTGACCCTGACACACCCTATTGCCTCCCTCATCCAAGTGCTCAATGAGCTACATATCTACCAGAGCATCTCGGGGTTTAAGACCAGCGTCACCAAATCCAAAATATTGAATGTGTCTGCCCCCTGTGTGTTGGTGGGCCAGATACAATCTCTAACCCTCCTACAATGGGCTCCTTCACACATAGATTACTCAGGCCTCATGTTATCACCCACAACACACTAAAACTCAAGACATAACATCTGAAATAAGAAATCAGAATTTTTGGAAATTGCCTTTTTTGCAGTGTTACCCAAAACTTTTTGCCTTCCTCCTCCTATTTTTCTTTCCTTCTTTTTAATTTTTTTTTAATTTTTTTGTCCTCATTCGCCTCTAACCTCTTTAACCAATCAGACTGTCGGTACCCGTTTTTAGCGTGCCAAGGGAAATAGGCGTTATGTTGGAAACTCACGATGCCTACCGCCTATGGGTACATTGACAGAAAAAAAAGTTATTACCCCCCCAAAAGAAGGGGGAGAGTTTTCTCTTCAACTAGGCCCACAGGAGCCTGGCGGACCGCTTTGTTGGCATATATGTGGAGAGGAGGTTGCCCAACACGGTCCGAAGAGTGCCAAGGAGACATAATAATCTTAGGACCTGGTGTTTCATACTGTTGGTGAATCACAATTTTTGATCAGGCCTCGGCCCATTTCAACAACAAGTCCCAAAAGGCGGTCTTTTTTGCCCCACACCCTCTGGACATATCCATCTTGGAGGTCTCAATCATTGATGTCAGCCAGTCTGAGTGCAGAGGAGGGGAAGGTTCGGTCCATCTCTTACATATTTGCCTCCTGGCTAACAGGATAGCATAAAATAAGAAAGACTTTGCAGGTCCGGTTACTTGATTGGTGAGACCAAAGATTATAAGGGCTAAATCTAATTTGATTGGGACTCCCAAGATTCCCTCCACTGACCTCCGAACTTCTTCCCAATACAGAGCGATAGCCGGGCAATCTTTAAACATATGCACATCCGAGGCTTCCAACAAACCACACTTCCTGCAACAAACCTGGGACCCGTTTGAAAATTTGGACAGCTTTAGGGGAGAAAAGTAAGCCCTGTGGACAGTGAACAGATGGTTTCTCCGCAGCCAGGCAGGTTTTACTATGCTGAAAAGAGTCTTAAATGAGTTCTGCCACAGTTGTTCACACTGTTGATTTGGAAGATGCTCACTCCATAGTTCGTCTGCGAGTTTAAATTCACCGTCCGCGGCCTCCTCCACCGCCCAATACCAGAGGGATAACTCCCTCCTCCCCGCTGGCCTGTCCACTAGCTGTTGTTCTAAGCTGTTGCCCCATCCGATTGATTTTTCTGGCTTAACTGCACTTGGACCCAGCTCTGTAATTGGATGTACTTGAACCTTGAGAGGCCCACTCCCACTCTGTCTCTGAGTTGTTCCCATGTAATTAATATGCCCTCTTCCACCAGCTCACCCCACACTTTCAGCCCTGCTTCTCTAAGTGGTATAGCAAGCCTATCCTGAAGACACCCCGGTGCACCAGGTGAATCCCAGAGTGGCGCTAAACTAGAGAAGTAGTCAAGACCCACAAGGCGCTTAACTCTGGCCCATGATTTAACCGATGCCTGGAGGACTTTTAGTTTGACTTTTTTGAAAACTTTTGGTTCCCCAAACTTGAACAAAAATCCCTCCTCCGGTAAATTAGCCCCCTTCAACATAGCCAGAAACATAGCTCCAGCCCCCGTATTTACGGGCATTTTTAAGAGCATCCGAAAGTGTGAAAACTGGAAGGCCCAGGCATAATACTGTAAATCAGAAAGCGCGAGCCCTCCTTTCTCCCTCCTGCGCCTCAACTTTTTCCAGGCTATTCTGGTAGTTCTATATAGCCAGATGAAAGAATTTACAGCCTGCTGTAATTTATCAATCGCAGGTTTGTCAAAATGTAGGGGGATAGTGTTGAAGAGGAAGGTTACCTTTGGCAACACCACCATCTTCACCAAGTTAATCCTCCCAAGAATGGATAAAGGGAGGTGAACCCAAGCTTTCATTTGTTTTTGACATTCCCTTGACACTCTCTCTAAGTTGACTTCTGCTATTTTGGATATGTCCTGGACAATTCTGACCCCCAAGTATCGCATACTAGAACTGACCTGATGTTTGCTTCTCTCAAGATTCCATGTCATAATCTCCGTCTTCCCGGCATTGATCTCATACCCTGAAACCTGTCCAAACTCCTGTGCCAATTCGATCACTGCCGGGAAAGTCGTTTCTAGGTTCGCTGAAAGGATCAAAATGTCATCAGCATACAGGGCCACCTTCCTTTCCCACTCTCCATACCTAAAAGGCACAATACCAGGATCTTCTCTGAGCCTCTGCGTAAAAGGCTCGATATACATATCAAAAAGGAGAGGGGAGAGGGGGCAGCCCTGCCTGGTGCCCCTAGAAATTCTAAACGGTTTCGTCAAGTTGCCATTAACCAACAGCCTTGCTGACGGAGCCTGATATAACAATTGGATGGTATGACGAAACTTCTCACCCAAATTAAATATCCCCATGACCTCCGACAGGTAAACCCAGTTAACCCTGTCGAAGGCCTTGGTGGCATCCAGAGTCAAGGCAACGAGAGGAAGTGAGTAAGCAGAGGCGATATCTATGGCTCCTATAAGATCATATGTCAGGTCTGATAATTGTCTGCCTTTAACGAACCCCTTCTGATCTAAATGAAGGATATCTCCAGCCACTGACCCCAGCCTGGCTGCCAGGATCGAGGCGAAGATTTTATAGTCCGCGTTCAAAAGCGAGATGGGTCTATATGACCCACAGCTCGCAGGATCCTTGCCAGCTTTCAGAATCAACATGACCGTGGCTTCATTCCAAGACTCGGGAGGCTTTAAGCCCTCTATTAATATCATATTAAATAGCTGTGTCAAAATTGGAATACAAGCGTCAGCCAGGGACCTATATATCTCAGCTGGTAACCCATCAGGTCCCGCCGCTTTACCTCTTTTGCCAGCAGCTATAGCGTTCCTCACTTCCTCTTGCGTTATATCCTGTTCTAAATCTTCCTGCTGTTTGGGGCTCATAGAAGCCAAAGTGGTCCGATCCAGCCAATTCTTAATTTTAGACCTATCCTCTGTCAGATCTTCTTGATATATGTCCTGAAAATACTTTAAAAAGGCCTCCCCTATTTCCTCGTCTGAAGACAGAACCGCTACTCCATTTCCTACTTCAATTTCCCTGATCTGATTACGGAGTCTATCTGCTTTTGCCTTCCATGCCAACAGTTTCTTTCCTTCTTTTTGTTGACTTTAGGACTCTGGTCACTTTACCACTGCTAACCACTGCTAAAGTGCATGTGCTCTCTCCTCTAAACATGGTATACACTTGTTTAGCATATTTGATTAACTTGTAAGTCCCTTGTAAAGTGGTATACCATATACCCAGGGCCTGCAAATTAAATGCTACTAGTGGGCCTGCAGCACTCATTGTGTCACACACAGAGGTAGCCTTTCAAACCTGTTCCAGACCTGCCACTGCAGAGCCTGTGTGTGCAGTTTACTGCCTCTTCAACTTGCCACTTAAAACTACTTGCCAAGCCTTAAACTACACATAGGATGCCCCTAAGATAGGCCCTCGGTAGCCCTATGGGCAAGGTGCTGTGTAAGTAAAAGGTAGGGCACATACTTTTATGTTTTGCATGTCCTGGTAGTGACAAACAGCCTAAATTAATTTTTCACTAATATGAGGCCTACTCCTCTCATAGGCTAGTATTGGGAATTCCCTTATATAACTGTAAGTGGTAATTCATGATCAGAAAAGAGTAGCTTTTTCATGTTTGATAAGTTTAGAATGGGGATGTTGAATCCTCCATTCTGATGAAATTGGATTTCACATTACTGTTTCACAAATGCCTCTTCCAGAAAGTGGACATTTCTCTGTGCTTATAACTCTGTGTGCCTGACAGCCTGTCTCCAATACACGTCTGGGCTGGGTGACAGCTACACTTTGTGTATTCCCTCTAGACGGCAACAACACAGGAAGGGCTGGGTGTGACAGAAGATGCATCTGAATTAATCTGCATACTGATAGCCTTCCTGGGCAGGAAGGTGGAGAGGTGGCTCACACTTATATAGGTTGTGTCCTGCACTCACACAAGGGTGGATTTACCCCCAACTGGTAGTCTGGAGCCAGAGTTGGGTTTAAAGGAATGCTTGTGCACTTCAGAAAGCTCCTTTAAAGTCAACCCCTACATCAAAGGCATAAGGTATAAGTACCTAGGGCTCCGACCCCACCTAATCAGACATTTCTGGATCTTGAACTGGACCTCTGTCAGAAGAACTGCTGTGCTGCTTAAATGACTCAACTGGACTGCTTTTCTGTAAGGACTGCTGCCTGCTTTTTGCCCTGCTATCTGCTGCTCTCTGACTCTGCTGAAGGAGACCTGAACTCTGCCTCTCATCCAAGGTGATCTCGAAGGGCTTGTTGTCTTGCCTCCTGTTTTCTGAAGTCTCAGGGCCACAAAAGACTTTCTGTAATGCTGCTGTTTCTGCTGGACTCTGCTGTCTGTGAGTACTGCCCAAGCCTGAGGTGCCCTTTCCTGTTCTGGGCTTCAGAAGTGGGTCCTACATCTATTCTGCTCCAAAATCAACACAGTGACAACTGAGCACTGCTCGGAACAGACACATTGCCCTCCAACACCGACGCAGGGGTCGATTGACGACATTGCCTCGATTGACTGCGCGGCTCGACATCGAAGGACAGTGCGGCTCAACATCGATGCTGCTCCTGCATAACAAAGGGGTCCAACACCGAAGCTCCCATCAACACCGCGGATCAGCGCTGACGCTTGCCTCCATCCTTGGATCAACGATGACACGGCATCTCAACTCCTCGCCATGAGTTTTCAACGTCGACACTTTGCTCCATGCAAGATACTTTGTTAGCGGGACCTGTCTGAGACCCTTGATCACGGCCAGACTGAACTTTGGATTTGCACTGGTCCATGGTGACCTCAAGTGACCTTTTAGTGCTACTTGCTTCTAAGCGCTTTACTGCAATTATTCTTTTAAAACACAGTACCTCGACTTCTACTTAAAAGATTTTTGTTGTTTTGGTCTTGTTTTGTTTATATATAATAATCATATTTGTAAACCTGTGTGGAGTCTTTTTGTGATGTAGTCATTGTGTTACTGTGTGGATGTTGCACAAATGCTTTGAACATTGCCTCTTTTGATTAGCCTGACTGCTCTGTGTCAAGCTACTAGTGGGTGAGCACAGGTTATCTTTTAGTGTTCCTCTAGTTCACCCTGACTAGAGTGGTGGTTCCTGCTTGTACAGGGTGCATACTCTGACAACCAGAAATCCCATTTCTAACAAAAAGTGAGCTTACTAGTTGGAAATATAAAATTCTCTCACTCCTGGCAGCATACAAAATGACCAATTTACTTAAGCTATTGCATGTGTTCCAGTCATGAGCTCTTCGTATACCAGGTGACTTCATACCAGGTGACTTCATAGCTGACCTTCAATTGACTACAACCAATTTTTATATGGCAGGGAATGTTGCAGAGCATTAGTTGGAAGCAGGGTTTCTTACGCCCATGCCACGAGGGACGGGGTATCCCCAACCTGGCTGATTATTATGCTGCAGCCCACCTCCACTATCTCATACACTGGACACAATGAGAGACCAATAAGGGATGGTGCATGATTGACCACACAATGGCTGCAGGACCCCTGTGGGATATTCCCTGGTGTCCTCATTTAGACCATATGAAAATGCTATATATCTCACCAGTCACAAGAGCGACACTGGAGGTTTGGGATAAGGTGGGCGTCGGATATGGGCTCACTAGTTGCCCCTCCCCCCCTTACGCCTCTCTGGGGTAATTGCAAATTTATGCCTGGTCTAGATAGGTCCTCATATAGCAATTTCCTCGAAGGGGGTGCAAGACGTTGAGAGACCTATTTCTACAAGGGTCAATCAAATCCTTTGAGCACTTGAAAGATGAGTATTGCCTCCCAGAAACCGAAAGATACCACTACCTACAGTTGCGCCACTGGCTATCACACACTAGAATCAACGAGAACAAAAGCCCTTACACTCTTTGAAAAATTCCTTCTACACTGCAGAGATGACAAACATGCAATTTCTGTTATATGCAATATGCTTAACACTACACAACTCCCTACCAAACATGCCTTTCAATGGTCCTGGGAGAGGGAATTGGGCAGCACCCTGGGCGATGACCAATGGGAGAAAATCCTAACCGAGCTAATAATTTTGCGTCACACTCGGGAGAGAGAGAGTCACTATTTAAAATATTGTAGAAGTGGTATTATACTCAAACATCTTTAGCTAAAATGAAGGAAGTCAGCCCTCTTTGTTGGAGTGGGTGCATGGAGGATGGGTCCTTCACCCACATATTATGGTTTTGTCCCAAAATACAACTCTTTTGGACCTCGCTGTTAACTATGATAGAGCAAATCACGGAGTAGCTCTGGCTAGATGTCCAGAGGTAATTTCTTTGGGGAGCCCCATAATGGATATTTAGGCAAACTAATATCCCACCTCCTACTAGTGTTCAAATAAACCATCTTAAGTCTTTGAGGACAGCAAGTTTTGCCTTCTGAATGCAAATAGACCGTAAGACTCTGGTGGATTCTTAGCATGGAGAAACTGTCAAAACTGCCATGAGGTGAGGAGAATTTTTTTACAATGGGGCTGTCTGCTGCACTATTACAGTAGAGACTTCAAGGAGCTATTATGCCCAAAGCAACTTCGAGCCCTGATACTGCTAGAACTCTTTAAGATAGATGGCTATTATGCAACAGTTTACAGACGGTATGAAGAATTATAGAGCTCGCCCATGGTCATAGTAGGTACTTAAAGGGATGAGCCCTTGGATGTTACAGTAACTCAAATGTTCATTTGATCTGGGAATACTGGGGTGGGGAGTTTGAGTTGGCTGAGGGTGGGAGGGAAGAGTTATTTGGGGATTTCCTGTTGTTCACTACAGGGCCAGTTGCACCTATCTTTATTGCATGATGGCTAGTTGAACAGTGAAACAAAATGTTAATAAAAATGTATTCAAACTTAAATGTTGATTTGCCCCTTTATTCTGAGGCATCACCACACAGCTACTACATTTGCTCGTATTTCCAATTATGTATTACATTCTATATGTATTTATGATAACATTTACAACTGATTCTTGGAATGAACCTGCAGAGAACTTTTGAATGTTGAAAATCTTGGACACTGGATGCCAAATAGAAAAGGATAAATCAGGAATTCATACAGGATGTGTTATATTGGTGTTTTGCCATTATTGTGAGACCCTAGTTTCAATTTACCACAATTTCAGGTGAATAATTTCCGATATATCATCATATGGTATACAAAATACATACACAAATAATAAACAACATAAAAAATATAAGCAATTCATTAATCAAATATATTATTTTAGCCAACACTTAAAATATTTAAAAAATAAAACCATAAAAACACATTTACTAAAAGTACTATAAGCATTTTAAAAAATGAAAAAAATAAAACAAATATTGTAAAATAAAGGAGTAAACAAATATTAATAAAACTTCTATGTCACCAATATTAAGAAAAGTGTTATACTCTGAAAATAATAGATATACTATTCCTACTTCAGTTTATGCAACAATAGGGATAGTGTTGTACTTCTGAGGGGTTACATTTACTATTCCAACTCTTATCTAAACCACAGTAGGGAAGGTGCTGGACTTTGGATGGGTTTAATTTACTATTCCTACTTCACTCTAGGCAAAAGGGGTTACATTTACTATTCCTACTCCAGTCTACAAAACAGTAAGGAAAGTGTTGGACTTCAGAGGTGTTACATTTACTATTTCTACTCCAGTTTACACAATAGTATGGAAAGCGTTGGACTTTGGAGGGGCTCAAATTGCTATTCCCACTCTAGACTAAACAACAGAAGAGAAAGGGGCCGATTCCGATCTCGGCCGGTAGGGCTCCGAATCGGATTCGGCATAACCGGATCCGATTCAGAGCCCTATTTCCCGACCGATTCGTACGTGCGTCCGGACGAGCGAGTACGATGCGAATTCGCCGACCGACTCGTTCGGGCGTCCCAACCGCTCCGACCGACTCGTTCCCGGGTCTAACCGCACCGACCGACTCGCTCGGACACGACTCGCACCGCGCAATGGAGACGTTCCCCGGCCGGGTAAGTACGATGCGCGCCGCGAGCAGTCCGACCGACACGCGCCGTCCGGCTCGAAAGAGCAGTTGGAGCCGTACTTCGGGGGTCCGTGTCGGACCCCCCTGTACGCGTAGCCGCGCGAGTCATACACAGGGGGGACCCATGGGTCCCCCCTACCTGTGCGTGTATGGCACGAGTCGCTTCGCCGCGTACCCGCTGTAGGGGGCGCCCTTTTTCGCCTCGCACCCATTGAGGCAATGGGAGCCCGCGTACGCGTTGTACGACCGGCTCCCATTGACTTCAATGGGAGTCCGACCGACTCGAGTACAATAGCATACGGACGCATCGTACTCGTTCGGTCGGGCTGCACGGGTCCGATTCGGTCGGAAATCTCTCCGGGTCCGGCTCGGTCGGAGAGATTTCCGGCCCGAATCGGAATCGGCCCCAAAGTGTTTGACTTTAGAGGGTAAGCTTTACTATACCTACTCCAGTCTATGCAACAGTAGGGAAACTGTTGGACTTTGGAAGGGTTAAATTTAGTATTCTCACTCCAGTTGAAGCAACAGCAGGAAAAAATTGCATACATGATTACAAATTCTATTAATTTAATATACATTTTTGAACACTTAATACAAAACATTAATAAAATACAGTTTTCAGAAGAAAAACATATATTTATTAACAGAACTAAAAAAATGCTAACCTATAAGTTAAAAAAGAAAAAGGAAAATTACATAGGATATTACCTTCAATAAGAAAAAAAATACAATTATGAAATCATTCTTTTTTTATTTAATTTAAATTAATACATAAAAAACAAAATACATTTAAATGGCAGATATCATCACAGAAACAAAATTTCAAAAACACTTACCAATAAATAAATTCATTTTATTTTAAAAAACAATTAATATAAAAATATTATGCATAATTAATTACCAATAAATAAATTACCTATAAATATCAATTAATATAACAAATATTATATGTTGATTTTCTTCACAACCTGTAACCTAAAAAAATTGCACTGCATTACAAATATATTTAATACACATATAAAAACTAAAATGCATATTACAATAAATAAAATATTACAATTAAACAATAATTAGTACATTAAGGGGCCCATTACGATGGCGGGCGGCAGCACCACCGCCGTGCTGGCGGATGCAAAAACCACCAGTTACCGCCGGCACGCAGCAGTCCACACGCCCGCCCAATTACGATGCGAAAAGTAGGCCAAATACCGCCGGCAAGCCAGCAACACCGTCCGCCATCAAAGTGCGCCCGTACATGTAGCGGCGCAGCTAACTGACACACACCGTCCGACGAAACACGTCCCGCCCGGCGCATAAATTACGATGCCGCAAACAAACGGCTCCCACGGCCAAGAGATACCGTACGACAAACCGAAGCGGTAACACGGATGCCGAGCACGGACAACGAAGAAGCGGCTCCCGAGCATGAATCCAGCACTGCAGGCACTCCCCATGCTTCTGCTGATGCACCACCAAGGACGCAACGTACCGCGGAGACGCAGGTAGGCACACACACAACAAGTGCACGCAAACAGCGCACACAGTGCAAGGGCGGAAAAAGCGGACAACCCCCCACCAGCGCGTGTACACTACACATCCACCATCGCATCCACATATGACACACAGGCCAAATCGTAACATCGCAGAACACATGTGTACACACCACCTGGGACTAGGAACCAACCACCCCGTCACGGCCCCAAAGCGCCGATGACGCCGCCACACATGCGCACAACGCAGAGGCCAACCGCAGCGCCATGCATGCGTCACACACAGACACAGGGACACAACCAAGCAGCACACACATCAGCCCCACCCCGAACGCACATGACACGTGACAGGCCGGCCACAGACATGTCCCCAACGCCCAATTCACGGACAACACCCAACGCCACACAACCGACGCACACATGTCAGTGAAGACACGCAACAGCAGGACACACCCCAGTGTAACAAACATGGCGTAGCACACAGCGGCGGCAACACCAACTAGGAGAAGCAGGGCCCCTTCGGGAAGAGGAACGCCAGTACCACACAGAAACACCCATACCACCCTGCACATATGAACAAGACATATAAAACGGAACACCAAAGAGCCCGGGGACCGACAACAGGTGGCCCAAGAATAACATTCACACACAAGGCCCAACGCAGAGTGGAAAGGCAGCCTGCCGCCCACACAAGGGAGAGCAGACAGCACTGAATGACCTTCCATTCCAACTCCGAAACCACAGCCCTACGACAGAAGCCGGTGAATACAGCCATTGTCCAAGAATAGACCAACACAGGCATGCCGAGGAGACCGACCACAGGGCAGATAGCGCATATCACAGAAGCACACAACGGACGGGGAAGAAAGAAGAAAACACTCCCCCATGTCGGCCACATGCAAGTTAATTGGAAGGAGTCACACAGCACTGACCTTGAACTGTCTGAGAAGCATGTGGGAAGAGGGCCCGTGTCCTCCAAACAAGCCAACAGAACACAAGTCCTGTCTCCCTACGACTACACAGAGCTCACAGCAACCCCGGAGCGTGCACATTGCAGACTGCACACACAGCCGGAGCACGCCACCTCAACGAACCGCTGCGAAATGGCAACCGCAACACACCTACCCAACTACGCCGAACAGCTCAAGCTGTACAAAACCAACCTGTGCCATACATTGGGATGCGATCTCCTGTCCCTGCTGAACGTAAGTTACCGACTGACTTACCGCATCACATTGTTCAGCTGCGTCATGCCCGTCTTCTACTGTCGGAGGTGTCCCTACCAGCATCCCGTCGAGATATGCCTCTCCAACTCGGCATGTCTGAAGGCGGACCTGCTACCACTACTCCTCCCTCTGGACGCACACGACAGGGCCTGCTCTGCCTATGGGGGCATGGCGTATGTGGCCAACATCGCACCTGCACTGAAATGGGACCACTGTGCCTCCACACGACGGATCATCGAGAACAGCTACATCGAATGTCACCCAGCATGCCCCATCATGGTCCTCCAAGGGACAACTTACGAACAACACCTTGACAGCCACCATCCGCTACATTGGCTGGCAAACATGTACACCACCAATGACATGGAAGCCCTGCTGGACGGCATCGCATACCTGACAACCTGTAAATACGTCGGACCACAACGCAGGTTCCCCGAGTGACCTATGATGTCCAACCCCGCACCCATGCTTAGCTTCCGCACGGACTGGCCAGTCACCACCACAACAGCCATACCAAACGACCGGCAACTGTAACCACACCATCAACGACATCGCCATGACATCGGATATGACCGGGACATGCACACTGTTCCCCATCACATCCAGGAACACCGCATGCATCGTGGGAGGCAGTGGCATGGGCTCTGTGTATCGCACCCACATGGACGGAACTGCACGAACAACCAGGACACGACATGGATCCAGCGCACATGGACACACACACCGCTCAGTGGACATGAATAGGTCGCCTGGAGTCTGTGGGTGCTGCACCCCTCCCACCCCCGCCCGGGAATCCCATACCAGGACCTTTGCATGGACGACAAGTGCATACAACAACAACACGACCCCAGTGACTGTGACATGTCCAGTAACCACCACAGTGCAACAACAAGTGGCACGCCGCTGCATGCACGCAAACACATGCCCTGATGTCAACTCACATGCACGCGTGCATGAGGAACAACCGCAGCAAACCTGTCACATGGAACTGAGATGGACTGTGCCCATGATGCCAAGCGGTCTGGTAGGCTACATGTATACCGTCTGTGTCAAAGTCCGCAGCTCCGCAGCTATACGTAAATGTACATTAGCACAGCCTTGGCCAAGCAGATGTCACTCTGAAGCCCACATCCCACATGCAACAGCCAATCACATGTAACCCCACACCCTATCCCATTTGCAATCATGCTCAGTATATCCTCAACATGTATTCCGCTGCCAGTAGTGTCCACTATACTGCATCACAGAGGACAGAAGACTCAATATAATGTTTGAAACCAAAACTGTCTCCGCTGACTCATTTCACAAGTACGAATGAGAGAGGATGAGAGTATGTGAAGTACACGGCAGTCGTGACATGACCATGTAGTCCACTGGTATTGGATGTCAACGCAAATGAGTAGCACTACTGTGGAAGACACACATGTGTCGTGTGAAGTCGTATGGACGCAGTGCTCAGGTGGGTGGGTGCGACGGGTAGATGCGCACATGCCAAGTTGGAGCACGCCGTGTTGGGAGGGGTCATGAACAGTACACCACCGCTTCCCTGGGCATTGTGAGAGGACACCTGTCGGGGGAGTGAACACGTGTGTGCACAGCAGCCGGGCACACGTACAAGCGGTACCAGGCGCACCTCAGCCCACCCTCTGTGGACAAGCTGGATCCTGTTGTGCGCCCGCCATGCCCCTTGACAAGGCACACACAGCCCCAGTCGACCAGGTGTAACCCCAACATAGTCAATCCGCACAGGCGATACAGGGCACGGGATGGCAGTGGAGCATGGTGTGTGAGAGGTCTCCTCGCGCTCCTCCTGGTCATATCACGCAGGCAATAGAACCTCAACGTCTAGCATGGCACAAGTCACATGGAAGTGTAGGGGGACGCACCACAGCACGAGCAACACTGACGTCACGGGAGGTGGCTCGCACCATCCCATCCATTGCCCATCATACCAACCACGCCACATGCCATTGCGACTAAGTGCAAGCGCGTGCGCCACCACCCCCGAGCCCTCCCCAGAGAGGCCAAAGAGTGAATGTGTGGGCCATCAGCCACAGACGGACGCGGCCTGGCCGCAAGGGCAGCCACAGCCACTGGGTGTCGCAGGTGGCGGATCCGGAAGGCGAAGACTGTGATGCATAGTCCATGCAGGCCGGGTCTCCATTTGGGGCACCACGCAGGTGGATGGCGTCCCGCAACACATCATACCCTGAGACAGCCCACTCGTGCAACTGGACCCACACATACACTCCTTGCCCTCTCTGGTGCGAGCTTGGGGCTGCCTGTGCAAGCGCTAGCCTCGCAAGTGAGCATGCATATTGGGGGAGCGAGGGGAGGACATGAGGGCTGGGGCGAAGATGACTGTATCACTGTCAGTTAGTACAAGGGATGACCCAGATGTGGAAAGGAAGAGACGTGTCCCGTGTGTACTGCAACTAGTCGCCAATACAACTACCCCCCATGTCCGGAATGTAAGCCCGCACCTAGGCCCGCCCATCCGCCACATCGAACATACCACCAGCACGACAACCTTCCCATTCGAAACACTGACTGGGGGTGGCGACCAGTGTACAATCATGTGTAGCCTACCCACGCGTACATGTGGGCCCTCCATGATCCATGTCACCTGCGGCAAAGTCATGACATGCGCAATGAGGAAGTGAGGAGAGCTGCCCGCCCCACGCGCAGAAGGTGCATCAGCTCCACAGACCCAGCAGCGAATCCAGCAGGGGTCACATGTGCAGGGGCAGCTGTGCCTGGTGTGAAGGCACATGCATATAGACAGCACATCGACCAATGTGTAGTCTGCCCACATCTACAGTCCATCATCATGCGGACATAGGAATTGAACACAGGGCAACACATCTTAGTGGGTGCACCCACCGTGACCAACAATGCGCAATCATCGACGTACCCGCCCTGTGCATGGCCCCCCACCCAACGGAGGCACATCCAGTGCCACCATCCCACACACACAAGCCTTCCACGGAACATGCTGTGTCCAATGGTCAGTACAGAGTCAGCGCCCATCTGGTGGATCCTGAACAGGAGACACATGCACACACATGCCAGCTCCCACTATGTACGACTGCCACCTGGCACGTGCAATGTAACCTCTCACCTGTGACGTGTGACTGCAAGCACACAGCCGTCTTGGCATGGGGCTGTCAATGTGGACACCTGTCAATGTTTCGGGAGGTGTGATCCGTACAGTGCTGTACATAGGGTGCAGTGCTGACACCTACTACTGTCTCATATCCCCTCGTGCCACAGGTCCCACTTGTTTTGGCCGCTCAGCCTGTGCCCACATCGTCGTCGTTGTGTGCCATACTCATCCAGCCGCGGAAGCAGTTCCATGCTCAGCAGACATTCATGTTGCCGTGGCGTTGCCGCTTGATGGATATGCAGTCAGTCCCCATCAGCACGCCCCGCAAGTCATTGGGGCCTAGATCCCCATGTGCATGCACATGGCAGTGGTTTGTATCACTAGCCATTGCCATTGTTGGGAGACCTGTGTAAGTGTATTGTGGCCGTGCCGTCCCAGCTTGACAGCTGGGCTGTGGCTCATGTGCTTGCTCAGTCATGTCAGTGATGTGTATGCGAAATTGCTATGTGTTGTGTTGCATTGACATGTGTCCTCTGCCATTGTCCCTAGGCGGAGACCGAACATTGACCGCCCATACCAATTGCTGGCGGACATGGACGATACAGAGGTTATTAGGAAGTTTCGGCTGGACAGGCCAACCCTGCATCGACTGTGTGCCATGTTAGAACCCCATCTCCGTCCCCGCAGGGTGTATCCGACTGCTGTCACCCCCACGGCTAAGGTGATGGCCGCCATGCATTTCTTCGCCACTGGGTCATTCCAGCACACAGTGGGCAGTGGAGGAGGGATGTCCCAGCCCATGTTCAGCAAGGTGCTGAGGGATGTACTGGCAGCCATGATGCTGTACCGGAACAGGTACATCCGCTTCCCCAGGGCTCGTGAATTGGCGGCAGTGAAGGGTGCATTCTATGCCCTTGGCAGAATCCCACACGTCGTTGGAGCCATTGACTGCACACATGTCGGCCTTGTTCCACCACAGGCCACTGAGCACCTGTACCGCAACAGGAAGCACACACACTCCCTGAATGTGCAAGTGGTGTGCCTTGCGGACATGGTGATCACCCACGTGTGTGCAAAGTTCCCAGGCTCGGCCCATGACGCACACATAATGCGCAACAGCATCTTGCCACGACTGATGTCCAATATGCAACAGGATCGTGCCTGTATTGTCGGTGAGTATGTGGAGTGGTGTAGCGTGCTGGCTGTGCGATGCTGTCCCCTGTCCAGTTGGATTAGCAACGGTTCTCTGTGTCCCTCACACCCAGGTGACTCTGCGTATCCGAATGGGGCATGGCTGCTCAGTCCATTGAGGAATACTCGCACCCCAGCAGACGATCGCTACAATGAGGCACATGGGAGGACCAGACGTGTGGTCGAGCGTACCTTTGGCCTCCTCAAGTCCAGGTTCAGGTGCCTGGACCGCACCGAGGGTGCGCTGGCGTACTCCCCACAGAAGGTGTGCCGGATAGTGGTGGCGTGCTGCATGCTGCACAATCTGGCCATTCGGAAGCAGATCCCCCTCATCGTGGATGACGGAGATCAACCAGGGCCCCAGCCCGCAGACCAGGACAGCTCGAGTGAGGAGGACAGCGGAGAGGAGGAAGCTGGTAATGTGCGGCAGCAGCTCATCGCCCGCTACTTCACTTGACGGTGAGTGTCCATGTACGACGGCTGATGTGTCTGTATCTGTGCAGGTGTGTGTGTGCTGTGTCAGGGTGGCCGTTTGTTCACTGCGTGCTGTGTGTCAACGCTCCATGGCCAGGGTAGTATGCCACTGTTGGTGGCTGTGGCATTGTGCCCTATTGCTCTGTGCGATGTGTGTACATTGCTTGTAGTTGTTGACATGTACTGTGTGATGGGTGTGTGACACACTCATTGAATGTGCTCCTGTTCTGTCTCCCACCCCTAGGTCCCTACAGGCCCTCCGGATTCAAATGCCATGCCACGCATCAGGTGCCTTTCCGCCCAAGGTGGCCGTTGTATTCCGTACAAATAAGACACAGGGCACAAACAGCAGTTAGTGAAAAAGGTGCATTTATTACAAACTGTGACATGTGATTGTGTGTAAGGTGATGACAAAAGTGGTGCGTGCAGTGACAATGAGCTGTCGGTCATGGCTGCGTGATGATCAGGGTGTACCCACTGGTTCTATGTCCATAGTCCAACACACACATGCCATCCAGATGGCTGTGTGGAGTGGGATCGTAGTCCAAGTCAATGCAGTGGCTGGTCAAGGAAGGCTGGCTGGCTGCCTCACTTGCGTCTGGAGCGTGCGAAGTCCTCCCGGGAGATCTGTTTCCTCTTTGGACGGCCCCTTCCACGTTTGCGAGGGGGTGCCTGCTTGCGACATGCTGGTGGTTGAGGTGTGATCACTGGCTGTGGACGCAGGGGAACTGGATACTGCTGCTCCACCCTGCGCCCCGGCAGGTGGTGGCGGAGGGGAGCTGCTGTCCCTGGCTGTGACCTCACCGCCACCACCAGCTGTCCCATGAGGTCCACGATTTGGCCCATACGGGCGTCCATGGACCTCAGCACCCCCAGCACCTCACGCGTGTCTGAAGCAGACCGGACCCATTGTCCTTGGGCCTCTTCATAGGCCCCAAGGACTCTGGCCATGTGAGGCAGGGCATGGCTCCCAGGGAGGCTGGCGTTTCCCTGACCCTGCTCCTCCTACCAGTCCTGCTGCCACCGGCCCTGCCCACTAGCCACATTGCTCACCACGGTCCTCGCTGTGGCTCCCAGGGTGGATCCAGTCGTCCGGGCCACCACCTGCGCTGGGGCTGGTGCCAGCGAAGACGTGGCGGTGGTGGCGGCGGTGGTGGTCGGTGCGGCGATGGTGGCGGTTGCGGCAGTGGTAGTGGCCACAATGACCGTGGGTGTGGCCGCAACGACAGTGGCAGCAGGGGGCTGTGAATGTTCAGCAGCCCTGGATGATGGGTTGATGGGTAGGAGGGGTCCTGGGGAGCGGCTGGGCCCTGCCACACCAGATGGGCCTGCTTGGTTGTCCGTGTCCGAAGAGGAGGACAGATCCTCCAGATCCGTGTGTCCTCGTTGGGGGCTTGTAGGCTGGCTGTGCTGGCTGCTGGCTCCATCCCCAGCATCCAGCAGTTCGTCACCTGTGGAGAGAATGAGATTTGTTATTGTGTTGCACCTGGCGAAGTATGTATTTGTCATCTGACATTGACAGTTCGTGCAATCTCGTACATGGGTTTCCCGGAGGCGTGTGTGTGGCTGTAGCATCTGTAGTTGTGTGTGCTTGGCAATGGGACTGTGTGCTGTGCACATGTGGCATGGGACGGATTGGCCATGCTGATGGGTGTGTTGCTGTGCCCCTACTTATTGTGACTCTGGTGTATGCGGGCTCCTGGCCCATCCTGGGTCTGGTTTGTACTTTGCTTTTGGGGTTCAAATGGAACGCTTGGGAACGCATATGGCAACATGGGGGCCATGCCCCAGATTCGCATTTGGGAGGGGATATGCTTTTGGGGTTCAAATGGAACGCTTAGGAACGCATATGGCAACATGGGGGCTATGCCCCAGATTCGCATTTGGGAGGGGATATGCTTTTGGGGTTCAAATGGAACGCTTAGGAACGCATATGGCAACATGGGGGCTATGCCCCAGATTCGCATTTGGGAGGGGATATGCTTTTGGGGTTCAAATGGAACGCTTAGGAACGCATATGGCAACATGGGGGCTATGCCCCAGATTCGCATTTGGGAGGGGATATGCTTTTGGGGTTCAAATGGAACGCTTAGGAACGCATATGGCAACATGGGGGCTATGCCCCAGATTCGCATTTGGGAGGGGATATGCTTTTGGGGTTCAAATGGAACGCTTAGGAACGCATATGGCAACATGGAGGCTATGCCCCAGATTCGCATTTGGGAGGGGATATGCTTTTGGGGTACATGCTGTGAGCCATGGGTGCCGAACGTGACATGTGTTGTGGCAGCATGACAGTGCATGGTTTGAGGTGTGTGCATGCTTGACATGGCCTGCATATTTGCTGTCTGTTGTGATTACTGGACATGGCATTGGACGCATCGTTATGAGTGAGTGATAGTTGTGTGCCAGCCAACGTATTGCAGTTGTCCCATCTCCTTGGTGTGCGTGCTGCCCTGTGCCATGTGCATCACTGCAGTGCTCGGGGAGGGGGTGTGGCCCATGTTGTGTGTTGTTGCTCACAGTGTGTCGTGCGCTTAATTGACTTCTGGCACATGGTTGGTCATGGGCATGTGTCTTAGCGTGACTGCTGTATGTGTGGCAGCTGTGCGGATGACATGCCTTTCATGAGACTGGGGCTGACGGATGGGATGGATGGTATGTTGTATGTGCATGGTGTGTCTGTGAGTTTGATGGGTTCAGTGGTGTTCGTGTGCATTTATGTTGTTCCGCTCTGTTGCGTCTAGTGTTGTTTGTCTTACATAGGCGTAGTTGTGGGGTGTGTTGTTGACAGGCAGTAGGGGCTACATGGACAGGACTTCAATGGTGTTTCGGTTGTGTGTGATGAGTTGCACAGTGGCTGCCGTGTGGGACTATATTCAGTGTGGCTTGTGCATGCAGACGTGGCTCCTTGGGTGTTGCTATGTCTGTGATGGGTCATGTGGGGTGTGAGTCTGTTGTTCATGTCCGTGTGCACATTGTTCACTTGTTCGTGACGGTGGGTGGTGCTGCGTGTTCGTCTGCTACGTGACATGTCCCATGTGTTGGTCGTGTTATGGTCCTCATGCCTCCAGTAATCCAGCCCTGTCCAGTTTCCCACCTGCAAGTTGTTCGTGCGTGCACTGTACTGGATGCCACATGGCTCTAAGCGGGGGGTGCTCCATGTTGCAGGTCTGTGGGGGTGGGGGGGTGTTGTGGGTCGTGGGGGTGGCTGGACACCCACTGACACCGATTGCTGTGGACCGTGATGTCTGCCTTTCGGCTGTCGTTGTGCACTGCGGTGGCTGACACGTGGCTGTGGGGTGTGGGGGATGCTCCTCCTTGCTGTGCTGTGGGACTGGGGCCTGGTGTGTGTTGTACTTGGGCTGTCCACCGTCCCACCCACTGCACTTTGTGTTCCTGCCACTTACCTGTTACTTGTCGGTTAGTGCAGCTGTGGCGGACACATGGGTGTGGTGGGTGCTCGTTGTGGCGCTTCTGGCATATTTGGGGACCTGTTGGTGGTTACGTGGCTGGCTTAGTGTACACATGTCCCCACGCATCTTACAGTTGTTCGGTTTGGGCTGTGTGTGGTAGTGTCTGTTGCATGTGTGTGTGATGTGTTGTGTATTGTGTGCTGGACATGGGGGTGTTTGTCCCTGGGAGCTGTGGCATGGTGGTAGTGCATGTGAGTACATAGCGGTGTGCTGGTATACATTAGTTTGTACTTACCAGCCTCCACTCCCCCTGCTAATCCGGCGAGGATCTCCGGATGGATTACGACTCGCACCTTCTCCTCCCACGCTTTGAAGGTCTTAAAGAGCGCGGGATTCCCTCCGCCAGTGACGGCAGCCAGCTCTCTGTTTTTGCCCTCCTTCTTCTTGACCAGGCTCTTTACGTCATTCCAACGTTTGTTAATCTCGACTCTGTTCCTGGGCAGGGTCCCGACTGCATTGACCTGGTCTACGATCCGGTTCCACATTCTGTTTCTGGTGGCTAGTGGTGTGTGCTGGACCATGTTCCCATAGATTTGTGGGTACACCTTGATGATCTCGTCGACCATGACCGTCAGCTCCATGGGCGTGAACTTGGGCATTCTTTGTGGTGCCATGATGTTTGTGGTGCTGGTGCGGTGTGTGTTGTGTAATGTGCAGGGGGTTTGTGGTGCCGGTGTTTGGTGGTGGTGGTGGTGGTGGTGGTGGTGGTGGTGGTGTTTGGTGGTGGTGGTGGTGGTGGTGGTGGTAGTGATGTGTGCGTTTCTGTGGTGTGCTGCTGTCCTTGCTGTGTCACTGTGTCCTCTCCTCTCCTCTCTGGTTTGCAATGTAGCAAGGGGTTGTGGTCTGTGGGAGTGCTGCTTTTGTACTCACCTATGTGGGTGTGTCCTCATGGTCTGTTGTTTTCAGGTGTGTTGTGTCTGGGGTTCTGGCCTTTGTATTTTTTGTTTGTCCGGGGGGTGTTTTCGGGATGTGTACTGTGCTTGTGTATTTGTGCGTGCCTTGCTGTGTGGACTTGTTGGCCATGTTGTGTGCTATTGGTTTTGTGTGCGGATGGTTTCTGTGCAGGTACGTTGGCGCCATGGCTTCTGCCGTGTCGATTCTCATCGGCGTTGTTTGCGCTGGCGGGCGGTATATTTGTGGTTTTCCACGCTCATGTCGGTGCGATCGTAATTTCACGTGCGGTGTGTCGGCCGTGAGGGCGGGCGGTTTTGTGTTGTCGTGCGTGTTTCCGTCCGTGGCGGGCGGTTTGACTCCGACTCGGACGTTGGCGGGCGGTATTTTGTGTGCTTTTTCCGCCGATGGCGGTTTCGGTTTGTGTAATCGTAATGGCGTGGTCGGTGTTCAGGCGGTGTGTGCGGGCGGATTTTTGCCGCTTCCATGCCTGGCGGATTTATTTACGCCGGGTATCGTAATGTGCCCCTAAGTAATTTACATAATTAAATAATACATTATTTTCAATTTTAATAAATGACATTAAATTAAAAAACATTTAATTTAATTTAACTTCCCAATCTTTTCCCACAAACCCATCAACCTACAACTAAAATATAAAATCAATAAATCAGCAATAAAATATACACATAATTTACAATAAATTAAATAATTAAATAAAAACTAATTAACAATAATTCTATATATTTATATCTTAATTAGCTACCCACCTTATACTCCTACAAACTCAATCCACAATTAAAATATAACTTACTATTATTAATCATAAAACTAAATTAAAAATGAACATAGCAATTTAAAATTTAAAATATAGCGTTTAAAATTTTACATAATTAATTACCAATAAAACATAACAATAAATTAACAATATTTATGATTTAAGTAACTTCACATTCTTTCCCCCTACAAACCAACAACCCACTATGACACTATAAATTATGAATAACATTAAAAACATATATACTAAATCAATTAAAATTTCTAACTACATTTTATAAAATTAACAGGAATTATATAAAAAATACTAACACCTAAAATGAATGCATTAAAACACAATAAAATAATAAACAATTGTACAACCATATTAATCAAAAATATATTATAAACAATGTTTTTCTTAAAAACAATATTACTTACTAAATACAAATGCTATTATTGACAACTATATTCTAGACCATGATATTTTTACATCACCATATTTTTTTCTGATATTAATGTATTCCGATATTTTGAACTTGATTATTTTGCTCATACACCAGATGTAGTGTTGGTTTGTGCTGACATGATATTTTATTTTTAGGGCATCAATGTACTTTAGATAATCATTTCTTGGGTTCTTTTTTTGCATTTTTAACCCTTTCCATGCGTCCGTCGGCCAACGGCCGTCGCGAGCACTACCTCCGTAGTGCTGCGCACGTCCGTTGGCCGACGCGGCCCCGCCCACTCACTCAAACCGCCGCACCGCGGCGGAATTGCCGCCGTGGTTAAGCGGTTAAGGCTTGTTTTATAGTAAAGAGTTTGGTGGATTTTCCACCCTGGCCCCGTCCTCCCTTCTTGTCCCATGAATCGGAGAAGATAATGGTTCCTCCAGAAAGGTCATAGCCTTCCCACTCCCCAGATGTTCTTGCCACTCACCGCCAAACACCAACTCCTCCCACACAGGTATTTACCACCTGCCCAGAGCAGGTGACACTGTAAATGCGTACTCACGATAAAATCTACTACCAACTATGGCTGCATAAGGTAGCAAACCTCGTGTGTTTAACAGAATTAAGATAGCACAGAGATATGCTATATTGTCATGAGTCTTAGTTAGACCTGGGAAGAAAGGCTGCCATTTTAAACATGTACATATATCCTAAGTTGCCTTTCCTTTCACACGGTGAACTTTAACACACATTTGCACTTGTGACTATGCAGGATTAGTTCCTCTGAAACTACATTGCTTATAAATCCCATTTAGGGCCCGATTACGAGTACGGCGGTGTGGGAGTGGGCTGCCGTGCCACTGCCCTGCTCCCACACCGCCAAACAGGGCCACCGGCTGCCCACCAGTTTATGAGTTTTCTTGTGGTCTGGCGGTCAGTCCTTTGGTGTTCCCATGGTGGTGCCTTTCAAAAAGGCACCATAATGGGAACACCAAAGCTAGTTCCTGGGGGTGCACACATAAAGTGGGGCACAACATGTCCCCCCATGCATTCACCCCCTCACAGAGGCACGGCCCCCAGAGTTACCACACCACTACCCTTTCCATGGCAGCCTCACCACCATGGATAGGGTCGCAGTGAGGAAACTCGTAATATGCTTGGCGGTGCCGCAGCAGCAACAAGCATATTGCGGCCTCACACACTTTATTACATTTTTAAAAAGTGTGGGAGGCCCTACAGTCTCTCTTGCAGCCCCGGGGACCGCCACCTCTCCCTGGCACAAATGCAATAATTAAGGGGGTCCATAGTTGACCCCCAACCCCAGGGACCACCAGCTCCTCAGGGCAAATTTGAACAATGGAGGGGGGCCGGGCGCCCCACTCCAGGTGCCCTACATGGCCTTTGGGACTACCACCCCATAGGGCCAGCTCCAGCAATGACCTGGGGTGCCCACCCCGGGACATTGCAGTTTGTTATGGCTTGACAGGAGCACTGCTCCCGCCATGTCATAGCAAACAGTGCTCTGCTTTGAGCAAGCAAAAGCATTTTGCTCTTGCTTGCTCAAAGCGGAGCACTTTGCTTTTACACTTAGGGAACTGCATGTCAGCAGCTCCCTGTGTGTAAAAGCAGTGCCGGCTCCCGCAAGAGGCGAGGAGCTGGCAGGGACCATGTGGCCTTCAGGCTCCCCTGCAGGCCCCAACGAAGTGGCCTGGTCCCAGGGGACGGGGTCCCAAGGCTGAAAATGGCCCGGGAGTGGGGCCACTTGGCCCCCCTCCTTTTAAAAAAAATGGCAACTCACCAGAGGCACTCCCCCTTTCTCCACTACTCTGCAAATGCCCCTCCTGGCGCCCTCCTGGTTGGGGAATGAAGTCCCCTTGGATGCTGAGGGTCCTTAGGGGCCAACAAGACCTCCTGTTACCTCCAGCAAGCCCCACACAGTGGGATTGCTGAAAGGTGGAAGGAGGCCATGCCCCCTTTCTCCACCACTCTGCAAACGTGCCTCTCAGTGCACCTCTGGTGTTGGGATGAGGTCCCTTTGCCTCCTGAGGGCCTCAGGACTAAAGTGGACTTTTTCCCCCAATGAGTAGTGCACAAGGAGGTGCCTTTGCAGAGTGGTGGAGAAAGGGAGCGTGGCCTCTGACGACCTCTCAGCAATCCACATGTGTGGGTATTTATGGAGGTAACAGGAGGGCCAGTTGGCCCCCAAGGACCCTGAAGAGCCAAGGGGGTTTCATCCCCCAACTAGTAGTGCACCAGGAGGCGTGTTTGCAGAGCGGTGGAGAAAAAGGGGTGTGCCCACTGAAAACCTCTTAGCAAACCTACTGTTTGGCCCTTTCTGGAGGTAACAGGAGGGGTAGTTGGCCCCCAAGGACCCTCAATAGCCAAGCGGACTTCATCCCCCTACTAGTAGTGTGCCGGGAGGCAGTTTGCTGAGTGGTTTAGAAAGGGGGCGTGGCCTCCTGTCAGGTCTCAGCAATCCTGCTGTGTGGGACTTATGGGATGTAATAGGAGGGGTAGTTGGTCCCCAAAGATGTGCTTGGGTACCAACTACTCCTCCTGTTATCTCTAATAAGTCCCACACAGCGGGATTGCTAAGAGGTTTTCAGAGGCCAAGCCCTCTTTCTCCACCACTCTGCAAATGCTGCTTGTCGTGCACTACTGGTTGGGGATGAAGTCCACTTTACTCCTGAGGGACCTTAGTGGCCAATAAGCCCTCCTGGTACCTCCTGTAAGTCCTACACAGTAGGAATCCTGAGAGCTGGTCGGAGACCCAGTCCCCTTTCTTCACCACTCTGCCAATTCGACTACTAGTTAAAAAACCGTAGAATTTCACTGAAAAAAAACAAAGGTTACAAGTATGTTATAGTTAGGAATTAGCATTTAAAAAACCTTAGAAATTCACTAAAAAACCAAAGGTTACAGTGACGTATAGTTAGGAAATGGAATAAAAAATAGTTAGAAATTCAATGAAAAAAGCAAAGGTTACAGAGACGTTAAAGTTAGGCTCAGGTTTCACATGTACAAAACCAGAGAAATTCAGCAGTTACGGTTAGCTGAGCTAACTATCACTTGCGCCCCTGCAATGCACTGCTTATGACCTCACAGATCATGTCACTTGTATGAAATGGTCAGTGACATCACTGATGACATCACTGATGACATCATCCACAGAAACTCTGACGCACCCACTCAGACCACAGTATAACCTTTCATTCATACCCTCCAACTTCCAAACTACCATTCTCAAAACCATTGACACACCCATACCAGTACTTACGCACTCACTCACTAATTCATAGGTCTACACACACATCCACTCAGTCACACATACAGCCACTCATGCACCAACTCACTCACTAATACAGCCACTGATATATCCACTCATACAGCCACTCGCACACTGTCAGTCACCCATAGAGCTACTCACACACCAACTTACTCACCCATAGAGTCAATCACACTGCCACTTGCTCACCTACACAGTTATACACACACCCACTCACGTATTCATACATATACTAACACATACTCACCTATACAGTCACTGACACAAGCACACACTCACCCAAACAGCCACTCTCAAAATAACTCACTCACACATACAGTCACTCATATACTCCAACACTCACCTATACTGCCTTTCACATATGCAGTTACTCCCACATATTCTACTGACACATCCATTCACTCACCAACACAGCCATACACACACTCAGTCATCCATACAGCCCCTCACAGATGCACTCACTAACCCATACAGCCAATGACTCACTCATCCATGCAGGCAGCGACCCCCTCGCCCACCCACACAGACACTCAAACACCCACACCGGTACTCAGACAACCAATCATTCACTCATACAGCCACTCATATACACTCTCACCAACTCATACAGCCACTTAGACACCAACTGACAGACTGAAACAGACATTCACACAACCTAGTAACTCACCCATACGTTCACTGTGATACCTAATAACTCACTTATACGCACCCTCTGAATCATCCATACAGACACTCATACTCCGACTTATACATCAATACACCTTGGCATATATATTTAACTCTCTTCAATGTTTTAAATACACTCACAGTCACTGGATTTTGTCATCAATGATGTCATTTGAAATGTCATCAGTGATGTCACTGACCATGTCATGAGTGATGTAATATGTGAGGTCATGAGCAGTGCATTGCAGGGGCACGAGTTATAGTTAGCTCAGCTGACTATAACTGCTGAATTTCTCTAGTTATGTATGAGTGAAACCTGAGCCTAACTATAACGTCTCTGTAACCTTTGTTTTTTTCAGTGAAGATATATATATATACATATATATATATATATATATATATGTACACACACACACATATATGTGTGGGTGTATTGTTTTATATGCTTGCATATATATACTATTTAGCAGGATGGTGGAACTGTTCATCCTGTTCACTGTTCTTATATTGCTATTTACTCTTATCTACTTCTGCCTATTGATCATTGCAGCACATATATTGCAGCACATATATTCTATTTAAGAATCACGATGGTTCAATTAATTTTGAAAGCTCCCTTCTTTGTATTCCTTGTCTATTTCTCTGAGAGAAAGAGAGCATGAGTGACTGAGCGAAAGGGTTCTAGAACTGTTTCCATTATTTCTGGGAGGGATCAGGGTTGTCATGTTCTGCGATTGCCAAAACCTGTTGCTACCTATCTAGGTTAAGGGGTGCTTATGGTGGCACTATGAACTAGCTGGCCTTTAGGACAGCATATCCTGAGGGGGTGCTCGGAATCAGTCTGGCTCCGCCCCAAAGTTTATGTTGCCCAACAAATGCGCAGTTCCTACTGGAAAGTGGAAACTACAGGACAGTATGTCAACTATATAGAGAAATAGCATTCAAAACCAAGAGTTAATCTTTATTTTGCTGTGTGTCCGACTAGAATGCTATAATGTGATAATAGGCAACACATTATGGCAGGCTCTGGCGCTGTACTTAGATTACATTATAACAGCAAGATTTTAAATTGGCAAGTTAAGAGTGTGTTTTAGGAATGATTGAGGGTTGAATACACTTGAGGGCACTACTGTTAAGAAAGAATTGGAATCATACCTGAAGACCCTGATGCAGGGGTCAGAATGCATGAACCATTGGATGACAAAAGCAAATAAAATGTTCCCTTTACTTGCACAGCAATGGAGTTAATGTATTGCACAACTGGTAGTCCCAACGGGCATCTCTGGGTTGATAAGTACATATACATATCTACTGTTTTATATACAGTGTATGTATATATAAATATATTTTTTTAAATGAACACTTTGTAACCCCTGTGTTATATTTCATTCCTAAGGTTCATAAAGATGTAACTCCTGTCCCAGGGAGACCGATAACATCTGCTCAGAGGAGTCTCTTAGAGCCCATGTCTAAATATGTAGATTATTTTTACATGAATATGTAGAAAGTTTCCCTTCTTTTATTAAAGACACTGCCCACTTTTTAACTAAACTCCAAACCATCAAGTGGGAGAAGGATTATCTATTCATTGTTATGGACATAAGCTCATTGTATACGAGCATACACCACTCTGATGGTATTGAGGCGGTCAGATACTTTTTGGGCAAGCACAGCATTCATTTGTATGAGCATAATGTTATGATTTTGAAAATGATTGAGACTTGTCTAATGAACAACTACTTCTTGTTAAACAAGGAGGTTTACCAACAGCTCCACGGAGTGGCGATGGAGGCATGCTTCTCTCCCAGCTATGCGTGTTTACACGTTGGCTGGTGGGAGGAACATGTCCTCAGAAACCACCATAGGCTCATGTATGATGTCCATGTTCTCCACTGGTGGAGGTTCATAGATGACGTCTGTGTGGTGTGTAAAGGTTCTGTAAAGTCAGCTGAGTTGTTTGTCAATGCTATTAACATCAATATGCTGAACTTAAACTTTACTGCACACATTAGCAGTAATCGTGTGCAATTTTTAGATGTGGAACTGTATATCGAGGGCAATACAATACAAACCAAACTGCATAGAAAGAGTACTGCTGGCAACTCTATTCTGCATGCCAGAAGCTCCCACCCCAGCCATCTTATCCGGAGTATCACCTATGGGAAATATCTGGGAATCCGGAGGATTTGCAGTTCAGAGAGTGATTTAAATGAATGTCAGACTGAAACCCTCCAGCGTTTCCTGAAAGGGGGTTATAACATCAAGGAGTTGAAAATAGCCTTGAATAAGGCAAATAGCCACAGTAGGGAAATTTGCCTCCAGGGTAATACTGAAAACATCACTCCCACACCCGATGTTCGAACTCAGGACACAGGCCCACCAGACGAAGTTAGACTAATAACCACCTATAGTTGTCAAGAGAAACAGATCAGGAAAATTATTTACTGCAACTGGCCCATAGTTCTGTCAGACATGACTTTGTCCCAGAACCTGCCCAAACTTCCTTCTCTTACATTCAGGCGCGCACCCTCTATGCGGGACGCTCTTGTTAAAAGCAGTCCTGAAGTTAGCTCTTCAGCTACGTGATTATCATCTAAGACAGGTTTCTTCAAATGCACTTCATGTCGAGCGTGTAAATTCGGGGTCAACACCACAGAATATACCACAGCTTTTGACCCCAATCCTGTTAAGGTCCAGGGCCACTATACCTGCAGGACTGACTATGCAGTCTACATCCTAGAATGTACCTGCCAATTGAAATATACTGGGAGCACTAAGCTCCAAGTGTACAACAGGATACTCCAGCACTTAAGAGCAGTGGTTAATTCGGACCCGAACTACCCAGTTGCCGACATTTGAAACTTGTCCACAATAATAATCTGAATGACCTGAGATATTTTGTGATCGGGTCAGTGGCTAAATCAATCCGTGGTGGAAACAGGGAGAAACAACTTTGCCAGCTTGAGTCCCTGTTTATCTTACAATTAGATACCAGGATACCTAATGGATTAAACACGGGGGAGGACCTACATAATATGGTCAGTAAAAAACTTTCGTAAGTGCTAAAAGACCCCAAGAGGTAAGGCTCGGTCGATAATGTCGTTTTCAACGTTAAAAATTTTCGAACACTAGGTTTCCTCAGTTCCAACTCTTCCCTCTCTAATTTCCTTAGACTGCTAAAAGACTCCCTTATCCACCCCAAATCCTTTTTGGTTACCGACTCTGGATTGGTGTACGATTCAGCTCTTCCTAAACTTTCGAAGCTACTCTTAATGTATCTGAGCCAAGGTATGTGGAGGGCATAGTCAAGAGTCCTACACTCTTTCAGTATCAGTTGACTCAATGATGATCCTTCACTCAGCCAAGTTTTCAACCAAAAAGTTAGAGGGCGGAGGGACAATATGTCACTAAGATAAGGCACCCTCAATTCTTCGTGTACCACCATATTATACGTTCCACGGGGATGCCTAATAAGCGCTTCAGGAATGCATTCTCAGCTACTTGTAGGTCGTCTATGGTAACATGCCCCCATATTTCACTACCATAAGAGACTCTCGTGACACACTTGGCCTGGTAAATCTTTAGAAGTGCTGCGATCAGTCTCTTACCTAATTTCGAAGCAAAATTAAAGATGGCCGTATTCGCCCGTACCAGGTCTCCCCTCTTTCTCTGTTTTAGGGGGCCCCATTTCATCTGCTCATCCATTATGACCCCCAAATATGAGAAGACGTCAGTGCGAGGAACCTCAGCAGATCCTACCCTAAATTGAAAGGACCTTTTTGGGCGAAGACCCACCTGCATAACATAAGATTTGGAGTCATTTATTGATACGTCCCGATCCGACATAAAGGCAGAGTAGGAGTCAAGCAGTGTTTGTAGCCCCCTGGCGGTCCTAGATATAAGGACCGCGTCATCCGCATATAATAAAACTGGCAGACCACGTCGACCTACCTGAGGATCATCAAAACCTGTCATCAATAGGGCTTTATCCAGATCATTAATGTATAAATTAAACAAGAAGGGGGCTAGGATACACCCTTGGCGTACTCCTCTCCTTATGTCGAAATTGCATGAGACTCTTGAATCCTGCAAGAATCTAACATGGGCCTTAGTTGCACGGTGAAGATCTTCTAAAGAATATTACCATATACCCCAATATCTAGCATGGTCTGCCAAAGTTTAGCCCTATTCACACGATCAAACGTGGAAGACAGATCCATGAATTCTAAGTAGATAGTACCAGGACGGGCGACCGTGTATTTGTTAAGGATCATGGATAGATTAAGGCACTGGGCCACGGTGGACCGCTCTGGGCGGAACCCATACTGAACGTCCGATAGGATGGTATATTCCGCCGCCCAGCTTGTCAGCCTATCTAAGAGTACTCGACCCATCACCTTAACCACTGAGTCCAACAGGGAGATCGGTCTATAGCAATGTGTGCTATCTCGATCACCTTTTTTAAAAACAGGTACTATAGTCGAGGTAGCCCAAGACTCGGGACAACCGGTTTTTACTGCTGTGCTAATTACTGCAGCAAGAACCGGAGCCCAAAAAGTTGGGTCTGATTTAAAAAGGTCCGACGGGATACCATCGGGTCCCGGGGCTTTGTTTCTTGTCAACCCGACAATACCCTCCTTGATCTCCTCTATATTGAAAACCAGATATGGGGTGTCTGCCTCATGGCCAGACAGGCAATTTAGCTCAGGGGGACTCTCAAACATGGTTTCAAAGTGGAGCACCCACTCCTCCTCTGTGATATGTGCGCCTACTGCACTTTCTTCCTCATGATTTAAAAAAGGGCTATTAATTATGCACCAAAATCTAGAGCTATTCCTCAGCGTACTTGCCTCAATTAACCCCCTCCAGGCTTTCTCCTTCAAAGCGGACTTACGTCTAACCAGTTCTGATTTATAATCTCTTCGACACGATCTAACCAAAATCGGGTCTCTTGGACTCCTATTTAAGGCTTCCCGCAGTTTCCTTGCTGCCCGAGAGCAGGAGGAATCAAACCATCTGGGGGTCTGGATGACTATTCGCCGAGCGGGGGCGCTTAGGAGATCACTTACTTTAACAGAAATGGTTTTAAAAGCGCTGATAACCTCCCACAGAGGCGTAAACGGCGAGGTACACAAGTCTAACTCATTGGCGCATGAATCTATTATTGACTCGTAAAATACATCTGGGGAAATCTGGGTCCACTTTAGCCGTCTTCCTCCGTCTGTTGGTGTCACCGCCCCACTCCGCCCAGCCCCTTCCTTGGTTAAGGAGAACAGTGGTCTCAGGGAGGCTTCAAGGGTCCTCGTGTAGCCTGGGCTACTATTAATGAATGCAGTGTTAATCTAAATGAATACTTTCAAAAGTAGTCCGAGCAGGACTCATTAAGCAATATATGCCAGGACACAGGGTGCAGAATGACATCACATTTATTAACACCATAAATGGAGTATCATTCAATATTCAACGTTAATAGTTCTGGTGCTCACACGAAAAAGTGCAAGTGCGTGAAGTGAAAGTGCTTAGTGACATTTAAAAACATTACATCGCATTGACAACAAGCTAAAAACTCCAATCTATTCAATTACAATGAAGGAGTTTTGGTTGTAAGGTCGACGGCGTTTCGATCTTAATGTTTAAAAGATCATCATCAGGACTGGTGTGTGAGCAATTAGAATCTAGTCAATTAAGAGAAGGTGGAGATAAGGTCAACACGCGTGGGAAAACCGCGGATCTGAAGTCCCAGACCGGGCGGAGGGAAGATCGAATCAAGGTTCAGGGATGGTACAATTCAGCCGGGTAATCAGGGAAGGAATCGACGGCAGCCAAGAATTAATTGGGAACCGGGATGAGTCCGGAATTCTAGGGGAGCGCAGCCGTGGCGGTGTGAATCCGAGGGCCTATTATTGACTCGTAAAATACATCTGGGGAAATCTGGGTCCACTTTAGCCGTCTTCCTCCGTCTGTTGGTGTCACCGCCCCACTCCGCCCAGCCCCTTCCTTGGGCAACAGTAAGGGTCCGCTGAGATCAACACACAGAGGCTTGTGGTCACTATGCACACTAACTTGTATGGTGAATCCTACGAATAAATCTTGTAAAGTCGATGAAATTAATATATAGTCAATAAATGAGCCACCACCCCTCCCTTTGAAAGATGGGACAGTGGCCTTGCTGCAGGGGTCAGATGAAGACATAAGAGACAATAAATCAAATTCATTGAGGAGATCTTTCAACAATCACTCTCAATGAGAAGTTGAAATAGTGGCATAATGAAATTAATCAATTATGATGAATATAAATTCATGACAAACAAATATACTATGATACCTACTAGCTATTTCCTGCCTAAGATTCACAAGTCACTTCACAACCCCACAGACAGCTCTATAGTATCGGATTATGACTCCCTATTTGAGAATGTTTCAACTTATGTTGATTACTTTTTGGCACCTATTGTTCCAACACTGAGCTCATACATCAGAGATACGAGTGACTTTTTGCATGTTTTGCCAGACATTAGTTGGAATGAGGATTTTCTATTAGCAACTCTTGATGTGGTATTATTGTACACGTCCATCAGACATGAATAGGATTAAAAGCATGTGAATATTTTCCAAAACAATGTAATGTTGAGAAATTGCATTACACGGAAATGTTTTTAACAATGATTGAAATGTCCCTGACCAACAATGTGTTTCTGTTCAGTCATAAAGTATATCACCACCATTGTGGTACTGCGTTGGGCATTTCCTTTTCTCCAAACTATGCTAATTTAGCAATGGGATGGTGGGAAAAGGAATATGCCTGGGGACAGAATAATCAGGAAGCCCTAGAGAAAGTTATACTATAGGTGAAATACATTGATGACTTGTTCTTGATTCGGAATGGTACATCTGAAGAATTTATGCAATTCCTTGATGGTCTCAACCGAAAGTATGTGGGATTACAGTTTACATGCTCAACAAGCAACACCAGTGTAAACTTTCTGGATGTTTTGGTGTATGTACAAGATGAAATAATACATATCACACTGTATAGGAAAGATACTGCCATAAACAGTATTTTATATGTAACCAGCTACCATCCAAAACCATTGATCAAAAGCATACCCTATGGGAAATTTTTAAGGAACTGCTTGGCTGATCATGACGCACAAGTCAAACAATGAAACAACAACAAGACTCAAAGAGTGGGATAGAAACAAAGAGACTTACAAAAGAGCTTGGAGAAAGTAAAATTGAAGTCATGAATGGATACCTTGATTACCAAAAAAAAGGATACAACTACAGATCAACCACCCCGATACTGAGTCTGACCTACAGTAAGGAGAACACTAGAATTTTCAACATATTCTGCAAAAAGATTGGCATCTAATCTCCAAGGACCCTGACATATGCACTCTACTGGGAAATAGACCACAAACAATTTACAGGAAAGCACAATCACTAAAGGATAAACTAGCGAGAAGTCACTTTCAAGACCATCAACCAAGAACCTGGTTGGATGAATTGCATAATTGAATCACCAAGTGCAACAGCTGCAAAGCATGTAAGATTGGGATTAATATGAAAAGTGTCCTGGATAGACACAATCAACCAATTAGGATTAAATAGAGAATCGACTGCTATTCTTAGTTTGTGGTATATGTGATCCAATGTGCCTGTGGACTAAAATACATAGGAAGCACAAAATGCATGTTGAAAAAAAGAATACTGGAACACATATTTGCAGTGAAACATCAAGACATGACATATGCAATTGCAAAGCACTTGATGCAATGCCAGGGCAACAACTGGAAGACATTAAGCTATTATGACATAGACTGATATCGCCCCATTAACGAGGGGGCAATCGCACTCAAAAATTTAGAGTACTGGATTCCAAGTACATTATTTGATTAAAAATGAAGGTTCCACGTGGTTTGAACAATGATGAGGAACCTTTTGTTTATCTGTGAGACTGCTGCCAATATAATGGAAATTTGCTCATGTTGATTAGTATAAATGTGAAATGCTACAGGATTAATACAACTGTGGACAAAAAATTGTGGTACCAGACAATGAATTGGAAAGTTTTCAATTGATAACAAAAATGCATATATATGTGTGATTGAAAAGGTTACTTCGGATATGCAACATACAGCAGACTATATAGGGCACTAGGCTTTATCTTATAACAGTTTATAATGGGACTCAGTGGTACAAACCAATATATTAATATGGTTAATCTGCTTGTAATCCGAACTGAGGAAGTTGTACTACAGTCAATAATGTAGATTACTTAGAGTGATAAAAGTAGCTACTCAAGTACTATACCAAAATAGATGGTTTGTAATATGCCAATCACATATCAAACACAAGGCAATATATTTGTAAAACATTCATGTATTATTTTTAATAGATGCTTATCTTGTACTCCATATCCCAGAATGCCTCATTATAAGCAGGACAAGCTGGTGATATATAAGGTTACTAGAAAAGGCATTCACTATCCATGACAAAGACCTTTGTGAGATCAAAACGCATTGGTGCGATTATGCTGCTCTGAAAGAAACAATTGGTTGACAAAAGGTTGAAGGAGTGCAGTGAAATTTGTGGTGTTATATATATATATATCACTGTGACGTTCGGTATCTCTTCAACAAACAGAGCCGACTCCAATGCGGTTTTAGAATATTTAATTAGCGCAAGCCACAACGCGTTTCAGCCGTCACAGCGGCCTTGTTCACACACAGTTGGCCTGCCTATCACTGGCCTTATCATTGCAGAGGTCAGACTGCAAACAAGGAAAGACTACCGTTTTTACTCATTTAGCAGGTACTGTTTTCCTTTGCGAGTTTACATTCACTCGCTATTACATTTCAGATAATGGCATCATATTGTTTATGCTACGTATCAGTGGCGATTTAAACATTTTGAATGTTTTAAACATTTTAAACATTTTAAGGCATGGTATGCACAATAACTTGTGAAACAATTTCAAAGTTACTCGAATTTATCATTGATTGAGATTCCACATATATAAACTAAAGACGACAAGTATCACATTGAAAACATGATGCTGTGCATTTCTTTCCCCAATTGCCCTAGTAATGTAAGCCATTCAAAATTGCAGGCTAGTGCCCGATTACTTAGTTCATCACAACAACTCTAATTATGGCAAGTGCCAGATGATGCCAATTGCAGTTTTAGACCCTCGGAGGTAGGGTATATCTTCTAGAGGTCAATTTTTAGTACTTCATTGCAACTGATTTCTCGTCATTTGCAACAGAAATTTGAATTTAAAGTGAAGGTAAATTCAACAAATGACACTTAGGGTTCACATTATAGGCATGAGTGGAATTTTTCATCATAATTAAGCCCATTTGGTGTCTTGCTATCCAGACTGAGAATGTATCTTGTTTCGAGCTCCCGCAGTGTTCTAACTCGTTCACCGCCCTGTAGGAAGGTGGAATCTGACTATATGGTTGCCCCCACTTTTTGCCTGGTGTTTTGCTGGTCTATGACTTAGTTGGACTGGGATCCTGCTATTCAGGGCCCCAGTCTATCTGCTTCCTCTCTAAAATGGTTTCCATGTGCCTTAGGCACATCTCTGATTGGAATCTGGAGTGCCCTTATAAGTCCCTAGTATATGGTATACTATGTACCCAGGGCATAGGTACCTCAGAGGCCTGTCAGGGGCTGAAGCATGTATTGTGCCACCCCTGGAAGGCCAGCCAAAAGGACACCACAGGTCTGCTACTGCAGCCTGGGTAAGGTGGTGCATGCACCCCTTACTGTGATATAGGCTACCTATATCACTAAATACATACACACATATAAACCTATAAGTCACTCCTATGGCAGGCCTTACCAATCCTGAAGGCAGAGTGCGTGGTTCCTATGTGAGAGGGTGCCCCTGCATGAGCTGGGCCCCTCTTCAGCGTTCGGAGACCCTTCTCTGATGCTGTTTGTAGTGCAGCCCGACCATATACTCTTAAGCGCATTATAACCTCGCGTTAAATGCTAACTTTGGGATGGCTGCACGGAAACATGTCGTGTTTGGTGTCAAACATCTTGGAATACTACCCCCCCCGCCAGTTCTGGCGGCGGGGGTAGCATTCCACCCTTCTAGAGGGAGAGACATGTACACACCGGTATACCCGGTACTGACTTTCCAGAGCCCTGGCATCACAAAATGGATGCCGCTGCCACAGACACGAGTCTGGCCTCCTGCTGCTGACCGAAACTCCGGCAGGGGAGGCCCAGACAGGATAGTGTGTATTAGGGCTGGGCGGGAGCACTCTCTGGTGCTTTGAAGTCCTGCACTGGGGGCACATTTGGTGTCCCTGTGCATACCCCAGTTCAAACCGGCTCAGGGGCTTCCAGCCCCTGCTCTGGCGTGAAACTGGACAAAGGGAAAGGGGTGTAACCACCCCTCTGCCCTGACCCTCCCATAGGTGGGTCCCCAGAGTATGTCCAACCCCCTATTTTGGTATAAGTATGGGACCCCAGTCCTTAGGACTTTAGATTAACCTGGACGAAACTCTGACACAGAATCCTGGACCTTCGACGCTCTACTTCAAGATTAGAGGACTGAAGAATCTCCCTTGGGGTCAAGGAGTGACTCCCCTGCTTGGCAGGCACCAAAGAAGCAATTGTCCGGTCTGCATCGCTGAAGCTCCCGCCGGACGCCGAAGTCTTTGCATCACCAGAGGTAGATTTCCAGACTTCCACGAGGCTGCCCTGAGTCCCCAGCAAAGCTGAGGCCCGTAGCTGTCGTGGGTAACGTGGAACCGTGACCCCTGGACACCGATCGCATTTGCAAGTGCATCCTCTTCTGGGTCTCCCACGAAGTCGTGCTTTGGGCTCCGAGTAGCCCCAGCCTCCAGCACCGACTGCACCGAAGATCACTGGCCTCCACTCCACGAGTGTCCCGTGAGCCAGCTCCACGTGCATCAACTTGAGGCTCCTTCGCGGTCACTAGTCCGTTAGCTAGTAGGCCTTCCCGAAGGCCAATCTTCTTCTGCTTGGGCTCCCTGGTTGCTCCAGGCGTGCCCTGACTTACCCTTGCTGGGTGAGTCCCACAGACCTTGCTGGTCTGTAACATCGTCCTTCTTCTATTTCCACAAGACTTGCCGTTGCCAAGGCTTGTTGGGTCCAATCCGGTCTCCGACACCCCTGCAATCGACAGACGTTGTGCGACAGCTTGAATCCAGCTCCTGGACATCGTCGATGCCTCCTGGACCTCGTAGCTGAAGAGTCAAGATGACCGTCAACCTACCTGAAGCACTCGACATCGGTGGGCATCTGCTCATCGCCTTCCTGGTCACTGGCTAGTGACCCAGACTCTGTCCCCTCTGCTTTCAGGTTCTTCAAATCTTTGATCCACCTTTGGATCCACCCGAACACTTTCGACTTGGCCGCCAGCAGCACTTTGCAGCAGATCGCCATTGAAAGCGATGACGAAACCCGACCCCGAAAGACAACATGCACCCGGCTCCCCTGGGTAAGGTAACTCGAGTACTCCGGTGCTCCCGTGGGTATTGACACTAGAACAGCCTAGTTCTCAAAGGGTTTGCTCCAAGTCCTCCTCTAAGTGTCCCTTTTCTTTTAAATTCAAACCGCGACTTTCCCCATAGAAGTTAACGGCGATTCGCGGCTGTGTTCATACACTGCACTAGTCCCCCGTGGGTCCCCTGTGTCACTACCTTGGGTGGTTCCTTGTGGTCCAAGCACTTCTACAGGCTCTAGGCCCTGTGTCTAGCTCAGTTGTGGTTCTTATACCACTTTATTGGTATATGGTTTGGTACGCCCCTAGGGCTCAAACGTGTATTTGTGCTATTACTGTAGATAACTAACTTATAACTTATGTACTTCGAACTCTAGCCTCATAAAGAGACTAGAGGGGTGTGTTTAGCAATAAATACATATATTTTGAATATATACCTGGTGTGGTCCTCTTTCATTTGGTCACTCAAGAGATTATAGACTGGTAAAACAAGCTGCTTTACATTCCTTCAAGAGTTAGCCTGAAGGCTGCTCTCCATAGCTACCACTAGGATAGGTTTCAATAAAGGTTGTCTTTAACCTATCTCCAATAAGGGGTTGTTTGGACTGGTGCAAGGTGACCACTATAATTACTGGACAGCATATGCCAGGCCAACTTCTCACATTGGTGTGCAGCGTGTGGGATTCCAGCTTGCTATTGTTTTACCAGATAATCTCAATTGAATTGATCAACTGAAAACCACTAAGGGTACCTAAGGTACATATAAATCAAGCTTAGTATACAGTAAGTTCTACTGAACTTAGAGTTGTGTGTTAAGGGATAGCACACTCTTTCTACAACTCAAGAGAGTTTAGTAGGCCACACTAGAGTAGGTAGTGCATACACCACACCTCACTAGTAATGTCTTCAAAGCCAGGACCCAGTGAGTCCTTGCCAGAAGACAGTGGGCTTCTTCCCTCCAAGTATGATAAACTCCCATTCTTGGAATTGAGAGCATTATGCAATACTAGGAAGTTGAAGGCAGGAAAAAGTGCCAGCACCCAACACCTCAGGGAGGTGTTACTAGCTGATGATCTCAGCAGGCCCCTAGGGTCTCAAGGGGTAGGCAGAGAGGGTGGGGCAGAAGATGAGGAAGGGGTCAGGGGTGAAGAAACCCAGGTGTAGGAAAGTGGGTTTCTGTTGCAGTAATCCCCCCACTTTTTGCCTGATAACTGATGCACTTTTCCTTGGTGTGCCCTGGGTCCCTGCCAATCAGGTACCCAGGGCCTGTGTTCCTTCCCTAAAACTGCATTACAGCCTATACCCAATTGGCCTCTCTGGCCACAGGTAAGCCCCTGGTAAATGGTACCCTAGGTACCCAGGGCACTGTGACCAGAGAAGGCCTCTAAGAGGCTGCAGCACTTATTGTGCCACCCTTGGAGGCCCTGTACCCTGACACACACACACTGCCCTTGCAGGCTGAGTGTCTTGGTGCAGAACAAAACAGAGAGTCGACATGGCACACATCCCTGGGTGCCATGCCCATAAACACACTGCCCTGGCATACCTCAGTCACCCCTCTAGCTGGGTGCCCTATGCCAGTGGTGAGGGTACAGGTGCATGAGCCCTGTGCCCCTACAGTACCCAGGTCCATTCCTGGGCACTGTAAGTGCAGTGCTGCCATTTCAAGTATATGGTGCTGGGAGGTCGTCAGCACGAACTCCACAGCACCATGATGGCTGCACTGAAGACTGAAGACTGAGAAGTTTGGTATCAAACTTCTCAGCACAGTAAACCCACACTGATGCCAGTGTGGGATTTACTATAAAATGCACAACAGAGAACCTAACCTACAATCCACGTCTTGTCTGAGGGGCTGCCTAGGCTGCCACACTGCAGACATGTTGCTGGACCCCTGGGTAGAGAGCCATCCGCTCTCCCGGGCCTGCAACAATGCACGTCCTGGGCGAGGTGCTAAGCCTCCTCCCCCAGGATGGGCAGGGGGAAGCTTCAAAGGCATTCCGCCTTTGTGAGCTTCCCCAGACCACTTGCTGTACTCAGCAACTGGCCCCCACCGGTTCTTCCCCCCATCCTGGCGGGAAGACTTGCGGGAAACACCAAGGGAGGAAAGGGGGTGTGCCACCCTCTGCCAACCCCACCCCTCAGGTGGGGGAGGCGAGGTGAAGCACATCTCCGGGCTCTCGCCATCTTGAAGATGGGGAGCCCTGCCCAATCAGGACTAGGCTCCTGCCCCCTCCCACAGGAGAGTGGCAGGATAGGGGTGTACCCACCCCAGGGCAGGGACCCATTGGTTCCTGCCCTTTACCTACCTGTAACGCCCCTAAATCTAGTATTTAGGGGCACCCTGAACCTTTCTTCCTTAGATTCCCGCAACCTAAGAAGAAAAAGGACGAAAGAAGACGCCCAGCAGAGGAGACTGCAGAGAACAACTGACTTGGCCCCAGCCCTACCGGCCCGTCTGCAGCTTCCAGAGATCCTGCGCCAAAAATCGTCTTGTCCTGCAGCCAGCGACCTCCAGAACCCCGGGGAGGACTGACTGCCTTCAACAAAGACCGGATCTCCTGTGAACAGCAGCTCTGTTCAAAAGAAACATCAAACAAAGACTCGGAGCCTGCTGAGGAAAAAGAAACCCGACGCCTGGAACCACCACTGCACCCGTCGCCTACAGCCCGAGTTCAAGTGGCCCACCAGTCCCAGCGAGGTCCCCCAGCGCTCCAGAGTCCGAGTCCACCGTGGGTTGACCCCTCCAGGACTCACCGACGTCGCCTGCAGCCTCTGCACGGAGACCCCCCCAACCGCGAGTGGCCCGGTAAGGTGAAATCCGACCTCAAAAGACACCCCTGCATCCATCCGCCCTGCGCCCTGGAGAAAGGAACCCGAGGTGCACCTACGTCCCCGAGCCCTCCAACTTACCTGCCCAGCTGTTGGTTCCTCCTGGAAGTCTTCCTGGACCGAGCCTGCAGCTGAAAACCAAAACCGAAAATCTCCATTGAAATCAACAGGGCACCCGACCTCAAAACAGCACCCTGCACCCGGCCGCTCTAGTGCCGCTGAGGGTGCCCCTTCTGTGCTAACTTGGTCCCCAACGTGCCCTGAGCTTAACCCTAGGAGCTTTGCGCCCACAACCCCGTGGCCTGCTTGCCAGCCGCCACCAACCGGAGTCCCCCTATCCTCCATAGGATAACATTGGGCCTCAACACTCTGCACCCGGCCGCCCTAGTGCCGCTGAGGGTGCAACAACAGTGCATCACTGACCCTGGGAGACCCCTGAGTCTAACCCCAGAACCCTAACTCAAAAGACCGATTACTTACCTCAAAACCGATAACTAATTTTTCCTCATAGGATAACATGGACACTTTTTCTTCCAAAAAGTTTCTAAGTGTCGACTTTTGAAAACTAAGAATATTCCTTAAAAATCGCACAAATAACCTAACCGAATTTTCTCAACTGTTTGCAGGAAAGGTCCCAGTGCCGAACCTAGGTGTCCAGCACTGAGTAACAAAAGTAATTAAAAAGTAACTTACCTGTGAATTGAATTTCCTTCCATAGGATAACATTGGTGGTTCTTTGTGAAAAAGTTTCTAAGTGTCAACTTTTGAAATACAAGAATATTCTTTAAAAATCGTACAAACTACAAAAACGTAATTATTTACCTGTTTTAAGTAAATGTCCCAGTGCTGAATCTAGGAGTCCAGCACTGGATTACAAAAGTAACGTTAAAGTAACTTACCGGCGAATTGAATTTCCTTCCATAGGGTAACATTGACTGGTTTCACTTGGAAATTCTTCTGTGTCGAGTTTTGAGACTTTAAAATATTCACCTAAAATCAGCCGAATTACGAAAACGAATTTACTCACCTGCTATCAGGAGAGATCCCAGTGCTGGATCTTGGTGCCCAGCACTGACCCTAAAAAGTAATCACAACTGTACTTACCGGTAACTTGAATTTCCTTCCGTAGGATAACATTGCCTGGTTTTTGCTGAAAAAGTTTCTAAGTGTCGATTTTGCAAACTTACAAATATTCGTTAAAAATCGCCTGTATAACAAAAACACATTCTTTCAACTGTTTACAGGAGATGCACCAGTGCTGGATCCAGGATCCAACACTGAGTAAGAAAAAGTAACGATAACACTACATACCTGCTAAGTGAATTTCCTACCATAGGATAACATTGGTGATTCTATGTGAAAAAGTTTCTAAGTGCCAACTTATAAAATACAATAATATCCCTTAAAAATCGAACCTGTACCCAAAACGTTTTTACTCAACTGTTTACAGGAGACGTCCCAGGACTGAATCTAGGATCCAGTCCTGTGGTTAGAAAAAGTAATCCAAAAAGTAATCTATTGCATTTAACTAGAAATTCCCATTGAGCTCAATTTATAATTGTGTTTAAAATTGTGTTGCCTATTGCAACAACTGTAACGATTGCATTCAAAAGTCTATTGCCTATTGAAAGTATTTACCTAAAGCATCTCATTCTGAGAAAGTATATTTTGATACCTGTTGTTGGTTCTAAAATAAAACAAGCATATATTTTTTTATACAAACCATTGGCCTAGAGTTCAGTTCTTGAGTGTGTGGCTTCATTTGCTGACTGAGTGTGTACAACAAATGCTTTACACTGTCCTCTGATACTGCCTTACTGCTCGACCAAGCTACCACTTTAGAGAGTAAGGTTATATCTAACTTTAGACTCTGCCAAACCTCTGGGGACTGTGGACCCTGTGCACACTGAACCTTACTTTGGTTCAGTATATACAGAGCCACTTTCTTACACCAGGGCCCCCCCTCTGAAACTGGCCAGGAAGGTGACAATGACCTTGTCCTGGAAAACCCAATTCCTCCTGTGGAGAGGAGGAGGAGGATCAGAATGACCTCCCCTTTGTCCCCCCAGGAAGAATAATGAGTGTGCCCAGAAGGTCTAGATCTCCTTCTCAGGAGTCTAACCACTCTGACACCTCAATAGGGACCTCTGTCTCCTCTCATAGGAGGGAATCCTCTCATGAAAGGAGAAAGAGATTGCTTCAGTATGAACAAGCCCAGCTTGAGCTCAGAAAACAGCAATTGGATATAGACAGGGAGTCCCTAGATCTCTATAGAGAGAGAAAAAAGATGGGACTAGAGTCCCATGGTGGCAGCAATTTCCCCAGAGATAGGGAAAGGTCTTATGACCATAGAAACCTGAGCAAGATTGTCCCTCCCTACCAGAGTGGGGATGACATCCACAAATGGATAACTGCTCTAGAGAGGGCCTGTAAAGTACAGAGGGTCCCTCAGGAGCAGTGGGCAGCAATCTTGTGGCTCTCCTTTGCAGACAAAGGTAGAGATAAGCTCCTCACTGTTAGAGAGGAGGATGCTGACAATTACAAAGTCTTGAAGAGTGCTCTGATAGATGGGTTTGGCCTAACCACTGAACAGTATAGGTTGAAGTTCAGAGACACCCAAAAGGCTCAGACTCAAGACTGGGTTGATTTTGTAGATTGTGCTACTTAGGCTCTGGAAGGTTGGATACATGGCAACAAGGTGCATGCCTTTTTAGGATTGTACAATTTGATTATGAGGGAGCAGATCCTTAATAATTGTCAAAACCAGCTTTTACACCAGTACCTGGTGGACTCTGATCTGACCTCTCCCCAAGAATTGGGAAAGAAGGCAGACAAATGGGTCAGAACCAGAGTAAAGAATAAGAATCAGGGTGGTGACCAGAAGAAAGATTCTACCAAGTCCCAAGAGAAAGGTGGGGATAAATCTAAGGATAAATCCACTACAGGGCCCCAAAAGTCCTCTTCTGGGGGTGGGTCCCAAACTCCTTCCTCTCCTGAAAAGAAACCATATTGCCATGTCTGTAAAAAGCCTGGACACTGGAAAACTGATCCCAGTTGCCCCAGGATTGGCAATAAAGAAAATATTCCTCCAACAACTACTACCACCCCTCCTGGTACTACCAGTAGTAATCCTCCAGTTGGGAGTAGTGTACCCAAAAAGTTAGGTGCTTTTGCAGGAGGAACAGAGGTGGGCCCTAGTTTAGACAGGACCCCCTCAACATACTCCTCTGACTCTGATGGTGGTATAGGATTTGCCACCTTTACCATGGGTCCCAATGCATTGGGCAGGTACAGACTGGAGCCAATAATTAATGGTCAGAAAGCTGTGGCATTTAGGGACACAGGGGCTAGTGTCACCATGGTGGCAGGGAAACTAGTCCCCCCTCACCAGCTTTTACCTGAGTTTAAATATCAGGTAACCAACATTGATGGTGTCAGAACAGATCACCCCATGGCCATAGTCAATCTCAGCTGGGAAGGGGTCACAGGCCCAAAAAGAGTGGCAGTGTCCCCAACCTTGCCTGTAGATTGCCTGATGGGCAATGATCTGGAAATTTCAGCCTGGGCTGAAGTTGAACACCAAACCCATCTGAGAATGCTGGGCATCCCTGTAAAGGTTAGTGGGGCTGTGATGGCCACAGCCAAAGCCCAGGGAAATTTTGGAGAGATGGAGCCTGGAAGAATGGCCCCCTCTCCCCCAAAAGAGAGCACAAGGGTTGAAGAAAAGTCTTCTTCCCTCCAGACAGTAGGTAAGGGTCAGCCTCCTCAGGGAACTGACCCTACCCCTAGTGAAGGAACTGCCCCAGAGGTAGTCAGGCCTGGCCTGGCCCCACCCCTGATGGCAGAGGATCCTTCTAAGGTGGCACCCAGTCTGGAGCAGGTAACCTGCCCCTCTCTACCCTGCCTCAGTCAGCCCAGGGCTGCAGAGGGCAGGGAGGTCAGTGGACCCCCCAGGGCCCCCTGGCCAGAAGAACCCCCCCATCAGCAGATTAGGGGCACCCAGTCTAGTAGCCCTAGCCAGGTGAAAATTCCTCAACACACTGAGGGATCCCCCATACCTTTGTGTAGGGACCTCCCCCAGAAGGACTCTGTTAGGCAAGGGCAAACCTGGGACCAAAAGGTTTCAAACCTGCCATGTCCCTCCAGTGGTCCATCCAAAGGGACCCAACCCCCAGCTGTAGACAGCCAAAGGTTGACCCTTAGAGCACAGTGCAACTCAGTCATGGAAAGACAGGCATACATGGTGACCAGTGATCTGAGGAAGCTGAGACCAACCTTCCTAGGGCCTCACTTCCCTTCTCAGACACCTCACCAGCCTTGTACTTTACCAAAGCACACCACAGGTAGTAATTCCCCATGGTGGAGACCCTCTCATACCCTTAGGGTGAGGGATTGCTTAGTGGACCATAAGATAGGGGGCAACCCTGCTAGTGCAGGTGCTTCCTTTTATGGCCACTTAGTCAATAAAGGCTCAACTGGCCAAGGTTAGCCTTATCTCCTTTCGTTTGGGGGGGGTTATGTAGGAAGGTGGAATCTGACTATATGGTTGCCCCCACTTTTTGCCTGGTGTTTTGCTGGTCTATGACTTAGTTGGACTGGGATCCTGCTATTCAGGGCCCCAGTCTATCTGCTTCCTCTCTAAAATGGTTTCCATGTGCCTTAGGCACATCTCTGATTGGAATCTGGAGTGCCCTTATAAGTCCATAGTATATGGTATACTATGTACCCAGGGCATAGGTACCTCAGAGGCTTGCCAGGGGCTGAAGCATGTATTGTGCCACCCCTGGAAGGCCAGCCAAAAGGACACCACAGGTCTGCTACTGCAGCCTGGGTAAGGTGGTGCATGCACCCCTTACTGTGATATAGGCTACCTATATTACTACATACATACACACATATAAACCTATAAGTCACTCCTATGGCAGGCCTTATCAATTCTGAAGGCAGAGTGCGTGGTTCCTATGTGAGAGGGGGCCCCTGCATGAGCTGGGCCCCTCTGCAGCGTCCGGAGACCCTTCTCTGATGCTGTTTGTAGTGCAGCCCGACCATATACTCTTAAGCGCATTATAACCTCGCGTTAAATGCTAACTTTGGGATGGCTGCACGGAAACATGTCGTGTTTGGTGTCAAACATCTTGGAATACTACCCTCCCGCCAGGTCTGGCGGCGGGGGTAGCATTCCACCCTTCTAGAGGGAGAGACATGTACACACCGGTATACCCGGTACTGACTTTCCAGAGCCTTGGCATCACAAAATGGATGCCGCTGCCACAGACACGAGTCTGGCCTCCTGCTGCTGACCGAAACTCCGGCAGGGGAGGCCTGGACAATAGGTTTCCTGTCCCAGGTGGTTACACCTCCCCAGACAGGATAGTGTGTATTAGGGCTGGGCGGGAGCACTCTCTGGTGCTTTGAAGTCCTGCACTGGGGGCACATGTTGAAGTAAATCTAATCTTCAACTCAGGGATCTTATTAATATAAAGAACTTTACAGAAGCTGAAATATGAAAAGACATCTTTATTAAACTTACATAAGTGAGGCCACGTCACACAGAAGCCGTAGCAACTGTATGAGGCAGTCTGAGGAATACAAAGAACAGAGGCCTTTTATATGCTCTCAGGGTTACAAACTTCAGCATACAAGTAAGGGGCAGTCCTAGCTTGTGCAAGCATGCAAAATACCTAACATTCCTTCTTTACAGTTTACCATTCAGATATTTACAACATTGAAAAAGCAGAGTCATGATGACAAGCCCATTTTCAGTTTGTCTATCCCAAGACCAATTTCCCGGCAAGGCCCGACATTCTCATCAGATATCAGATGGACCCCTAATAAAATCGGGCACCTCCTCCTCGTAAAGCAAGTCATAAAGAAAGAAACATAGACAGGTGTGTGAGAGATTAGGAGTGGTTTGAATGTGATGAAAGGTTTATGGTTTGCTGTGCCTTGATACTAATCTTGATCGGTCACTGGGAAAGGAACTGGTCGAACAGGTTTGGCTTCAGGCAGTGGAGTCAGCTTGCCCAGGTCACACAAAAGTCAACAAAGGTGTACGTGTCCTTCAGACTCGTTTTGGCCTTAGTTATCAGCCTATGTGAGGGCAACCACTTAAAATGGCTGCCATGCACAAAATGGAACCCGAGGGTTCAGGACGAAATCCCTGATTTGAAGGTGATCCAGCCATTCGAACACGCCGAAATTGCCTGGATATAGTATGTTCGTCATTGTCGTTCTGCTGATACCAAAATCGTCATGATTCGACGATGCTTATGACACGAAGCCAAAATTTCAAGTACTACAGACCCTCCTTTTGCCCTTACATAGGCAATTAATATATATACTCACGCTAATCTGAGTCCAGGTCTATATTCACAAATTCATTGAGATGTTGCTGTAGCATCATCCTATTGCTTAGCTCGTACCTTGATACAGGCTTCCTTACACACGATGTAGCACAGAGGCCACACATAGCAGGACCAAATAGGGAATACCTCTATCTGTAGTATGTGGCATAAGACCACACACCCAACAATTAGTGATGTTCACTACTAACTGGTGTTGATGCAGAAGCGGTACAAAGGAATTATTAATAAACTCTGACCTCCTAACCAGTTCGTGTTCAGGTAAAGTATTGAAAGAATGCAAAGAAGTAGTAGTAGGAAGAGACATAGGTTGGGAGGTGGGTACAGATGTCAATTGGGTAGAAAAAAACAATCCCACCCATAAAAGACAATGTCATGTTTAAAAACACTAGAAAACACATTGTTAAGAACATATAGACAACAGGAGAAAGTAGTGACCACTATTACAAACGAATTCATAATTTTTCACCACCCTAAGCAAAAGTAAATCCTAAAATTATCTAGTAACATTTTTAGGGCTCCTATGTATTTCAGTAATTTATTACATGTTCAGGTGAAACAGTGGTGATCCTCATCAATGCTCTGAGGTGAAAAGGGAATACTCTTCCACAGAGAATGGACTTTATTCTGCTTTTACTAAACAGAATACTACTTTAAGACAATGCCAGCAAAACAATAAGAAACAGTCTCATAACACCTATTTTATGCAATCACACGGAAACCACTTTATGCATCAATTATGTCCAAAGTCCGTTCAAGCCTCTCTGGCGAGCTTCCATCGTCCATCAAATCTTCTCCCATTGTTGCATGGGCCTCTTGATTCAGGCCTTATATGAAAAATAGTGTTTTTCAGTATCCGTTGGAGTGCCCTCCTGGCAAACACTCACAGCTCATTTGAAAGTCTCAATGTCTCAAGGCAGTGCACCGATATCTCTCCTCTGCGGCAGGCACTACAGATAGTGTGCTCCTCATTGATCAAGGGCACAGATCATCTTATGCAGATCCGGGTCTACATTCTCAGGCTTCGACACTCATTACTCAGTGTCAGAGGACGCTCAGGCTGCTCTTTGATGGGCACCATAATGTAGTGCCTTTTCCCACTCTTGCATCTTCCGGTGCACTGCACTTCCGTTGGAGCAAAGGAAAAGGGTTGTGTGGCCAAAACTCAGGCCGAGGGGCTCAAGGGACTGCACACTGTCAGAGGTTACCAGCACATGACAGGTGAAAAACTCAGGCCTCAATCCTTTCGCTCTTTTGCACTGAAACTCTCCTGCTTCTTTTTGATGTTCAACGCCTTCTGATGAAGCAAGCATAATACTTCGGAGATACCAGACGTCCGCCTCTCATTTGTGAAGTAGGAAATGTGACGCAGTTGTTTTCTTAAAATTAATGCGAATACAATTTATTTGTGTTTTAACAAGGGGACTGCAAGCAGGTGGCCTGCAATCTGCGAGGGAATGGCCATATGCCATGAGACAGTTCTGGTCTAGAACACACTGTCATTTCTCAAAGGCAATACAAAGACAAAGGCAGTAGGCACAACAGTGCCTCTAGGCTCTTCAATTGGGTTTCCGTGTGAGAGCATATTCTCCATCATCTAATGGTAGATAGCGACATGATTAAGTCTAGGTGTTCCTAAATTCCTTGTCTTAAAAACATCTCAAAAGAAAAATCGCATAATACAGATTATCAGGGGCATGTAGATACCTCCCTTTAAAAGTTGTGCATCAGGTGCACTATGCAATACACAGGCTAATGATCAAAATGTGGAAACAAAAGACAAGAACTAGAGAGTCCTGGTCTTTCCATAATTTAGAACACATCTGATCCCACCAAAAATTAAAGCAGTATGAACAAAAGGGTAAAAATAACCACATTAAAAAGAGTCATTGAAAATTTGTCATGTTCAAAAAAAAAAAAAATGTAAGGTATCTCCTATTGAGATGGAAAACTTGTTTTGTTATAGTATTGAGTCAGTTAACCAGTCCATCACTATCCTAACAATCAGACTGGAAAACATTGCAGTGGGCCTAAAGAGAATTCTTGAAAACCAGTCTGGTGATACAAAAGGAATTATACATAATATGGGGGTTTCTGATATATTACTGCGGTCTGGAAGTGTGAACTTGAACAATACATCAATAAAAAGGCAAACTGGTGAAAAGAATATGGAAAAAGGGAAATGGAACTAGGACACAGCTAAAATCCCCAATAACTAGGCATGATGTGACATCAGGGGGGTGACAAAAAGGTTGGCTCTACCGCTGGCCGCTAAACCATATACGGTAACCTCCGCTAATGTTCCAGTTCCTTCTTCAGGGAAAAAAAATATGAAACCTTGTTTCCTTGATATCTTTTTTATTTTTCCTTCAAATACCATTAAAGCCAAATTTGACATACACTGGTGAAGTGTTGTCTGTCTTTCTGTGAAATTTAGTGTCAAAGCAAATCTACCCAACTGTTTGCAGGATACACATCGTCATGTATATCCCTTCACAACACAGGTAAACTTGTAATAGTATCATAAGCAGCAACAAGTGAACCCAAAATGGGAATAACCTGCACATTTGTGTTTTATACCTAAATGTATTCATTTACTGAAGCCTAAAGCACTTTAAAGCTATTTTAAATGGCAAAAATACCCAAATTCGACTTTGATGTTTGGGGCACTTAAAAATAAATATCCCATAAGTATGTTACATATTAATCATCCTCAGGATGTTCTTTACACATTACAGATATTAGATATTAGACATATCTCATGTAAATCTTTAGAAAAATGAGTTTTTCACACCTGCGCCAAGTGAAAATCCATATGCTAATGTCGTCATTATTCGGTATAGCACAACTTAAATTAAATTTTAATGCTAGGATGTCATAGTATGAGCTTTAAGCTTCATGAATAGTAAAAAACGAATTTTGTAGCACTTATTTTTAATAATTATTTTTCATAATTAATAATAAAAAATAAAAAAATAAAAAAATAAAAAAAAATAAACCCTTTTATTTTTGATAATTCCACATATCAGAGCAAGCTGCATCCCTTGCCTATCATTTTAGACGCATTTATTTATAAGCCTAAACACAGAAGCCTAACTTAAAACATGACAAAATTTGGCGCCACATTTTTCTTTCTAAAAAGGACAATTTTATTTAGCAACAGACCCAATAATATACTTACAAAATGTTGCTTAATAGACTGAAAACATCAAGAAAAACCACGAACAGACTTTGAGCTCATTTGAGACATAAACAGAAAGGGGTGAAACACTCAGGACACACAATACGGCGCGCTTTTAGCCATGCATTTCATGAATAGCGCCAACGCTATTCTCTTACAGAAGTTGCACTAATAGGAAAACCACAGACATTTAAACACACACATTTTAACCCACCTATCAATACTCAGGACAGCCCACAGACTGTACTAGAACCAAACCATTTGTAAATACTAGTCGTAAGTTATATTTACAAGAAACGCTTCTCAATTGTGTTTTTTTTTTTTTTTTAAAAAGACTACGAAAATACACTCAATTCACTAGCTTTGGTTAGCAGAACACCAAACAAAATCGTTCTGCATATCTTCATTCATAAAAACTGCGCAGAACAAAGGATCCTTGTTTTGTATTATGTCATATTTTAATTCCCTGGGGATACAAAATCACCAAGGAAGAAATATGTTTGTAAATCTAAACCTATTTAGATTTTCCCTTTAGGGAAGCCGGCTAATCCAAACGTATACAAAGTTGGCCAACATAAAGCTCCAAATTTGCTAAGATCAGGCATCTTATAGCTCACTAATCTAGCTTCAAACTTCAAGGGGCTATCTCTATCGATACACTCGTAAATATACAAGACCCTCGGTTTTTGAAAATTGCAATCTTCAAATAAAACTAAGGACCAAACAAACTAAGAACCAATCAAACTAAGACTCAAAGGAACCAAGGAACCAAAGAACAAACGACTGGGAGCGACCCACTTATACTTAACTCTTACTTTTACTAATCAAAAGGTTATCCAAATTCTATCTGTCAAGTTCTACATGACCTAACGGTCTTTTAGAATACTCACGCCAAAAAGGTTCTCAGTCAGGAGTGACGTCATGTGGAGGATCAAAAATCAGGAAGATCAGAAATGTACTGGGCTGCAGAAACAAAGAATCTCCAGAATCCTTGTGCACAGAGTACCTCCTTAGTAGAATCTTGTTCTGTCCTCCTCAGTAGATTTCAGTCTCCTGACAAGATCTCCCACAGAAAGCCACTTCTCTGATGAGGCCCCGCGTTGGCTGCGCCATTTGAAGTAAATCTAATCTTCAACTCAGGGATCTTATTAATATAAAGAACTTTACAGAAGCTGAAATATGAAAAGACATCTTTATTAAACTTACATAAGTGAGGCCACGTCACACAGAAGCCGTAGCAACTGTATGAGGCAGTCTGAGGAATACAAAGAACAGAGGCCTTTTATATGCTCTCAGGGTTACAAACTTCAGCATACAAGTAAGGGGCAGTCCTAGCTTGTGCAAGCATGCAAAATACCTAACATTCCTTCTTTACAGTTTACCATTCAGATATTTACAACATTGAAAAAGCAGAATCATGATGACAAGCCCATTTTCAGTTTGTCCATCCCAAGACCAATTTCCCGGCAAGGCCCGACATTCTCATCAGATATCAGATGGACCCCTAATAAAATCGGGCACCTCCTCCTCGTAAAGCAAGTCATAAAGAAAGAAACATAGACAGGTGTGTGAGAGATTAGGAGTGGTTTGAATGTGATGAAAGGTTTATGGTTTGCTGTGCCTTGATACTAATCTTGATCGGTCACTGGGAAAGGAACTGGTCGAACAGGTTTGGCTTCAGGCAGTGGAGTCAGCTTGCCCAGGTCACACAAAAGTCAACAAAGGTGTACGTGTCCTTCAGACTCGTTTTGGCCTTAGTTATCAGCCTATGTGAGGGCAACCACTTAAAATGGCTGCCATGCACAAAATGGAACCCGAGGGTTCAGGACGAAATCCCTGATTTGAAGGTGATCCAGCCATTCGAACACGCCGAAATTGCCTGGATATAGTATGTTCGTCATTGTCGTTCTGCTGATACCAAAATCGTCATGATTCGACGATGCTTATGACACGAAGCCAAAATTTCAAGTACTACAATGTGGTGTCCCTGTGCATACCCCAGTTCAAACGGGCTCAGGGGCTTGCAGCCCCTGCTCTGGCGCGAAACTGGACAAAGGGAAAGGGGTGTAACCACCCCTCTGCCCTGACCCTCCCATAGGTGGGTCCCCAGAGTATGTCCAACCCCCTATCTTAGTATAAGTATGGGACCCCAGTCCTTAGGACTTTAGATTAACCTGGACGAAACTCTGACACAGAATCCTGGACCTTCGACGCTCTACTTCAAGATTAGAGGACTGAAGAATCTCCCTTGGGGTCAAGGAGTGACTCCCCTGCTTGGCAGGCACCAAAGAAGCAATTGTCCGGTCTGCATCGCTGAAGCTCCCGCTGGACGCCGAAGTCTTTGCATCACCAGAGGTAGATTTCAAGACTTCGCTGAGGCTGCCCTGAGTCCCCAGCAAAGCTGAGGCCCGTAGCTGTTGTGGGTAACGTGGAACCGTGACCCCTGGACACGATCACATTTGCAAGTGCATCCTCTTCTGGGTCTCCAACGAAATCATGCTTTGGGCTTCGAGTAGCCCCAGCCTCCAGCACCAACTGCACCGAAGATCACTGGCCTCCACTCCACGAGTGTCCCGTGAGCTAGCTCCACGTGTGTCGACTCAAGGCTCCTTTGTGGTCACTAGTCCGTTGGCTAGTAGGCTTTCCCGAAGGCCAATCTTCTTCTGCTTGGGCTCCCTGGTTGCTCCAGGCGTGCCCTGACTTACCCTCGCTGGGTGAGTCCCACAGACCTTGCTGGTCTGCAACATCGTCCTTCTTCCATTTCCACAAGACTTGCCGTTGCCAAGGCTTGTTGGGTCCAATCCGGTCGCCGACACCCCTGCAATCGACAGACGTCATGGGACAGCTCGAATCCAGCTCCTGGTTGTCGTCGACGCCTCCTGGACCTCGTGGCTGAAGAGTCAAGATGACTGTCAACCTACCTGAAGCACTCGACATCGGTGGGCATCTGCTCATCGCCTTCCTGGTCACTGGCTAGTGACCCAGACTCTGTCCCCTCTGCTTTCAGGTTCTTCAAATCTTCGATCCACCTTTCGATCCACCCGAACACTTTCGACTTGGCCGCCAGCAGCACTTTGCCGCAGATCGCCATTGAAAGCGACGACGAAACCCGACCCCGAAAGACACCTATGCACCCGGCTCCCCTGGGTGAGGTAACTCGAGTACTCCGGTGCTCCCGTGGGAATTGACACTAGAACAGCCTAGTTCTCAAAGGGTTTGCTCCAAGTCCTCCTCTAAGTGTCCCTTTTCTTTTAAATTCAAACCGCGACTTTCCCCATAGAAGTTAACGGCGATTTGCGGCTGTGTTCATACACTGCACGCGTCCCCCGTGGGTCCCCTGTGTCACTACCTTGGGTGGTTCCTTGTGGTCCAAGCACTTCTACAGGCTCTAGGCCTTGTGTCTAGCTCAGTCGTGGTTCTTATACCACTTTATTGGTATATGGTTTGGTACGCCCCTAGGGCTCAAACGTGTATTTGTGCTATTACTGTAGATAACTAACTTATAACTTATGTACTTCGAACTCTAGCCTCATAAAGAGACTAGAGGGGTGTGTTTAGCAATAAATACATATATTTTGAATATATACCTGGTGTGGTCCTCTTTCATTTGGTCACTCAAGAGATTATAGACTGGTAAAACAAGCTGCTTTACATTCCTTCAAGACTTAGCCTGAAGGCTGCTCTCCATAGCTACCACTAGGATAGCTTTCAATAAAGGTTGTCTTTAACCTATCTCCAATAAGGGGTTGTTTGGACTGGTGCAAGGTGACCACTATAATTAGTGGACAGCATATGCCAGGCCAACTTCTCACACGCCCCTCTTGCTTGCCGGGACTGTATCTATCACAAAGTATGTAACTTGTGTGGGATCTTTTTGATGTACTGTTTCACAGTGTCTCGCTACAGGGTATGTTCTGTTGGCATTAGTGATCGCCTTCATATGCTGTAGGATCCTTTTATGGACTTGCAATGTGGTGTTACACACATACTGCAAGTAACAAGTACAGGTCAGTACATAGATCACAAAATCGGTCTTGCAGTTGTAGGCCCCCCTGATCTTCACCTCCCTGCCACCAAAGGAGTAGAGTAAGTTGTAGTGTTCTGACCTATACTGCAAGCTCTGCACCTACTACATTTCTTAAAGCCAGGTTCAGGTTTCAACCCACCTTGGTCGTGTACCATTTCGGGGATAGATTTTACAATGGCATCTTTTAAGGAAGGAGCCCTACGGAACGTGATAGGTGGATGTCTGGGTAATATTTTCCCAATCCCTGGGTCTGTCTTCACGATATGCCAGTTTTTATTGACAAGATCCCTGAACTCTTTGTTCTGGGTGTTATATGTGGTGAGGAAACGCATTTGTGGTTCTATCTCTTTCTTCCTAGGTTCCTTTTTAGAGAATAGAATTACCTCACGATAATTCCTATTCACTGTCTTCCTTGCTACCTCCACCATTGCTTTTCCATAGCCCCTCTCATGGAATCTCTGACTCATCTCCTCCTGGCATTTGGTTAGGTCATTAGGTGTGCTACAATTTGTATTAGCTTGTAGCATTTCACCATACGGTATGCTCTGTTTGGTGTGGGCTGGGTGAAAACTAGATGCATGCAGTGTTGTATTGCCTTCTGTTGCCTTTCTGTAAAGTCTGCTCACGAGTTTCCCTGCCTTCACATATACCTCCACATCTAGGAACGTTACATTGCTTTTGCTGATGATGTGTGTGAATTTTAAATTTACATTGTTGTTGTTAAGATGACTAACAAACTGTTCTGTGGACTCAGTTGTTCCTCTCCAGATCACAAATAAGTAATCTATAAATATGGCCCACAAAATTATGTGGTTCTCCCATGCCTATGCGTGTTCCCTGTGGAGCACCTGTTCCTCCCACCAGCCTACATGTAAACATGCATAATTGGGGGCGAAACAGGTGCCCATTGCAGTCCCCTGCTTCTGCTGGTACAATACACCTTCAAACAAAAAGAAGTTATCTTCTAGGCATCTTTTTGCCATTGCCAACAACATCTGAGTGTGCTTCCATAAGCTGACCTGTCTGTCACTCAGGAAGAATTCCATAGCTCTTAAACCACGATTGTGCGCAATGCTTGTGTACAAAGTTGTTATATCAAGTGCAATTAGTACAAAGTCCTGTTCCATTGGTATATCATATATCATTTTCAAAAAGTCACTGCTGTCCCTAACATATGATGGTAACTTTGCTACATAGGATTTCAAAAAGTAGTCAATGCACTTTGATGTATTCTGCATCATACTTCCATTGGCCGATCTTATTGGTCATCCAGGGGGACAATTGACATTTTTGTGTACCGGAGTTCTGGCCTGATTCATAATCGATTTTATCTCTCATAGTTTTGTTGACTTTTCTGTGTTTAATGACATCTTCTTGTTTCTTCAGACTTATCTGCATGTCATTTTTGAATTTGGCTCCTGTAGAATTTTCACTCTGTCCTTGTCCGCATATTTAATCAATATTCGTACTAGCCTTGCTGATGCCTCAAGGTTGCTCGTTGCCCACTCTTCCAACATGGCAGGATCGGGGTTTTCCAAACTTGGCGCTATAAGTATCCTTAAACCGCACAGGATTCTGCCCACATCCAGGTACTTGGTCAGGGATTTGACTTCCCACCATTTCGTCATTTCTTTTCTGTTGAGTTTTTCAAATGTCCTTAAAAGTTGTTGTACATCCGTTGCTTGTGGGGGATTACCATTGTCCTGGGTTCCCCTCCTCTCTCCTTGCAGACCTCTATTGCTGAACATGTGTTTAGCCTCCTCCTCCCTTTTGCACACTGTAGTGGCTGACATCTCGCTTGGTACACAATTGCTTCGCTGTCAATACAAATTTATTTAAATGACAGCAATGTTACCGCCCCCACACCCGTATTGCACACACACACACATATATATATATATATATATATATATATATATATATATATATATATATATATATATATATATTCGGCTCCAGGATGTGTCCATCAGTTGAGTCGCACTCGGCCATCAGCAGCAAGAGAACTCTCTTTCCATGGTATGGACGGATACCGCTTACAGCCATTAACAGCCTCCGTGTAGGTTTGCCTGACGCGTTTCGAAAGCTCCTCAGCTTTCTCTTCAAAGGCTTTCACGGGAAGGATGCGTGCATATGACGTTCCCATTTAAATACTGCACTCCCTCCAATGGGATGGTCATATAGAACTGTGCATTATGGGAACTATAGTTCGTAATCGATCATCCCCCAAATGGATGCACACATTATACTCTGTATAGGTCACATGGACCCCGCAAGCGGGCCCGTCCTAAATCCTCTGCTGTTGGCCCACATAATCGATTTGGTGAATACCTTGTCGAGTGGCTCCCTATTATCGCGGGGTGGTGCAGACTCCGCGGCAGGACGGCCGCGATTACATTCGGCTCCAGGATGTGTCCATCAGTTGAGTCGCACTCGGCCATCAGCAGCAAGAGAACTCTCTTTCCATGGTATATATATATATATATATATATATATATATATATATATATATATATATATATATATTATCTACTGGCGGTCGCCAGTAGATAGTTATAGTTACAACCTATTATCCATAGGAAATCCGCGACATTCTATTTGAAATAACTCTCTTGCCGGTTGACGTATCTTCGCAAAATTTTCAAACTTTGTGGGGCGCTCCGGTCCGCTCCTACCCTGAAAGTCTCGGGGGATTCGTCAAGCGGGGGCCGAGAAAAAGGGGGTCCCAAAACGCGTTTTCCCCATGCAATTTTCCATAGGAAACTTTAGACACGGCTACAGCCCGAACTGCTGAACGGAATTACACCAAATTTGGCAAAGAGGTAGTTCTTGGTTCAGAAAGAACCCTTTTGTTAAATGGTGTAAATCCGTTCAGTAGTTGCTGAGAAAATCAAAAGTAAAAAGATAGTGATATCTATGGCCGAGTAGGGTCCGCGTACCCTCAGCGCACCCTGCGCGCACCGTCCCGATCACGAGCTGCATGTTAATTGACTGTCAGCTGGCTGTCAACATTCCGATTCAGGAAATGTTGGCAGCCATTTTGTCCCTCGGTAGAACCGAGGGACAGAAACAAGTGCGCAAAGCGCACAAAGGGGGCAGGGTAGAAACACCCTGACCCCCTAGGTTTGCTCAGGGGGTCCCACAAGGACCCCTGGGCAAAATTTTTTATTTTTATTTTTTAAAAATCGGCAGGATGCCCTCAGGGTGCGCAAATCCTGCCGAAAAAAAAATCGAAGCGCGGTCTCCCGCGCTCGATGTTAATTGGCCCCGGGTGGGCCAAGTCCCGGGGGCATGCTGGGGGGGTTAATTTTATGTGTGGGGGGCCTCTAAGGGCCCCCAAGCCCGGGGACCACCACCCCCGGGGCTTTATGTGTAATGGTGCGGGAGGGCTCTGAGCCCTCCCGCAGCCCCGAGGACCGCCACCTCCCCTGGGCTTCTTTTTTTATTTTTGATTAACCTGTGTGGGGGGCTCCAGCCCCCACACGCCCGGGACCACCACCTCCCCGGGGCACTAAGAAAAATTACAATGGGGGTCCGTTTTGGACCCCCAAGCCCCAGGGACCACCACCTCCCCGGGGCTTTCAAAATGTAAGGAGGGGGCCGCGCGGCCCCCTCCTGGAGCCTGTGGTGGCCCTGGGGACCGCCACCCCCAGGAGCCGGCTCCTGCAGTGTCCCGGGGTGCCTACCCCCGGGACACTGCTGTTTGCAATGACAGGACGGGAGCCTCGCGGCTCCCGTCCTGTCATTGCAAACTGCTTTGGATATTGGAAGAGAGAGCAGGAAACCTGCTCTCTCTTCCAATATCCAAAGCTGATTGCTTTCCACATGGGGAGCAGCATGTTAGCTGCTCCCCATGTGTAAAGCAATGCCGGCTCCCGTAGGACACGGGGAGCCGGCGGGACTGTGGGGGTTTGGGGACCCCCCACAGTCCCCAACGAGAGGCCAGGCCCCGGGGGATGGGGTCCCCGGGGCCATAAGTGGCCACGGAGGGGGGCCACGCAGCCCCCCTCCCCAAAGGAAAAAAAAAGTTAAAAAAAAGTAAAAAAAAAAAAAAAGTGCTAGGCCGGCCCCGGGGAATGGGGTCCCCGGGGCCTTAAATGCCCTGAGGAGGGGGGCCACGCAGCCCCCCTCCAAATAAAAAAAAAGAGGCCATGCCCCGGGGGATGGGGTCCCCGGGGCCAATACAGGCCCAGGGAAGGGGGGCCACGCAGCCCCCTTCCCGTTTTTTTTTTTAATTTTAATTTTAAAAAAAGGGATAAGGCCCTGGGGGATGGGGTCCCCAGGGCCTAAAAATAGGAAAAAGGAAGGGGGGCCACACAGCCCCCCTTCAGGGGGGAAAAATAAAAAAATAAAAAAATAAACGATCGGGCCCGCAGGCCCCGCCCCCTTCCTTCACCACTCTGCAAACGCGCCCCCTGGCGCGTTTGCAGAGGGAACAAATTCCCCTTGAATACTGGGGGTCCCTGGGGGCCAACTAGCCCACCAGGAACCTCCAGTATGCGCCAGGGAGCTGCCTTGCAGAGAGGTGTACAGAGGCCACGCCCCTTTTACACCTCTCTGCAACGCAGCTCTATGGCGCTTTTTGGAGGTATATGGTGGGCTAGTTGCACCCCAGGGACCCTCAGGATTCAAGGGAGTTAATCCCCCGACTTAAAACGCGCCACGGGGCGCGTTTGCACAGTGGTGAAGGGAGGGGCGGGGCTTCAGGTGACATGTGTGCAAACAGGCCCCGTGGCGCGTTTTAAGATGGGGAATTAAATCCCCTTCAATCCTGAGGGTCCCTGGGGGCCAACTAGCCCAACAGGTACGTCCAGAAAGCGCCACAGAGCTGCGTTGCAGAGAGGTGTAAAAAGGGGTGTGGCCTCTGTACATGTCTCTGCAACGCAGCCCCTGGCGCATACTGGAGGTTCCTGGTGGGCTAGTTGGCCCGTAGGGACCCTCATGATTCAAGGGGACTTAATCCCCCTACTTAAAACACGCCACGGGGCGCGTTTGCACAGATGTCACCTCAGGCCCCGCCCCCTCCCTTCACCATTGTGCAAATATTCCTCTAAAATCAGCCGAAATACGAATTCTGATTTACTCACCTGTTATCAGGAGAGACCTCAGTGCTGCATCTTTCAGCCCAGTACTAATCCTGAAAAGTAATTTTAACCGTACTTACCAGTAACTTGAATTTCCTTCCATAGGCTAACATTGACTGGTTTCACTTGGAAATTCTTCTAAGTGTGGAGTTTTGGAACTTTAAAATATTCCTCTAAAATCAGCCGAAATACGAATTCCGATTTACTCACCTGTTATCAGGAGAGACCTCAGTGCTGTATCTTTCAGCCCAGTACTGGTCCTGAAAAGTAATTTTAACCGTACTTACCAGTAACTTGAATTTCCTTCCATAGGCTAACATTGACTGGTTTCACTTGGAAATTCTTCTAAGTGTGGAGTTTTGGAACTTTAAAATATTCCTCTAAAATCAGCCGAAATACGAATTCCGATTTACTCACCTGTTATCAGGAGAGACCTCAGTGCTGTATCTTTCAGCCCAGTACTGATCCTCAAAAGTAATTTTAACCGTACTTACCAGTAACTTGAATTTCCTTCCATAGTATATAATTGCCTGCTTTTTGCTGAAAAAGTTTCTAAGTGTTGATTTTTGAAACATACAAATATTCCTCTAAAATCAGCCGAAATACGAATTCCGATTTACTCACCTGTTATAAGGAGAGACCTCAGTGCTGTATCTTTCAGCCCAGTACTGGTCCTGAAAAGTAATTTTAACCGTACTTACCAGTAACTTGAATTTCCTTCCATAGGCTAACATTGACTGGTTTCACTTGGAAATTCTTCTAAGTGTGGAGTTTTGGAACTTTAAAATATTCCTCTAAAATCAGCCGAAATACGAATTCCGATTTACTCACCTGTTATCAGGAGAGACCTCAGTGCTGCATCTTTCATTCCAGTACTGGTCCTGAAAAGTAATTTTAACCGTACTTACCAGTAACTTGAATTTCCTTCCATAGGATATCATTGCTTGCTTTTTGCTGAAAAAGTTTCTAAGTGTTGATTTTTGAAACCTACAAATATTCCTCTAAAATCAGCCGAAATACGAATTCCGATTTACTCACCTGTTATAAGGAGAGACCTCAGTGCTGTATCTTTCAGCCCAGTACTGGTCCTGAAAAGTAATTTTAACCGTACTTACCAGTAACTTGAATTTCCTTCCATAGGCTAACATTGACTGGTTTCACTTGGAAATTCTTCTAAGTGTGGAGTTTTGGAACTTTAAAATATTCCTCTAAAATCAGCCGAAATACGAATTCCGATTTACTCACCTGTTATCAGGAGAGACCTCAGTGCTGCATCTTTCAGCCCAGTACTGATCCTCAAAAGTAATTTTAACCGTACTTACCAGTAACTTGAATTTCCTTCCATAGGATATCATTGCCTGCTTTTTGCTGAAAAAGTTTCTAAGTGTCGATTTTTGAAACATACAAATATTCCTCTAAAATCAGCCGAAATACGAATTCCGATTTACTCACCTGTTATCAGGAGAGAACCCAGTGCTGCATCTTTTAGCCCAGCACTGACCCTGAAAAGTATTTTTAACCGTACTTACCAGTAACTTATCTTTTCTTCCATAGGAATCCATTGTCTGGTTTTCAGCAGAAAAGTTTCAAAGTGTCGATTTTCACAAACTACAAATATTCCTTAAAAATCGCCTGTATGACTTAAACGCATGTTTTCAACTGTTTACAGGAGATGCACCAGTGCTGGATCCAGGATCCAACACTGAGTAAGAAAAAGTAACGATAACAGTTTTTACCTGCTAAGTGAATTTCCTTCCATAGGATAACATTGGTGATTCTATGAGGAAAAGTTTCTAAGTGTCAACTTTTAAAATACAATAATATTCCTTAAAAATCACGACTGTAACCAAAACGCTTTTACTCAACTGTTTACAGGAGATGTCCCAGGACTGATTCTAGGATCTAGTCCTGTGGTTAGAAAAAGTAATCCATAAAGTAACTAATTGCATTTAACTAGAAATTCACATTGAGCTGAATGTTGCATTGTGTTTGAAATTGTGTTGCCCATTGCAACAACTGTAACTACTGTACTTAAAACTCTATTGCCTATGTGCTAAGTATTTAAACTAAAGTAATTCATTCTGAGAAAGTATTTTTTGTAATGTAATGTATAATGTAATTACAATGTAATTTAAAAAATAAAATATGTAAAAGAAATTGTTTCTAAAAATGTAGTAAATCAGTATGAAAAAAATTAATATAAAAATTAATACATTTAAAAAATGTCATTTAAAAAACCTTTGAAATTCACTGAAAAAACCGTAGGTTTCAGGCACGTTATAGTTACAAATTAGCATTTAAAAAACCTTTGAAATTCAATGAAAAAACCATAGGTTTCAGACACGTTATAGTTAGAAATTAGCATTTAAAAAACCTTTGAAATTCACTGAAAAAACCATAGGTTTTAGGGACAGTTATAGTTACAAATTAGCATTTAAAAAACCTTTGAAACTCACTGAAAAAACCATAGGTTTCAGATATGTTATAGTTACAAATTAGCATTTAAAAAACCTTTGAAATTCACTGAAAAAACCATAGGTCACTGACCATGTCATGAGTGATGTAATATGTGACGTCATCAGCAGTGCATTGCGGGGCGCGAGTTATAGTTAGCTGAACTAACTATAACGGGGGAATTTCACGGGTTTTGTACGAGTGAAATGTCCAACTAACTATAACTGTCCCTAAAACCTATGGTTTTTTCAGTGAATATATATATATATATATATATATATATATATATATGTGTGTGTGTGTGTGCACCACTATGTAGTTATGGTTAGGACCGTGCTTCCATAGGAAATTGATTTTTTTGCTTTGCCAATAACTTTGGCGCTGTTTCACTCCTGCCCTTTCCTATTTGAATAGCCCTGGGGTGGCCCAAGACCCAGGGGGTCACAGCATCATTATTAGTAGGGTAGGCGGCGAGCAGCCCCCCTCCTTGAGCCACTGAATGGCCCCAGGGACCCCATGCCCCAGCAATGCAGTAAATTATATTATTTTTAAAGCGAATGGTGGTGTGCGGACAGTCTACACTTAGGTGTAAATTTCCACTCTGCCATGGTGAAGAGCAAAAAAGAGGACAGTTACACCGACTTGTGTGAGTAAATCTATGCTTGAGCAGATCTATACATGCAAACCTACCTTTGTGAATCAGCTCTGTTTGTAGATAGATAGATAGATAGATAGATAGATAGATAGATTAATAGATAGATAGATAGATAGATAGATAGATAGATAGATAGATGTTAACACGTGTCTGTAAGACGGTTGCTGTTGTTAATTTCTGCTTCCTCCGCAAAGTTCAGCTCATCAAACAGCATACAAATAATGTTGTTAAGTGCGATAGGAATGCTACATGTTTCTTTCACTAGTGTGGCACTGCTGGATTGTGGCTGCTTTTCACGTATGCATGCTCCAAACTCTTTACATTTCTACATTCTAATAAGAGTGAACAGCATAAATTATCCCTAATTCTTGACTCTGTGATGAAGCAGCCATCTGGTCTAATACCACTTTGACAGTGATGTAAGACTGAGCACTCGGCACTTGGTCTGCTGCACAGAAAAGGACATATTTTAAAATGTCAGAATACATCAGAAGCGTAGAAAGGAAAGTTTGCATTTATGAAAATTGATAGTATTGGAGATATATCATGATGCAGATCTAATCATGTTTGCTGGTGTGGGGAATTGAATTAAAAGCTGATTTGAATATTTGTAATTAAGGACGTGTTTTAACATTTTTTCCATTTCATTCTGTTTTTGTGAAACAAGGTGATTTAGCTGAGGTTTTTAATCTCAAAGGGAATATTCTCAGAATAGCATGCTCTCCGCTCTGCTTCCTAACCCTTCCCAAGCACAATTTTTGTCATAAGGAAATAAAGAGGGAAAAAAGGACGTGTAGCATAGCTCAGATGGGTACAAACTGTAAATTATATAGGAAATGGGTGGGTGGTTCAAAGAGCTGTCCTTCCGACAACTTTGGGAATAGATGTGATATTACATTTCCACATTTTTCACAGCATGCTGTGCAAAAAAGAAGGAAATGTATTGCACCCAAAAACATGTATGGTCGTATATTTACTATTTTGTCCTGGAGCATGTATTTAGATATAATTTGTTGACTGTAAATAGTTCACTCCCATTGAATAAAAAGTGTTGACCTGAATGCCCATTACTGATGAGCATGCGTCATTAGATCTGCCGGCATCAGTGACATCAAAGAAAGCATCCCTGGCTATAGCTCACGTGACGTTTTCATAATTGATTACATCTTAGAGCACCTGATGAATAGAAACAAAAAGTACATGACTATATTAGTAGAATTTAAAAGTGCTTATGCCGTAAACAACGTGCTTGTATGTTGATTGTTGTCCAGATTGCCCTCCACATTATTGTTCTGGAGAAGCTCCTCGGCCCGGGGTGTCTAAATCGGCAAAAATCCTATCTATGGCCTTACAGTTGTCGACCAGTTCAACTACTGTCTTCTAATTTCACTAACTTTCAAAAAAAGAAGAAATGTATCTTACCTTTTAGTCTGGATGATAGAATCCACCCAGGGCTTCTACTGGAATCACTTGAGGACGCCTTCTGGGAATAAGGCCCATTTGTGTTTCTGGCCTGAGGAGTCAAGCAGGTTGTCATTTTTCCTCCTCGGATGGCCCTCCTGGAAGCTCCATGCCTGATACTACTCCACAGAGCTGTGTCCATCGACATGCCTGTCCAATTGCATTGTCTCTCCTGCTGTCTTGTGATAAATGGACCACAACTCTGCAGGCCCCAACGTGAATCCCTTTATAGTACTAAAGTCATCCCAAGGACTCATAGTTTCTGGGGTCACAACTGCAGTAAGCTTGAGTTTGGAGGGGGAGATTACTGTTCCTCCTGTGTCCTCCTTGCTCTCATGGGCACTTCAGGTGAAGCTGCAACTGAGCCTGTGTAATCCTGCTGAATATGACTTCATCTACAGATCACCGTGGGTCTGATCTTCACAGTGAGGCATGCCTCCCACCTAGTGTGAATTTCCCGCTCCATGTGTCTAAGAATATACAGAGGGACACATGGTGCATGAGCTGGTCCAATTGACCTAAACTCAGAGTGTCTGATGATGATACACAAAGACTTCTGTTACCTTGCATTGTGCCCGAGCGGGGAGGCTTTGCTGCCCTGGATTGTGCCCGATTTTGACCTGCAGCCGGAGGACGCCTTACTGTGGGGACTTCAGCCCCCAGGGAGCACCAGTCACTGCCCAGCTGCCGCGAGTGAGGGGGAGGCGGGGTCATCGCGCATATAGCGCTGCCTCTACCCCCGCGGCGTGGAGACTTCTGTTACCTTGCATTGTGCCCGAGCGGGGAGGCTTTGCTGCCCTGGATTGTGCCCGATTTTGACCTGCAGCCGGAGGACGCCTTACTGTGGGGACTTCAGCCCCCAGGGAGCACCAGTCACTGCCCAGCTGCCGCGAGTGAGGGGGAGGCGGGGTCATCGCGCATATAGCGCTGCCTCTAATCCCGCTGCGCGAGACGCGCGCGGGACGACGCCCGGACCAAGGGCGGGCCCGTCTGAGCCCGTCCGAGACTGGCAGGGGCTGGGCTGGGCTACTTTATGCTCAACTGTCCCCTTTATTGTATGGTTCTGTCTAGGCTCTCTGTTGTAGTGTTATAATGCCTCCTGTGGGAGCCCGCACACTGAGTAAACGTAAGATAGGAGTGGGAGGGGGGGGGTAGTGGGCACCCTTGATGCCTTCCTGAATAGGGCAGAATCCACGCTGATGCACCAGATTCAACTATCTGGGCGTAGGCTATCTTTAGAACCTCCAATGTTGCTCAATAATGGTAGTCTGGCTCTTTCAACCGGTTCTACTCATACAGATTTACCCTCTGCCCTATCTCCTTTGTCCTTAAATGAGTCCACCTTAGGAACTATTGCCCCCTCACCATTAACCCTATCTAGCCCGGATTCCCGTACAGGCACTACAATGGTTACAACTAGGGGTAAGAAGGCAACTCGGGTTGGAAACGTGGAACCTCCATCCAGGAAAAGGAAAGCCCGAGGCCCACCGAAGGTGATCACCCGGCCAGCGGGGGGGGGGGGGTCAAACGGAAGGCAGCCCTTGGGGGGTGTGGTGGGTGCTGTGAAACATCATCGGCTACCACTAGCGAAAGCCTATCCAGCCGTGCTACTGTCAGCTCACCAATACTTAATGAGGAAATATTCTACACTCGGATAGTGCAGGGAGTCTCCAACCTAATTGATCCTTTGATGTAAAAACTATGTTTGATAGAAGATAGACTCAATAAATTAGAGCAGGGATTATCCCACAGCACCTTAAGCAACTCCAGTGTTCAGCAGGGTGGGGGGGCACTTCCTCTAAGAGGGGCGGGGTGGGTGTGAATTCCAGAGGGTCTGTAACGATTGCATCCAACTCCATTGAAGCTGCTCCTGCAGATAACCATCATATCTCCTTGCAACAGGGTGGTAGCAGCTCAGTGGATGTTCAGCCCGTCCCGAGAGAAACCTGTGTTCGCTCTCCCCAACAATGCCCCGCAGTTGCTTGGCCTGCTTTTAATTTCTTACATCTTCCCCCGGAAGCTACTCCTTACACTATAGTTTTAGGAAATGTTCCAGAATTACCATCGCAAGCACAGGAGGATTGGTCTATTCTGAGAAACAAGGCATTACATCTGCTGTGCTCAAGGACAGGGATCAAAAATCACTTGTTTACCGAATTTAAAATGGCCCGTAGAGTACCATGGGTAGGGAAGTCCCGAAAGTCCCTTAGGGGTGACTGTGTGGTTCTAAGTTTTAGGTCCCCCGACTTGGTCAGGCTTATTCTGGAGAGGGCTGGGGATTTTGTAGTTAGGGACGATATTTCTGTTCTTCCTCTGGGGTACTTTTACCGGCCTGTAGCAAACAATAGATGTTCCATCTGGAGAGGATCAGGACAATTGGTTGGCCAAAACAACTACTCGGTCCCTCTCAACAATCGTTTTGAGGTTTTTTCTTCATTAGAAGATATTGACTGACTTGCTCCAGATGTCTGCTTTGCATCCCCAGGGATAGGTACACCAAGGGGTTATATGGTCATTGGTAACGGCCGCCCAATATGTGACCCACTTGAATCTATTAAATCTTGGGATACCTCATCTGAAGATGAAGTAAAAGGTAACAACTCCGGCCATCTAGGAGGCCATCTAGGAGGTACTTGTAGCTCTTGTAGTTCTAGAGTGGAAGCGAGTATGGTGGAGAGGACGGAAGACAGGGATATTGGCTTTTTAGCTGGATCTCCACTACAAGATAGCCCTCATGGCCTGGAAGTGAGGCCGGCTGTGAGCGCACCTCTCTGCCAACCTTCCCCTGCAGGTTTGTCTCAAGGGCATATAAAGTCCGTTATGGTAGCTGGTTCTTAGAATATAGCAGGGCTCCGGTCCAAGATAGCATCCAGTGACTGGGCAGCTTATATTGAACAGTATGATCTTTGGGCATTCCAGGAGACTTGGTCTATTGACCCAGTCCACTTCCCTGGGTTTTTTAATTTTTCTAAACCTGCACAAGGGGGTCGGAAAGGAAGGCCCATGGGTGGTCTTGCATTTTGGGTAAGACAGCAAATGGGCTATAAGGTGGAGGTGGTCTCTATAGACAGCCCGGATATTCTGGCCCTACGGCTTCGTATGCCTCTCGTACGAGATATTTTAATTATTAATATTTATGCTAGAGGGGTTCCGGGAGGGAGGCGTTCTGACACAGTTGCTCTTCTTGATAGTTTTCTGGACATCCAACGCGGAGGGTGTGACCTGATAATTATGGGTAATTTTAATTGCACCTTTGAACCGCTTGATTTAGAGGATGGTAATTTAAGTATCTACGAAGATTCCCAGTGGAATATCCCGTCCCTTGAATTGAGTCCAATTAAAAAATGGACAGAAGCTGCTTTGCAGCTTAAGGGGCTGTGCCTGGAAAGGGGAGTGCGAGCGGCAAATGGGAGGTCCCAGTCGGACCGGAAGGGTGTGCACACCTTTAACAATGGTATAAGGAGTAGTCGTATTGATTTTATTCTCCTTAATGTAGAATTCTGGCCCGCCCTCCACGATATGACGGTCCAGGAACGCATAGAAAGTGATCATGATCCATTAATCTTGACAATTAAGGTCCCGGGTATATTAAATAGTTCTACAATGGTTACTGTGGATACTGCACCGGAAGTGTTGCTTTCTAATGACACCAGGAGAGTAAGATGGTCCAGGTATATTGAGAATGAAGAGGACCTGGGCAAGATGAAAACTATACTGGCCCATTCAATATCCTGTCTTCAGAGTTGTGATTCTCAGGAGGATATTAACCTTACTGTCCCCCATGTTCACAGAGATCTATTCTCAAATTTAAAAACATTTTTTATAAGGATCAGTAAAAAGAAGGGGAAGACAGGGATAAAATCAGAAACCTGGTATAATAAAAGCTGTAGAGAGGCATACCGATCACTGACTAGGGCTATTAGATCTAAAGACATGGGAGAGGTTAAACTCGCCAGGGCAAGGTATAAAGCAACTCAAGCAGCAGCTAAAAAGGAATGGGATGACACTCGCTGGGCTGAGTTGCTTACTGCCAGCCGTGAGAAAGATATGGTAAAATTCTGGCAGTTAGTAAAGTGGGGGAGTGGTCATGCACCCCAGACACCTGTTAACTATGTCCCGTCTGAACATTGGGCCTCTTATTATAAGGCCCAGTTCTCTGCTTCTAACAGCATATCGGCCCATTTTCAAATCCCGTCATTGACACCCACCCTTTTATTTAATGAATCTGAGGTTGAGTCTGTCCTCTCTTTAATTCCGAGAGGAAGGGCCCCGGGTCCTGATTTAGTCCCAGCGGATCTGTATGTCTATGATAAGGCTAATTGGGTTGTTTATATTACTTATCTCGCTAATGCCATTGCCAGTGGTGCTTGTATTCCTGACACCTGGTCTGGGGCAGCCATAATACCTGTATATAAAAAGGGGGATCGCGCCCTACCTGGCAACTATAGACCAATTAGTCTTATTGATTCCATCCAAAAAATAGTTGCCAGGTTGGTTTTGCGCCGTTTCCAGCTGTGGATAGAGGAGTTCGAGATTCTATCACCACTGCAGGCAGGTTTCCGCCCCTATACTAGCACTATAGACCAGGTGCTCAGGTTTGTGATGATATATTGGCGAGTAGTAATTATAGGAGGGGGCACACTATATGCAGCTTTCATTGACCTAAAGTCCGTTTTCGACTTGGTTCCCCGAAATAAAATGTGGAGAGCATTCATGGACATGGGGATGCCTTTGGAGTTATTGGCAATGATAGTTAAACTACACGCCTCAAATTATGCACAAGTGCGTTGGGGCACACTAGGTGAAGTTACAGATAGATTTCCCGTTTTAAAGGGTGTGCGCCAAGGATGTGTTCTAGCTCCTACCCTGTTTTCCTTATTTATTAACAGGGTTGTCCAGTATTATTCCACATGTCCCACTGATGCTCCGACCTTGGCGGGCTTAAAGATCCCCCTACTCATGTTCGCGGACGACACCTTGATTTTATCTAAGACTCAAGCGGGGCTACAGGCCGCCCTGTCCCGGTTCGAGGAGTTCTGTCGCGACCAAGAGTTGGAGGTCAATGTAGACAAGACTAACCCTGGGCAAAGCACTACGCTACGCTCGCGTAGTTTGCGAAGTTTGCGCTACTTCGCACAACGCGAATTGCACGTAGCACAGTGCAAACACGCGTAGCGTAGTGCAGCGGTCATTTTTTGCTTGCTCGCGGTCCTCAACGTCAAGTTGGCGACCGCAAGCAAGCAAAATGACATCCCGGCGAGACTTTTTCCTCGTTCGCGATCAGCAACATCAAGTTGCTGATCGCGAGCGTGGAAAATAAACCTCCCGGTGAGATTCTCAACGCGGGGAGGTCAGGTTTCTCATTGCGAGTGGTCGCGTATGCTCGCAACCGCTCGCGATGAGAAATTACCAATCCGCGTTGAGAAAGCTGCCGCTCGAGTAAAAATCTACTCGAGCGGAAGTAAAAGACAGCTCGCACTGTGCAAGATGCCGTTTTCAATGATTGCACAGTGTGGACAAGCATCCGGCACTGTGCAATCATTGCGAACAGTGCACTACGCAGTTCGCGTAGTGCTACGCGTAGCTCGCGTAGTGCGAACTGCACTTTGCGTAGCTTCGCGTAGCGCTACTTCGCGAACTACGCCCAGGCTTAGACAAGACAAAGTTCATGGTCCTTCATACGTATAAAGATATAAAGGGCAAAGTGACCATGAACAGTGTCCTCTTAGAACAGACCGAAATATTTACTTACTTGGGGATAACCCTAAATAGGAAGTTAAAATGGAAGCCACAGATTGACATGCTAGCTTTAAAACATGCCCAGTTGGCAGGGGCGCTTACAAAAGAGCACAGGCTCTCCTTCACCAAGCCAATTGCCCCAGCCCTCCAGATATATAATTCCAAAGTTGCTAGTGCAATTCTGTATGGCGCCGAACTTTGGGGTAACGGGATATTTCCCCCTTGGTGATTGCCCAGAACAAATTTGTCAGGGCCCTAACGGGTCTGCCACAATCCACTCCATTGCTGCCCTTATTCCTGGACCTAGGCTGTCTATGTATAGAGGACTTGGCTCGATTTAGGCCCATAGCTCTTTGGAGAAGACTCTGGGTTACTCCCGAGCTCTCCCTGTATGCCAAAGCCCTGCTGGATTTCAGGAGGGTAGGGTGCCTAGGTAAGATCAAATGGCTTCAGCATATAAAACATACTTTGACCGAAATGGGGATGTGCACCCTGTGGGATAATCCAGAAGTCAACCCCTTTCTGTCAAAAAAGGAGTTTAAGGCAGTTTATCTGGACCTGGTGAAAATGAAGCGTTTTTCTTCTATTATGAGGCCTACCCTGTCTAGGAACTTCCTGACGATTAAACACGAGAGTGGTTTTGAACCCTATTGGGATATCATTTCGAAACCACTTGACAGGAAGTTATACCATCAGTTTAGGGTAGGATCCCTCCCGATTAAAACTTTTACTAGTAGATGGCATTCTCTAACGTCAGAAATGTGTCCCCTATGTTTAGCACAGTCTGAATCAATCGCTCATATTTTATTTGTATGCCCGGCCTATAGGTCACCTAGGAAGAAATGGCTCAAGCCAATCAGTGCAAATTTGGGTACAAAATCGGCCATGGTGGCCCTAAGGATTCTGCAGACATGTACTCAGGATTATATTGTTGTTGCCATGGCAAAATTCTTGAGCTGGGCATAGGCCATTCGGGCGAAAAAATTAAGGGAACTATAATCTGAGCCAACCCTATTTTTTACCAACTTGAGGGATGAGTGTGAGGCGATTATGCCCCTCTGCTGATGGTTGACCTAGGGTCTAGCGATTTTGTTGTAGACCGGGGCAGTTGTATGCCCAAAACACTGGTTAGGTGTTTTGATACCCTAAATGTTATTGTATCCACAAACCACCGCTGGGTCGACCGATGTATCAGTGCATAATTTCTTGTACCTTCCCTTGTGGTCTTTTTATATTATGGTAGTGTTCTGTTGATCTTAGTCTTTTTTAAATTTGCATTTTTATATTGTTTTAATTTTTAACTGACTGTATTGTCTTTTATGATTTTATAATCGAAATAAAGACTAACTGAACTGAACTGATACACAAAGCTACGAAGCAACACTTTTTCCTTAATCACATTGTTCAGAAGTCAAAGTTGGCCAGATTTGTCCATGAGCAGCCTCTCATGTGTGAATTGGCACTGCTGAGCTTCTGCCCAGGGTCTCTTGGGATGGCAACTCAGCGGAAGAGTTGGCCTACTTCTGCACAGCCTTATTGGGATAACAAGAGTACTCCTGCTATAGACCAACATTTGAATGCTGGATTGTCGCCTGTTGTAAGGTCTTTACTAAGACTGTACCATCAGTATAAAGTATTCCTTTCCCTTCTTTCCATTGTTCCTTTGTTCCTTTATTCCCCCCTCACCTGTTAACCACTATTGAATGTTCCTTACGGTTGCTGGGCTTGGGATTCAGTTAACATTCCGACTGGCACTTGTGTCTTGACTGAAGAGTTGATGGTGTGTTAAAAAATCCACTGAAAACCACGCAGCGACAAGTGTAGATCCTGCAAGAGTGCTGTGTGGTGAGAGGAATTATTTTAGCCAGTGCACAATGATGGAAATGTCGGCTACAGTGTTCGGATTTTCTTTATTTAAGAGCGCCGCTTTGTGCGAAGATTTGAATCGGAGCGTGTGCACTGAAGTGCAGTGCTGTGTGAGGGTATTTCTAAGTTTGCTTTAATTTAACCATTAATTAGTCGCCATGCCGCAGTGTTAAAATATTACTAAAGTGATTGTACGGTTAATGGCAGACATCAGTATGAGACAAGGCGGCAAGTGTTAAGGCATTGGGTGCCATCAATTTGGTGAACTCAACCGTTCCATTGCAAGGGGCAAGTGCTTAACGTAAATACAACTGTTTACTTTGAGTCTCAACTAATAGTGACTGCTGCACGTTGAAATGTATTACTAGTGAGCGCCTATGTCAATTGTGTAATTATACATGCTGCACTGAAGGAAAGGGTGAGCGCTGAGGCCCTATGTGCGACTCCACAGGCAGACTAGAATTCTTAACATTCCATGGCGAGTGCCGCCTGAGGAAGTATTCTAAAAGACGTGCGGCCTATGCACAACATTTTAAGGTCATAACAGCAGCACAGCCAAAAAAAACACTAAAAGTAACCATTTCAGGGCAAACCAATATAAGTTCTGTGTTCGGAATACTTACGGGGGAACTGCAGTGAATCCCGGTGGAAATCAACTCTCAAAGGTATTGTGGAGAAATCCTGGCAGATTCTTTGGTTGCATATGCCTGGTGTGAATCAGGGCGGTTTCCCTGTTGCGCATGCCCCTATTGTATGAAGTTGGTCCTACAACCTTCTCTGTGGAAATTAAAAGAGGACTACAAGTGTACAGCAAGGAGGAACCTTTGAAACAAACAAGCATTCGTAGCAATAGTATAACTGTGTGATAAATGAAGGTGTTTTTGTGAGTTCCCAAATTTAATGAATGTAACACAAACATTGTATAAGTGATTTTATAGTAATATAATAATCTCATTTATTATTTAAAGGAAATTTTACAGTTATACTGTGGCAGCAGCAAGTATGTCCCAGCCCCCACCTTTTATAAACGAAGCGGGAGAAACAGTCCTACCTTGGAAACATGGGACTAAACTGCTTGAATCCTACTTAAATGCATTAGGGGGTGAAACGTTTACGCCATTAAGGAAACAGCATATATTGCTACATAATTTGGGAAGGAAAATAGATGAAGACTTAACTCAATCGGAAGAGGATGGAGAAGAGGAGAAGGATGAAGATCAAGTGGATGTTATCAAGTTGCTTTCAACAAACTGAAAGATTATTTTGGAAAAAGGATAAATGTAGTCCCAGAAAGACACAACTACTTAATGAGCGTTCAGTGCAAGGCTGAAAAAGTAACAACATATATTGCGGCTCTTAATGGTTTGTCAAACACATGTGACTTTGATTCTTTAACAGGTTCATTGATTCGTGATCAGTTGATCAGGTGTACCAACAATCCTAAAGTACAGGAGAAACTCCTTGACCTAAAATAGTCTATTGATGTGGCAGTAGAGATAGAGCATACAGCAGAATGCATAAAGGAAATGAGAGCAAATACTGACTGGCAATCCACATCCCCTCCTGAGGTCAATGTTATTAAGAAAGTTAGTAGTACATCAGCATTTAAATCAGATGAATCCTACAAACAAAATGCTAGAAAAAGCGAGGATTTTTATAAGCAAACAAAAGTGAATGAGAGAACCAAGTGTTTTCATTGTGGAAGTATCCATCATCTTGCAAATTTTGTACATTGCCAAGGCAGAACGTCTATATGTAGAAAATGTGGGAAGAAAGGGCGCTTTGCTAGAGTTTGTAGGAAGACACAGTACAATTAAGTATATATGGTAGAGCATAACAGTCAAGAAGAAAATACTTTTGTTTTTCAGGTGATCAAGGAGAACAAGGAAGTGAACTCTCCATCTTGTGAAATATTTCTGGAAAACAAGCCGGTAACAGTATTTGTTGATTCTGGTTCTTCATATACATAGATTTGACGAATGCAATTGAGCATTTAGAATGCTCGGAGTGGCTAGCTCCAATTGTAATTGCTCGCAAAGCTACTATAGGCCGAATTAGACTGTGTAGATCTCAGGAACATCAATGACAAGATCTGGGTTGATCAACACCCATTACCCAGGATCCACAAAATCCTTACTCTAATTGACAAAGCATCCAATTTCACTGTATTAGACCTATCATCAAGCAGAATTAGAACTGCCTTCAAGACATTTGACTTAATTCGTAACCCCGTTAGCAGCATTCCAGTACAAATGAATACCTTTTGGTCTGGCTTCAGCTGCGGCTGCATTCCATCTCATAATGTAACACATGCTACAACACATTCCCAAAACCATCTGCTTCCAAGATGACATATTAATGTTTGACACCACCATTGAAGAGAATGACAACACTCTCAGAACGGTTTTAAAAACTGTCGCATTGGGGTAACCTCTATGCAATACTTAGGCCACACTATGTCAAGGAAATGTATAAAACTTAAAATTGATTTAGTTGAATCAGTAAGAAAGGCAACAGTACCTGCCGCAAAGATTATGTGAAATCCTTCCTAGGACTTGCCGAATTTTACTCGAAGTTTGTAGCAGGTTTTGCAAAGATAGTGGATCCCCTACGTAACCAACTTAAGAAAAATACTACATTTCAGTGGGATGGAAGTTATCAAAAAGCTTTTGAAAATGTAAAGACTGCTATTACTAATGCTCCACCATTGGGATGGCTTGACCCCAACATAACTACTTATTTAACTACTGATGCCAGTGATAAGGGGTTAGGAGCCATGCTCACACAGAAAGAAAATGGTACAGAACACATAATCGCATTTGCGTATAGAGCTCTTAAGGTGGCCGAGTGCAAGTATTCAGTGGTGGAAAAAGAAGTGTTGGCCTGCTATTGGATGATCAAACTTTTAAAACAAAATTGTCGGGGATTTCGTTCACCATCAGATCAGACCACAAGCCCCTAGTTTATGCATTTACAACTAGAGGATCTGAGAGAACCACACTCAGAATTTCTTGGTGGGTGCTAGGACTGGATAGGTACAATTTTAAGGTACAATACTTACCAGGATCATAAAACAGTGTAGCAGACTACCTCTCCAGGACTCCCCTTGAGGAGCCAGGTGAGGAAATAGAAGATATCCCAAAGGATACTGTATTAGAAATTTCACTGTCTAGCCTAGGGTGTGATGAGTGGGAACAAAGCATGAAAACCAATTAAGAAATTAAGGCTCTTTTTCCCTACATCCATAATGGTTGGCCTACACATAAAAACAAACTACCAGAGAGCTTGAGTGATTATTGGGAAGTGAGGATGGAGTTAAGTGATTCAGGAAAGTGTATTTGAGGAGGGGAGAAAATTGCGCCTCCCCAATCTATAAGAGAGAAAATTGCACACCTAGCCCATGAAAGGCACTTAGGGCGTAGTTTAAGAACAAGATAAGAAATGAGTATTGGTGGCCTCACATGGACACAATGGTTGAAGAACTGGTAAAAATCTGTACTGACTGTGCCAACAGTGATAAATTATTAAGTGCACATAAACCCCCTCTCTCCGCAGTAAAGGTTCTGGACAAACCATGGACCCAGTTAGCCCTTGATATAATTGGACCACTGAATTACAGGTCACTAAGTGAACGCTTTATACTGGTGCTAGTTGACTACCACACACGTTGGTAACCAAGTGTGCTCATCACATTACTACAAACATTCTCATAAAAGTGTTGGTAGATGCATTTGTTGATGCAGGGGTCCCAGAAACATTCATAAATGATAATGGAGTACAATTCACTTCCCATCAGATGCAAGAATTTTTCAACGAACTATCCATTAAGCACATGAAGATGGCTCTTTATTGTCCCAGGGCAAATGGATTGGTAGAGCGCATGAACCGCTTGATCAAAGAGTGCATGCAGAGAGCAGAAACTAAACAGGTTCCCATAGCTAAAGCCCTGCAAGAAAGCATATGGGCATATCATACCACCACTAACATAAGTACCAGGGCATCACCATTTGTCTCTCTTAAAGGAAGACAACCCAAAACTAAGATATCTGCTAATTGGCTTAAAGATGAGAAACGGGTGGTGATCTCCAGGGAACATGTTATGGGTAGGATTCAAACTCACCAGGTCAAGTACAAACATGACAGTAGAAACTGTATGAGGGAATCAATTTTCAAGAAGGAAGATTGGGTAAAGATCAAGATACCTGAAGGGATAACTAAAGGGAATAGTCACTTCTCTAAACCCATGAGGGTAACATGGATGAGGAAGAAAGTCATCACACTGGAGAACGGACAAACCTGGGGGATCTACAAGGTCTCTAGATTTACACATGTTTCTGATTCACACTAACATATACAAGAGAACCCTGAACAGAGAAAACAAACCTCTAAGGTAGTAAGAGTAAATAGAGGAAGAAAGGTACCAGTGTGGCACAAAGATTTTCAAATGTATGAATGCTGTGTTCACGTCCTTGTATCCTCTTTTTCCCTTTTTAATGTGTACATAGTCAACTAGGGTACCGGTGTGGCACAAAGATTTCAAAAGGAATTAATGCCGTTTTCAAGTCCTTTTAGTCCTATTTTTTCCCTTTTCTCAGTGTACATAGTCAACTATTCTTCCACTTGGTTAAATAAGGAGATGCGTTGTTAGGTCTTTGCTAAGACTGTATCATTGGTATAAAGTATTCCTTTCCCTTCATTTCCATTGTTTCTTTATTCCATTTTCCCCCTTACCTGTTAACCACTATGGAATGTTCCTTACAGTTGCTGGGCTTTGAATTCAGTTAACATTCCAACTGGCACTTGTGTCTTGACTGAAGAGTTGATGGTGTGTTAATAAACCCACTAAGAACCATGCAGCCTTCTCTGTGTCTTTGTGACATCGCCCATTTGAAGACCTCATTGAAAGGTCTCCAATACATAAAAAATGACTTTAATTTTCATGCAAGGCCTTCTTGAAGGTCCCACTGGGTCACACACTTTGTTTCACTCAAGAGATCAGGTAACAAAATCTTGAATATAAACAAAAAGACTGGTGTTCAATTGTCAAGAGGAACTTTAAATAGGAATTGCTAGAACACTAAAATTTTACTGTAACAGTTGTAAGCAATGTTCTTTTGTCTCCAAAGGCTACATTGTAAATAAATATTGCTTTCTATTCTCTGTTTTGTCAGACCAGAGCAGATGACAACATAAACAGAAACTTCCTGCACTGAGTTGAGTCAATAAACAGATTTACCCTTCACAACTGAACATGTACTGAATGTAATTGGCGTTTATTTCATGATCTATCAAAGCGTCAAAAGTGTGTAAAAGAGTCGTTATGTGCTTCATAGGCAGTTGTTCATCTCCTCAACGCTAATGACCAGAACTCAAACTTGTGTTTTTGTTTTTTGCACTTTTCATATTGATGCGTAATTTTGTATGATTTATCTGAAATTTAGTGTAATTACGTGAATGCAAATTACACGTTACATATATGAGAAGTTTATTATTTACTACCATGAGTACTATTTAATCAAGCAAAAGAATCCTCCTCCTAAGGGGCCTCTAAACTACTAAAAAAAGAGGGATCCCACTCATTCACAATCCCTTACCCTACCTAACTGTCCAAAAATCTTGCTGCATTGCATTCTCGGGGAGTCTCCAGAGACACTCACAACAGAGCTATAGTACTGCACAAAAAGGGCAACAAAGGAACAACCTGCTGCTCTTTACTTATGACACTTCACTCTGGGCCAGAGAGAAGTCTCCAAATCAAAATCCGTACAAATCTCTTAGTATGCCAATATTCCATATGTCAAGACACTGACAATATCAACCTAGTCCTCATGCAAGGCAGTAATGTCCCTCAAAAAACTCATTATGTAACGATCAAAAGGTAAGGATCCAAGCATCAGAGACCAATATAAAACATTTTGATTCACTTTCAAATGCCACCAATTATCAGGAAAGAATTAGCACTTAGGAAATGCCCCCAACCAAAATGTAACCTATCAGGCCCAATTGGAGATTTAATGTGCACCTACCCTCTAATCCCAAGAGAGCCACAACCATAACAATGTCATCCTACATACTGTCTCACTTACTCTCCTCCATCCTAAACTCTCAAAGATCCCATTTCCTCTCCCAGGTAGCAGCATCCTAACTCCAGATGTTTCTTTGGCTGTTGCAAAAACAAAAAAATGCCAGTGGACTCAATGGTACATCCCTACATACCTTAATCATCTCCCATGCCAAGCAGCACTATACACATCATCAAGCACACATCAAAGTTCCCTAAAAAGACTTAACACTCCCTCAAATCTCTTGTCACTGACTCGCTTTCAAACAGACATTTTTCCCATCTGAATGAGTTTCCTGTTTTCCAACCTACCAAACACTCAAACTATTTTAGCTGCATTCAGGCATTCAATAAAACTGTCAGTTCTCACTGCTATTGCCAACTCTCCCAAACCTCAAGTGTGGTCCATACAACAAAACAAAAAAATACTCTATACATACTCTCTTCCACATTCTCCTCTAAAGACATCAAAGTACTACTTGAATATCAAGATCTGATAACAAAATGTTTCCTGCAGATCTTTTTTACATCTTGATCACAATGAATTACAGAAGACTTGTGTCTCAATCCATCAACAATGCTTCCGATAATGTTAATCCCCTTGAGATACCAATATCATGCACGGTAACCACAAATACTGTCCATTACTCCTTCAGATGCCTTCTGCACAACTGTCACTCTAGTACAAAACATTCCCTAGGAATTGCAGATCTGATTCTCAGCAATACTTTCAACTTATAATTCGTAACAGAAACCAGGCTAAGTAATTCTTCACAGGTGGCAATCGACATCCTCATTACCTTAGGTAATTGAACATTTCAATACAATCAAGAAGGTAAAATGTGAGGTGTAGGACTCATTCACAAAAATGTGATTACATTCAAAGTCTTAAAATGTGAACAAGTCTTTATCTACCAGTGGATGTCAGTGGTAATGAAATCTACAGACATAAAGCCCCCCAAATTTCACATACTTTTTCAGCCCAGTAAGATAATATTATCCTTGTTAAACAACTGATAGAACTCAATGTAGAAAAGAAAATGTATTCTTCCTAGGGGATGTCGATCTGCTCTGTGGAGCCACATTGACAAGGCTGTTTCTCGACTATCTCACTTCCTACTTAACATTGAACTTTTTCATATGTGCTCTTCACCAATCCATATGTGGGACTCACTTGTAGATTAGCTAATTCCCAACAATGGCATCCTGAAAATGGCGATCGCCTAGAGGTTTAGTTGGATCAGCACTTGAGCACTTTCTGTCTCCTCTTTTTATCTATAGTAGTGACCTGTGGTCAACCAAAATGACCCAAACAATGAGCAAGAAACTGCACAAGTATTTAGAGGATCACTCTCACAGCGTACGTCCGTACCAACCTTCAGATCACAGTGGAACTGAAGGTAAACTCATCCCAGCCACTACAATGAAGCAATGTCTGACGTCAGCATAACAACACCTCATAAACTGAATAGAAAAAAGTCAAGTAATGCAACAAAGGTCTTTCAAAGAAAGAATATTGCTCAAAGCATTTGAATACAGATGATGGCAAAATCTCTCCCAGGAGAGGTCTGAAACTTACATTAGTGACTGTTAACAAAAACTGGCTCAGTTAAGAACTGTTTAATTGAGACTGTCAAACAAAACATGAAACCGTCTGTGCCACCTGTTCTCCACAGCACAAATAAGCAAATATTGGCAAACTCAAGAGATCTCACACGCGAAATGGTTTGGCTTGCCAATTATCATTTTTTCCCCAGTGGCCACAGTGCATGTGCCCACAAAGACAGTGGCCATCTTGGAAAGATATTTTGTTTTAAGAAAAGCATATCAAGATAGCTGCTGCACAAGCATGCATGCAAATTGGTTTCCATGCACTTATGCCAAGGCAAGAGCAGCCTTCTTGGAATCTTTTTGATTCATAGAAGGCTGGACATCAATGAAGCTACAGACTGTGAAAAGAGCATGTGAGGTTTGGTGCAGAAGCAGGCACTGGAGCACCTAATAATTTACAAAGAGATTGGAAAGTGAAAGAAAGGGGAGAGGAGAAGGAGAGAGAATCCCTCGTGCACTACAGTGCAAGTTCTGGTTTCAGCAGTGGAAAGATATAACTCCTCTAATCAAAACACAGTGACAGGGAAATTCTCCTTAGGTGCGACAAACACAAGAATAGAGGAGAAAGCCATTGAATCATGAGGAACGGTCAGACACAAAGCCCACTATAATTTAAAATTGCATACAATAGGTCTGCTTGCAGGACTTTAAATGTTATCCCAATTCTTTGAGGAGAATTTAACAGTATTGAAATGTCCTCCCATCCAATTGTAAAATTATAGTTCAAAATGCCACACTGCTGAAATTATCCGGCTTCTGTCCATCCTTTAGAATTTTACACAATGGTATGTTATGTTATGTGCATTTGTAAAGTGCACTATCACCTGTGAAGCTAAAACATTCAATCACAAAGCTCAAACCTCCTTCCATTTCTGGGCCACTATCTCCATAATTTTCTGAAAGACATCAACTCCATTTTTGTTCTAATGAACTAATGTGAAAAACACCTCCTTACATCTTGGGACACCACTAGGTTGCTTAAAAATAGGCCAGATGCACCTGTATTAGAAGGTAGGGACAGACACAGAAGATCTAAACAACTTCTGCATAGTTTCTAACCTTCCATTACAAGCCAAATCTCTGGAAAGCTGTGTGAAAATCCAACTTTCAATTAGGTTTCAAGCCTGGGAACAGAATAAAGACTGAACATCTTCGAACATTCAACAATGCAATACACATCCTTGACAAAATGACTGCCTCCTAATTCTTCTTCATGTGTCAGCAGTATTTGACAGGGTTTATAACTCATCTTTCATTAAAATAAATTGAATAATGCATGAGGTTGAGCGGAACAATAGTCAGATGTGTCTCCTATCTAAAGAATTGCTTGCACTATGCAAAAATGTCCGCTGCTCCTTTGCATCTACCTCAGGGGGTTTTGTAAGGCTTCATCCAAATACTCTTTAACCTGTACAATGAATTGCTAGGTACACTCTTGAAACTCTCTAAATGCTCCTATCATGTGTACCTTGATAACACTCACTTGCACATGAAGATCTCCTCGCCAATAGTCATTGCATGCCTTGCCTAGGTAGTCACCAGTAACCAGTTCTGGATATCTGTCCAACATCTTAACAGAGCTGTGCAAAAAGAGAATTCCTCATCCTCTCCTACTCCCACCCACAATGCCCTATTCGCAATCAAACCTTGCTCCGCATACTCAACATGCTGATTGCAAGCTTACTATCAACAACTTTGACAAAATAATGAGATTTATGCTAAACACAACCCTGAACCTCCAGCCCAGACTCTGTAGTTGGGTCAAACCTTTTTAGGCATGAGGAGGACTCTAAATTAGTGATACACTAACTAGTGCTTTCTACGATTTGATTTTGGGAGCACCTTACCGACAGTCATCCCTAGTCCCAGGGATGCAGCTGCAAAGTTGATATCATGAACCAGAAGGTTTGACTGAATCATCACTATCCTGATATGCCTCAAATGGCTTCCTGCTGAAACCAGTGAAATATGAAAGCTGGTGTGCAAAGTGCCTCCAATTTTAAATGCTAAACTCTCTCAATACCTGGCCTGTAAAAAAACTATATCAAGAGAAGCCAATTCCTTCTGAATTTAAGACAAAATATTGTGTTGAAGAAAAGAAGAACACTTATACAAGCTTTCCCAGGGAGTCCACCACTTTAAAGAGTACTTGAAATAGCTTTCATTCCAAAAATACTAAATTCCTTGTGTGTTCTGGTGGACTGGATGATCCAGTGATGTCTTAAATCACCTTCCTAATCATTGGTGATGTATGTTGTAAGTGCTATTTTCCACTGATGCCGTACAAATGTATATAATACGTTCTGGGTTTTTATGCTAGGATCAGGCCCAATGTTTGTTTTATTCATTGCAGCTATATATCTATATATCTGTATATCTGTATCTATGTATATATATATATGATCAAGGCCTGTGATGGCCGAAACGTGTCATGGCGGCAAAGCTGAACTTTTAAAAATAAATTAATGTCACCAAGGAAGTGGAGTCCGTTCCTGTTTTGTTCCAAGCATTCAAGGAGCTTTAAGAACAAGGTTATGCGTGATATATATATATATATACATATATGTTAAATGTTATGTTAAAGCTGAATTTATAAAGCGCACGTACACCGGGGAGGTTTCATGGCGCTAATTCGGTTGAGATCCAAGCCCTAGAGAAAGGTTCAGAAGGCCTATCGGAAGAGCCAAGTTTTTAAAAGACTTCTGAAGCCAAGAAGATTGGTACAAAGACGGATTTCGAAGGGGAGAGAGTTCCAGAATGTAGGGGCCAGGATAGAGAACCTGGCACCACCAGTACGCTTTAGTCTGAAATGGGGGGTCAGTAATAGATTTTTGTGAGCTGAACGAAGATTTCGTGTAGGAGCATATTTGTTAATCATATTGTTGACAAATTTCGGGCTCCTTCCGTTAAGTGACTTAAAGATAAGACATCCGATCTTGAAAGCACACCGCTGAACTACCGGAAGCCAGTGCAATTGCTTCAGGAGAGGAGTGATATGCTGATGCCTGGGATGGTGGACAAGCAGACGCGCAGCCTGATTTTGTATTATCTGTAGACGTTTGGAAAGATAGAGAGGGATGCCAAAGTATAATGAATTGGCATAATCGTCATGGGACATGACCATGGCGATAATCACCTGAATCCGGGCGTCATAAGTAAGGAATCTACAGATCTTTTTTATTTTGCGGAGTTGAAAAAAGCAAGTGGAGATCACTGAGTTGATCTGAGGCTTCAGAGTAAGGTCCTGACTAATAACCACTCCAAGGCTTTTAGCCGAGCTAGACGGGACGGGGGGCTGACCCAGCTCCCTAGGCCAGAAGTGGGGTCCCCATGGGTTCCTAGCGGTACCACCTGTTAAAACCAGCTCCGTCTTGTCCGGATTAAGTTTTAGATGATTCTTGTTCATCCATTGAATGATGAACAGAATAGTGGCTTGAAAAGCATGAACCGACTCCGGGGAGGTACTGATGGAAAAGATGAGTTGGAAATCGTCTGCATATTTAAAGGTACAGACTTTGCGCTCCTTCAAGGCACGGACAAGAGGGAGGAGGTAGAGATTGAACAACAGGGGAGAGAGGGAAAAGCCCTGAGGGACTCCGCAAGAAATTTTAACTCTAGGGGCAGTAAACTGGGCAGTACAAACCGCCTGGGAGCGGTTTTCCAGAAAGGAACTGATCCAGCTTAGAGCGGGACCCGAGATTCCTGCGTCCCTCACACGGTCGACCAGGAGGGAATGGTCGACCGTGTCGAAGGCAGCGGAAAGGTCAAGCAAAACAAGGGCCTGTGGGGAGCCATTATCAACCTCACTGCGAAGAGTATCCAATACTGTGAGGATTACCGCCTCGGTAGAGTGCGCTGGGCGAAAGCCCGCTTGATGGGAATCAAGGAATTCAGATTCCTCCAAGAAGTCTGTGAGGCAACCTGTGACATAGGCTTCCAAGATCTTAGCCAAATAAGGGAGAAGGGAAATTGGGCGATAGTTTGTCAAAGTTAGCGGATCAGATCCCACCTTCTTTAAAAGGGGGACAACAATTGCCTCTTTAAAGGTTGCAGGGACAGTGCCTTGGGACAGAGACTCATTTAAGAGATTAAGAGCAGGACTAGGAAGGGTAGTAAAAATTTCCTTCAAAATACTAGGAGGGCAACAGTCAGTGGGAGAGCCCGATTTGACTTATGAAAGAAGATTTATGAAAGTGTGCTCACATATTGCAGGGAAGCGCGTGAAAGTGCTATGATTAAGAATAGGGTGAGGATTAAAGTCCAGGTTTTGACAGACCGGAATACTGGACTTGATTTTGTTGATTTTGTCAATGAAAAAAAGATTCAGTGCATTGCAAAAGGTCTGTGATGGGGAGGCTTACACAAAAATCTGTCGGGGTTAGATAGCTCATTCACAATATGAAAGATCTCCTTTGAGCGATTAGTTGCCGACAAAATTTTAGATGAAAAATGCGCCGCTTTGGCAGTTAAAATAGATTTTTTATAAGTTTTCAAAGAGTTTAAATAGACTTGTTTGTCTTCGGGTTTGTAGTTGCTTCAATATACATGCATCAACTCGTTAAGCGCTCCAACTTAACCTCCAGGAAAAAACTAGCGTAGACCCAAGTATCGTGCTGTGTTTTATTTTATTGCCAGTCTGCCATGACGCGTTTCAGGCGATCCCGCCCTTGATCACATGACACAGCTTAGACATTCACCCCGCTATTTAAAGTGCTAGTGCAAGTGACATCACAATGGACATAGAAAACATATTCATTTTCAATTGAAGCGTCCCACCTAATATACACATAAATGTTACATCACTGTCACCATATTTTTTCTATATAAATATATGAAAAAATCTTTGGATGTAAAGTGGACACCACAAATCAATATTGGATAATTGTCATAATAAATATATAAATACATTAATCATGATGGCTTAAATGCCTTTAGATTATCCTGAAAACATTCCAATCCAATTGTGAACCTTAAATTAATATAGTGTCAACCCAAAACCTATACAATGTGTAGAAAACAAAAAAATTTAAATATCTGGTTCCAGCCTTAAGATACTAAATCAACCACTAGTAGTGAATACTACTGTAATCATGTTATCTTGTATCTCTATGCCCAAGATGAGATGTTCCTGTAAAATACTCATGGTCCCATCTGTAGGCAAGTACTAAAGTGCTAAAGTGAGACTGAAAGTGCAGCAGTGCTTAGGACTCCATATTTTCGTCACTATTTCATATATACTTATTAATTTATAGTTGATCCCCAATAGACTCATAAATACATAATAACAAGTATAAAATATACTGTCCATATAAATATGATATCTAAAATTCAACTATAAAAATATATATACACATAAATATATAAAATCGTGTACAAAAACCATAAAAAGTCCTAAAAAAATCTCTCATTTAGTATATTCTGATCATTAAGAGGAATTTTCAAATCATTTGTTTCAGGCCTCGAGTTCCATCTTATATATCTTAAATACCATTTCTCTTTCAAATTGTTTCCATCTAATTGCAATCAAGAACCTTGGTCATACATATTCATAAAAATTCATAAAAATTCATAAAAATGTGCACAAGTCTTCACTAGCGTTCAGACCTCCAGGTTGTTTGGAATCAAACTGTAAGATAAAGCTGGTTTCTAAACGTCTAAGTTTTGATTCCCTGTCTCCACCTCTTTTCTGTGGTGGTACGGCCTCTATCACATAGTACTTGAGATACTTTGGATTGCTATTGTGGCAGATTTTAAAGTGTCTAGCCACTGGATAGCCGGCATCATTATTATTGATGGCGCGGATATGTTGCAGGATCCTTTTGTGTACAGCTAATTTAGTGCTGCCAACATATTTAAGATTACAGCTGCAGGACAGAACATATACCGCAAATTCTGTTTTGCAAGTAAGGTGTTGCCCTATATCTTGTACTTTGGCATTAAACGCAGTTGTATATGACTTGGTATTAATGCCATGTTGGCAAGCCTTGCATGTAGCACATTTAAAGAATCCTTTTCTAGCTGCGAGCCACATATTTTTGCCCGGCTCTTCAATATTACTTCTTACCAGCATACTGCCCATGCTGTTGGTTTTTCTGAATGTAACAGCTGGATTTGATGGTAAAAATTTGCCAATCACCGGGTCATCCCTCACAATGGGCCAATTGCGTCTAACAATCGCCCAGATTTGTTTTTCTTGTCGGGAAAAGGACAGAATGAGTCTGATGGATTGTTGGGCCTCATCTTGTTTACTGTAGGTTTCACCGCTAGTTCGTTTTTTATATTGCAACAAATCATCTCGCGCCTGTTCTTTAGATTTCGCTATAGCTGCATCCACTATCTCTGTTCTATATCCCCTAGCTAGAAACTGAGCCTGGCTTTCTGCTTGCTTTTTCTTACTCTCTTCCTCGTTACTACATATACGCCTAATTTGCAACATTTCCCCATAAGGGATGCTTTTGATAAGATGGGGTGGATGTGCACTAGATGCTTGTAACAGAGTATTACCTGCAGTTGGTTTCCTAAATAGTGTAGTGGACATATTGTTATTCAACACTTGGACCTGTACATCTAAGAATGTAACTGTATCACTGCTGATAGCAGATGTAAAATGTAGATTGATTGCATTATCGTTCAATTGAGCAATAAATTCGGTGGCACTTTGAACATCACCATCCCAAACTATAAATAAATCATCAATATAACGCAACCAGGTTACCACATTTGTTTTGTATGTCTGCTCATATTGTTGCATGAGGACCAGCTCCTCCCACCAGCCCATGAATAAACAGGCATACCTGGGAGAGAAGCTGGCCCCCATCGCAACGCCCTGAATTTGTTGGTACATTTTGCCATTAAACAAAAGTAAATTGTTTTCCAAACAAAACAGAATCATTTTAAGCAGCATATTAGTGTGTTGGACATACATAATAGATCTGCTCATCAGGAAGTATTCTACAGCCCTTATACCATCCTTATTTCTAATGCAAGTATATAAGGAGGATACATCCAATGCAACAAGTAAATAAGTTGGTTTCCATGATATATTTTTGATCTTCCCTAAGAAATCACATGTGTCCTGTACATATGATTTCAAACCCCTTACATAGTCTTGTAGGAAAAAATCAATATATCTGGATAAGTTCTCCAAAAGACCATTGCAGGCTGCTATTATGGGCCTCCCAGTGGTTTATCAATGTTTTTATGTATCTTCGGAATAAAATAAATCACCGGGATAATGGGGTATTCTTTCTTAAGATATTTAAACTCATCCTAACTTAACAGGCCCATGCTTTTCCAAGCTAACAGTTGTGCAAATAGACGTTCCTGTGTGTCTTTGAATTTTATAGGAGAACTTTTTCTGTAGCATTCCACATTGTTTAATTGGCTGTAGGCTTCATCCATATATTCTTTCAAAGTCCATAAAACAATATTCCCGCCTTTGTCGGAATTGCGAATGATCACTTTGTGAATCTTTTTGAGCTTGTCGATAAGTTGATAGTATTTTCTCTCATGGTTGGTATATTTCCTTTGTGATTTGTTGATGGCGATGTTTAACTTTTTGATTTGTGCCACAATCTGCTCATTAAAAACGTCTATGGAATCTCTGGCCATAATAGGAACAAATTTTGATTTTATCCTAAAGGGTGTAGATGGCTTGGCATGTGACATGTATATTTGATTCTGCTGAGTTATGAGTTCTATTGAGTCTCCTTGAGTCCCGCTGGTGCTAGGTATTACCATGTCACCTCTTTCCAGATCCTGTAAGTCCTGCAATAACCCATGGTCAGATACCATTAACATTGGTGCTTCTGATTCCAATATTGGCTGAGCGATGTTATCTGAGTCACTCTGTTTGTTAGGGTTGGTAATGGAATTTTTTAAGTTTAAGTTTCCGAATAAACTTATATATATCAGCCCTTGTCTGAGTATAATTAAAATTGGATTCAGGGCAGTAGGAAAGGCCAAGGGATAAGAGCTGTTGTTCTGCCGCAGTTAGGTCAATATTTGCCAAATTAACAATGGTATTGGTTCCTTGGATGTTGTCATTGAGAGGTGGGGTATTGCTGGTGATACCAACTATTTGCGTGTTCCCCTCCCTCGCCCCCGTTTCTTGGCAGCTTCTTGTTGCCTGCCTTCGCTCCCTTCTCCTCTGGGTATCCCTGTTTTGGAGGGAACTTTGTTGCGTGATCGCAATGACTCCTTCCTGCTTCGTTTTAAAATGTCCAACTCTTCCCCCAAGGTCAATCTTATATTTCTGGACTTTGATCTGGTTCCCACATTTTCAGTTTCAGACTCACTTTCTACTGCAGAGCTCAGATCTGATATCGAGGGTGACTCACTCGGTTTTTGCCCTCTTTCCGTTTGGCTAATACTTTGTACTCGTTTATTAGCTGTTGCTGTTCTCATTGAATCATATCGCATCGCAAACGTAAAAATTTGACCGTTTGCGTAGTCATCACGATCCCTCCTGAATTTGTAAGTTTTTCTCACTTTGATTTTTTCTTCCTCTTTACGTAATCGGTTTATCATTTCCTCATTCAATTTATGCTTGATTTGGGGATCTCTTTGTTGCTCCATTTCTTTTTCCAGAGCTTCAATTTGTACTTGTAACTCACTCCTGTCAATGTCCGCATACTTTACTAAAATTTGGACCAATCTACGAGATGATTCCAGATTGCATTCACCCCACTCAGCCATCATGAGTGGGTTGGGTGCTTCATAGCTGGGGGCGATCATTATCCGGAGACCTCTAGGGATTCTCCCCACATCCAAATATCTCTGGAGCGATCTTGCCTCCCACCATTTAGATTGCTCTTGACGTTTGAGTTTTTGAAGTACTCGAAAATTATCCTTGAGCCCTTTGCCCCTGCTGCTTAGCTCCTCATTAGTATCTTAGCTGGCGCCTTGCGGTTCCGGGGGAGAATCTAAAAACATCCCCTCTGCTGCCAGTTCGCGGTCTCTAAGTGTATCTGCAGACATGTTGGCTATATATTTAAACTGTTTTCCCAGTCGGTCTGTCTCGTTCGGTTAATACCTCGAGGACCTTCCGGTAAGCACACCTCCCAACCTGTTGATTATCACTAGTTGCGTACCTTGGAGGACTGGTCGTACACTGTGCAGTTCCTCTTCCCGATGTACACTCCTCCGAGTTCACCCAGAAGTGAGAAACCGCTATGCTGACCTCCGCCGCCGATAGTACGTTGTTTCTTGCTGATTCAGAGGGGGCTCCATCCTTTCCGTTTTCGGAACTTTGTATAGTGCCCCGGGGTCCCCGCCAAAGCCGCACCACGAGCCCGCGATGCTTCTGACAGGGTAGCCAGGAACAAGACTTGCCTGATACGGAGCTGCTTTCTGGAAGGGGGTCTACGAGCCGGAGGAAGTCAATCCGGCATAATATGCATCAACTCATTAAGCGCTTCAACTTAACCTCCAGGAAAAAATGAACGTAGTCCCAAGTATCGTGCTGTGTTTTATTTTATTGCCAGTCTGCCATGACGCGTTTCAGGTGATCCCGCCCTTGATCACATGACACAGCTTAGACATTCACCCGGCTATTTAAAGTGCTAGTGCAAGTGACATCACAATAGACATAGATAACATATTCATTTTCAATTGAAGTGTCCCACCTAATATACACATAAATGTTACATCACTGTCACCATATTTTTCTATATAAATATATAAAAAATCTTTGGATGTAAAGTGGACACCACAAATCAATACTGGATAATTGTCATAATAAATATATAATAAATATATAAATACATTAATCATGATGGCTTAAATATATATATAAGGAGCGGATTAGTGTGGTTTGAGGCGTTTTGGGGACTCGGGAGGAGCATTTGTTTTAAACTGCCTCGATTACCACAGCCCTGAACAGCGTTCTCAAAAGTATCCTGATGGTATTGTTTTACAGACATTGCCGGCTGAAGTCACTTGCCTAGCATGCGGTGAGAGTGCATGCTGGGACTTGCAGTTTACTACTGGGATTGCAGGTCTGTGTGTGACTTTTAACTGGCCTATCAGGTGAGCCACCAATGGCGGAACGACTGGAGGAATTTAAACAGAACTGTGGTTGATCGGGGGAGGAGCGGGCATTTGAGAAAGGCAATGTCCGAAACACGTCATGCCCATGCTCTTTGAAATAAATCCCCTGTTTGAAGTACCCCATGGTGTCCCTCTGGTTCTTTCAAGTAAAAGGATCTCTTCGTGGCATATATATATATATATATATATACACATACATACATACATATATACATATTATCCAACACCTCGCCTCCGTTTCCGTTTCTTGAGAAAAAACGAGCGTGGACCCAGATAAGTGCAGCAATCTTTACTTTATTTCACCATCACCGGTGTCTGCCATGACGCGTTTCTGCCGTCTGCGCGGCCTTGATCACATATATATATATATATATATATATATATATATATATTGTGTGTTCTCGCTTGTAGTTTCCTTCCAAGAATAAAACGAGCGTAGACCCAAGTCAGTGCATAATATTCTTTATTGCCACCAAGCTAGTCCGCCATGACGTGTTTCGGCCGCCCCACTGCCTTGATCACATGACCATGTATATATATACAAAAAAGAAGAAGAGAACTCTGGGTAGTTCCCAAGTTTAGGTGGAAGGCAGCTTCTGTATAGAGCACCTTCAACACCAGCGACACTCTAGATTTGCTCACCTCAAATGTCTGCTTTTCTATCAAAGTTTTTAAGCATAGGATTAGCACGGTGCTATCCATGCTGAGATAGAAAGGGACAAAGGGGGTCATTACGATGGCGGGCGGATCACCACCTCCGTGCCGGCGGTGGCTTCTGCCGGCCTGGCGGGTGCTGTTTTGCCTACCACGGTCGCGAATTCCCGACCGCCATATTACGATGGGCAGACATAGGCCAAATCCCTACCGCCGCGGTGATTTTAGTTCCGCCAGTAGTTTGGTTCCGTGACGAGGGCGGACGTAGCCAATAGCGGGAGACCGCTGTGCGGAATGACGTGTAGACCGCTGTCCGAATCACAATGCCTCAAATAGGCAATCGGACCGCAACGGAGAAACCACCCATTGAAACACGGCGGAAGCAATACTGCGGAGGAAAACGGGAATCACACACAACTCCACGCGTTCGCTACCGCTATGGATCCTGCTCTACAAGCCCTAGCGCTGCTGTTCCTGATCCGCGATCAACAAAGACGCCGCCGCCGTCGACAACACTGCAGGTACGTCAATGACACACATCCGCATACAACACCAACACACAACACCTGACCTGTAAATGGCCACCTGTCCACAACAGACATTCTGTTGGTCACAGGACCATATCCACCAGTGTCTTCATAAGGTGCTGCAAATCGTGAAACCACACCTCCGCATCGGGGTCATCCATCAACAACGTCATTACCTCATCATCCCGGTCACGGCACCGCAGCGGTGAAGACGCAGGAAAAGTTCCGCACAATCTAATAGGCACGTCCAGCGGCACGCATGGGCAGTCACAGGGACGTGTAAGGATTGTGTTGTCCCTGGGCCAAATGTATATTGTGTGCCTCTGTTGGTAGCAGCTGTCATTACCTGATACCATCACAGCTCCTACCATCCCACCCTGTTCAACATCAAAATGTGTGCCCATCTGATATTCAGGGATAGTGATGTATGTGAACAAGTTCATAGGTGTATTGTGGCAAAACAACACCTGCATAGTAATGCCAAATAGGTGCTTGTGGTGTTAAACCCCCTTCCTGCTAGTGCCAAGATGAGTATTAGGGGGCAAAACAACACCTGCATAGTAATGCCAAATAGGTGCTTGTGGTGTGAAACCCCCTTTCTGCCACTGCCAAGATGAGTATTAGGTGGCAAAACAACACCTGCATAGTAATGCCAAATAGGTGCTTGTGGTGTTAAACTCCCTTCCTGCTAGTGCCAAGATGAGTATTAGGGGGCAAAACAAAACCTGCATAGTAATGCCAAATAGGTGCTTGTGGTGTTAAACCCCCTTCCTGCTAGTGCCAAGATGAGTATTAGGAGGCAAAACAACACCTGCATAGTAATGCCAAATAGGTGCTTGTGGTGTGAAACCCCCTTCCTGCCACTGCCAAGATGAGTATTAGGTAGCAAAACAACACCTGCATAGTAATGCCAAATAGGTGCTTGTGGTGTTAAACCCCCTTCCTGCTAGTGCCAAGATGAGTATTAGGTGGCAAAACAACACCTGCATAGTAATGCCAAATAGGTGCTTGTGGTGTTAAACCCCTTTCATGCTAGTGCCAAGATGAGTATTAGGGGGCAAACCCCACCTGCATAGTAATGCCAAAAAAGTGCTTGTGGTGTTAAACCCCCTTCATGCTAGTGCCAAGATGAGTATTAGGGGCAAACCCCACCTGCAAAGTAATGCCAAAAGGTGCTTGTGGTGTTAAACCCCCTTCATGCTAGTGCCAAGATGAGTATTAGGGGGCAAACCCCACCTGCAAAGTAATGCCAAAAGGTGCTTGTGGTGTTAAACCCCCTTCATGCCAGTGCCAAGATGAGTATTAGGGGCAAACCCCACCTGCAAAGTAATGCCAAAAAGGTGCTTGTGGTGTGAAACCCCCTTCCTGCCACTGCCAAGATGAGTATTAGAGGGCAAACCCCACCTGCAAAGTAATTCCAAAAAGGTGCCTGTGGTGTGAAACCCCCTTCCTGCCACTGCCAAGATGAGTATTAGGGGGCAAGCCCCACCTGCATAGTAATGCCAAAAAGGTGCTTGTGGTGTGAAACCCCCTTCCTGCCACTGCCAAGATGAGTATTAGGGGGCAAACCCCACCTGCATAGTAATGCCAAAAAGGTGCTTGTGGTGTGAAACCCCCTTCCTGCCACTGCCAAGATGAGTATTAGGGGGCAAACCCCACCTGGAACATACACGTGTGTAGTTGGCATGTTCAGGGCCACATACACCTCAACACCACTGACAAGGACAGGCCAAGCACACTGTGTGACCACTCAACTGCACACATCCAAATATACCCATGTGAGTACGAAGACAGGCCTACACAAGATTACCACACACACACTGCTGTTCACACATCCAAACACATCACACAGACATCACCAACCTTGGACACCCCGCAAGTTAGACTGTGTGTAGAATTCACCTCTGTTGTGGTATAGCCCCCTAACATGACATGTGTACAATCATACTAAAATCAACAGCGAATGATGATTGCAAGAGTACATCAACACCAACAAACTTCATTGCACCCCCAAACCTCAGAGTCAAGCAGACCAAAAGTGTGTGTTACGTTTGACAAACAATGACAAAGTGAATGAAGTAAATGGCAATGTGGAAGTGCCATGCAGAGCATGTGGCACATTTATCCATACCCACACATTAAAATGTTTAATTAAGCAAGGGCAGTAACAAACTATACAACAGGAGTAACAGTGTTTATTGCAAAATATCTTGATAGGCACAAAAATTGCTTGTGGGTGTGGGGAATGATCCATCCTGCTGAGCTGTGGGACAAGGGGGCCTGTTGGGAGTTGTAGTGCAGACTTCCCAGCCACAAAGACCCCTCCCTGTTGAGATGGCTACCTACCTGTAAGGTTACACATTGGAGGGAAATGGCTGGCCCATGCTTGGGGGTGTGGGGAATGCTCCATCCTGCTGAGCTGTGGGACAAGGGGGCCTGTTGGGAGTTGTAGTGCCTACTTCCCAGCCACAAAGACCCCTCCAAGTTGAGATGGCTACCTACCTGTAAGGTTACACATTGGAGGTAAATGGCTGGCCCATGCTTGTGGGTGTGGGGAATGCTCCATCCTGCTGAGCTGTGGGACAAGGGGGCCTGTTGGGAGTTGTAGTGCAGACTTCCCAGCCACAAAGACCCCTCCCTGTTGAGATGGCTACCTACCTGTAAGGTTACACATTGGTGGGAAATGGCTGGCCCATGCTTGTGGGTGTGGGGAATGCTCCATCCTGCTGAGCTGTGGGACAAGGGGGTCTGTTGGGAGTTGTAGTGCAGACTTCCCAGCCACAAAGACCCCTCCCTGTTGAGATGGCTACCTACCTGTAAGGTTACACATTGGTGGGAAATGGCTGGCCCATGCTTGTGGGTGTGGGGAATGCTCCATCCTGCTGAGCTGTGGGACAAGGGGGCCTGTTGGGAGTTGTAGTGCAGACTTCCATCCACAAAGACCCCTCCCTGTTGAGATGGCTACCTACCTGTAAGGTTACACATTGGAGGGAAATGGCTGGCCCATGCTTGGGGGTGTGGGGAATGCTCCATCCTGCTGAGCTGTGGGACAAGGGGGCCTGTTGGGAGTTGTAGTGCTGGCTGCCTGTGCATGTGCCCCCATGTAAATATTGTTATGTACCTTTGTGGTGAATGAGAGGGAGTTATTGTGGGATCTGTGAGACATGTTTGGGGGGAGTGTGGTGGACATGAGTACATTTGGGCCTAGGAGGTGTTGCTTTTTAGTTGTGCAAACTACTACATAGCAGTGTTATAGCAGACTTTTGTTGGTACTTACCAGCCTCCATTCCCCCCTCAATTCCAGTGCAACTCTCTGGGTGCAGTATGCCAAGCACCTTCTCCTCCCATGCGTTGAATGTTCTTGGTGGAATGGGAGGGCCACTGCCAGTCCTGTTTGCCAGCTCACGGTTCTTGCTGTTCTTCTCCTTGACCTTGCTCTTGAGGTCAGTCCACCTCTTCCTGATCTCCTTCCTGTTGCGTGGAACTTGCCCTACAGCATTGACTCTGTCAACTATCCTTTGCCACATTTGATTTTGCCTGGCTGATGGGGTCTGTTGGACCCTGCTTCCTAAAATATATGGCTCAACTCTTATAATCTCATCCACCAGGACTGACAACTCACCATCAGTGAATTTGGGCATTTTCTGTGCCATGGTGTGTGATGTGCTGAGTGGTTAAGAGTGCAGGTGTGAAGGTGGTGAAGGTGGTGATGGCGATGGCGATGGTGATGGTGATGGTGATGGTGATGATGGTGTGATGTGTGCAGGGTTGCCTATCCTTTGTGTGGTATTGTTGGGCCCTTCAGTTCTGGAGTTGTGCAAAGAATTGTGGTCATGCAGGGGCTGGTTTTATGCTCTGCTATGTGGGTGGGTCCAAACTGAGTATTCATGTCAGGTGTGTTGTCTGTGTTGAGCTGGGATTTGTAGTTTTTATTTGCCAGGGGCATGTGTCAATGGGGTGTGTTAGCTGTTTTTATTGGCTGAGCCAGATACACAGCCACATTTGGTAGTTTTGTGGTGTAGTTGCTTTCGACCGCCATTACTATTTCCGCGCGAACACCGCGGTCGGACTGCAATGGTCATTCCTCCAGCTCTCCCATTCATCATTGATGACAATCGCGGCGGTCGGAAACAAGCGGTCGTACCGCAGCCACCGCGGTAACATCATAATTGCACTCGTTGAAATTCCGCTTGTGTATCGGCGTTTTGTGAGCTTTCCGCAGTGAATCCGACTGCCGTGGAGGGTATTTAGCCTTTTCTGCTAGTGCCCGGCGGTGTTTCTTGGGATCCGACCGCGGCGGTCGGATTTTTCTGGCAGGGCATCGTAATGTGATCGGCGGTGGTGCAGCAGGCCATGCGGGCGGTCTTTTCCCATTGCCACGGCGGTCGGAATGGTTTTCCGACCGCCATCGTAATCGGCCCCAAAGTCTTTTGCCATTTCTACAGCAAAGTCTTTAAGCATAGGAATAGCACAGTGCTATCCATGCCGAGCTGTTAAATGACAGAAAACATTTACCACTCCAGGCACAGTATTACAGCTTTGGACTGGCAAAATACCATCCAAGCCAACCTGAAATGAATAAAAGCAACCCCTGACACGTGTTTCGCTGTCATTACAGCTCTTCAGAGAGGTTTAGCTTTGTCCAGACACAAGGGAGCACCGAGTATAAGTCAAAAGAATACCCTTGCAGGCATAGATTGACGCATAAATTATGCAAAAAAAAAGAAGAGAACTCTGGGTAGTTCCCAAGATTAGGTGGAAGGCAGCTTCTGTATAGAGCACCCTCAACACCAGCGACACTCTAGTTTTTGTCACCTCAAATGTCTGCTTTTCTATCAAAGTTTTTAAGCATAGGATTAGCACAGTGCTATCCACGCCGAGATAGAAAGGGACAAAGTCTTTTGCCATTTCTACAGCAAAGTCTTTAAGCATAGGAATAGACAGTGCTATCCATGCCGAGCTGTTAAATGACAGAAATCATTTACCACTCCAGGCACAGTATTACAGCTTTGGACTGGCAAAATACCATCCAAGCCAACCTGAAATGAATAAAAGCCACCCCTGACACGTCTTTCGCTGTCATTACAGCTCCACAGAGAGGATTAGCTTTGTCCAGACCCAAGGGAGCACCCAGTATAAATCAAAAGAATACCCTTGCAGGCATAGAGTGATGCATAAATTATGCAAAAAAGAAGAAGAGAACTCTGGGTAGTTCCCAAGTTTAGGTGGAAGGCAGCTTCTGTATAGAGCAATCTCAACACCAGCGACACTCTAGATTTGCTCACCTCAAACGTCTGCTTTTCTATCAAAGTTTTTAAGCATAGGATTAGCACAGTGCTATCCACGCCAACCTGAAATGAATAAAAGCAACCCCTGACACGTGTTTCGCTGTCATTGCAGCTGTTCAGAGAGGTTTAGCTTTGTCCAGACACAAGGGAGCACCCAGTATAAGTCAAAAGAATACCCTTGCAGGCATAGAGTGACGCATAAATTATGCAAAAAAGATTAAGAGAACTCTGGGTAGTTCCCAAGTTTAGGTGGAAGGCAGCTTCTGTATAGAGCATCCTCAACACCAGCGACACTCTAGATTTGCTCACCTCAAATGTCTGCTTTTCTATCAAAGTTTTTAAGTATAGGATTAGCACAGTGCTATCCACGCCGAGATAGAAAGGGACAAAGTCTTTTGCCATTTCTACAGCAAAGTCTTTAAGCATAGGAATAGCACAGTGCTATCCATGCCGAGCTGTTAAATGACAGAAAACATTTACCACTCCAGGCACAGTATTACAGCTTTGGACTGGCAAAATACCATCCAAGCCAACCTGAAATGAATAAAAGCAACCTCTGACACGTGTTTCACTGTCATTACAGCTCTTCAGAGAGGTTTAGCTTTGTCCAGACACAAGGGAGCACCCAGTATAAGTCAAAAGAATACCCTTGCAGGCATAGAGTGACACATAAATTATGCAAAAAAGAAGAAGAGAACTTTGGGTAGTTCCCAAGTTTAGGTGGAAGGCAGCTTCTGTATAGAGCACCCTCAACACCAGCGACACTCTAGATTTTCTCACCTCAAATGTCTGCTTTTCTATCAAAGTTTTTAAGCATAGGATTAACACAGTGCTATCCACACCGAGATAGAAAGGGACAAAGTCTTATGCCATTTCTACAGCAAAGTCTTTAAGCATAGGAGTAGCACAGTGCTATCCATGCCGAGCTGTTAAATGACACAAAACATGTACCACTCCAGGCACAGTAACTGGCAAAATACCATCCAAGCCAACCTGAAATGAATAAAAGCAACCCCTGACACGTGTTTCGCTGTCATTACAGCTCTTCAGAGAGGTTTAGCTTTGTCCAGACAAAAGGGAGCACCCAGTATACATCAAAAGAATACCCTTGCAGGCATAGAGTGATGCATAAATTATGCAAAAAAGAAGAAGAGAACTCTGGGTAGTTCCCAAGTTTAGGTGGAAGGCAGCTTCTGTATAGAGTACTCTCAACACCAGCGACACTCTAGATTTGCTCACCTCAAATGTCTGCTTTTCTATCAAAGTTTTTAAGCATAGGACTAGCACAGTGCTATCCACGCCAACCTGAAATGAATAAAAGCAAACCCTGACGCGTGTTTCGCTGTCATTACAGCTCTTCAGAGAGGTTTAGCTTTGTCCAGACACAAGGGAGCACCCAGTATAAGTCAAAAGAATACTCTTGCAGGCATAGAGTGATGCATAAATTATGCAAAAAAGAAGAAAAGAACTCTGGGTAGTTTCCAAGTTTAGGTGGAAGGCAACTTCTGTATAGAGCACCCTCAACACCAGCGACACTCTAGATTTGCTCACCTCAAATGTCTGCTTTTCTATCAAAGTTTTTAAGCATAGGATTAGCACAGTGCTATCCACGCCGAGATAGAAAGGGACAAAGTCTTTTGCCATTTCTACAGCAAAGTCTTTAAGCATAGGAATAGCACAGTGCTATCCATGCCGAGCTGTTAAATGACAGAAAACATTTACCATTCCAGGCACAGTATTACAGCTTTGGACTGACAAAATACTATCCAAGCCAACCTGAAATGAATAAAAGCAACCCCTGACACGTGTTTTGCTGTCATTCCAGCTCTTCAGAGAGGTTTAGCTTTGTCCAGACACAAGGGAGCACCCAGTATAAGTCAAAAGAATACCCTTGCAGGCATAGACTGACGCATAAATTATGCAAAAAAGAAGAAGAGAACTCTGGGTAGTTCCCAAGTTTAGGTGGAAGGCAGCTTCTGTATAGAGCACCCTCAACACCAGCGACACTCTAGTTTTTCTCACCTCAAATGTCTGCTTTTCTATCAAAGTTTTGAAGCATAGGATTAGCACAGTGCTATCCACGCCGAGATAGAAAGGGACAAAGCCTTTTGCCATTTCTACAGCAAAGTCTTTAAGCATAGGAATAGACAGTGCTATCCATGCCGAGCTGTTAAATGACAGAAAACATTTACCACTCCAGGAACAGTATTACAGCTTTGGACTGGCAAAATACCATCCAAGCCAACCTGAAATGAATAAAAGCCACCCCTGACACGTCTTTCGCTGTCATTACAGCTCTTCAGAGAGGTTTAGCTTTGTCCAGACCCAAGGGAGCATCCAGTATAAATCAAAAGAATACCCTTGCAGGCATAGAGTGATGCATAAATTATGCAAAAAAGAAGAAGAGAACGCTGGGTAGTTCCCAAGTTTAGGTGGAAGGCAGCTTCTGTATAGAGCAATCTCAACACCAGCGACACTCTAGATTTGCTCACCTCAAACGTCTGCTTTTCTATCAAAGTTTTTAAGCATAGGATTAGCACAGTGCTATCCACGCCAACCTGAAATGAATAAAAGCAACCCCTGACACGTGTTTCGCTGTCATTGCAGCTCTTCAGAGAGGTTTAGCTTTGTCTAGACACAAGGGAGCACCCAGTATAAGTCAAAAGAATACCCTTGCAGGCATAGAGTGACGCATAAATTATGCAAAAAAGAAGAAGAGAACTCTGGGTAGTTCCCAAGTTTAGGTGGAAGGCAGCTTCTGTATAGAGCATCCTCAACACCAGTGACACTCTAGATTTGCTCACCTCAAATGTCTGCTTTTCTATCAAAGTTTTCAAGCATAGGATTAGCACAGTGCTATCCACGCAGAGATAGAAAGGGCCAAAGTCTTTTGCCATTTCTACAGCAAAGTCTTTTAGCATAGGAATAGACAGTGCTATCCATGCCGAGCTGTTAAATGACAGAAAACATTTACCACTCCAGGCACAGTATTACAGCTTTGGACTGGCAAAATACCATCCAAGCCAACCTGAAATGAATAAAAGCAACCCCTGACACGTGTTTCGCTGTCATTACAGCTCTTCAGAGAGGTTTAGCTTTGTCCAGACAAAAGGGAGCACCCAGTATACATCAAAAGAATACCCTTGCAGGCATAGAGTGATGCATAAATTATGCAAAAAAGAAGAAGAGAACTCTGGGTAGTACCCAAGTTTAGGTGGAAGGCAGCTTCTGTATAGAGTACTCTCAACACCAGCGACACTCTAGATTTGCTCACCTCAAATGTCTGCTTTTCTATCAAAGTTTTTAAGCATAGGATTAGCACAGTGCTATCCACGCCAACCTGAAATGAATAAAAGCAACCCCTGACACGTGTTTCGCTGTCATTACAGCTCTTCAGAGAGGTTTAGCTTTGTCCAGACACAAGGGAGCACCCAGTATAAGTCAAAAGAATACTCTTGCAGGCATAGAGTGACGCATAAATTATGCAAAAAAGAAGAAGAGAACTCTGGGTAGTTTCCAAGTTTAGGTGGAAGACAACTTCTGTATAGAGCACCCTCAACACCAGCGACACTCTAGATTTGCTCACCTCAAATGTCTGCTTTTCTATCAAAGTTTTTAAGCATAGGATTAGCACAGTGCTATCCACGCCGAGATAGAAAGGGACAAAGTCTTTTGCCATTTCTACAGAAAAGTCTTTAAGCATATGAATAGCACAGTGCTATCCATGCTGAGCTGTTAAATGACAGAAAACATTTACCACTCCAGGCACAGTATGACAGCTTTGGACTGGCAAAATACCATCCAAGCCAACCTGAAATGAATAAAAGCAACCCCTGACACGTGTTTCGCTGTCATTACAGCTCTTCAGAGAGGTTTAGCTTTGTCCAGACCCAAGGGAGCACCCAGTATAAATCAAAAGAATACCCTTGCAGGCATAGAGTGACGCATAAATTATGCAAAAAAGAAGAAGAGAACTCTGGGTAGTTCCCAAGTTTAGGTGGAAGGCAGCTTCTGTATAGAGCATCCTCAACACCAGCGACACTCTAGATTTTCTCACATCAAATGTCTGCTTTTCTATCAAAGTTTTTAAGTATAGGATTAGCACAGTGCTATCCATGCCGAGATAGAAAGGGACAAAGTCTTTAAGCATAGGAATAGCACAGTGCTATCCATGCCGAGCTGTTAAATGACAGAAAACATTTACCACTCCAGGCACAGTGTTATAGCTTTGGACTGGCAAAATACCATCCAAGCCAACCTGAAATAAATAAAAGCAACCCCTGACAAGTGTTTCGCTGTCATTACAGCTCGTCAGAGAGGTTTAGCTTTGTCCAGACACAAGGGAGCACCCAGTATAAGTCAAAAGAATACCCTTGCAGGCATAGAGTGACGCATAAATTATGCAAAAAAGAAGAAAAGAACTCTGGGTAGTTCCCAAGTTTAGTTGCAAAGCAGCTTCTGTATAGAGCACCCTCAACACTAGCGACACTCTAGATTTGCTCACCTCAAATGTCTGCTTTTCTATCAATGTTTTTAAGCATAGGATTAGCACAGTGCTATCCACGCCGAGATAGAAAGGGACAAAGTCTTTAAGCATAGGAATAGCACAGTACTATCCATGCCGAGCTGTTAAATGACAGAAAACATTTACCACTCCAGGCACAGTGTTATAGCTTTGGACTGGCAAAATACCATCCAAGCCAACCTGAAATAAATAAAAGCAACCCCTGACACGTGTTTCGTTGTCATTACAGCTCTACAGAGAGGTTTAGCTTTGTCCAGACACAAAAGAAAACCCTTGCAGGCATAGAGTGGCACATAAATTATGCAAAAAGAAAAAGAGAACTCTGGGTAGTTCCCAAGTTTAGGTGGAAGGCAGCTTCTGTATAGAGCACCCTCAACACCACCGACACTCTAGATTTGCTCACCTCAAATGTCTGCTTTTCTATCAAAGTTTTTAAGCATAGGATTAGCACAGTGCTATCCACGCCGAGATAGAAAGGGACAAAGTCTTTTGCCATTTCTACAGCAAAGTCTTTAAGCATAGGAATAGCACAGGTCTATCCATGCTGAGCTGGTAAATGACAGAAAACATTTATCACTCCAGTCACAGTATTACAGCTTTGGACTGGCAAAATACCATCCAAGCCAACCTGAAATGAATAAAAGCCACTCCTGACATGTGTTTCGCTGTCATTACAGCTCTTCAGAGACGTCTAGCTTTGTCCAGACACAAGGGAGCACCCAGTTTAAGTCAAAAGAATACCCTTGCATGCATAGAGTGATGCATAAATTATGCAAAATAGAAGAAGAGAACTCTGGGTAGTTCCCAAGTTTAGGTGTAAGGCAGCTGCTTTATAGAGCACCCTCAACATCAGCGACACTCTAGATTTGCTCACCTCAAATGTCTGCTTTTCTATCAAAGTTTTTAAGCATAGGATGAGCACAGTGCTATCCATGCCGAGATAGAAAGGGACAAACTCTTTTGCCATTTCTACATCAAAGTCTTTAAGCATAGGAATAGCACAGTGCTATCCATGCAGAGCTGTTAAATGACAGAAAACATTTACCACTCCAGGCACAGTATGACAGCTTTGGACTGGCAAAATACCATCCAAGCCAACCTGAAATGAATAGAAGCAAACCCTGACACTTGTTTCGCTGTCATTACAGCTCTTCAGAGAGGTTTAGCTTTGTCCAGACACAAGGGAGCACCCAGTATAAGTCAAAAGAATACCCTTGCAGGCATAGAGTGATGCATAAATTATGCAAAAAAGAAGAAGAGAACTCTGGGTAGTTCCCAAGTTTAAGTGGAAGGCAGCTTCTGTATAGAGCACCCTCAACACCAGCAACACTCTAGATTTGCTCATCTCAAATGTCTGCTTTTCTATCAAAGTCTTTAAGCATAGGATTAGCACAGTGCTATCCACGCCGAGATAGAAAGGGACAAAGTCTTTTGCCATTACTACAGCAAAGTCTTTAAGCATAGGAATAGCACAGTGCTATCCATGCCGAGCTGTTAAATGACAGAAAACATTTACCACTCCAGGCACAGTATTACAGCTTTGGACTGGCAAAATACCATCCAAGCCAACCTGAAATGAATAAAAGCAACCCCTGACACGTGTTTCGCTGTCATTACAGCTCTTCAGTGAGGTTTAGCTTTGTCCAGACACAAGGGAGCACCCAGTATAAGTCAAAAGAATACCCTTGCAGGCATAGAGTGACGCATAAATTATGCAAAAAGAAGAAGAGAACTCTGGGTAGTTCCCAAGTTTAGGTGGATGGCAGCTTCTGTATAGAGCACCCTCAACAGCAGCGACACTCTAGATTTGCTCACCTCAAATGTCTGCTTTTCTATCAAAGTTTTTAAGCATAGGATTAGCACAGTGCTATCCACGCCGAGATAGAAAGGGACAAAGTCTTTTGCCATTTCTACAGCAAAGTCTTTAAGCATAGGAATAGCACAGTGCTATCCATGCAGAGCTGTTAAATGACAGAAAACATTTACCACTCCAGGCACAGTATGAGAGCTTTGGACTGGCAAAATACCATCCAAGCCAACCTGAAATGAAAGAAGCAAACCCTGACACGTGTTTTGCTGTCATTACAGCTCTTCAGAGAGGTTTAGCTTTGTCCAGACACAAGGGAGCACCCAGTATAAGTCAAAAGAATACCCTTGCAGGCATAGAGTGACGCATACATTATGCAAAAAAGAAGAAGAGAACTCTGGGTAGTGCCCAAGTTTAGGTGGAAGGCAGCTTCTGTATAGAGCACACTCAACACCAGCTACACCCTAGATTTGCTCACCTCAAATGTCTGCTTTTCTATCAAAGTTTTTAAGCATAGGATTAGCACAGTGCTATCCACGCCGAGATAGAAAGGGACAAAGTCTTTTGCCATTTCTACAGCAAAGTCTTTAAGCATAGGAATAGCACAGTGCTATCCATGCAGAGCTGTTAAATGACAGAAAACTTTTACCACTCCAGGCACAGTATTACAGCTTTGGACTGGCAAAATACCATCCAAGCCAACCTGAAATGAAAGAAGCAAACCCTGACACGTGTTTCGCTGTCATTACAGCTCTTCTGAGAGGTTTAGCTTTGTCCAGACACAAGGGAGCACCCAGTATAAGTCAAAAGAATACCTTTGCAGGCATAGAGTGACGCATACATTATGCAAAAAAGAAGAAGAGAACTCTGGGTAGTGCCCAAGTTTAGGTGGAAGGCAGCTTCTGTATAGAGAACCCTCAACACCAGCTACACTCTATATTTGCTCACCTCAAATGTCTGCTTTTCTATCAAAGTTTTTAAGCATAGGATTAGCACAGTGCTATCCACGCCGAGATAGAAAGGGACAAAGTATTTTGCCATTTCTACAGCAAAGTCTTTAAGCATAGGAATAGCACAGTGCTATCCATGCCGAGCTGTTAAATGACAGAAAACATTTACCACTCCAGGCAGTGTTATAGCTTTGGACTGGCAAAATACCATCCAAGCCAACCTGAAATAAATAAAAGCAACCCCTGACACGTGTTTCGCTGTCATTACAGCTCTTCAGAGAGGTTTAGCTTTGTCCAGTCACAAAAGAATACCCTTGCAGGGATAGAGTGGCACATAAATTATGCAAAAAAGAAAAAGAGAACTCTGGGTAGTTCCCAAGTTTAGGTGGAAGGCAGCTTCTGTATAGAGCACCCTCAACACCACCGACACTCTAGATTTGCTCACCTCAAATGTCTGCTTTTCTATCAAAGTTTTTAAGCATAGGATAGCACAGTGCTATCCATGCCGAGATAGAAAGGGACAAAGTCTTTTGCCATTTTTACAGCAAAGTCTTTAAGCATAGGAATAGCACAGTGCTATCCATACCGAGCTGGTAAATGACAGAAAATATTTACCACTCCAGGCACAGTATTACAGCTTTGGACTGGCAAAATACCATCCAAGCCAACCTGAAATGAATAAAAGCCAAGCCTGACACGTGTTTCGCTGTCATTACAGCTCTTCAGAGACGTTTAGCTTTGTCCAGACACAAGGGAGCACCCAGTATAAGTCAAAAGAATACTCTTGCAGGCATAGAGTGACGCATAAATTCTGCAAAAAAGAAGAAGAGAACTCTGGGTAGTTCCCAAGTTTAGGTGGAAGGCAGCTTCTGTATAGAGCACCCTCAACACCAGTGACACTCTAGATTTGCTCATCTCAAATGTCTGCTTTTCTATCAAAGTCTTTAAGCATAGGGTTAGCACAGTGCTATCCACGCCGAGATAGAAAGGGACAAAGTCTTTTGCCATTTCTACAGCAAAGTGTTTAAGCATAGGAATACCACAGTGCTATCCATACCGAGCTGGTAAATGACAGAAAATATTTACCACTCCAGGCACAGTATTACAGCTTTGGACTGGCAAAATACCATCCAAGCCAACCTGAAATGAATAAAAGCCAAGCCTGACACGTGTTTCGCTGTCATTACAGCTCTTCAGAGACGTTTAACTTTGTCCAGACACAAGGGAGCACCTAGTATAAGTCAAAAGAATACCCTTGCAGGCATAGAGTGACGCATAAATTATGCAAAATAGAAGAAGAGAACTCTGGGTAGTTCCCAAATTTAGGTGGAAGGCCGCTTCTTTATAGAGCACCCTCAACACCAGCGACACTCTAGATTTGCTCACCTCAAATGTCTGCTTTTCTATCAAAGTTTTTAAGCATAGGATTAGCACAGTGCTATCCACGCAGAGATAGAAAGGGACAAAGTCTTTTGCTATTTCTACAGCAAAGTCTTTAAGCATAGGAATAGCAGAGTGATATCTAGGCAGAGCTGTTAAATGACAGAAAACATTTACCACTCCAGACACAGTATTACAGCTTTGGACTGGCAAAATACCATCCAAGCCAACCTGAAATGAATAAAAGCAACCCCTGACACGTGTTTCGCTGTCATTACAGCTCTTCAGTGAGGTTTAGCTTTGTCCAGACACAAGGGAGCACTCAGTATAAGTCAAAAGAATACCCTTGCAGGCATAGAGTGACGCATAAATTATGCAAAAAAGAAGAAGAGAACTCTGGGTAGTTCCCAAGTTTAGATGGATGGCAGCTTCTGTATAGAGCACCCTCAACAGCAGCGACACTCTAGATTTGCTCACCTCAAATGTCTGCTTTTCTATCAAAGTTTTTGAGCATAGGATTAGCACAGTGCTATCCACGCCGAGATAGAAAGGGACAAAGTCTTTTGCCATTTCTACAGCAAAGTCTTTAAGCATAGGAATAGCACAGTGCTATCCATGCAGAGCTGTTAAATGACAGAAAACATTTACCACTCCAGGCACAGTATGAGAGCTTTGGACTGGCAAAATACCATCCAAGCCAACCTGAAATGAAAGAAGCAAACCCTGACACGTGTTTTGCTGTCATTACAGCTCTTCAGAGAGGTTTAGCTTTGTCCAGACACAAGGGAGCACCCAGTATAAGTCAAAAGAATACCCTTGCAGGCATAGAGTGATGCATACATTATGCAAAAAAGAAGAAGAGAACTCTGGGTAGTGCCCAAGTTTAGGTGGAAGGCAGCTTCTGTATAGAGCACCCTCAACACCAGCGACACTCTAGATTTGCTCACCTCAAATGTCTGCTTTTCTATCAAAGTTTTTAAGCATAGGATTAGCACAGTGCTATCCACGCCGAGATAGAAAGGGACAAAGGGGCATATTAGCAAGACCCACGTTAAAATTATCGCTGTTTTAGAGGCAGGAAACTGCCGCTAAAACGGCGATAATGAGCTTGCTAATATGCGTTATAGAATTCCAATAGAAGCCCATGTTAGTGGTGCAGGACATCTAACCTGGGCTTCTATTGGAATTCCATAACGCATATTAGCAAGCCCATTATCGCCGTTTTAGCGGCAGTTTCCTGCCGCTAAAACGGCGATAATTTTAACATGGGTCTTGCTAATATGCCCCAAAGTCTTTTGCCATTTCTACAGCAAAGTCTTTACGCATAGGAATAGCACAGTGCTATCCATACCGAGCTGTTAAATGACAGAAAACATTTACCACTGCAGGCACAGTATTACAGCTTTGGACTGGCAAAATACCATCCAAGCCAACCTGAAATGAAGAAAAGCCAACCCTGACACGTGTTTCGCTGTCATTACAGCTCTTCAGAGACGTTTAGCTTTGTCCAGACACAAGGGAGCACCCAGTATAAGTCAAAAGAATACCCTTGCAGGCATAGGGTGACGCATAAATTATGCAAAATAGAAGAAGAGAACTCTGGGTAGTTCCCAAGTTTAGGTGGAAGGCAGCTTCTGTATAGAGCACCCTCAACACCAGCGACACTCTAGATTTGCTCACCTCAAATGTCTGCTTTTCTATCAAAGTCTTTAAGCATAGGATTAGCACAGTGCTATCCACGCCGAGATAGAAAGGGACAAAGTCTTTTGCCATTTCTACAGCAAAGTCTTTAAGCATAGGAATAGCACAGTGCTATCCATGCAGAGCTGTTAAATGACAGAAAACATTTACCACTTCAGGCACAGTATTACAGCTTTGGACTGGCAAAATACCATCCAAGCCAACCTGAAATGAATAAAAGCAACCCCTGACACGTGTTTCGCTGTCATTACAGCTCTTCAGTGAGGTTTAGCTTTGTCCAGACACAAGGGAGCACCCAGTATAAGTCAAAAGAATACCCTTGCAGGCATAGAGTGATGCATAAATTATGCAAAAAAGAAGAATAGAGCTCTGGGTAGTTCCCAAGTTTAAGTGGAAGGGAGCTTCTGTATAGAGCACCCTCAACACCAGCGACACTCTAGATTTGCTCATCTCAAATGTCTGCTTTTCAATCAAAGTCTTTAAGCATAGGATTAGCACAGTGCTATCCACGCCGAGATAGAAAGGGACAAAGTCTTTTGCCATTTCTACAGCAAAGTCTTTAAGCATAGGAATAGCACAGTGCTATCCATGCCGAGCTGTTAAATGACAGAAAACATTTACCACTCCAGGCACAGTATTACAGCTTTGGACTGTCAAAATACCATCCAAGCCAACCTGAAATGAATAAAAGCAACCCCTGACACGTGTTTCGCTGTCATTACAGCTCTTCAGTGAGGTTTAGCTTTGTCCAGACACAAGGGAGCACCCAGTATAAGTCAAAAGAATACCCTTACAGGCATAGAGTGACGCATAAATTATGCAAAAAAGAAGAAGAGAACTCTGGGTAGTTCCCAAGTTTAAGTGGAAGGCAGCTTCTGTATAGAGCACCCTCAACACCAGCGACACTCTAGATTTGCTCATCTCAAATGTCTGCTTTTCAATAAAAGTCTTTAAGCATAGGATTAGCACAGTGCTATCCACGCCGAGATAGAAAGGGACAAAGTCTTTTGCCATTTCTACAGCAAAGTGTTTAAGCATAGGAATAGCACAGTGATATCTAGGCCGAGCTGTTAAATGACAGAAAACATTTACCACTCCAGGCACAGTATTACAGCTTTGGACTGGCAAAATACCATCCAAGCCAACCTGAAATGAATAAAAGCAACCCCTTACACGTGTTTCGCTATCATTACAGCTCTTCAGAGAGGTTTAGCTTTGTCCAGACACAAGGGAGCACCCAGTATAAGTCAAAAGAATACCCTTGCAGGCATAGAGTGACGCATAAATTATGCAAAAAAGAAGAAGAGAACTCTGGGTAGTTCCCAAGTTTAGGTGGATGGCAGCTTCTGTATAGAGCACCCTCAACACCAGCGACACTCTAGATTTGCTCACCTCAAATGTCTACTTTTCTATCAAAGTTTTTAAGCATAGGATTAGCACAGTGCTATCCACGTCGAGATAGAAAGGGACAAAGTCTTTTGCCATTTCTACAGCAAAGTCTTTAAGCATAGGAATACCACAGTGCTATCCATACCGAGCTGGTAAATGACAGAAAATATTTACCACTCCAGGCACGGTATTACAGCTTTGGACTGGCAAAATACCATCCAAGCCAACCTGAAATGAATAAAAGCCAGGCCTGACACGTGTTTCGCTGTCATTACAGCTCTTCAGAGACGTTTAGCTTTCTCCAGACACAAGGGAGCACCCAGTATAAGTCAAAAGAATACCCTTGCAGGCATAGAGTGATGCATAAATTATGCAAAATAGAAGAAGAGAACTCTGGGTAGTTCCCACATTTAGGTGGAAGGCAGCTTCTTTATTGAGCACCCTCAACACCAGCGACACTCTAGATTTGCTCACCTCAAATGTCTGCTTTTCTATCAAAGTTTTTAAGCATAGGATTAGCACAGAGCTATCCACGCAGAGATAGAAAGGGACAAAGTCTTTTGCCATTTCTACAGCAAAGTCTTTAAGCATAGGAATAGCACAGTGCTATCCATGCAGAGCTGTTAAATGACAGAAAACATTTACCACTCCAGGCACAGTATTACAGCTTTGGACTGGCAAAATACCATCCAAGCCAACCTGAAATAAATAAAAGCAACCCCTGACACGTGTTTTGCTGTCATTACAGCTCTTCAGTGAGGTTTAGCTTTGTCCAGACACAAGGGAGCACCCAGTATAAGTCAAAAGAATACCCTTGCAGGCATAGAGTGATGCATAAATTATGCAAAAAGAAGAAGAGAACTCTGGGTAGTTCCCAAGTTTAAGTGGAAGGCAGCTTCTGTATAGAGCACCCTCAACACCAGCGACACTCTAGATTTGCTCATCTCAAATGTCTGCTTTTCTATCAAAGTCTTTAAGCATAGGATTAGCACAGTGCTATCCACGCCGAGATAGAAAGGGACAAAGTCTTTTGCCATTTCTACAGCAAAGTGTTTAAGCATAGGAATAGCACAGTGATATCTAGGCCTAGCTGTTAAATGTCAGAAAACATTTACCACTCCAGGCACAGTATTGCAGCTTTGGACTGGCAAAATACCATCCAAGCCAACCTGAAATGAATAAAAGCAACCCCTTACACGTGTTTCGCTGTCATTACAGCCCTTCAGAGAGGTTTAGCTTTGTCCAGACACAAGGGAGCACCCAGTATAAGTCAAAAGAATACCCTTGCAGGCATAGAGTGACGCATAAATTATGCAAAAAGAAGAAGAGAACTCTGGGTAGTTCCCAAGTTTAGGTGGATGGCAGCTTCTGTATAGAACACCCTCAACACCAGCGACACTCTAGATTTGCTCACCTCAAATGTCTGCCTTTCTATCAAAGTTTTTAAGCATAGGATTAGCACAGTGCTATCCACGTCGAGATAGAAAGGGACAAAGTCTTTTGCCACTTCTACAGCAAAGTCTTTAAGCATAGGAATACCACAGTGCTATCCATACCGAGCTGGTAAATGACAGAAAATATTTACCACTCCAGGCACGGTATTACAACCTTGGACTGGCAAAATACCATCCAAGCCAAACTGAAATGAATAAAAGCCAAGCCTGACACGTGTTTCGCTGTCATTACAGCTCTTCAGAGACGTTTAGCTTTCTCCAGACACAAGGGAGCACCCAGTATAAGTCAAAAGAATACCCTTGCAGGCATAGAGTGACACATAAATTATGCAAAATAGAAGAAGAGATCTCTGGGTAGTTCCCAAATTTAGGTGGAAGGCAGCTTCTTTATTGAGCACCCTCAACACCAGCGACACTCTAGATTTGCTCACCTCAAATGTCTGCTTTTCTATCAAAGTTTTTAAGCATAGGATTAGCACAGAGCTATCCACGCAGAGATAGAAAGGGACAAAGTCTTTTGCCATTTCTACAGCAAAGTCTTTAAGCATAGGAATATCACAGTGCTATCCATGCAGAGCTGTTAAATGACAGAAAACATTTACCACTCCAGGCACAGTATTACAGCTTTGGACTGGCAAAATACCATCCAAGCCAACCTGAAATGAATAAAAGCAACCCCTGACACGTTTTTCGCTGTCATTACAGCTCTTCAGTGAGGTTTAGCTTTGTCCAGACACAAGGGAGCACCCAGTATAAGTCAAAAGAATACCCTTGCAGGCATAGAGTGATGCATAAATTATGCAAAAAGAAGAAGAGAACTCTGGGTAGTTCCCAAGTTTAAGTGGAAGGCAGCTTCTGTATAGAGCACCCTCAGCACCAGCGACACTCTAGATTTGCTCATCTCAAATGTCTGCTTTTCAATCAAAGTCTTTAAGCATAGGATTAGCACAGTGCTATCCACGCTGAGATAGAAAGGGACAAAGTCTTTTGCCATTTCTACAGCAAAGTCTTTAAGCATAGGAATAGCACAGTGCTATCCATGCCGAGCTGTTAAATGACAGAAAACATTTACCACTCCAGGCACAGTATTACAGCTTTGGACTGGCAAAATACCATCCAAGCCAACCTGAAATGAATAAAAGCAACCCCTGACACGTGTTTCGCTGTCATTACAGCTCTTCAGTGAGGTTTAGCTTTGTCCAGACACAAGGGAGCACCCAGTATAAGTCAAAAGAATACCCTTGCAGGCATAGAGTGATGCATAAATTATGCAAAAAGAAGAAGAGAACTCTGGGTAGTTCCCAAGTTTAAGTGGAAGGCAGCTTCTGTATAGAGCACCCTCAACACCAGTGACACTCTAGATTTGCTCATCTCAAATGTCTGCTTTTCAATCAAAGTCTATAAGCATAGGATTAGCACAGTGCTATCCATGCCGAGATTGAAAGGGACAAAGTCTTTTGCCATTTCTACAGCAAAGTCTTTAAGCATAGAAATAGCACAGTGCTATCCATGCCGAGCTGTTAAATGACAGAAAACATTTACCACTCCAGGCACAGTATTACAGCTTTGGACTGGCAAAATACCATCCAAGCCAACCTGAAATGAATAAAAGCAACCCCTGACACATGTTTCGCTGTCAGTACAGCTCTTCAGTGAGGTTTAGCTTTGTCCAGACACAAGGGAGCACCCAGTATAAGTCAAAAGAATACCCTTGCAGGCATAGAGTGACGCATAAATTATGCAAAAAGAAGAAGAGAACTCTGGGTAGTTCCCAAGTTTATGTGGATGGCAGCTTCTGTATAGAGCACCCTCAACACCAGAGACACTCTAGATTTGCTCACCTCAAATGTCTGCTTTTCTATCAAAGTTTTTAAGCATAGGATTAGCACAGTGCTATCCACGTCGAGATAGAAAGGGACAAAGTCTTTTGCCATTTCTACAGGAAAGTCTTTAAGCATAGGAATACCACAGTGCTATCCATACCGAGCTGGTAAATGACAGAAAATATTTACCACTCCAGGCACGGTATTACAGCTTTGGACTGGCAAAATACCATCCAAGCCAACCTGAAATGAATAAAAGCCAAGCCTGACACGTGTTTCGCTGTCATTACAGCTCTTCAGAGACGTTTAGCTTTGTCCATACACAAGGGAGCACCCAGTATAAGTCAAAAGAATACCCTTGCAGGCATAGAGTGACGCATAAATTATGCAAAATAGAAGAAGAGAACTCTGGGTAGTTCCCAAATTTAGGTGGAAGGCAGCTTCTTTATTGAGCACCCTCAACACCAGCGACACTCTAGATTTGCTCACCTCAAATGTCTGCTTTTCTATCAAAGTTTTTAAGCATAGGATTAGCACAGTGCTATCCACACAGAGATAGAAAGGGACAAAGTCTTTTGCCATTTCTACAGCAAAGTCTTTAAGCATAGGAATACCACAGTGCTATCCATACCGAGCTGGTAAATGACAGAAAATATTTACCACTCCAGGCACGGTATTACAGCTTTGGACTGGCAAAATACCATCCAAGCCAACCTGAAATGAATAAAAGCCAAGCCTGACACGTGTTTCGCTGTCATTATAGCTCTTCAGAGACGTTTAGCTTTGTCCAGACACAAGGGAGCACCCAGTATAAGTCAAAAGAATACCCTTGCAGGCATAGAGTGACGCATAAATTATGCAAAATAGAAGAAGAGAACTCTGGGTAGTTCCCAAATTTAGGTGGAAGGCAGCTTCTTTATTGAGCACCCTCAACACCAGCGACACTCTAGATTTGCTCACCTCAAATGTCTGCTTTTCTATCAAAGTTTTTAAGCATAGGATTAGCACAGTGCTATCCACGCAGAGATAGAAAGGGACAAAGTCTTTTGCCATTTCTACAGCAAAGTCTTTAAGCATAGGAATAGCACAGTGCTATCCATGCAGAGCTGTTAAATGACAGAAAACATTTACCATTCCAGGCACAGTATTACAGCTTTGGACTGGCAAAATACCATCCAAGCCAACCTGAAATGAATAAAAGCAACCCCTTACACGTGTTTCGCTGTCATTTCAGCTCTTCAGAGAGGTTTAGCTTTGTCCAGACACAAGGGAGCACCCAGTATAAGTCAAAAGAATACCCTTGCATGCATAGAGTGACGCATAAATTATGCAAAAAGAAGAAGAGAACTCTGGGTTGTTCCCAAGTTTAGGTGGATGGCAGCTTCTGTATAGAGCACCCTCAACACCAGAGACACTCTAGATTTGCTCACCTCAAATGTCTGCTTTTCTATCAAAGTTTTTAAGCATAGGATTAGCACAGTGCTATCCACATCGAGATAGAAAGGGACAAAGTCTTTTGCCATTTCTACAGGAAAGTCTTTAAGCATAGGAATATCACAGTGCTATCCATACCGAGCTGGTAAATGACAGAAAATATTTACCACTCCAGGCACGGTATTACAGCTTTGGACTGGCAAAATACCATCCAAGCCAACCTGAAATGAATAAAAGCCAAGCCTGACACGTGTTTCGCTGTCATTACAGCTCTTCAGAGACTTTTAGCTTTGTCCAGACACAAGGGAGCACCCAGTATAAGTCAAAAGAATACCCTTGCAGGCATAGAGTGACGCATAAATTATGCAAAATAGAAGAAGAGAACTCTGGGTAGTTCCCAAATTTAGGTGGAAGGCAGCTTCTTTATTGAGCACCCTCAACACCAGCGACACTCTAGATTTGCTCACCTCAAATGTCTGCTTTTCTATCAAAGTTTTTAAGCATAGGATTAGCACAGTGCTATCCACGCAGAGATAGAAAGGGACAAAGTCTTTTGCCATTTCTACAGCAAAAGTCTTTAAGCATAGGAATACCACAGTGCTATCCATACCGAGCTGGTAAATGACAGAAAATATTTACCACTCCAGGCACGGTATTACAGCTTTGGACTGGCAAAATACCATCCAAGCCAACCTGAAATGAATAAAAGCCAAGCCTGACACGTGTTTCGCTGTCATTATAGCTCTTCAGAGACGTTTAGCTTTGTCCAGACACAAGGGAGCACCCAGTATAAGTCAAAAGAATACCCTTGCAGGCATAGAGTGACGCATAAATTATGCAAAATAGAAGAAGAGAACTCTGGGTAGTTCCCAAATTTAGGTGGAAGGCAGCTTCTTTATTGAGCACCCTCAACACCAGCGACACTCTAGATTTGCTCACCTCAAATGTCTGCTTTTCTATCAAAGTTTTTAAGCATAGGATTAGCACAGTGCTATCCACGCAGATATAGAAAGGGACAAAGTCTTTTGCCATTTCTACAGCAAAGTCTTTAAGCATAGGAATAGCACAGTGCTATCCATGCAGAGCTGTTAAATGACATAAAACATTTACCATTCCAGGCACAGTATTACAGCTTTGGACTGGCAAAATACCATCCAAGCCAACCTGAAATGAATAAAAGCAACCCCTGACATGTGTTTCGCTGTCATTACAGCTCTTCAGTGAGGTTTAGCTTTGTCCAGACACAAGGGAGCACCCAGTATAAGTCAAAAGAATACCCTTGCAGGCATAGAGTGACGCATAAATTATGCAAAAAGAAGAAGAGAACTCTGGGTAGTTCCCAAGTTTAAGTGGAAGGCAGCTTCTGTATAGAGCACCCTCAACACCAGCGACACTCTAGATTTGCTCATCTCAAATGTCTGCTTTTCAATCAAAGTCTTTAAGCATAGGATTAGCACAGTGCTATCCACGCTGAGATAGAAAGGGACAAAGTCTTTTGCCATTTCTACAGCAAAGTCTTTAAGCATAGGAATAGCACAGTGCTATCCATGCCGAGCTGTTAAATGACAGAAAACATTTACCACTCCAGGCACAGTATTACAGCTTTGGACTGGCAAAATACCATCCAAGCCAACCTGAAATGAATAAAAGCAACCCCTGACACGTGTTTCGCTGTCATTACAGCTCTTCAGTGAGGTTTAGCTTTGTCCAGACACAAGGGAGCACCCAGTATAAGTCAAAAGAATACCCTTGCAGGCATAGAGTGATGCATAAATTATGCAAAAAGAAGAAGAGAACTCTGGGTAGTTCCCAAGTTTAAGTGGAAGGCAGCTTCTGTATAGAGCACCCTCAACACCAGTGACACTCTAGATTTGCTCATCTCAAATGTCTGCTTTTCAATCAAAGTCTATAAGCATAGGATTAGCACAGTGCTATCCATGCCGAGATTGAAAGGGACAAAGTCTTTTGCCATTTCTACAGCAAAGTCTTTAAGCATAGAAATAGCACAGTGCTATCCATGCCGAGCTGTTAAATGACAGAAAACATTTACCACTCCAGGCACAGTATTACAGCTTTGGACTGGCAAAATACCATCCAAGCCAACCTGAAATGAATAAAAGCAACCCCTGACACATGTTTCGCTGTCAGTACAGCTCTTCAGTGAGGTTTAGCTTTGTCCAGACACAAGGGAGCACCCAGTATAAGTCAAAAGAATACCCTTGCAGGCATAGAGTGACGCATAAATTATGCAAAAAGAAGAAGAGAACTCTGGGTAGTTCCCAAGTTTATGTGGATGGCAGCTTCTGTATAGAGCACCCTCAACACCAGAGACACTCTAGATTTGCTCACCTCAAATGTCTGCTTTTCTATCAAAGTTTTTAAGCATAGGATTAGCACAGTGCTATCCACGTCGAGATAGAAAGGGACAAAGTCTTTTGCCATTTCTACAGGAAAGTCTTTAAGCATAGGAATACCACAGTGCTATCCATACCGAGCTGGTAAATGACAGAAAATATTTACCACTCCAGGCACGGTATTACAGCTTTGGACTGGCAAAATACCATCCAAGCCAACCTGAAATGAATAAAAGCCAAGCCTGACACGTGTTTCGCTGTCATTACAGCTCTTCAGAGACGTTTAGCTTTGTCCATACACAAGGGAGCACCCAGTATAAGTCAAAAGAATACCCTTGCAGGCATAGAGTGACGCATAAATTATGCAAAATAGAAGAAGAGAACTCTGGGTAGTTCCCAAATTTAGGTGGAAGGCAGCTTCTTTATTGAGCACCCTCAACACCAGCGACACTCTAGATTTGCTCACCTCAAATGTCTGCTTTTCTATCAAAGTTTTTAAGCATAGGATTAGCACAGTGCTATCCACACAGAGATAGAAAGGGACAAAGTCTTTTGCCATTTCTACAGCAAAGTCTTTAAGCATAGGAATACCACAGTGCTATCCATACCGAGCTGGTAAATGACAGAAAATATTTACCACTCCAGGCACGGTATTACAGCTTTGGACTGGCAAAATACCATCCAAGCCAACCTGAAATGAATAAAAGCCAAGCCTGACACGTGTTTCGCTGTCATTATAGCTCTTCAGAGACGTTTAGCTTTGTCCAGACACAAGGGAGCACCCAGTATAAGTCAAAAGAATACCCTTGCAGGCATAGAGTGACGCATAAATTATGCAAAATAGAAGAAGAGAACTCTGGGTAGTTCCCAAATTTAGGTGGAAGGCAGCTTCTTTATTGAGCACCCTCAACACCAGCGACACTCTAGATTTGCTCACCTCAAATGTCTGCTTTTCTATCAAAGTTTTTAAGCATAGGATTAGCACAGTGCTATCCACGCAGAGATAGAAAGGGACAAAGTCTTTTGCCATTTCTACAGCAAAGTCTTTAAGCATAGGAATAGCACAGTGCTATCCATGCAGAGCTGTTAAATGACAGAAAACATTTACCATTCCAGGCACAGTATTACAGCTTTGGACTGGCAAAATACCATCCAAGCCAACCTGAAATGAATAAAAGCAACCCCTTACACGTGTTTCGCTGTCATTTCAGCTCTTCAGAGAGGTTTAGCTTTGTCCAGACACAAGGGAGCACCCAGTATAAGTCAAAAGAATACCCTTGCATGCATAGAGTGACGCATAAATTATGCAAAAAAGAAGAAGAGAACTCTGGGTTGTTCCCAAGTTTAGGTGGATGGCAGCTTCTGTATAGAGCACCCTCAACACCAGAGACACTCTAGATTTGCTCACCTCAAATGTCTGCTTTTCTATCAAAGTTTTTAAGCATAGGATTAGCACAGTGCTATCCACATCGAGATAGAAAGGGACAAAGTCTTTTGCCATTTCTACAGGAAAGTCTTTAAGCATAGGAATATCACAGTGCTATCCATACCGAGCTGGTAAATGACAGAAAATATTTACCACTCCAGGCACGGTATTACAGCTTTGGACTGGCAAAATACCATCCAAGCCAACCTGAAATGAATAAAAGCCAAGCCTGACACGTGTTTCGCTGTCATTACAGCTCTTCAGAGACTTTTAGCTTTGTCCAGACACAAGGGAGCACCCAGTATAAGTCAAAAGAATACCCTTGCAGGCATAGAGTGACGCATAAATTATGCAAAATAGAAGAAGAGAACTCTGGGTAGTTCCCAAATTTAGGTGGAAGGCAGCTTCTTTATTGAGCACCCTCAACACCAGCGACACTCTAGATTTGCTCACCTCAAATGTCTGCTTTTCTATCAAAGTTTTTAAGCATAGGATTAGCACAGTGCTATCCACGCAGAGATAGAAAGGGACAAAGTCTTTTGCCATTTCTACAGCAAAAGTCTTTAAGCATAGGAATACCACAGTGCTATCCATACCGAGCTGGTAAATGACAGAAAATATTTACCACTCCAGGCACGGTATTACAGCTTTGGACTGGCAAAATACCATCCAAGCCAACCTGAAATGAATAAAAGCCAAGCCTGACACGTGTTTCGCTGTCATTATAGCTCTTCAGAGACGTTTAGCTTTGTCCAGACACAAGGGAGCACCCAGTATAAGTCAAAAGAATACCCTTGCAGGCATAGAGTGACGCATAAATTATGCAAAATAGAAGAAGAGAACTCTGGGTAGTTCCCAAATTTAGGTGGAAGGCAGCTTCTTTATTGAGCACCCTCAACACCAGCGACACTCTAGATTTGCTCACCTCAAATGTCTGCTTTTCTATCAAAGTTTTTAAGCATAGGATTAGCACAGTGCTATCCACGCAGATATAGAAAGGGACAAAGTCTTTTGCCATTTCTACAGCAAAGTCTTTAAGCATAGGAATAGCACAGTGCTATCCATGCAGAGCTGTTAAATGACATAAAACATTTACCATTCCAGGCACAGTATTACAGCTTTGGACTGGCAAAATACCATCCAAGCCAACCTGAAATGAATAAAAGCAACCCCTGACATGTGTTTCGCTGTCATTACAGCTCTTCAGTGAGGTTTAGCTTTGTCCAGACACAAGGGAGCACCCAGTATAAGTCAAAAGAATACCCTTGCAGGCATAGAGTGACGCATAAATTATGCAAAAAAGAAGAAGAGAACTCTGGGTAGTTCCCAAGTTTAAGTGGAAGGCAGCTTCTGTATAGAGCACCCTCAACACCAGCGACACTCTAGATTTGCTCATCTCAAATGTCTGCTTTTCAATCAAAGTCTTTAAGCATAGGATTAGCACAGTGCTATCCACGCCGAGATAGAAAAGGACAAAGTCTTTTGCCATTTCTACAGCAAAGTCTTTAAGCATAGGAATAGCACAGTGCTATCCATGCCGAGCTGTTAAATGACAGAAAACATTTACCACTCCAGGCACAGTATTACAGCTTTGGACTGGCAAAATACCATCCAAGCCAACCTGAAATGAATAAAAGCAACCCCTGACACGTGTTTCGCTGTCATTACAGCTCTTCAGTGAGGTTTAGCTTTGTCCAGACACAAGGGAGCACCCAGTATAAGTCAAAAGAATACCCTTGCAGTCATAGAGTGACGCATAAATTATGCAAAAAAGAAGAAGAGAACTCTGGGTAGTTCCCAAGTTTAAGTGGAAGGCAGCTTCTGTATAGAGCACCCTCAACACCAGCGACACTCTAGATTTGTTCATCTCAAATGTCTGCTTTTCAATCAAAGTCTTTAAGCATAGGATTAGCACAGTGCTATCCACGCCGAGATAGAAAGGGACAAAGTCTTTTGCCATTTCTACAGCAAAGTCTTTAAGCATAGGAATAGCACAGTGCTATCCATGCCGAGCTGTTAAATGACAGAAAACATTTACCACTCCAGGCACAGTATTACAGCTTTGGACTGGCAAAATACCATCCAAGCCAACCTGAAATGGATAAAAGCAACCCCTGACACGTGTTTCGCTGTCATTACAGCTCTTCAGTGAGGTTTAGCTGTGTCCAGACACAAGGGAGCACCCAGTATAAGTCAAAAGAATACCCTTGCAGGCATAGAGTGACGCATAAATTATGCAAAAAGAAAAAGAGAACTCTGGGTAGTTCCCAAGTTTAAGTGGAAGGCAGCTTCTGTATAGAGCACCCTCAACACCAGCGACACTCTAGATTTGCTCATCTCAAATGTCTGCTTTTCTATCAAAGTCTTTAAGCATAGGATTAGCACAGTGCTATCCACGCCGAGATAGAAAGGGACAAAGTCTTTTGCCATTTCTACAGCAAAGTGTTTAAGCATAGGAATAGCACAGTGATATCTAGGCCGAGCTGTTAAATGTCAGAAAACATTTACCACTCCAGGCACAGTATTGCAGCTTTGGACTGGCAAAATACCATCCAAGCCAACCTGAAATGAATAAAAGCAACCCCTTACACGTGTTTCGCTGTCATTACAGCCCTTCAGAGAGGTTTAGCTTTGTCCAGACACAAGGGAGCACCCAGTATAAGTCAAAAGAATACCCTTGCAGGCATAGAGTGACGCATAAATTATGCAAAAAGAAGAAGAGAACTCTGGGTAGTTCCCAAGTTTAGGTGGATGGCAGCTTCTGTATAGAACACCCTCAACACCAGCGACACTCTAGATTTGCTCACCTCAAATGTCTGCCTTTCTATCAAAGTTTTTAAGCATAGGATTAGCACAGTGCTATCCACGTCGAGATAGAAAGGGACAAAGTCTTTTGCCACTTCTACAGCAAAGTCTTTAAGCATAGGAATACCACAGTGCTATCCATACCGAGCTGGTAAATGACAGAAAATATTTACCACTCCAGGCACGGTATTACAACCTTGGACTGGCAAAATACCATCCAAGCCAAACTGAAATGAATAAAAGCCAAGCCTGACACGTATTTCGCTGTCATTACAGCTCTTCAGAGACGTTTAGCTTTCTCCAGACACAAGGGAGCACCCAGTATAAGTCAAAAGAATACCCTTGCAGGCATAGAGTGACGCATAAATTATGCAAAAAAGAAGAAGAGAACTCTGGGTAGTTCCCAAGTTTAAGTGGAAGGCAGCTTCTGTATAGAGCACCCTCAACACCAGCGACACTCTAGATTTGCTCATCTCAAATGTCTGCTTTTCAATCAAAGTCTTTAAGCATAGGATTAGCACAGTGCTATCCACGCCGAGATAGAAAAGGACAAAGTCTTTTGCCATTTCTACAGCAAAGTCTTTAAGCATAGGAATAGCACAGTGCTATCCATGCCGAGCTGTTAAATGACAGAAAACATTTACCACTCCAGGCACAGTATTACAGCTTTGGACTGGCAAAATACCATCCAAGCCAACCTGAAATGAATAAAAGCAACCCCTGACACGTGTTTCGCTGTCATTACAGCTCTTCAGTGAGGTTTAGCTTTGTCCAGACACAAGGGAGCACCCAGTATAAGTCAAAAGAATACCCTTGCAGTCATAGAGTGACGCATAAATTATGCAAAAAGAAGAAGAGAACTCTGGGTAGTTCCCAAGTTTAAGTGGAAGGCAGCTTCTGTATAGAGCACCCTCAACACCAGCGACACTCTAGATTTGTTCATCTCAAATGTCTGCTTTTCAATCAAAGTCTTTAAGCATAGGATTAGCACAGTGCTATCCACGCCGAGATAGAAAGGGACAAAGTCTTTTGCCATTTCTACAGCAAAGTCTTTAAGCATAGGAATAGCACAGTGCTATCCATGCCGAGCTGTTAAATGACAGAAAACATTTACCACTCCAGGCACAGTATTACAGCTTTGGACTGGCAAAATACCATCCAAGCCAACCTGAAATGAATAAAAGCAACCCCTGACACGTGTTTCGCTGTCATTACAGCTCTTCAGTGAGGTTTAGCTGTGTCCAGACACAAGGGAGCACCCAGTATAAGTCAAAAGAATACCCTTGCAGGCATAGAGTGACGCATAAATTATGCAAAAAGAAAAAGAGAACTCTGGGTAGTTCCCAAGTTTAAGTGGAAGGCAGCTTCTGTATAGAGCACCCTCAACACCAGCGACACTCTAGATTTGCTCATCTCAAATGTCTGCTTTTCTATCAAAGTCTTTAAGCATAGGATTAGCACAGTGCTATCCACGCCGAGATAGAAAGGGACAAAGTCTTTTGCCATTTCTACAGCAAAGTGTTTAAGCATAGGAATAGCACAGTGATATCTAGGCCGAGCTGTTAAATGTCAGAAAACATTTACCACTCCAGGCACAGTATTGCAGCTTTGGACTGGCAAAATACCATCCAAGCCAACCTGAAATGAATAAAAGCAACCCCTTACACGTGTTTCGCTGTCATTACAGCCCTTCAGAGAGGTTTAGCTTTGTCCAGACACAAGGGAGCACCCAGTATAAGTCAAAAGAATACCCTTGCAGGCATAGAGTGACGCATAAATTATGCAAAAAGAAGAAGAGAACTCTGGGTAGTTCCCAAGTTTAGGTGGATGGCAGCTTCTGTATAGAACACCCTCAACACCAGCGACACTCTAGATTTGCTCACCTCAAATGTCTGCCTTTCTATCAAAGTTTTTAAGCATAGGATTAGCACAGTGCTATCCACGTCGAGATAGAAAGGGACAAAGTCTTTTGCCACTTCTACAGCAAAGTCTTTAAGCATAGGAATACCACAGTGCTATCCATACCGAGCTGGTAAATGACAGAAAATATTTACCACTCCAGGCACGGTATTACAACCTTGGACTGGCAAAATACCATCCAAGCCAAACTGAAATGAATAAAAGCCAAGCCTGACACGTGTTTCGCTGTCATTACAGCTCTTCAGAGACGTTTAGCTTTCTCCAGACACAAGGGAGCACCCAGTATAAGTCAAAAGAATACCCTTGCAGGCATAGAGTGACACATAAATTATGCAAAATAGAAGAAGAGATCTCTGGGTAGTTCCCAAATTTAGGTGGAAGGCAGCTTCTTTATTGAGCACCCTCAACACCAGCGACACTCTAGATTTGCTCACCTCAAATGTCTGCTTTTCTATCAAAGTTTTTAAGCATAGGATTAGCACAGAGCTATCCACGCAGAGATAGAAAGGGACAAAGTCTTTTGCCATTTCTACAGCAAAGTCTTTAAGCATAGGAATATCACAGTGCTATCCATGCAGAGCTGTTAAATGACAGAAAACATTTACCACTCCAGGCACAGTATTACAGCTTTGGACTGGCAAAATACCATCCAAGCCAACCTGAAATGAATAAAAGCAACCCCTGACACGTTTTTCGCTGTCATTACAGCTCTTCAGTGAGGTTTAGCTTTGTCCAGACACAAGGGAGCACCCAGTATAAGTCAAAAGAATACCCTTGCAGGCATAGAGTGACGCATAAATTATGCAAAAAAGAAGAAGAGAACTCTGGGTAGTTCCCAAGTTTAAGTGGAAGGCAGCTTCTGTATAGAGCACCCTCAGCACCAGCGACACTCTAGATTTGCTCATCTCAAATGTCTGCTTTTCAATCAAAGTCTTTAAGCATAGGATTAGCACAGTGCTATCCACGCCGAGATAGAAAGGGACAAAGTCTTTTGCCATTTCTACAGCAAAGTCTTTAAGCATAGGAATAGCACAGTGCTATCCATGCCGAGCTGTTAAATGACAGAAAACATTTACCACTCCAGGCACAGTATTACAGCTTTGGACTGGCAAAATACCATCCAAGCCAACCTGAAATGAATAAAAGCAACCCCTGACACGTGTTTCGCTGTCATTACAGCTCTTCAGTGAGGTTTAGCTTTGTCCAGACACAAGGGAGCACCCAGTATAAGTCAAAAGAATACCCTTGCAGGCATAGAGTGACGCATAAATTATGCAAAAAAGAAGAAGAGAACTCTGGGTAGTTCCCAAGTTTAAGTGGAAGGCAGCTTCTGTATAGAGCACCCTCAACACCAGTGACACTCTAGATTTGCTCATCTCAAATGTCTGCTTTTCAATCAAAGTCTATAAGCATAGGATTAGCACAGTGCTATCCATGCCGAGATTGAAAGGGACAAAGTCTTTTGCCATTTCTACAGCAAAGTCTTTAAGCATAGAAATAGCACAGTGCTATCCATGCCGAGCTGTTAAATGACAGAAAACATTTACCACTCCAGGCACAGTATTACAGCTTTGGACTGGCAAAATACCATCCAAGCCAACCTGAAATGAATAAAAGCAACCCCTGACACATGTTTCGCTGTCAGTACAGCTCTTCAGTGAGGTTTAGCTTTGTCCAGACACAAGGGAGCACCCAGTATAAGTCAAAAGAATACCCTTGCAGGCATAGAGTGACGCATAAATTATGCAAAAAAGAAGAAGAGAACTCTGGGTAGTTCCCAAGTTTATGTGGATGGCAGCTTCTGTATAGAGCACCCTCAACACCAGAGACACTCTAGATTTGCTCACCTCAAATGTCTGCTTTTCTATCAAAGTTTTTAAGCATAGGATTAGCACAGTGCTATCCACGTCGAGATAGAAAGGGACAAAGTCTTTTGCCATTTCTACAGGAAAGTCTTTAAGCATAGGAATACCACAGTGCTATCCATACCGAGCTGGTAAATGACAGAAAATATTTACCACTCCAGGCTCGGTATTACAGCTTTGGACTGGCAAAATACCATCCAAGCCAACCTGAAATGAATAAAAGCCAAGCCTGACACGTGTTTCGCTGTCATTACAGCTCTTCAGAGACGTTTAGCTTTGTCCATACACAAGGGAGCACCCAGTATAAGTCAAAAGAATACCCTTGCAGGCATAGAGTGACGCATAAATTATGCAAAATAGAAGAAGAGAACTCTGGGTAGTTCCCAAATTTAGGTGGAAGGCAGCTTCTTTATTGAGCACCCTCAACACCAGCGACACTCTAGATTTGCTCACCTCAAATGTCTGCTTTTCTATCAAAGTTTTTAAGCATAGGATTAGCACAGTGCTATCCACACAGAGATAGAAAGGGACAAAGTCTTTTGCCATTTCTACAGCAAAGTCTTTAAGCATAGGAATACCACAGTGCTATCCATACCGAGCTGGTAAATGACAGAAAATATTTACCACTCCAGGCACGGTATTACAGCTTTGGACTGGCAAAATACCATCCAAGCCAACCTGAAATGAATAAAAGCCAAGCCTGACACGTGTTTCGCTGTCATTATAGCTCTTCAGAGACGTTTAGCTTTGTCCAGACACAAGGGAGCACCCAGTATAAGTCAAAAGAATACCCTTGCAGGCATAGAGTGACGCATAAATTATGCAAAATAGAAGAAGAGAACTCTGGGTAGTTCCCAAATTTAGGTGGAAGGCAGCTTCTTTATTGAGCACCCTCAACACCAGCGACACTCTAGATTTGCTCACCTCAAATGTCTGCTTTTCTATCAAAGTTTTTAAGCATAGGATTAGCACAGTGCTATCCACGCAGAGATAGAAAGGGACAAAGTCTTTTGCCATTTCTACAGCAAAGTCTTTAAGCATAGGAATAGCACAGTGCTATCCATGCAGAGCTGTTAAATGACAGAAAACATTTACCATTCCAGGCACAGTATTACAGCTTTGGACTGGCAAAATACCATCCAAGCCAACCTGAAATGAATAAAAGCAACCCCTTACACGTGTTTCGCTGTCATTTCAGCTCTTCAGAGAGGTTTAGCTTTGTCCAGACACAAGGGAGCACCCAGTATAAGTCAAAAGAATACCCTTGCATGCATAGAGTGACGCATAAATTATGCAAAAAGAAGAAGAGAACTCTGGGTTGTTCCCAAGTTTAGGTGGATGGCAGCTTCTGTATAGAGCACCCTCAACACCAGAGACACTCTAGATTTGCTCACCTCAAATGTCTGCTTTTCTATCAAAGTTTTTAAGCATAGGATTAGCACAGTGCTATCCACATCGAGATAGAAAGGGACAAAGTCTTTTGCCATTTCTACAGGAAAGTCTTTAAGCATAGGAATACCACAGTGCTATCCATACCGAGCTGGTAAATGACAGAAAATATTTACCACTCCAGGCACGGTATTACAGCTTTGGACTGGCAAAATACCATCCAAGCCAACCTGAAATGAATAAAAGCCAAGCCTGACACGTGTTTCGCTGTCATTACAGCTCTTCAGAGACTTTTAGCTTTGTCCAGACACAAGGGAGCACCCAGTATAAGTCAAAAGAATACCCTTGCAGGCATAGAGTGACGCATAAATTATGCAAAATAGAAGAAGAGAACTCTGGGTAGTTCCCAAATTTAGGTGGAAGGCAGCTTCTTTATTGAGCACCCTCAACACCAGCGACACTCTAGATTTGCTCACCTCAAATGTCTGCTTTTCTATCAAAGTTTTTAAGCATAGGATTAGCACAGTGCTATCCACGCAGAGATAGAAAGGGACAAAGTCTTTTGCCATTTCTACAGCAAAAGTCTTTAAGCATAGGAATACCACAGTGCTATCCATACCGAGCTGGTAAATGACAGAAAATATTTACCACTCCAGGCACGGTATTACAGCTTTGGACTGGCAAAATACCATCCAAGCCAACCTGAAATGAATAAAAGCCAAGCCTGACACGTGTTTCGCTGTCATTATAGCTCTTCAGAGACGTTTAGCTTTGTCCAGACACAAGGGAGCACCCAGTATAAGTCAAAAGAATACCCTTGCAGGCATAGAGTGACGCATAAATTATGCAAAATAGAAGAAGAGAACTCTGGGTAGTTCCCAAATTTAGGTGGAAGGCAGCTTCTTTATTGAGCACCCTCAACACCAGCGACACTCTAGATTTGCTCACCTCAAATGTCTGCTTTTCTATCAAAGTTTTTAAGCATAGGATTAGCACAGTGCTATCCACGCAGATATAGAAAGGGACAAAGTCTTTTGCCATTTCTACAGCAAAGTCTTTAAGCATAGGAATAGCACAGTGCTATCCATGCAGAGCTGTTAAATGACAGAAAACATTTACCATTCCAGGCACAGTATTACAGCTTTGGACTGGCAAAATACCATCCAAGCCAACCTGAAATGAATAAAAGCAACCCCTGACATGTGTTTCGCTGTCATTACAGCTCTTCAGTGAGGTTTAGCTTTGTCCAGACACAAGGGAGCACCCAGTATAAGTCAAAAGAATACCCTTGCAGGCATAGAGTGACGCATAAATTATGCAAAAAGAAGAAGAGAACTCTGGGTAGTTCCCAAGTTTAAGTGGAAGGCAGCTTCTGTATAGAGCACCCTCAACACCAGCGACACTCTAGATTTGCTCATCTCAAATGTCTGCTTTTCAATCAAAGTCTTTAAGCATAGGATTAGCACAGTGCTATCCACGCCGAGATAGAAAAGGACAAAGTCTTTTGCCATTTCTACAGCAAAGTCTTTAAGCATAGGAATAGCACAGTGCTATCCATGCCGAGCTGTTAAATGACAGAAAACATTTACCACTCCAGGCACAGTATTACAGCTTTGGACTGGCAAAATACCATCCAAGCCAACCTGAAATGAATAAAAGCAACCCCTGACACGTGTTTCGCTGTCATTACAGCTCTTCAGTGAGGTTTAGCTTTGTCCAGACACAAGGGAGCACCCAGTATAAGTCAAAAGAATACCCTTGCAGTCATAGAGTGACGCATAAATTATGCAAAAAGAAGAAGAGAACTCTGGGTAGTTCCCAAGTTTAAGTGGAAGGCAGCTTCTGTATAGAGCACCCTCAACACCAGCGACACTCTAGATTTGTTCATCTCAAATGTCTGCTTTTCAATCAAAGTCTTTAAGCATAGGATTAGCACAGTGCTATCCACGCCGAGATAGAAAGGGACAAAGTCTTTTGCCATTTCTACAGCAAAGTCTTTAAGCATAGGAATAGCACAGTGCTATCCATGCCGAGCTGTTAAATGACAGAAAACATTTACCACTCCAGGCACAGTATTACAGCTTTGGACTGGCAAAATACCATCCAAGCCAACCTGAAATGAATAAAAGCAACCCCTGACACGTGTTTCGCTGTCATTACAGCTCTTCAGTGAGGTTTAGCTGTGTCCAGACACAAGGGAGCACCCAGTATAAGTCAAAAGAATACCCTTGCAGGCATAGAGTGACGCATAAATTATGCAAAAAAGAAAAAGAGAACTCTGGGTAGTTCCCAAGTTTAAGTGGAAGGCAGCTTCTGTATAGAGCACCCTCAACACCAGCGACACTCTAGATTTGCTCATCTCAAATGTCTGCTTTTCTTTCAAAGTCTTTAAGCATAGGATTAGCACAGTGCTATCCACGCCGAGATAGAAAGGGACAAAGGCTTTTGCCATTTCTACATCAAAATGTTTAAGCATAGGAATAGCACAGTGATATCTAGGCCGAGCTGTTAAATGACAGAAAACATTTACCACTCCAGGCACAGTATTACAGCTTTGGACTGGCAAAATACCATCCAAGCCAACCTGAAATGAATAAAAGCAACCCCTGATACGTGTTTCGCTGTCATTACAGCTCTTCAGAGAGGTTTCGCTTTGTCCAGACACAAGGGAGCACCCAGTATAAGTCAAAAGAATACCCTTGCAGGCATAGAGTGATGCATAAATTATGCAAAAAAGAAGAAGAGAACTCTGGGTAGTTCCCAAGTTTAGGTGGATGGCAGCTTCTGTATAGAGCACCCTCAACACCAGCGACACTCTAGATTTGCTCACCTCAAATGTCTGCTTTTCTATCAAAGTTTTTAAGCATAGGATTAGCACAGTGCTATCCACGTCGAGATAGAAAGGGACAAAGTCTTTTGCCATTTCTACAGCAAAGTCTTTAAGCATTGGAATACCACAGTGCTATCCATACCGAGCTGGTAAATGACAGAAAATATTTACCACTCCAGGCACGGTATTACAGCTTTGGACTGGCAAAATACCATCCAAGCCAACCTGAAATAAATAAAAGCCAAGCCTGACACGTGTTTTGCTGTCATTACAGCTCTTCAGAGACGTTTAGCTTTGTCCAGACACAAGGGAGCACCCAGTATAAGTCAAAAGAATACCCTTGCAGGCATAGAGTGACGCATAAATTATGCAAAATAGAAGAAGAGAACTCTGGGTAGTTCCCAAATTTAGGTGGAAGGCAGCTTCTTTATTGAGCACCCTCAACACCAGCGACACTCTAGATTTGCTCACCTCAAATGTCTGCTTTTCTATCAAAGTTTTTAAGCATAGGATTAGCACAGTGCTATCCACGCAGAGATAGAAAGGGACAAAGTCTTTTGCCATTTCTACAGCAAAGTCTTTAAGCATAGGAATAGCACAGTGCTATCCATGCAGAGCTGTTAAATGACAGAAAACATTTACCACTCCAGGCACAGTATTACAGCTTTGGACTGGCAAAATACCATCCAAGCCAACCTGAAATGAATAAAAGCAACCCCTGACATGTGTTTCGCTGTCATTACAGCTCTTCAGTGAGGTTTAGCTTTGTCCAGACACAAGGGAGCACCCAGTATAAGTCAAAAGAATACCCTTGCAGGCATAGAGTGATGCATAAATTATGCAAAAAAGAAGAAGAGAACTCTGGGTAGTTCCCAAGTTTAAGTGGAAGGCAGCTTCTGTATAGAGCACCCTCAACACCAGCGACACTCTAGATTTGCTCATCTCAAATGTCTGCTTTTCTATCAAAGTCTTTAAGCATCGGATTAGCACAGTGCTATCCACGCCGAGATAGAAAGGGACAAAGTCTTTTGCCATTTCTACAGCAAAGTCTTTAAGCATAGGAATAGCACAGTGATATCTAGGCCGAGCTGTTAAATGACAGAAAACATTTACCACTCCAGGCACAGTATTACAGCTTTGGACTGGAAAAATACCATCCAAGCCAACCTGAAATGAATAAAAGCAACCCCTTACACGTGTTTCGCTGTCATTACAGCTCTTCAGAGAGGTTTAGCTTTGTCCAGACACAAGGGAGCACCCAGTATTAGTCAAAAGAATACCCTTGCAGGCATAGAGTGACGCATAAATTATGCAAAAAAGAAGAAGAGAACTCTGGGTAGTTCCCAAGTTTAGGTGGATGGCAGCTTCTGTATAGAGCACCCTCAACACCAGCGACACTCTAGATTTGCTCACCTCAAATGTCTGCTTTTCTATCAAAGTTTTTAAGCATAGGATTAGCACAGTGCTATCCACGTCGAGATAGAAAGGGACAAAGTATTTTGCCATTTCTACAGCAAAGTCTTTAAGCATAGGAATACCACAGTGCTATCCATACCGAACTGGAAAATGACAGAAAATATTTACCACTCCAGGCACGGTATTACAGCTTTGGACTGGCAAAATACCATCCAAGCCAACCTGAAACGAATAAAAGCCAAGCCTGACATGTGTTTCGCTGTCATTACAGCTCTTCAGAGACGTTTAGCTTTGTCCAGACACAAGGGAGCACCCAGTATAAGTCAAAAGAATACCCTTGCAGGCATAGAGTGACGCATAAATTATGCAAGATAGAAGAAGAGAACTCTGGGTAGTTCCCAAATTTAGGTGGAAGGCAGCTTCTTTATTGAGCACCCTCAACACCAGCGACACTCTAGATTTGCTCACCTCAAATGTCTGCTTTTCTATCAAAGTTTTTAAGCATAGGATTAGCACAGTGCTATCCACGCAAAGATAGAAAGGGACAAAGTCTTTTGCCATTTCTACAGCAAGGTCTTTAAGCATAGCAATAGCACAGTGCTATCCATGCAGAGCTGTTAAATGACAGAAAACATTTACCACTCCAGGCACAGTATTACAGCTTTGGACTGGCAAAATACCATCCAAGCCAACCTGAAATGAATAAAAGCAACCCCTGACATGTGTTTCGCTGTCATTACAGCTCTTCAGTGAGGTTTAGCTTTGTCCAGACACAAGGGAGCACCCAGTATAAGTCAAAAGAATACCCTTGCAGGCATAGAGTGACGCATAAATTATGCAAAAAAGAAGAAGAGAACTCTGGGTAGTTCCCAAGTTTAAGTGGAAGGCAGCTTCTGTATAGAGCACCCTCAACACCAGCGACACTCTAGATTTGCTCATCTCAAATGTCTGCTTTTCAATCAAAGTCTTTAAGCATAGGATTAGCACAGTGCTATCCACGCCGAGATAGAGAGGAACAAAGTCTTTTGCCATTTCTACAGCAAAGTCTTTAAGCATTGGAATAGCACAGTGCTATCCATGCCGAGCTGTTAAATGACAGAAAACATTTACCACTCCACGCACAGTATTACAGCTTTGGACTGGCAAAATACCATCCAAGCCAACCTGAAATGAATAATAGCAACCCCTGACACGTGTTTCGCTGTCATTACAGCTCTTCAGTGAGGTTTAGCTTTGTCCAGACACAAGGGAGCACCCAGTATAAGTCAAAAGGATACCTTTGCAGGCATAGAGTGACGCATAAATTATGCAAAAAAGAAGAAGAGAACTCTGGGTAGTTCCCAAGTTTAAGTGGAAGGCAGCTTCTGTATAGAGCACCCTCAACACCAGCGACACTCTAGATTTGCTCATCTCAAATGTCTGCTTTTCTATCAAAGTCTTTAAGCATAGGATTAGCACAGTGCTATCCACGCCGAGATAGAAAGTGACAAAGTCTTTTGCCATTTCTACAGCAAAATGTTTAAGCATAGAAATAGCACAGTGATATCTAGGCCGAGCTGTTAAATGACAGAAAACATTTACCACTCCAGGCACAGTATTACAGCTTTGGACTGGCAAAATACCATCCAAGCCAACCTGAAATGAATAAAAGCAACCCCTGATACGTGTTTCGCTGTCATTACAGCTCTTCAGAGAGGTTTAGCTTTGTCCAGACACAAGGGAGCACCCAGTATAAGTCAAAAGAATACCCTTGCAGGCATAGAGTGACGCATAAATTATGCAAAAAAGAAGAAGAGAACTCTGGGTAGTTCCCAAGTTTAGGTGGATGGCAGCTTCTGTATAGAGCACCCTCAACACCAGCGACACTCTAGATTTGCTCATCTCAAATGTCTGCTTTTCAATCAAAGTCTTTAAGCATAGGATTAGCACAGTGCTATCCACGCCGAGATAGAAAGGGACAAAGTCTTTTGCCATTTCTACAGCAAAGTCTTTAAGCATAGGAATAGCACAGTGCTATCCATGCCGAGCTGTTAAATGACAGAAAACATTTACCACTCCAGGCACAGTATTACAGCTTTGGACTGGCAAAATACCATCTAAGCCAACCTGAAATGAATAAAAGCAACCCCTGACACGTGTTTCGCTGTCATTACAGCTCTTCAGTGAGGTTTAGCTTTGTCCAGACACAAGGGAGCACCCAGTATAAGTCAAAAGAATACCCTTGCAGGCATAGAGTGATGCATAAATTATGCAAAAAAGAAGAAGAGAACTCTGGGTAGTTCCCAAGTTTAGGTGGATGGCAGCTTCTGGGTAGAGCACCCTCAACACCAGCGACACTCTAGATTTGCTCATCTCAAATGTCTGCTTTTCAATCAAAGTCTTTAAGCATAGGTTTAGCACAGTGCTATCCACGCCGAGCTAGAAAAGGACAAAGTCTTTCGCCATTTCTGCAGCAAAGTCTTTAAGCATAGGAATAGCACAGTGCTATCCATGCAGAGCTGTTAAATGACAGAAAACATTTACCACTCCAGGCACAGTATTACAGCTTTGGACTGGCAAAATACCATCAAAGCCAACCTGAACTGAATAAAAGCAAAACCTGACACGTGTTTTGCTGTCATTACAGCTCTTCAGAGAGGTTTAGCTTTGTCCAGACACAAGGGAGCACCCAGTATAAGTCAAAAGAATACCCTTGCAGGCATAGAGTGACGCATATATTATGCAAAATAGAAGAAAAGAACTCTGGGCAGTTCCCAAGTTTAGGTGGAAGGTAGCTTCTGTATAGAGCACCCTCAACACCAGCAACACTCTAGATTTGCTCATCTCAAATGTCTGCTTTTCAATCAAAGTCTTTAAGCATAGGATTAGCACAGTGCTATCCACGCCGAGATAGAAAGGAACAAAGTCTTTTGCCATTTCTACAGCAAAGTCTTTAAGCATTGGAATAGCACAGTGCTATCCATGCCGAGCTGTTTTATGACAGAAAACATTTACCACTCCACGCACAGTATTACAGCTTTGGACTGGCAAAATACCATCCAAGCCAACCTGAAATGAATAATAGCAACCCCTGACACGTGTTTCGCTGTCATTACAGCTCTTCAGTGAGGTTTAGCTTTGTCCAGACACAAGGGAGCACCCAGTATAAGTCAAAAGAATACCTTTGCAGGCATAGAGTGACGCATAAATTATGCAAAAAGAAGAAGAGAACTCTGGGTAGTTCCCAAGTTTAAGTGGAAGGCAGCTTCTGTATAGAGCACCCTCAACACCAGCGACACTCTAGATTTGCTCATCTCAAATGTCTGCTTTTCTATCAAAGTCTTTAAGCATAGGATTAGCACAGTGCTATCCACGCCGAGATAGAAAGGGACAAAGTCTTTTGCCATTTCTACAGCAAAATGTTTAAGCATAGAAATAGCACAGTGATATCTAGGCCGAGCTGTTAAATGACAGAAAACATTTACCACTCCAGGCACAGTATTACAGCTTTGGACTGGCAAAATACCATCCAAGCCAACCTGAAATGAATAAAAGCAACCCCTGATACGTGTTTCGCTGTCATTACAGCTCTTCAGAGAGGTTTAGCTTTGTCCAGACACAAGGGAGCACCCAGTATAAGTCAAAAGAATACCCTTGCAGGCATAGAGTGACGCATAAATTATGCAAAAAGAAGAAGAGAACTCTGGGTAGTTCCCAAGTTTAGGTGGATGGCAGCTTCTGTATAGAGCACCCTCAACACCGGCGACACTCTAGATTTGCTCATCTCAAATGTCTGCTTTTCAATCAAAGTCTTTAAGCATAGGATTAGCACAGTGCTATCCACGCCGAGCTAGAAAAGGACAAAGTCTTTCGCCATTTCTGCAGCAAAGTCTTTAAGCATAGGAATAGCACAGTGCTATCCATGCAGAGCTGTTAAATGACAGAAAACATTTACCACTCCAGGCACAGTATTACAGCTTTGGACTGGCAAAATACCATCAAAGCCAACCTGAACTGAATAAAAGCAAAACCTGACACCTGTTTTGCTGTCATTACAGCTCTTCAGAGAGGTTTAGCTTTGTCCAGACACAAGGGAGCACCCAGTATAAGTCAAAAGAATACCCTTGCAGGCATAGAGTGACGCATATATTATGCAAAATAGAAGAAAAGAACTCTGGGCAGTTCCCAAGTTTAGGTGGAAGGCAGCTTCTGTATAGAGCACCCTCAACACCAGCAACACTCTAGATTTGCTCATCTCAAATGTCTGCTTTTCAATCAAAGTCTTTAAGCATAGGATTAGCACAGTGCTATCCACGCCGAGATAGAAAGGAACAAAGTCTTTTGCCATTTCTACAGCAAAGTCTTTAAACATAGGAATAGCACAGTGCTATCCATGCCGAGCTGTTAAATGACAGAAAACATTTACCACTCCAGGCACAGTATTACAGCTTTGGACTGGCAAAATACCATCCAAGCCAACCTGAAATGAATAAAAGCAACCCCTGACACGTGTTTCGCTGTCATTACAGCTCTTCAGTGAGGTTTAGCTTTGTCCAGACACAAGGGAGCACCCAGTATAAGTCAAAAGAATACCCTTGCAGGCATAGAGTGACGCATAAATTATGCAAAAAGAAGAAGAGAACTCTGGGTAGTTCCCAAGTTTAAGTTGAAGGCAGCTTCTGTATAGAGCACCCTCAACACCAGCGACACTCTAGATTTGCTCATCTCAAATGTCTGCTTTTCTATCAAAGTCTTTAAGCATAGGATTAGCACAGTGCTATCCACGCCGAGATAGAAAGGAACAAAGTCTTTTGCCATTTCTACAGCAAAGTCTTTAAACATAGGAATAGCACAGTGCTATCCATGCCGAGCTGTTAAATGACAGAAAACATTTACCACTCCAGGCACAGTATTACAGCTTTGGACTGGCAAAATACCATCCAAGCCAACCTGAAATGAATAAAAGCAACCCCTGATACGTGTTTTGCTGTCATTACAGCTCTTCAGAGAGGTTTAGCTTTGTCCAGACACAAGGTAGCACCCAGTATAAGTCAAAAGAATACCCTTGCAGGCATAGAGTGACGCATAAATTATGCAAAAAAGAAGAAGAGAACTCTGGGTAGTTCCCAAGTTTAGGTGGATGGCAGCTTCTGTATAGAGCACCCTCAACACCAGCGACACTCTAGATTTGCTCATCTCAAATGTCTGCTTTTCAATCAAAGTCTTTAAGCATAGGATTAGCACAGTGCTATCCACGCCGAGATAGAAAGGGACAAAATCTTCTGCCATTTCTACAGCAAAGTCTTTAAGCATAGGAATAGCACAGTGCTATCCATGCCGAGCTGTTAAATGACAGAAAACATTTACCACTCCAGGCACAGTATTACAGCTTTGGACTGGCAAAATACCATCTAAGCCAACCTGAAATGAATAAAAGCAACCCCTGACACGTGTTTCGCTGTCATTACAGCTCTTCAGTGAGGTTTAGCTTTGTCCAGACACAAGGGAGCACCCAGTATAAGTCAAAAGAATACCCTTGCAGGCATAGAGTGACGCATAAATTATGCAAAAAGAAGAAGAGAACTCTGGGTAGTTCCCAAGTTTAGGTGGATGGCAGCTTCTGTATAGAGCACCCTCAACACCAGCGACACTCTAAATTTGCTCATCTCAAATGTCTGCTTTTCAATCAAAGTCTTTAAGCATAGGTTTAGCACAGTGCTATCCACGCCGAGCTAGAAAAGGACAAAGTCTTTCGCCATTTCTACAGCAAAGTCTTTAAGCATAGGAATAGCACAGTGCTATCCATGCAGAGCTGTTAAATGACAGAAAACATTTACCACTCCAGGCACAGTATTACAGCTTTGGACTGGCAAAATACCATCAAAGCCAACCTGAACTGAATAAAAGCAAACCCTGACACGTGTTTTGCTGTCATTACAGCTCTTCAGAGAGGTTTAGCTTTGTCCAGACACAAGGGAGCACCCAGTATAAGTCAAAAGAATACCCTTGCAGGCATAGAGTGACGCATAAATTATGCAAAATAGAAGAAAAGAACTCTGGGCAGTTCCCAAGTTTAGGTGGAAGGCAGCTTCTGTATAGAGCACCCTCAACACCAGCAACACTCTAGATTTGCTCATCTCAAATGTCTGCTTTTATATCAAAGTCTGTAAGCATAGGATTAGTACAGTGCTATCCACGCTGAGATAGAAAGGGACAAAGTCTTTAAGCATAGGAATAGCACAGTGCTATCCATGCCGAGCTGTTAAATGACAGAAAACATTTACCACTCCAGGCACAGTATTACAGCTTTGGACTGGCAAAATACCATCCAAGCCAACCTGAAATGAATAAAAGCAACCCCTGACACGTGTTTCGCTGTCATTACAGCTCTTCAGTGAGGTTTAGCTTTGTCCAGACACAAGGGAGCACCCAGTATAAGTCAAAAGAATACCTTTGCAGGCATAGAGTGACGCATAAATTATGCAAAAAGAAGAAGAGAACTCTGGGTAGTTCCCAAGTTTAAGTGGAAGGCAGCTTCTGTATAGAGCACCCTCAACACCAGCGACACTCTAGATTTGCTCATCTCAAATGTCTGCTTTTCTATCAAAGTCTTTAAGCATAGGATTAGCACAGTGCTATCCACGCCGAGATAGAAAGGGACAAAGTCTTTTGCCATTTCTACAGCAAAATGTTTAAGCATAGAAATAGCACAGTGATATCTAGGCCGAGCTGTTAAATGACAGAAAACATTTACCACTCCAGGCACAGTATTACAGCTTTGGACTGGCAAAATACCATCCAAGCCAACCTGAAATGAATAAAAGCAACCCCTGATACGTGTTTCGCTGTCATTACAGCTCTTCAGAGAGGTTTAGCTTTGTCCAGACACAAGGGAGCACCCAGTATAAGTCAAAAGAATACCCTTGCAGGCATAGAGTGACGCATAAATTATGCAAAAAGAAGAAGAGAACTCTGGGTAGTTCCCAAGTTTAGGTGGATGGCAGCTTCTGTATAGAGCACCCTCAACACCGGCGACACTCTAGATTTGCTCATCTCAAATGTCTGCTTTTCAATCAAAGTCTTTAAGCATAGGATTAGCACAGTGCTATCCACGCCGAGCTAGAAAAGGACAAAGTCTTTCGCCATTTCTGCAGCAAAGTCTTTAAGCATAGGAATAGCACAGTGCTATCCATGCAGAGCTGTTAAATGACAGAAAACATTTACCACTCCAGGCACAGTATTACAGCTTTGGACTGGCAAAATACCATCAAAGCCAACCTGAACTGAATAAAAGCAAAACCTGACACCTGTTTTGCTGTCATTACAGCTCTTCAGAGAGGTTTAGCTTTGTCCAGACACAAGGGAGCACCCAGTATAAGTCAAAAGAATACCCTTGCAGGCATAGAGTGACGCATATATTATGCAAAATAGAAGAAAAGAACTCTGGGCAGTTCCCAAGTTTAGGTGGAAGGCAGCTTCTGTATAGAGCACCCTCAACACCAGCAACACTCTAGATTTGCTCATCTCAAATGTCTGCTTTTCAATCAAAGTCTTTAAGCATAGGATTAGCACAGTGCTATCCACGCCGAGATAGAAAGGAACAAAGTCTTTTGCCATTTCTACAGCAAAGTCTTTAAACATAGGAATAGCACAGTGCTATCCATGCCGAGCTGTTAAATGACAGAAAACATTTACCACTCCAGGCACAGTATTACAGCTTTGGACTGGCAAAATACCATCCAAGCCAACCTGAAATGAATAAAAGCAACCCCTGACACGTGTTTCGCTGTCATTACAGCTCTTCAGTGAGGTTTAGCTTTGTCCAGACACAAGGGAGCACCCAGTATAAGTCAAAAGAATACCCTTGCAGGCATAGAGTGACGCATAAATTATGCAAAAAGAAGAAGAGAACTCTGGGTAGTTCCCAAGTTTAAGTTGAAGGCAGCTTCTGTATAGAGCACCCTCAACACCAGCGACACTCTAGATTTGCTCATCTCAAATGTCTGCTTTTCTATCAAAGTCTTTAAGCATAGGATTAGCACAGTGCTATCCACGCCGAGATAGAAAGGAACAAAGTCTTTTGCCATTTCTACAGCAAAGTCTTTAAACATAGGAATAGCACAGTGCTATCCATGCCGAGCTGTTAAATGACAGAAAACATTTACCACTCCAGGCACAGTATTACAGCTTTGGACTGGCAAAATACCATCCAAGCCAACCTGAAATGAATAAAAGCAACCCCTGATACGTGTTTTGCTGTCATTACAGCTCTTCAGAGAGGTTTAGCTTTGTCCAGACACAAGGTAGCACCCAGTATAAGTCAAAAGAATACCCTTGCAGGCATAGAGTGACGCATAAATTATGCAAAAAGAAGAAGAGAACTCTGGGTAGTTCCCAAGTTTAGGTGGATGGCAGCTTCTGTATAGAGCACCCTCAACACCAGCGACACTCTAGATTTGCTCATCTCAAATGTCTGCTTTTCAATCAAAGTCTTTAAGCATAGGATTAGCACAGTGCTATCCACGCCGAGATAGAAAGGGACAAAATCTTCTGCCATTTCTACAGCAAAGTCTTTAAGCATAGGAATAGCACAGTGCTATCCATGCCGAGCTGTTAAATGACAGAAAACATTTACCACTCCAGGCACAGTATTACAGCTTTGGACTGGCAAAATACCATCTAAGCCAACCTGAAATGAATAAAAGCAACCCCTGACACGTGTTTCGCTGTCATTACAGCTCTTCAGTGAGGTTTAGCTTTGTCCAGACACAAGGGAGCACCCAGTATAAGTCAAAAGAATACCCTTGCAGGCATAGAGTGACGCATAAATTATGCAAAAAGAAGAAGAGAACTCTGGGTAGTTCCCAAGTTTAGGTGGATGGCAGCTTCTGTATAGAGCACCCTCAACACCAGCGACACTCTAAATTTGCTCATCTCAAATGTCTGCTTTTCAATCAAAGTCTTTAAGCATAGGTTTAGCACAGTGCTATCCACGCCGAGCTAGAAAAGGACAAAGTCTTTCGCCATTTCTACAGCAAAGTCTTTAAGCATAGGAATAGCACAGTGCTATCCATGCAGAGCTGTTAAATGACAGAAAACATTTACCACTCCAGGCACAGTATTACAGCTTTGGACTGGCAAAATACCATCAAAGCCAACCTGAACTGAATAAAAGCAAACCCTGACACGTGTTTTGCTGTCATTACAGCTCTTCAGAGAGGTTTAGCTTTGTCCAGACACAAGGGAGCACCCAGTATAAGTCAAAAGAATACCCTTGCAGGCATAGAGTGACGCATAAATTATGCAAAATAGAAGAAAAGAACTCTGGGCAGTTCCCAAGTTTAGGTGGAAGGCAGCTTCTGTATAGAGCACCCTCAACACCAGCAACACTCTAGATTTGCTCATCTCAAATGTCTGCTTTTATATCAAAGTCTGTAAGCATAGGATTAGTACAGTGCTATCCACGCTGAGATAGAAAGGGACAAAGTCTTTAAGCATAGGAATAGCACAGTGCTATCCATGCCGAGCTGTTAAATGACAGAAAACATTTACCACTCCAGGCACAGTATTACAGCTTTGGACTGGCAAAATACCATCCAAGCCAACCTGAAATGAATAAAAGCAACCCCTGACACGTGTTTCGCTGTGATTACAGCTCTTCAGAGAGTTTTAGCTTTGTCCAGACACAAGGGAGCACCCAGTATAAGTCAAAAGAATACCCTTGCAGGCATAGAGTGACGCATAAATTATGCAAAAAAGAAGAAGAGAACTCTGGGTAGTTCCCAAGTTTAGGTGGAAGGCAGCTTCTGTATATAGCACCCTCAACACCAGCGACACTCTAGATTTGCTCACCTCAAATGTCTGCTTTTCTATCAAAGTTTTTAAGCATAGGATTAGCACAGTGCTATCCACGCCGAGATAGAAAGGAACAAAGTCTTTTGCCATTTCTACAGCAAAGTCTTTAAGCATAGGAATAGCACAGTGCTATCCATGCCGAGCTGTTAAATGACAGAAAACATTTACCACTCCAGGCACAGTATTACAGCTTTGGGCTGGCAAAATACCATCCAAGCCAACCTGAAATGAATAAAAGCAACCCCTGACACGTGTTTCGCTGTCATTACAGCTCTTCAGAGAGGTTTAGCTTTTTCCAGACACAAGGGAGCACCCAGTATAAGTCAAACAAATACCCTTGCAGGCATAGAGTGATGCATAAATTATGCAAAAAAGAAGAAGAGAACTCTGGGTAGTTCCCAAGTTTAGATGGAAGGCAGCTTCTGTATAGAGCACCCTCAACACCAGCGACACTCTAGATTTGCTCACCTCAAATGTCTGCTCTTCTATCAAAGTTTTTAAGCATAGGATTAACACAGTGCTATCCACGCCGAGATAGAAAGGGACAAAGTCTTTTTTTTTTTTAAACATATTTTTATTGACATTTTGCATTTACAGTGACATTTTGCATCATGTAGCTATTCATCGGATCACATTTCCTTGCAATTATATCATAATGCATTGTTATTCGCACGGTTATTAGTCAAGTTTCATGTCACTATTGAGGTCTTTCTACAGAGAATTTCTGAACATAACTGGGGTGAAAAAAACTGGGGGGGTGTTCATGGAATCTTGGGTACAGGTTTCGAATGAGGTCTCAGGGCAGCGTATGCCCCGGTGAATGGTGGTTCTGCGTGTTTCTAGGGGCAAGGGGGGGGACCCGTGGTCGGTCTAGCTCCGGGGTCCGGCTGTCAATTAAGTCATATAGCATAGCACTAAGAACTAACGACTTTCAATGTGTGCTGCGGGAGGGGATCTGGCGTTCGTGTTCGTGGCATATGTCTGCGATTGTGTGTCTTGTGGTATATGAGGGTCTTCCTCCGGGTCGTCATGGGTCAGTGGTTGTTTGAATTGATTCAGTAGGATAGCCCAGTCCAGTGATATGGGGTGCTTGCGCATCCCTTTCACCTCTTCTTCCCGTAATGTCTCTTCCTCCGCCAGTGCCCATTTGTGTACCGCCCCCACCCATGCAGCGACTGGAGGGCCTGTGGGAGACCGCCAGTGCATGGCTATGTTTCGCTTGGCTAATAAAATGGCCAGTGAGACAAATCTGAGGGGCACTTTGTGTTGTTTTCTCTTCTGATAAATACCTAGTGCACAGGCTTCCCATGTATCCAGAAATGTGAGTCCAGTAAGATCCCTGAGTGACTTATGAATGTGTTGCCAGTATGAGTGTAGTGTGGGGCAGCTCCAGAACATATGATGAAAATCTGCCGCTTGTGAGTGGCACCTGGGGCATAGGAACTGGGTGTCGGGGTAAAAGCGTTGGAGGCGCGCTGGTGTCAAGTACGCTCTGTGTAGGATGTAGAATTGTATATTTTTAAAACGCGCATTTCGAGACACCGTCTTGGGGTGTTCGAGAGCCCTTTCCCATTCTTTCTCATGTAGTGAGCGGCCTAGTTCGTCTTCCAGGTGGTTCGTAGGGTCTCTAGCGGTTTGTTCCTGAGTTCCCTGAAGGCTTTATAGAGCCATGTGACCAGGTGTCGTCCCGTTCCCATATGTAAAATTGCATGAATGACCGGGTGTGTATTTGGTTCCCCTGTCGAAAGATCATGATACTGTCGATAGTTTGCGAGGAGTTGACGGTGGAGTAAGAATTGGCTGGCGGGGAGGTCATGTTCCTCTATCAGTCACTGGAAGGGCCCAAGCTGGCCGTCTTTGAATAGCGACTCAACTTCGGTGACGGCGCAGTCTGTCCAGGTATGTAGCATGTTAGGTGTATAGTAGTGTTCATGCTTGGGCCATCCGACCAGCGGAAGAAGGGGGGAGTATGGGAGCCTCCCTGATGACATACAGTGTATCCTTTGCATGCACTGGCGTGCAACTGTTACCTGTAGGGGATATGTACGTCTAGGTTTGGTGCCAGGTAATAGTAGTCGACGGAGTTCTGGAATGGGCACTGGACCATTCGTGGTGTATGTCTCCCCTACGTGTCTGCCTGTCGTCCAGTAGGACAGCCACTGTAATTGTGCAGCTAGGAAAGGGACAAAGTCTTTTGCCATTTCTACAGCAAAGTATTTAAGCATAGGAATAGCACAGTGCTATCCATGCCGAGCTGGTAAATGACAGAAAACATTTACCACTCCAGGTACAGTATTACAGCTTTGGACTGGCAAAATACCATCCAAGCCAACCTGAAATGAATAAAAGCAACCCCTGACACGTGTTTCGCTGTCATTACAGCTCTTCAGAGAGGTTTAGCTTTGCCCAGACACAAGGGAGCACCCAGTATAAGTCAAAAGAATACCCTTGCAGGCATAGAGTGACGCATAAATTATGCAAAAAGAAGAAGAGAACTCTGGGTAGTTCCCAAGTTTAGGTGGAAGGCAGCTTCTGTATAGAGCACCCTCAACACCAGCGACACTCTAGATTTGCTCACCTCAAATGTCTGCTTTTCTATCAAAGTTTTTAAGCATAGGATTAGCACAGTGCTATCCACGCCGAGATAGAAAGGGACAAAGTCTTTTGCCATTTCTACAGCAAAGTCTTTAAGCATAGGAATAGCACAGTGCTATCCATGCCAACCTGTTAAATGACAGAAAACATTTACCACTCCAGGCACAGTATTACAGCCTTGGACTGGCAAAATACCATCCAAGCCAACCTGAAATGAATAAAAGCAACCACTGACACGTGTTTCGCTGTCATTACAGCTCTTCAGAGAGGTTTAGCTTTGTCCAGACACAAGGGAGCACCCAGTATAAGTCAAAAGAATACCCTTGCAGGCATAGAGTGATGCATAAATTATGCAAAATATATATATATTACCTACTGGCAGTCGCCAGTAGGTAGTTATAGTTAGGACCTGGTTTCCATAGGAAAAGCGTTTTTTGATTTGCCAATATCTTTGGCACCGTATGACGAATCTTCGCGAAAGTTTCAAAACTAATGGGTCCGGTCAACTCCTGCCTTGAAAGTTTTGGGGTGATTCGTTGAGCAGGGGCCGAGAAAAAATGGGGGTCCCAAAAAGCATTTTCTCCATGTTAATTTCCATAGGAAACTTTAGACAAAGCTACAGCCCGAACTTCTGAACGGACTTACACCTAATTTGGCAAAAAGGTAGGTCTTGGTGGAGAAAGCATGCTTTTTTTAAATGGTGTAAATCCGTTCAGTAGTTCCTGAGAAATTAAAAAAATTAAAACATTGATATCTGGTGGCCGAGGAGGATTCGCGAACCCTCCCGAGCACGAGCTTTTGATTGGCTGTCAACACTCCAAACCAAGAAGTGTTGGCAGCCATCTTGTGACTCGGTAAAACCGAGTCACAAGAAAACAGTAAAAAAAAGGATAAAAAACAAGAAAAGGGGGCAGGGTGGAAACACCCGGACCCCCAGGCCCAAAAAAATCAATTGGCAGAATTTGCGCTGGGTGCGCAAATCCTGCCGAAAAATTAAAAAAAACAAAATGCGGTCTCTCGTGCTTTTTTCTAATCAGCCCCTGGGTGGGTCAGGTCCCGGGGGTAATGTTTTATTATGGTACGGGGGCCCGCGGGGACCCCAGCAGCCCCGGGGACCACCACCTCCCAATTGAATTAGCAAAGTGTGGGGGGGCTCCTGCCCCTCCCCACACTACCCTGGGGACCACCACCTCCCTGGGGATGGAATTATTGTAATGCGGGGGTCCGTTGCGGCCCCCCGGGGACCACCACCTCCCGGGGCTGCATACATGTTGGGAGGGGGGCCCCCCTCCTGGAGCCCTCTTTGGCCTTGGGGACCTCCACCCCCCAGGGCCGGCTCCAGCAATGTCCCGGGGTGTCCACCCCCGGGACATTGCAGTTTGCTATGGCAGGGCAGGAGCATCATAGCAAACTCTGCTTCACTTCATGGAAGCGAGAGCAGCAAACCTGCTCTCGCTTCCATGAAGCAAAGCAGATTGTTTCTGGACAAGGGGAGCTGCATGTTAGCAGCTCCCCTTGTCTAAAAGCAATTCTGTGTCACAGGAGGCAGAGAGCCGGCTGGGACCGCGGGGGCATTGGGGCTCTCCCTGCGGCCCCCAAAATTAAGTGCCAGCCCCGGTGGATGGGGTCCCCGGGGCCAGAAGTGGCCCCCTCCCTCTTTTAATAAAAAAAAATAAAAAATTAATTAAATAAATTAAATAAATAAATGAGGCCACGCGGCCCCCCCTCCAATTTCTTTTAAAAAAAGAATGGCTGGGCAGGCACCGGGCGATTGGGTCCCCGGGGCCAAGAGAGGCCCAGGGAAGGGGGGCCATGCGGCCCCCCTCCCAAAAATAATTTTTTTCCGAACTCTGGTGGATGGGGTCCCCGGGGCCAAAATCGGCCTGGGGAGGGGGGCCCACAGCCCCCCTCCCCAGTAAAAAAAAGGGAAAGGCCTAGCCCCGGGTGATAAGGTCCCCGGGGCCGTAATCGGCCTCATGAGTGGGGCCTCGCGCCCCCTCCTTTTCAATAATAAAAATTATGGCTCAGGTCCTGGGGGATGGGGTCCCCGGGGCCCAAAAGGCTCAAGAAAAGGGGGGGCACACAGCCCCCATTCTTAAAATAATTTTTTTTTTAAAACAGCAACCTGCTGGAGACCACGCCCCCTCCCTGCATGAGTCTGCAAACGAGCCTCCTGGCGCGCTCTGCGTAGGGGGATTAAGTCCCATTGCTAGTGAGGGTCCCTGGGGGCCAACTAGGCCACCAGGGACCTCCAGTAAGCCCCACACAGTGGGATTGCTGAGAGGTGGTAAGAGGCCGCGCCCCTTTTTACACCACTCTGCAAATGCACCTCTTGGCACACTGCTGGTGGGGTGAAGAGGTTCCCTTGTGTCCTGAGGACCTCAGGACTGAAGTGGACTTCATCCCCCAAGCAGCAGTGTGCCAGGCAGCGTGTTTGCAGAGTGGCGTAAAAAGGGGGTGTGGCCTCGGACCACTCTCAGCAATCCAGCTGTGTGGGGCTTACTGGAGGTAACAAGAGGGCTAGTTGGCCCCCAGGGACCCTCAGGAGGCAAGGGGACTTCATCCACAGCCAAGAGCGCGCCACGAGGCGCGTTTGCAGAGTGGTGGAGAAAGGGGGCGTGGCCTGTGTCCACCTCTCAGCAGTCCCACTGTGTGGAGCATACTAGAGGTAACAGGTAGGCTAGTTGGCTCCTAAGGACCCCCAGCAGAGAAGTGGACTTTAATCCCCATCCAAGAGCACGCCAGGGAATGCGTTTGCAGAGTGGTGGGGAAAGGGGGCGTGGTCTGCTATGAGAATTTAGCAATCCTGCTGTGTGGGACTTACTGGAGGTAATAGGAGGGGTAGAAGGTCCCCAAGGTTGTCCTTGGGGGCCAACTACCTCTCCTGTTACCTCCACTAAGTCCCACACAGTGGGATTGCTAAGAGGTCTTCGGAGGCCATGCCACCCCTTTTTCCACCACTCTGCAAACGCGCCTCCTGGCACAGTACTGGTTGGAGGATGAAGTCCACTTTACTCCTGAGGAACTTTGGGGGCCAAGAATCCCTCCTGGTACCTCGTGTAAGTCCTACGCAGCGGAATCCCTGAGCACTGGTTGGAGGCCCAGCCCCCTTTCTCCACCACTCTGCAAACGCGACTACCAGCTAAAGAAGCATTTGTAATGTAATAGGTCTCGCATTTGCAAGAGTTAGAGCTATTGACGTTGTAAATCTAAAAACTTTTTACTAATGTTTTTTGGAGTGGAGTGGATGTACGTTGTGTGTAGCAGAATTATGGGGTATATTGTGCAGTGAAATTATGTGGATAGAAAGTATGTGGTATTTAGTGTATTGGAATTATGTAGAGTGGGATTATGTGTTATGGAGAGTAATTATGTGGTATGGTAGTCTGTGTTGTGGAGTGGTAACCTCAGGTTTAGTCTTCCTCATTTCCATAGAAGCTAAACTATGAACTTGATGAGGCAAAAAAAAGAAGGAATCACTGAGGAGAACTTCTGGACCTAGTCAGAGGTATGAAAAGGGCCACTGGAATTATGCGACTGTTTGGCTGCACTGACTTTCGCACAATTATACATTTTCCTCATTAGCCACATAATCCATCATCTGCTGCCTAATCTGCAGATTTGAACAAAAAAACATTGGTTCTAGCTCAAACGTTAACAAAAATGCATCGACAAGTGTTACAGCGTGGTGGAAGGTCCTTTGCAAACCTAGAATGGTCACCTGTTACTTATTGCTAAATGTGGGTGTTAAATTGGTACTAATGGTGTGCAAGCCACTCTTGCTTCTTTCTGTGCCTTTCTTGTCTCTTTCTGCATTTCTGTTGCTTCTTCCTGCACCTTTCTTTCTTTTTCTGCACTTCTCTTGCCTCTTTCTGGAAATCATAACTACTTTCTGCACCGCTTTTGCCTCTTTCTGCACCTCACTTGTTTCTTTGTGCACCCCTCTTGCCTCTTTCTGCGCCTCTCTTGCCTCTTTCTGCACCCCTCTTCCCTCTTTCTGCACCTCTGTTCCTTCTTTCTGCACTTCTTTTGTTTCTTTCTGCATCTCTCTTGCTTCATTCTGCACCCCTCTTGCCACTTTCTCCACCCCTGTTCCCCCTTTTTGCATCTCTGTTGCTTCTTTCTGCAATTCCTATGCCTCTTTCTCCACCCCTCATCCCTCTTTCTGCACCTCTGTTGCTACTTTCTGCACTTCACTTGTTTCTTTCTGCACCTCTGTCCCTTCTTTCTGCAACCCTTGTACCCCTTTTTGCACCCCTCTTCCTTTTTTCTGCACCCCTCTTGCCTCTTTCTGCACCTCTGTTCCTTATTTCTGCACTTCTTTTGTTTGTTTCTGCAACTCTCTTGCTTCTTTCTGTATGCCTCTTGCTTCCTTCTGCACCCCTCATGCCTCTTTCACACCCCTCTTCCCTCTTTCTGCACCCCTCTTGCCTCTTTCTGTACCTCAGTTCATTCTTTCTGCACTTCTTTTGTTTCTTTCTGCACCTCTCTTGTTTCTTTCTGTATCCCTCTTTCTCCACCCCATTTCCCCCTTTCTGCATCTCTGCTGCTTCTTAATGCATTTCTCTTGCATCTTTCTGCATCTCTCTGGCTTCTTTCTGTACCCCTTGTGCCCCTTTCTACACCCCTCATCCCTCTTTCTGCACTCCTCAAGCCTCTATCTGCACCCCTCTTCCCCTCTTTCTGCACCTCTCCTGCCTCTTTCTGCACCTCTTTTCCTTCTTTCTGCACTTCTTTTGTTTCTTTCTGCACCTCTCTTGCTTCTTTCTGCACCCCTTTTGCCTCTTTCTCCACCCCTCTTCCCCTTTTCTGCATCTCTGTTGCTTCTTTCTGCACTACTCTTGTCTCTTTCTCCACCCCTCTTCCCTCACCTCTGTTGCTTCTTTCTGTACCTCTCTTGCTTCTTTCTGCACCCCTCATGCCTCTTTCACACCCCTCTTCCCACACCCCTCTTGCATCTTTCTGCACTTCTGTTCCTTCTTTCTGCACTTTTTTGCTTGTTTCTGCACCTGTCACTTCTTTCTGCACCCCTTTTGCCTCTTTCTGCACCCCTCTTCCCTCTTTCTGCACCCGTCTTGCCTCTTTCTGCACCTCTGTTCCTTCTTTCTGCACTTCTTGTTTCTTTCTGCAGCTCTCTTGCTTCTTTCTGCACCCCCTTGCCTCTTTCTCCACCCACCCACCCTCTTTTTGCACCCCTGTTGCCTCTTTCTGCACCTCTGTTCTTTCTTTTGGCACTTCTTTTGTTTCTTTCTGCACATCTCTCACTTCTTTCTGCATCCCACATGCCTTTTTCTGCACCCCTCTTCCCTATTTTTGTACACCTCTTGCCTCTTTCTGCACCTCTGTTGCTTCTTTCTGTACTCCTCTTGCTTCTTTCTGCAGTCCTCGTGCTTCTTTCACACTCCTCTTCCCTCTTTGTGCATCCTTCTTGCTCTCTTTCTGCACCTCTGTTCCTTCTTTCTGCACTTCTTTTCTTTCTTTTTGTACCTCTCACTTCTTTCTGTACCCCTTTTGCCTCTTTCTGCACCCCTCTTGCCTCTTTCTGCACCTCTGTTCCTTCTTTCTGCACTTCTTTTGTTTCTTTCTGCAGCTCTATTGCTTCTTACTGCACCCCCTTGCCTCTTTCTCCACTCCTCTTCCCTCTTTCTTCACCGCTGTTGCCTCTTTCTGCACCTCTGTTCCTTCTTTCTGCACTTCTTTTGTTTCTTGCTGCACATCCGTTGCTTCTTTCTGCAGCCCTCGTGCTTCTTTCTGCACCCCTCTTCCCTTTTTTGCACCCCTCTGGTCTCTTTCTGCACCTGTGTCACTTCTTTCTGCACTACTCTTGCTTCTTTCTGCACCTCTGTTCCTTCTTTCTGCTCTTCTTTTGTTTCTTTCTGCACCACTCTTCCTTCTTTCTGCACCCCTCTTGCCACTTTCTTCACCCCTGTTCCCTGTTTTTGCATCTCTGTTGCTTCTTTCTGCACCTCTCTTTCCTCTTTCTCCACCCCTCATCCCTCTTTCTGCACCTCTGTTCATTCTTTCCGCACTTCTTTTGTTTCTTTCTGCACCTCTCTTGTTTCTTTCCGATCCCTCTTGCCTCTTTCTTCACCCCATTTACCCCTTTCTGCATCTCTGTTGCTTCTTTCTGCATTTCTCTTGCTTCTTTCTGCATCTCTCTTGCTTCTTTCTGCACCCCTCGTGTCTCTTTGTGTACCCCTCATCCCTCTTTCTGCACTCCTCTTGCCTCTTTCCGCACCTCTGTTGCTTCTTTCTGTAATTCTTTTGTTTCTTTCTGCACCCCTCTTGCCTCTTTCTGCACCTCTGCTCCTTCTTTCTGCACCTCTTTTGTTTCTATCTGCACCTCTCGCTTCTTTCTGCACCCCTTTTGCCTCTTTCTGCACCTCTGTTCCTTCTTTGTGCACTTCTTTTGTTTCTTTCTGCAGCTCTCTTGCTTCTTTCTGTACCCCCTTGCCTCTTTTCCACCCTCTTCCCTCTTTCTTCACCCCTGTTGCCTCTTTCTGCACCTCTGTTCCTTCTTTCTGCATTTCTCTTCCTTCTTTCTGCATCTCTCTTGCTTCTTTCTATACCCCTCGTGCCTCTTTCTGCACCCCTCATCCCTCTTTCTGTACTCCTCTTGCCTCTTTCTGCACCCCTCTTGCCCTCTTTCTGCACCCCTACTGCCTCTTTCTGCACCTCTTTTCCTTCTTTCTGCACTTCTTTTGTTTCTTTTTGCACCTCTCTTGCTTCTTTCTGCACCCCTCTTGCCTCTTTCTCCACCCCTCTTCCCCTTTCTGCATCTCTGTTGCTTCTTTTTGCACTTCTCTTGTCTCTTTCTCCACCCCTCTTCCCTCTTTCTGCACCTCTGTTGCTTCTTTCTCCACCTCTCTTGCTTCTTTCTGCACCCCTCGTGCCTCTTTCATACCCCTCTTCCCGCACCTCCTCTTGCCTCTTTCTGCACTTCTGTTCCTTCTTTCTGCACTTCTTTTGTTTGTTTCTGCACCTGTCACTTCTTTCTGCACCCCTTTTTCCTCTTTCTGCACCCCTCTTCCAACTTTTTGTCGTGTAGTTCCTATAAAACCTATACAGGATCTGCGCGTTTAGACAACATACACGGTAGGATTGGTGTCAGACTGACTCTGAACACCCCCACCGGGTATGTTGACCCTTCTGTACCAACTAGCTCACAGTGCCACTAGAATCTCCTCTTACCAAGGAGAGAATAGTTCCTTGCAACCATCGAACATGACAACCCTGATCCCTCAGGACCGTGGAAACAATATACTACCTTTCGCTCAGTCACTCGTGCTTACTTAGTCTGTCTCAGAGAGATACACCAAATAAAACAGGCTGGGCGTTTTTCAATAAGCATTTATTGAACAGTTGTTATTCTGGTGTAGAATAAATGAGCTGCAACAACCGTTGGACAGTATAAGATATAAATGATTAGCTGTACTATAAAGGTGAATGGATGGTATAGCTCTACCATCTTGCAATAATCATGAATACATTAGAGTATATAAAACACATGATAAAAGATGCGTACTCCTACGATGCCTCCCTAACTAGATGTACCTAAGTGTACCCAGCATGTATGTAGGTGTTAAGCCAAGAATCCCTCTAGGATTTAGTCAACCCCATTACCTGAAGTGCGAGACTGTGGGACCCCGTCCTGGTGTTGAGTTGGACATCCCGCGAGGGATGTTAGACCACTGCGAGCTGGAGTGTCTGCATGCAGGAACCTCAGCGTCTCTGGTCAGTGTGTTTGAAGTCTCGGCCTCCTCTGTCTATCTTAGCAAGATGTGATGTATATATTCCCATAGGTCTCCCCAGGGGTCCTACCTTGCTGTATTACTGTGTTGGGCATGAACTTTGTACATAGATTATATACAGGAGATGGTAGTCCTGCTGTGCTTCCAAGAATCCTCATGCATAATGTATGAGATTTCAAACTAGGAAAAACCCGCGTTCTGAATGCAGTGTCATATCTAGGTAAAAGGTCAGTCCCTGTAAACCGTGACAAGTGTAATGTAGGGAAGAATATAGGTGAAGGTTAATGAAGTTTCCGGGGCCTATATTATGGTACCTATATGGAATATAACACCCACTCCTCTTCCGAATGGATGACATAGTTAAATTCTAACCATACTACTAGGTGGACTAGATACTTGTACGCAAATAGTTAAAACATTAGTTTCTCGTTGAGTTTAAAAAAAAAAAAACATTGTTTTAAAATTTTTTAAAAAGGTGTTAAAAAGTGTTAAAAGGAAAAATATTAGAAATTGACACTTAAGCTACAGCTCTAATATGTCCGTAGGTATAGTCCGAACTACTACAAGCATTTGAAAGCCATACTTGCTCAAAAAGGAATGTCAATTTTGATACGGAGTTCTAATTTTCAGTTTGTTTTCCAAAAGTTAAATTTTTCCCCAGCACACAACGGGCCAAATGAGTCAAATGTTTATGTGTCCTGGCTGGTAGATGCAACATTTTCATTGCTTGCCTCCGCAATCGATGGTCCCTGTAACACTTCGCAGATTATGTCAATTGAGCACAGATGATCTTCCGTACTGTCCACAGCCGGTGCTGGGGCAGCCTGAGCACCATCCAAGGCCCGGGTGTCAGAGGAGGAGCCGGTGTCCATACCAACAGGAGCAGATACTACCTGTGGTAGCTCTAGGAATGCTGCCATCAACATGGGAATACGCTGGGGACACTGCAGAACATGGGCAGTTAGCGGGTCCAGTAAAGCATCAACGTCCGGTTACGCACATGATGGGAGTGTCAGACAGAGATCTAACACGCATTCTTCTCCGCAAAACAGGCATCGGAGGATAGGTAAGATGCAGTCCATCCAGACTGGTCTAAATGACAAGAACCAAGAAGCACTTAGTTCCCTTAGGCGCGGTGTGCCTAGTAGTTGTACCATGCGATCACGGTATTTTCGCTCCAGGATTACTGTTTCCGTCTCCTTGGTGACTGGGATGTCCAGTGCGTAGCAGCAAAACGACAATCAGGATACCTGCTATTAGAAACAGGATCAGTGGCAGCCCTCCAAATATGCTTCCAAATACGGAGTGTATAAAGTTTGGTATAACTCCGAGGACCGTCTGAAAGGTGCTTAATAGTCTAGAACCTATGGTCTTAAATAGGTGGACGATGCCTGTTGTATCAAACATGTTAAAGATACGATTTACCATTTCTGATAAATGGAAGGGGCAATTTGTACGTATAAGCGCTTGTATCTCTGCTGAAGACCTTGCAACTTGAAGATCAAAGGTCTCTCGAGCGGAAGTTAAGGGCACAGATTTCTGTATAAGCATGACTTTAATTCTGCTCAAAGCATCAAACCGTATTAACGAAACATTTAGTGAAGGCCATAACGGCGCCTCCCTGACTGTATGTGTTGGTGGAAACAATACTTACATACAGCAAGTAACCCTGGAGCTCACGGTTACCAGATATGCGCTGCCCTAAAGCATCCCACAGCAGCCTTGATCGTTCAGCATCAAGTAACTCCCATTCGAAAGTAGCTTGAACACTGGAGTGATCACAGCAGCTGGGGCACCCTTTAAGTGATAGGATAAGTTAGCTACCGAACCGTTACAGGTCCCATGAAGCATTATATCCTGGCATATAAGTAATCCCCTTAAAGTATTCTCGCAGTTAGTACCGCTCAGAAACACTTCTTTTTCCCCACTCCGGCATCGAAAACTGTACGGTAATTCCCAGGATTCCTTAATGAATTCCCTACCCATCTTTTCATATCTGCCTGCCTGCATTTGTTCAAGGCAATATTGGAATTGAAAAGTAGTGACCAGAAGAGTTATGTGGCCATGGATTAACCATTCCATGGACGGTGACTCTGCCACTGTAAATGCTAATCTATCCAATTTTTCAATACGCAGCATTGTATATTTTGCTCCCCTTTGTGCCATTTCTATCTGTTTTTCTGTCAGATTGTACGAAGAAAACAGAGATGTACTGTTTATGAAACGCCAAGGCACATAGCCTGCGCACAAAGATTGCAGCGTCCAGCTTAATAACATAATAGAGAGCAATTGTGTTTTCCCATGTTGTAATATGGACAGATCCTGTTCTAGTACATCAATAGCAGAAGATACAATGTCGCCTAGAGAATATATCCTGGATGTTAGTGTCATTAACCCATTGTCGACCACTGCTATAGCCTTCTCTAGATTTATACGATCTATTTCTCGTAATCTTTCCGCAGCCTCTTGTTGTGATATTTTCCAAATCTCATTATAGACAGCATAATAGAAACGTTTATGACGTGGCTTCCTAGGACCTAATAAAAAATCCCGTAGGTCCACATCCTCTGAAGGATAAGTGCTGTTTCACATGTGTGAGTGTTGAGGTTTTTAGCCAATCAAGGCATAACTTCCCAACACTGCATGATGTCACTACCCCTGGGTGTTGTCTCTGTACATAACGTGGATCTGGCCTGTTGATACTAAACCCTTTGGTTTTACCCAAGAATCTATTTTGACTGATATTAGTGTCTATGGGCCAAATAAACCATCCCTTCCAATCGGGCTCTGATCTATTGATTTGCATGATGGCATCTAGTGTAACCTCTTCCTGTGATGTTGTGTTACCCTTAGTGTTTGATGGTGCTGTCACTCGAGGTGTATTCAAATCTTTGTTTTTGGCTAGTCCAAGACAGGTTGTTTGTTGCACTGTTTCATTCAAAAACATTATTTGCTGAGGAATAAGGCATAAATAGTGTCTCTGTTCCCTGGACCTGCCAGTCTCTAGTACCCCAGACAGATTTCAAGTCTATGGTGTCTCTCCAAAAGTCAAAACCTTGTTCAGACAACTGGACAATAAAGGAAGAGGAATAAATCTGTTTGGTGTTTGTCAACATATTTTTCTGTGCTGGTGCAACCTTAAAATAATATGAGGCTGGGTCTGATGTGTTAAACCCTGAAAAATATGAGAATTTCTGTGCAAATGTTTTTGAACTGCTTTTCGGCGGTGTCATGCAATGTTCCCATTGGTGGTATGTGAAAACATTTCTGGGATTAGTAGATTTATGCAGAAAGTGATGACCATAATGTTGATAGCAATACATTGTTTCAAAGTCTGATGTGTCTTCCAACATTTCATTATTAGAAAATGCAGCAGATGTTTCTAAATCAGACAACATATTATTTACAGTTTCATAATCCCAATCATCGGAAAATGTACTGGGGGTAATGATATCTCTCAATGAAATTTTAAATAAATGTGGTATTTTTAAAAGTTCGGTCGGGCCAAATATATCGTAATCAACCTTGGCCCACACTATACCATCAGGTTTAGGAACTGCTGTAATGTTCACTGATGATAGGTCTCTTTTTTCACGATGTGAAGATAGATGTGGTTTCAGAATCACATTCACTTTTTGTACTGCAGAGCTTTCTCGAAGATATGTTCAACAAATAAGCATACTAAAGACAGTTACTAGGCCTATCCAGAAAAGTATCCCGGTAGTAACCCAGAGTTCCACCCAAGGTGATACCAGGTAAATCTTTTTAAGAAAGTTCAGAAAATCTTTGAATCGCTGTAGACAAGATTTTTTCGGCTGGCATCGTTTCAGGTTCACTTGGATCCAATTAAAAGGTATCGAAATGAATGAAATAGCCAGATGCGGTTCAATCAATTTTCGGTAACTTCGCTGGTTTTGTGGAAACTGTAGCTTGCTCTTGTTGGGGCATGTTGACATAGATATCCGTGTTTGGTCGAATTGAAATTTGTCTTTCAGTGGAGTTCTCATTTTGAACTGTGGTTTTTGTTTTTGTTTATCTTCTTTTTTGGAAGTATATTCTTGAGCATGCTGCTTGTCTCTGGACCTTGTACACTCTTCTTGTCTGTCTGACCATCCTTCCCTCTCGGAGTTTTTCGTTGAACCCTGAAAGGAACGAGAGGAACGTGTATCAGTATCCTGATACCTGTCAGGTTTTCTAATATTGTCCCTATTCCTAAGGTTATACCTCTTTTCGGAGGGCTCCTGTGGAGGAGATCTACCTCTGGAGTGAGATCTGTTTTCTTTAACTTTTTGTTTTTTGTTTTTTGTTATTGTCCCACTTCTTTTTTGATGAAGCAGGTGTCTGCTTGATGGCCTCCTTTTTGGTATTACCCATCAGTTGTGGTTTTAATGTTTTTCCACCTAAACTGTCCCTGCCTAATTCTGCATGTGCAGTTTCAATTATTTTAGGTAGTTCGTGCTCCTGTTCTAAAGGACTTAACTCCCTTAGGCATTGGCGGATAGCCACTGATGCTGCCTCCCCTTTAATATTTGCTAATATTATAGCTGATACCTGGGCATAATTACCTAGGAATTTCATCCCTAAGTACAGAGCAGGCTCTGCTCCATACTCATTTTGTATTTGTTTTAATACATCTGGTATTACTGCTAAGGATGGTATACCTTGAGTTCTGCTATATATGTCAGCAAAAACTGTACCCCAAGAGGTACAATCCTCTATCTGTGGCATTATCCCCATGGGCAAGCAGATTGTCAGCATTCTGTGTTTCTCATAAGGGCTAGTATTTAGAAATACTGCTTCTAACTGTGTTATTTTCTGAGTTATCCAGAATGGCATTTGTTCACTTATTGCGTGCATTTTACCCATTACTGCGTGTAACGTTTGTGGTGTAATCTTAGTTACTGTGTTTTGAACGTGAGCTGTATTTGTCATCGCTGGCTGGACTGTAAGTGTCCTTATGATGAATTGCATCATGTCCCTGTAAAGTTTTATTAATTCTTTGTGAAGTATGAGTAAGTCTGATCCTGGCATTGTTTCGATGTTAGGATGTGGTGTGTAGGCTGCTAATATTGGCCATGTTGCTCCCTCTCTTCCGAGCGGGCCGAGTCTTACTCTACTTCTTGTATGGGTTAGGGCACCTTTAAACCAGTATAAATGTTCCTGGTACGTGAGCGGAACCTCAATGTCCTCATACGGACAATATTCTGCTGGTCGTTCATCTTCTGTATAGTAATGAAATGTTTTTGTTCTTGCATTTGCTGCTGGGAATGTAACCCATGAATAAAATACCTCTTTTCTGTATGATTCGTGTGCCTCAATCACGAAAGCTACTATGCCACCCCTAGGTGTTAAACCATGCGCAAGCAGTTTCAGGGTGACTGCGTTTTTAATGTTTGCCGCAATATGTATTGCATCTGCATCTTCCTCGTCTTCCGAGAGCAGCAATGGCATGTTTAGTGGGTCTAAGACCTGATTAGTGTTTAGAACACAAAATAACTTTTCAAGGGAACTAAGATAAGGTGTTTTGCACAATTTTTAGGAACACTGTGTCCTTCAAGCTTGATTAACCAACAGCTAATAAATAGTATTTTTTGCCTACTCAGCTGTGGCGGAGTTTGTGCCCTTCCACTCCAGACATCTCTGGGGATTTGTAAGTAGCAGATTTTGAATAGCAGGACTGAACTACTCAGATTCTACTGTTAAATAAGTACCCAACCAACGTTGGCGGCGCCATGTCGTGTAGTTCCTATAAAAAGTATACAGGATCTGCACGTTTAAACAACATACACTATAGGATTGGTGTCAGACTGACTCTGAACACCCCCACCGGGTATGTTGGCCCTTCTGTACCAACTAGCTCACAGTGCCACTAGAATCTCCTCTTACCAAGGAGAGAATAGTTCCTGGCAACCAACCAAACATGACAACCCTGATCCATCAGGACCGTGGAAACAATACACTACCTTTCGCTCAGTCACTCGTGCTTACTTAGTCTGTCTCAGAGAGACACACCGAATAAACAGGCTGGGCATTTTTCAATAAGCATTTATTGAACAGTTGTTATTCTGGTTTAGAATAAATGAGCTGCAACAACCGTTAGACAGTACAAGATATAAATGATTAGCAGTACTATAAAGGTGAATGGATGGTATAGCTCTACCATCTTGCAATAATCATGAATATATTAGAGTATATAAAACACATGATAAAAGATGTGTACTCCTACGATGCCTCCCTAACTAGATGTACCTAAGTGTACCTAGCATGTATGTAGGTGTTAAGCCAAGAATCCCTCTAGGATTTAGTCAACCCCATTACTTGAAGTGAGAGACTGTGGGACCCCGTCCTGGTCTTGAGTTGGACACCCCGCAAGGGATGTTAGACCACTGCGAGCTGGAGTGTCTGCATGCAGGACCCTCAGCGTCTCTGGTCAGTGTGTCGGCCGGGAAGTCTCGGTCTCCTCTGTCTATCTTAGCAAGATGTGATGTATATATACCCATAGGTCTCCCAAGGGGTCCTACCTCACTGTATTACTGTGTCGGCCTAAGGATGACGTCGGGCATGAACTTTGTACATAGATTTTATACAGGAGATGGTAGTCCTGCTGTGCTTGAAAGAATCCTCATGCATAATATATGAGATTTCGAACTAGGGAAAACCCTCGTTCTGAATGCAGTGTCGTATCTAGGTAAAAGGTCAGTCCCTGTAAAGCATGACAAGTGTAATGTAGAGAAGAATATAGGTGAAGGGTAATGAAGTTACCGGGGCCTATATTATGGTACCTATATGGAATATAACATTTCTGCACCCCTCTTGCCTCTTTCTGCACCTCTGTTCCTTCTTTCTGCACTTCTTCTGTTTCTTTCTAACCCTGGGCAGAGACCTCCGCTCCGCCCGCGGAGTGTAATGAGATTTGCCTTCTCTGCGTTCCGCGGAGAATGCGGAGAAGGCAAATCTCCACACACTCCGCGGGCGGAGCGGAGTTGGCCAGCCCCCGCCTCCACCCCCACTATTACAAGTAAGTAAACACTAAGTAAAAATACATTTAAAACTACTTACCTACATACTGCGGCATGCCCTGGCTGCAGTCCTCATCTTCCTCGCCGTATGGGTAATCCTGGTGAAAACTGTGCATGCGCGCGCCCGCGCATGCACATTTCTTGCATGCGCATTTCTTGCATGCGCGCGCAATTCTTGCGAGAAATGCGCATGCGCGGGCACGCGTGCATGCACAGTTTTCACCAGGATTACCCATACGACGAGGAAGATGAGGACGGCAGCCCGGGGACGCCGCAGTACGTAGGTAGGTGGTTTTAAATTTATTTTTACTTAATGTTTACTTACTTGCAATAGTGGGGGGTGGAGGCGGGTGGCAGAGCTCCACGGAGTTCCATGGAGTTTATTTGAGACTCCGTGGACCTCCGTGTAGCCCCGCTATGCCCACTATGTCCAGGGTTATTTCTTTCTGCAGCTCTCTTGCTTCTTTCTGCACCCCTCTTGCCTCTTTCTCCACCCCTCTTCCCCCTTTCTGCATCTCTGTTGCTTCTTTCTGCACTTCTCTTGTCTCTTTCCCCACCTCTCTTCCCTCTTTCTGCACCTCTGTTGCTTCTTTCTGCACCTCTCTTGCTTCTTTCCTCACCCCTAGTGCATCTTTCACACCCCTCTTCCCGCACCCCTCTTGCCTCTTTCTACACTTCTGTTCCTTCTTTCTGCACTTCTTTTGTTTGTTTCTGTACCTGTCACTTCTTTCTGCACTCCTCTTGCCTCTTTCTGCATCCCTCTTCCCCTCTTTCTGCACCCTGTTGCCTCTTTCTGCACCTCTGTTCCTTCTTTCTGCACTTCTTATGTTTCTTGCTGCACATCTCTTGCTTCTTTCTGCACCCCTCGTGCCTCTTTCTGCGCCCCTCTTCCCTCTTTTTGCACCCCTCTTGCCTCTTTCTTCACCTCTTTTCCTTCTTTCTGCACCCCTCTTGCCTCTTTCTCCACCCCTCTTCCCCCTTTCTGCATCTCTGTTGATTCTTTCTGCACCCCTGTTGCCTCTTTCTGCACCTCTGTTCTTTCTGTCTGAACTTCTTTTGTTTCTTTCTGCACATCTCTTGCTTCTTTCTGCACCCCAAGTGCCTCTTTCTGCACCCCTCTTCCCTCTTTCTTCACCCCTGTTGCCTCTTTCTGCACCTCTGTTCCTTCTTTCTGCACTTCTTTTGTTTCTTGCTGCACATCTCTTGCTTCTTTCTGCACCCCTCGTGCCTCTTTCTGCACCCCTCTTCCCTCTTTTTGCACCCCTCTTGCCTCTTTCTGCACCTCTGCTGCTTCTTTCTGCACTACTCTTGCTTCTTTCTGCACCTCTCTTGCTTCTTTCTGCACCACTCTTGCTTCTTTCTGTACCCCTCTTCCCTCTGTCTGCACCCCTCTTGCCTCTTTCTGCACCTCTGTTCCTTCTTTCTGCTCTTCTTTTGTTTCTTTCTGCACCACTCTTGCTTCTTTCTGCACCCCTCTAGCCACTTTCTCCACCCCTGTTCCCTCTGTCTGCACCCCTCTTGCCTCTTTCTGCACCTCTGTTCCTTCTTTCTGCTCTTCTTTTGTTTCTTTCTGCACCACTCTTGCTTCTTTCTGCACCCCTCTAGCCACTTTCTCCACCCCTGTTCCCTGTTTTTGCATCTCTGTTGTTTCTTTCTGCACTTCTCTTGCCTCTTTCTCCACCACTCATCCCTCTTTCTGCACCTCTGTTACTTCTTTCTGCACTTCTCTATGATTCTTTCTGCACCTCTGTCCCTTCTTTCTGCAACCCTTGTGCCTCTTTCTGCACCCCTTTTCCCTCTTTCTGCTCCCCTCTTGCCTCTTTCTGCACCTCTGTTCCTTCTTTCTGCACTTCTTTTGTTTCTTTCTGCAACTCCCTTGCTTCTTTCTGTATCCCTTTTGCCTGTTTCTCCACCCCACTTCTCAATCAATCAATCAATCAATCACGGCATTTATAGAGCGCGCTACTCACCCGGGAGGGTCTCAAGGCGCTGGGGGAGGGGGTAAGTTACTGCTCGAACAGCCAGGTCTTGAGCTGCTTCCTGAAGGCGAGATGGTCCTGGGTTCGCCGAAGGTGAGTGGGGAGGGAGTTCCAGGTCTTGGCCGCCAGGTAGGAGAAGGATCTTCCTCCGGCGGTGGTTCTGCGGATGCGTGGTACGGTGGCGAGGGCGTGGCTGGTTGATCGTAGCTGGCGTGTGGGCGTGTAGAAGGACATGCGGTCGTTGAGGTACTTTGGGCCCAGGTCGTGGAGGGCCTTGTGTGCGTGGGTGAGGAGTCTGAACGTGATTCTCTTGCTGACGGGGAGCCAGTGCAGGTCTTTCAGGTGTACGGTGATGTGGCTGTGTCGGGGGATGTCCAGGATGAGTCGTGCGGAGGCGTTCTGGATGCGCTGGAGTCTCTTTTGAAGTTTGGCTGTGGTTCCGGCGTAGAGGGTGTTCCCATAGTCCAGTCGGCTGGTGACGAGTGCCTGGGTGACGGTCTTCCTGGTTTCAGTGGGGATCCATCTGAAGATCTTGCGGAGCATGCGCAGGGTGTTGAAGCATGAAGATGAGACGGCGTTGACTTGTTTGGTCATTGATAGGGAGGAGTCCAGGATGAAGCCCAGGTTGCGTGCGTGGTCCGTTGGCTTGGGTGCGGTGCCCAGGGCCGGGGGCCACCAGGAGTCGTCCCAGGCGGAGGGTGATGAGCCCAGGATGAGGACTTCCGTCTTGTCTGAGTTCAGTTTAAGGCGGCTGTTCCTCATCCAGTCGGCGACGTCTCTCATCCCGTCGTGCAGGTTGGCTCTGGCGGTAGTGGGGTCGTTGGTGAGGGAGAGGATCAGCTGGGTGTCGTCGGCGTAGGAGATGATGTTGAGGTTGTGTCGGCGTGCGATGGCTGCGAGGGGGCTCATGTAGACGTTGAAGAGGGTCGGGCTGAGTGAGGATCCTTGTGGAACGCCGCAGATGACTTCGGTGGCTTCGGATCTGAACGGGGAGAGGCGGACTCTCTGGGTTCTTCCGGCGAGGAACGAGATGATCCATTCCAGTGCTTTCTCTCGGATTCCGATGTTGCTGAGGCGCTTCACTAGGGTGCGGTGGCAGACGGTGTCGAACGCCGCGGAGAGGTCCAGGAGGATGAGGGCAGCTGTTTCCCCGTTGTCGGTTAGGGTTCTGATGTCGTCGGTGGCTGCGATAAGGGCGGTCTCGGTGCTGTGGTTGGCCCGAAACCCGGACTGCGAGGGGTCGAGGGATCCATTCGTCTCGAGGAAGGCGGCAAGCTGTCTGTTGACGGTCTTCTCGATGACTTTGGCCGGAAACGGAAGGAGCGAGATGGGGCGGTAGTTCTTGAGGTCGGTGGGGTCCGCCGTTGGTTTCTTCAGGAGGGCGGTAAGCTCGGCGTGCTTCCAGCTCTCCGGGAAGGTGGCGGTGCGGAAGGAGGAGTTGATGATGTCCCGGAGATGGGGTGCGATGGTGGCGTCGGCTTTGTTGAAGACGTGGTGTGGGCAGGGGTCGGTTGGTGATCCGGAGTGGATGGAGTTCATCGTGCGGGTGGTGTCTTCGGTGTTGATCGGGGTCCAGTTGCAGAGGGTGGTGGTGGCGGGCATTGGTTCGGCGGTAGGGTGCGTTGTTTGTGCGTTGAAGCTGTTGTGTATGTCGGTGATCTTGCGGTGGAAGAACGCGGAGAGTGAGTTGCAGAGGTCTTGCGAGGGGGTGATGTCGTTGTTTCCGGCGCTGGGGTTGGAGAACTCTTTGACGATGCTGAAAAGTTCCTTGCTGTCATGGGCGTTGTTGTCCAGTTGTTCTTTGAGTGCCGACTTCTTGGTGGCACGGATCAGCTGGTGGTGTTTGCGGGTGGCGTGCTTGAGGGCGGTCCTGTTGTCTGTGGTCTGGTCGAGTCGCCAGGTTTTCTCGAGAGTGCGGCAGTTCTTCTTGGATTCCTTGAGTTCGTTGGTGAACCAAGGGGTTTTCTTGCTTCCGGGTCTGCTGGGAGGGTTTTTAGTGGTGCGAGGTCGTCGGCGCAGGCGGTCAGCCACTTGGCGAGGTTGCTGGCTGCTTCGTTTGGGTCCGTTGTGTCGGTGGGTGTGTTCTGGCTGAGGAGGCGGTGAGCTGCTCGGCGGTGATCTTGCTCCAGCTCCGGCGGGGAGCCTGTTGCGGGTGGTGGTGGGTCGCAGTCTTTCTGAAGCTGAAGTGGACGCAGCTGTGGTCGGTCCAGTGGAGTCCGGTGGCGTGGCTGAAGGAGATGTGCTTGCTGGACGAGAAGACGGGGTCAAGCGTGTGGCCGGCGTAGTGGGTGGGCGTGTTCACCAGTTGCTTGAGTCCGAGGTTGGCGAGGTTGTCCAGCAGGGCGGTGGTGTTTCTGTCGTTGTTGTTCTCCAGGTGGAAGTTGAGGTCCCCTAGGAGGATGTAGTCGGCGGAGGGCATGGCGTGCGGGCTGATGAAGTCTGCGATGTCTTCGCTGAATAGTGTGCGTGGTCCCGGGGTCTGTAGATGAGGGTGCCTCGGAGGGTGGTCTTGGGGTCCGTGTGTATCTGGAAGTGTAGGTGTTCGGCGGCGGTGAAGGTCTCGTCGGAGTTAGTCGAGATGCGGATGGTGTTCTTGTGTACGATGGCGATGCCTCCTCCCGTCTGGTTGACGCGGTCCTTCCGGGTGATCTTGTATCCATCCGGGATGGCTATGGCGATGTCAGGCGCTGAGGAGGCGTTCATCCAGGTTTCGGTGAGGAAGGCGATGTCCGGTGCTGTTGCGTCGAGCAGGTCCCAGAGTTCCACGGCGTGCCTGTGGACGGAGCGGGTGTTCAGCAGGATGCATTTCAGGTGGTTGCTGCTGTTGCTCGACTTGGCGGAGGTGGTGCACGTCAGGGGGCAGGTGAATCGGCAGGTTTGGCAGGTGAAGGGTCCGTGGGTGCGTCTCGGTGAGGCTCGGTAGCAGGCAGGGTTCCGGCCGGCATTGAGTGCGGTGAGTGTGGCGGCGTCGTAGGTCCGTCGAGTGGTGTTGCATCGGTGGGATCCAGGGGTTCTGGCGCTGGGCGCGGTCCAGTCGCGGACGGGCGCAGACGGGCTTGCCTTAGGCGCGCCGGCCGGCGCGCCAGCGGCGCGGCCGTGCAGCGGCCGCCATTTATGGGGAGGTGGGAGGGAGGAGCAGCTGGGAGGCGGGAGGCAGGGGCAGCGAATGGGCAGTCAGGGGCGGGGCCGCAGGGGACGCAGCGGCGGGAATGGCGATAGGCAGCGAGGGGCACAGAAGGAAAAACGGGGGGAGAGCAGGTAAATCACGGGCACAACAACAGTGGGGCAGCGAGGGGCACAGAAGGAAAAACGGGGGAGAGCAGGTAAATCACGGGCACAACAACAGTGGGGCAGCGAGGGGCACAGAAGGAAAAACGGGGGGAGAGCAGGTAAATCACGGGCACAACAACAGTGGGGCAGCGAGGGGCACAGAAGGAAAAACGGGGGGAAAGCAGGCAAATCACGGGCACAACAACAGTGGGGCAGCGAGGGGCACAGAAGGAAAAACGGGGGGAAAGCAGGCAAATCACGGGCACAACAACAGTGGGGCAGCGAGGGGCACAGAAGGAAAAACGGGGGGAAAGCAGGCAAATCACGGGCACAACAACAGTGGGGCAGCGAGGGGCACAGAAGGAAAAACGGGGGGAAAGCAGGCAAATCACGGGCACAACAACAGTGGGGCAGCGGGGGCACAGAAGGAAAAACGGGGGGAAAGCAGGCAAATCACGGGCACAACAACAGTGGGGCAGCGAGGGGCACAGAAGGAAAAACGGGGGGAAAGCAGGCAAATCACGGGCACAACAACAGTGGGGCAGCGAGGGGCACAGAAGGAAAAACGGGGGGAAAGCAGGCAAATCACGGGCACAACAACAGTGGGGCAGCGAGGGGCACAGAAGGAAAAACGGGGGGAAAGCAGGCAAATCACGGGCACAACAACAGTGGGGCAGCGAGGGGCACAGAAGGAAAAACGGGGGAAAGCAGGCAAATCACGGGCACAACAACAGTGGGGCAGCGAGGGGCACAGAAAGGAAAGGGGAGACAAGCAGACAAAACTGGCACCGGGGCCACAAGCGGAGGGCGATCTTACCTACAGGAGCAGCGGGCAGACAGCACAGGCGGAGCTGTGTGGTGGGGGAGCGACCTACCTGGCAAGGTCAAGGGTCGCTCTCCTCACCGTGCAGCGGCCGCCATTTATGGGGAGGTGGGAGGGAGGAGCAGCTGGGAGGCGGGAGGCAGGGGCAGCGAATGGGCAGTCAGGGGCGGGGCCGCAGGGACGCAGCGGCGGGAATGGCGATAGGCAGCGAGGGGCACAGAAGGAAAAACGGGGGGAGAGCAGGTAAATCACGGGCACAACAACAGTGGGGCAGCGAGGGGCACAGAAGGAAAAACGGGGGGAAAGCAGGCAAATCACGGGCACAACAACAGTGGGGCAGCGAGGGGCACAGAAGGAAAAACGGGGGGAAAGCAGGCAAATCACGGGCACAACAACAGTGGGGCAGCGAGGGGCACAGAAGGAAAAACGGGGGGAAAGCAGGCAAATCACGGGCACAACAACAGTGGGGCAGCGAGGGGCACAGAAGGAAAAACGGGGGGAAAGCAGGCAAATCACGGGCACAACAACAGTGGGGCAGCGAGGGGCACAGAAGGAAAAACGGGGGGAAAGCAGGCAAATCACGGGCACAACAACAGTGGGGCAGCGAGGGGCACAGAAGGAAAAACGGGGGGAAAGCAGGCAAATCACGGGCACAACAACAGTGGGGCAGCGGGGGCACAGAAGGAAAAACGGGGGGAAAGCAGGCAAATCACGGGCACAACAACAGTGGGGCAGCGAGGGGCACAGAAAGGAAAGGGGAGACAAGCAGACAAAACTGGCACCGGGGCCACAAGCGGAGGGCGATCTTACCTACAGGAGCAGCGGGCAGACAGCACAGGCGGAGCTGTGTGGTGGGGGAGCGACCTACCTGGCAAGGTCAAGGGTCGCTCTCCTCACGCGCAGCGGCCGCCATTTATGGGGAGGTGGGAGGGAGGAGCAGCTGGGAGGCGGGAGGCAGGGGCAGCGAATGGGCAGTCAGGGGGCGGGGCCGCAGGGACGCAGCGGCGGGAATGGCGATAGGCAGCGAGGGGCACAGAAGGAAAAACGGGGGGAGAGCAGGTAAATCACGGGCACAACAACAGTGGGGCAGCGAGGGGCACAGAAGGAAAAACGGGGGAAAGCAGGCAAATCACGGGCACAACAACAGTGGGGCAGCGAGGGGCACAGAAGGAAAAACGGGGGGAAAGCAGGCAAATCACGGGCACAACAACAGTGGGGCAGCGAGGGGCACAGAAGGAAAAACGGGGGGAAAGCAGGCAAATCACGGGCACAACAACAGTGGGGCAGCGAGGGGCACAGAAGGAAAAACGGGGGAAAGCAGGCAAATCACGGGCACAACAACAGTGGGGCAGCGAGGGGCACAGAAGGAAAAACGGGGGGAAAGCAGGCAAATCACGGGCACAACAACAGTGGGGCAGCGAGGGGCACAGAAGGAAAAACGGGGGGAAAGCAGGCAAATCACGGGCACAACAACAGTGGGGCAGCGGGGGCACAGAAGGAAAAACGGGGGGAAAGCAGGCAAATCACGGGCACAACAACAGTGGGGCAGCGAGGGGCACAGAAGGAAAAACGGGGGGAAAGCAGGCAAATCACGGGCACAACAACAGTGGGGCAGCGAGGGGCACAGAAGGAAAAACGGGGGGAAAGCAGGCAAATCACGGGCACAACAACAGTGGGGCAGCGAGGGGCACAGAAGGAAAAACGGGGGGAAAGCAGGCAAATCACGGGCACAACAACAGTGGGGCAGCGAGGGGCACAGAAGGAAAAACGGGGGGAAAGCAGGCAAATCACGGGCACAACAACAGTGGGGCAGCGAGGGGCACAGAAAGGAAAGGGGAGACAAGCAGACAAAACTGGCACCGGGGCCACAAGCGGAGGGCGATCTTACCTACAGGAGCAGCGGGCAGACAGCACAGGCGGAGCTGTGTGGTGGGGGAGCGACCTACCTGGCAATTCTGCATCTCTACTGCTTCTTTATGCACTTCTCTTGCTTCTTTCTGCACCTCTCTTGCTTCTTTCTGCACCCCTCGTGCCTCTTTCTGCACCCCTCTTCCCTCTTTCTGCACTCCTCTTGCCTCTTTCTACACCTCTGTTGCTTTTTTCTGCACTTCTTTTGTTTCTTTCTGCACCTCTCTTGCTTCTTTCTGCACAACTCTTGCTTCTTTCCCCACCCCTCTTCCCCCTTTTTTCATCTCTGTTGCTTCTTTCTGCACTTTGCTTGCCTCTTTCTCCGCCCCTCATCCGTCTTTCTGCAACTCTGTTGCTTCTTTCTGCACTTCTCTTGCTGATTTCTACACCTCTCTTGCTTCTTTCTGTACCCCTCGTGCCTCTTTCTACACCCCTTTTCCCTCTTTTTGCACCCCTCTTGCCTCTTTCTGCACCTCTGTTCCTTCTTTCTGTACTTTTTTTGTTTCTTTCTGCACGTGTCCTGCTTCTTTCTGCACCCCTCGTGCCTCTTTCTGCATCCCTCTTCCCTCTTTTTGCACCCGTCTTGCCTCTTTCTGCACCTCTGTTGCTTCTTTCTACACTCCTCTTGCTTCTTTCTACACCTCTCTTGCTTCTTTTTTTACCACTTGTGCTCCTTTCTGCACCCCTCTTCCCTCTTTCTGCACCCCTCTTACCTCTTTCTGCACCTCTGTTCCTTCTTTCTGCACTTCCTTGTTTCTTTCTGCACCCCTCTTGCCACTTTCTCTACCCCTGTTCCCTCTTTTTGCATCTCTGTTGCTTCTTTCTGCACTTCTCTTGCCTCTTTCTCCACCCCACATCCCTCTTTCTACAGCTCTGTTGCTTCTTTCTGCATTTCTCTTGCTTCTTTCTGCACCTCTGTCTCTTCTTTCCGCAACCCTTGTGCCTCTTTCTGCACCCCTCTTCCCTCTTTCTGCACCCCTCTTGCTTCTTTCTGCACCTCTGTTGCTCCTTTCTGCACTTCTTCTGCTTCTTTCTGCAACTCTCTTGCCTCTTTCTGCATGCCTCTTGCTTCTTTCTGTACCCCTCTTGCCTCTTTCTCCACCCGATTTCCCCCTTTCTGCATCTCTGTTAATTCTTTCTGCATTTCTCCTGCTTCTTTCTGCATCTCTCTTGCTTCTTTCTGCACCCCTTGTGTCTCTTTGTGCACCCATCATCCCTCTTTCTGCCCTCCTCTTGCCTCTTTCTGCACCTCTGTTGCTTCTTTCTGTACTTCTTTTGTTTCTTTCTATACCCTTCTTGCCTCTTTCTGCACCTCTGTTCCTTCTTTCTGCACTTCTTTTGTTTCTATCTGCACCTCTCGCTTCTTTCTGCACCCCTTTCACCTCTTTCTGCACCCCTCATGCCTCTTTCTGCACCTCTGTTCCTTCTTTGTGCACTTCTTTTGTTTCTTTCTGCAGCTCTCTTGCTTCTTTCTGCACCCCCTTGCCTCTTTTCCACCCCTCTTCCCTCTTTCTTCACCCCTCTTGCCTCTTTCTGCACCTCTGTTCCTTCTTTCTGCACTTTTTTTGTTTCTTTCTGCACATCTCTTGCTTCTTTCTGCACCCCTTGTGCCTCTTTCTGCACTCCTCTTCCTTCTTTCTGCACCACTCTTGCCTCTTTCTGTACCTCTGTTGCTTCTTTCTGCACTTCTCTTCCTTCTTTCTGCACCCCTCCTGCCTCTTTTTGTACCCCTTTTGCCTATTTGTGTACCTCTCCTACCCCTTTCTGCACGCCTCTTGCCTCTTTTTGCACCTCTGTTGGTTCTTTCTGCACTGTTCTTGGTTCTTTCTGTACCTCTTTTGCAAATTTCTGCAACCCTATTCCCTCTTTGTCTACCTCTCTTGCTTCTTTCTGCACTCCTCTTCATTCTTTCTGCACTGCTCTTGCTTCTTTCTGCACCTCTCTTGCAAATATCTGTATCCTTCTTGCCTCTTTCTGCACCCCTGTTCCCTCTTTCTGCACCTTTCTTGCCTGCTTCTAATGGAGCAGGGATTTGAAAAGTAAAACCTGCTCAGATTCATTTCTCTGTGACATTCATTAATTGTGTGCAGTGAAACTAACATGCAAAAACACAAAAAACACGGGGAAATGCTTATGCGCATGCGTGCACTAATGCGTGGACTAATGCATTTAATAACTAGGCCGCATTCACGTTCGGCTTGAAAATTAAAAATAATAATAATGCTGCTTTGTGTGCGTTAATGCTTTAATAGATGAATAATGCAGGATAGTGCAATGGTGGGTGGTAAAACAGTGAGAATTATATTTCATGAAATTAATAATGTCTGTGTTTTATTCATCGTAGTGAAGCTTGCATGGGCTTAAATCGTTTGCATGACGAGTCAAGGGTTAATAGCAGAAAAATCAAATAAAAGCTGAAAATTCGAGCTCTGAGAGAGAGATGAAGAAGGCAAAGTAAACGACCTTCGTAAACCATTGTTTGTCTGCCAAGTAACGGAAGGATGGCCGTGAGATCATGAGCAAATGTACAAACTTCTTCCGCGGAAGCTGCTGAAGGTGGACAATAAAATATAGAGTTTTTCGTAACATGTTGCAAATGGAAGGAAGCTGTATTTGTGAAGGTGGATTACGTATTGATGAAAAAGTTTGAACAATGAATGCTGTGAAACCTTGGACGTGACTATGGTGGTGTGATAGAACACCCCCTGAATTGACCAATGAGAGACGAAGATCTGAGAATGTTGCTACAATGGTGGGATGGACATGTAGGTTTTTAGAGTATAACTGGGGTGTTTGGGAGGTGTTAAGAAGCGCGCGGGTTTGCTGAACAGTTTGAGAACTCTTGGGCGTGCCTCTTTGAAGAAGCTAGAGAGGGGAGATCGTCGCTGTCCATCGGTTTGCTGTATGCAGATAGAGGCCTACCTGTTTCGCTGTTCCTGTCCTATTCTTTATTCCCCGAATCTTTCCGGGGAACCCCCATCTATTCTCGTGGCCAAGGGGTAGATTTTCCACTAAGACATTTAGGTTAGTATAACTAAACCTGTATTCTGCTTAAAAGTATTATTTGTCTCTGAAACTAATGTCTCTTCATCTATCCACTCCTTCATTGCATTCTAATCATTGTATTTGAGTTTGATATCTTTTTGCTTTGACAAATGTTCTCTCTCTGTGATTTATTCTTTGTTTGCCTAGTAAAACTGTACATGATGAGCATTTACCTTCACATTATTTGCGATAAATATTAGTAACTTTATATTGAGTTTGTGTTTTATTCAGTAGAGTAGATCAATAATTAGTTATCATCTACTCTTCAACTAATGGTCCATTGACCAGAGGAAAGAGAGTTTGATTTCAGGTTCAGTTGTGTATCTAGTATGTTAGGATGAGCCTGTAGTTAGTAAACAACTGATTAAAGAATAAACTCGAAACAGTGCTATCAGGGATTTATGTTGGGTGTATGTGTATGGGCCTGTGACTGTGTATTATCGATTATTGATCCCTGATTGGCGCTGGATCCGTTTTTGGTAGCAGAGGATGGTTATTATTGATTAGTTTGGTAATAATTATTGATTATTGATTATTTGTTTCCTTAACATGAAAAGTTAGTGTTTTGTTCTATGTTGTCTTGAAGAACGGGTACGGAGTTACCTAAGATCCCGGGATGAAAATGTATTACCTTGAAGAGGCAGAAGAATAGTGTGGATAAGATATCACACTGCAGAAGTACTTTGTCTGTTGTCGTAATACTCAATGGCGAGAGGCTGTTGGTGTTATATTAGGGACTATTTCGTTTGAGAGTAGATTTTGTTCGAAATAGCGATGGGTCCACTTCCGAAACTCTGGCCTTACATCCCCAAAGGAGTACCAAGACCTCTTTCCACGTGAAAGTTCTCTTCCGAAACTTTTGCTAGTATCCCTAGAGGAGTACCAAATCTTCCTGTAGCTTGTTTGGGTGTAGAATAGCGCTGGTCGTTGTTTTACTTGAAGTGAAAGAATATTTCTTTTTGAAGTGAAGACTATCTCTTTATTTAGTGGAACAGACAAAGTAGCATTGTTTTAATGTTTGTTTCTAACAAATTTTATTGCGAAAAGTATAGAAAAACATTGCCGTATTATTTTGTAAAGAGAGGTTCAGTAGAAAGGAGTAATACTGACGTCACGAAAAGCCGCGCTGGCATTGGTCAGGTCGCTGTCGTTCGATGTGCTGTGATTGGTCGATTACTGTGAGCCGCGCTGGTATTGGTCAAGGTACTGATTACGTAGGAGTGTTCTGATTGGTTTGTTGGTGTGAGTCACGCTGGTATTGCACGGTTGTTAGCGAATAGAAAAAGCAAATGTACGAAGGCTTTGCTGTTTGTTTATTAAATTGTGTTTTAGCGAGAAGTCTTGGCAAAAATGAAGTTGGTTAATAAGATAAAAAGTTTCTTTAATAAGGACAAACCAATATTTACGAGAGAGGGAATTCTTATTCCACCTCCGGGAACAGCTGCTTCTTTTATGATGTTGGAATGTGGTTACTGTACGTGTACTTGGTTAGAGAATTGGGTGAAATACACGGAAGATGATGGTGTTTTAGCTTTTCCAAAGCATGGTACATTTAATGTAAGGATTCTACAGAATCTCAGAAAATGAATGAATTCTCTAGAACCTAGACCTACTCAATATGAAGCGCTTGAGGACTGGGAATATGAGGCATATGAGCGAGAGAAGTACAGGGGCGGAAGAAGATACAGGAATATAATGACTAGATATCCTTTTGAAAGTCGAGGATAAAGAATGAAAAGATGGAGGAGAGCGGTTGTGACAGAGGGTCTATATCCAGTTTTAGTTGATGAAGAAGCGACGGGAGGCAAATGTAAAGAGAAGAAGAAAAATGTAGAGCCATCAAGGATAGATTTTGTCCTAAGTGATTCTGATGATGAGTTATTAGACGACATTTTGACTAAAAAACCTCCACCTTATCAAGAGAACACAAGTGAGACAGTCCCAAATGCACCATTAATGGGAACCCCACTAATTCTGCAGGTTTCACAAGTCCCGATAGTGACTAGAACAGTACAAGAGAGTGAAATGGATATGTTGAATAGGGCAAGAGAGGAGTTGACTCAGAAAATTAAACAGTTGAATCTGAATGCGGAAGCATTAACAGTGCCAGTAACGATTGGACCTGTAGTTCCGTTGTATGGAGAAAAACAGAATATATCAAAAGTACATACGTTGACAGTCCCAATGAATAGAGACAGGAATAAAGTGGTAACGATATATGATCAGGTAGAACAGTTAGAGACAAGTACTTCATTAATTGATTTGCCAGTTTGTGAGTTGTTAACTGAAACCCCTAAGAGAAGTGCGCAAATGGATCTAAGGAGATTAGTGCAGAATGTCACTCCGATATCAGGTAGTTCAATGGGACCCTCACCAGATGAATTAGATGACTGGATAAGGGGATTGGAAAAGCGAAAACCTCAACCACAGAGTATAGATGTGGGTAAACTGAGAGTGGATTTGGAAGAAATGATTATTGGTACAATAAGTCCAGACAGATTGGGTAATTATTGAGATGAAGAATTGTTATTTCTGTGCAAAAATATTACTTGGAGAGTGAGAAATCTTCATGATAAGTTGACAGAGGCTGCTTGTGAATATGGAGTAGACATAGAGAATATATAACACAAGAAATGGGAGGAGGGTCCAAGGGAAAATATTTAAAGACCTGCAAGGAAAAGCATCCCCTAAATAATACAGTTATACCACAAACAAATCCTTGGGTCTAGACTTACAAACCTAAGTACATGGAGTGACAGACTATAGTCTCACACAATTCCCTTGTGGGAGAAATCCCTTTCAGGACGAATACCCTCACCCACCAGAGGTGGCATGCTTCATCATCTGGGTATCTCCTCTTAGTGGGAAGACCTAGTCCCACTAAGGGCTACAACTTCTTCTCTGAGAAGAAGGAGCTCAGGGATGTTTTAGGTGAGCCTACCCTATAGAGGATATACTAAATCCCACAGATGAGAGATGCTGGGAGAGGAGTGGTGAGGGCGCAGCGCAAAATAAGTATAACAAGTGAGGTGGTGAAGTTAAAACTGCCTAGTCAGGAGCAAAAAAAATGTTTTATTGGCTTGCTCCTACTGACAGGGTTAAAAGACAGTGCAAAAGCAGTATAGATTTGAACTGCTTGGTGTTCGACAATAAGGTCTACATGTTTCAGCCGGGTTAATCCAAAAGGTATTAAGGCTTTCGTCAGGACCTAAAAAAGATTGCTGCTGCCAGTGAGAAAAAGTACGAAGTGTAAAGTGTAGTGATATCAAACCAGTTATCCTTTCATTTTCATTTTTCGGATTTTACTGGTTGTACCTATAGAAGTGAGACAAAGAATAGGAGAAACAAATAGAAAAACTTTATCAATCTGTCACTATAGTCATGATCTTAGTTTAGTGAGATAGGAGGAAAGAAACATTCCCTTCCTATACCAATCATGCAATTATGCATATTTGATAATTAGTAGTTTCACTCACCCAAATTTCATGGACAAACGGCCACACCTCAACCTGGGGACAGCTCAGGGAAGGGGGCCATGCTCTGTAAAAAAGGATGACAATGTGTCAAACATACCCATCATTATGTTGACACTGCTCCTATCTCGAATTTATATATAGGTCAGGAAAACACAAAAAGGACCAAGTGGAGTGCCAGCAAACACTCAGTAGTCAAAGAGGTTCTAGTCATGATACATTTCCAAGAGTACAAAGGATGTTAGTAGTGTCCCAGCACTGGTCTATTTTGGTCAAGGGGTTATAAGAACTGCCATTTGCCAGAAAAGCTGCACATATGGCAACCAAACGGATGAGTTTCAGAATCATATTCATGAAACAGGGTCAATATTAGGCTATGTGAAAGTAGCAGGGAGACGGCTATGTGAAAGTAGCAGGGGGTGGTAACTCCTGCAATGTTTGGTCCCAAGGATACTTCGTGCCCAGCGTAAAGTATCTAATGTGTTATCACAAAATGCAATCATATAAGCAAAATAACGGCAATATAACCGGGGAAAGTCATGTGTACTAATGATTTTATAAGTGACTTCCTCCCGGAGCTGGCATGGCATAACCTCCATAATGGAGATCAGCAAGATCCTGCATGTGGGAAATGAACGTAACAATGGCGTTCTGAATGCAGAAGTGTACTTAAATACATTCACTAGTTCCCGTACTCTACTGTCCCTTACACATCATGGGGAGAGAGGTAGAAACTGAGGACTCTACTCTGAAACAAAACACAAGACAATGCGCACCATGTAGCAGAGAACTACCCTGTAAGTCAAACACACAATGCGCGGCTTAGCGCCGATACACTCACCTATCCGTTGGTACCCCGTCTCGGTACTCAACTGCGACTGGAGGTACCGACACCCAGCCCCAGAATGAATTTATAGCAGTCTCCCATAACCGCGCGGGTCGTAAGGAAACCATCCCCACCTGGATGATTGCAAAGCACATGGTGTGTTTTAGGCGATGCCTGCGGGCGTAGTTGATCGGCTGTGTGTGCGCTATGCGCATGCGCGTACAGGTTTCACTAGTCTGTTCCCAGAGTTTTTTTCTTATTTTTCTTTTTTTCTAACTTTAACGTGCAAGTTCTCTCATTTAGAAGAACACAAACAACAGGAACAGGGGAAAGACCCTTGTGATATGGGGCTCAGGCGAAACCACCATTGATGCTACTTTATCGCAGATTATTTGCAGATAAGTGTAGTACCCCCTAGTCGTGTGATGTAGACCTATATTCATGCTCAAGGTGAACGAGTCAGTCTGTGTACAGGCTCGTTGCTAAACCCACAGACCTATGGTGTACTCAAAATGTTATGCTATGCAGATGGTACTTATAAACACACTGTTTGAGGACTATTCAAAAATTGTGTGGGATATGTATATTATACCAATTGGGTCACCAGCTGATGAAAAGACCCATTAGTACTAATGTGTGCGGTAAAAGCGGTGCACCAACAGGGCATGTGACCCGATAGATATTGATCCCTACCGAAACTGTATGGTGCATGCCTTAAGTGAACGTGTCAAACTATGTTCAGGCTCAGTGAAAGTGACACGGACCTGTGATATACTGCAATATATATGTTGTGCTTTTATACTTGCAAACATAAAGTTTAAGTACTGTTAAATCAGTATGTGGAATAAATATATTAACACTTGGGTCAACAACTGTTGATAAGACCCAAAAGTACTACTGTATATGGTGGGGTCAGTGCACCCACCAGCCCTACAACCCGATGGATAATGATCTCTACTGAAACTGTATACTCATAGGGGGTTTTGCAAATTTGCAGGGATCACCAAGTTATATGCTAACCAAGGAATATCATCATTAAACCCGGTGCTATCGCTCTTGAGTCTGTGCACCCAGCGTTGTTCTCGTCTGAACAGAAATTTAGATATGTCCGTGATATGAGGTGGAATCCATGGTTGTTCAAGGACAGTCCAATTCAGAACCTCTGGAGCATGATTCTTATCTAGAAAGTGATTAGTCAATTTAGTCGATTGTTTTTTGCACCTAATGGTGCTCTTGTGCTCCATTATTCTGGTTTTTATCTTGCGCGTTGTCATCCCCACGTAGCGCAAGCCACATGGGCAGACAATCAAGTAAATCAGCTTATCGCTGTTGCAGTTTGTATGTCTGGACAAAATACATGGCCTGTCTGTGCCAATATTGATAGACATAGTCTGTTTTGTTTGCGGACACACAGCACATGAACCGCATGGGTAGTGCCCTTTTATGGTTGGTAGGCCCCACAATGTCTCTTGGTTGGATGCCTTCTTCTGTCTGGGCCGGGTGTGTATGAGCTGATCTTTAATGTTAGTGCTCCTTTTAAATGCAAATAATGGTTGGGGCATAGAATCGCAACTGATGTTCAGAATTTTCCAATGTTTCAGAATAAATTTTTTGATTTAATTGGAGTAATTGCAAAATGTGTTGACACAGGTCAGTCGTGGCTGATCCTCTTTAGGCGGTGCAATCTCAATCAGAGCCTCTCTGTTGTTGTTAGGCGCTCTTTTCCTGGATCTCCGAATGATGTTCGAAGGATAATTTCTGTCTTTTAGTTGAGAGGAGAGGTTCTTCGCATGTTCGGTGTACTTCTCTTTCGAAGAGCAGTTTCTCCTAATCCGTAGGAATTACCCATACGGGAGGTTCTCACGGAGTGACTTGGGATGGTAACTTTGGTATGATAGTAGGGAGTTTCTGGCCATAGGTTTTCTATATAGCTCAGTACCCAAGCTGTCACCTTCCGGAAAAATCCGAATGTCCAGAAATGGCAAGCTGCTGTTATTAAATTCACAAGTAAATTTAAGATACGCATTTCTGGTATTGAGCCATTGGTGGAACGTCATGATCGTTTCTGGAGTACCCCTCCATATGACGAACACATCGTCAATATAGCGTTTCCAAACGCGGATGTGTTCCCTGTATGGATTGCTCTCTTGTAAGATCTCTTCTTGTTCGAATCGGTGTACATAAAGATTCACCAAACTTGGAGCAAAAAAGCTGCCCATGGATGTCCCTGACGTGTGAAGGTGGAGATCATCCTCAAACATAAAGAAATTTTCTTTCATGAAAAGGCGTGCACATGCCATAATAAAATGTACAGGGGAGATGGTATCCATTTCTCTGGTATTCAACAAGCCCTCTATCGTAGTCAGTGTTTCGTCCTGAGGTATACACGTTTACAAGGACTCCACATCAAAGGAGACAAGGTAGTCCTGGTTTGCATCAAATGGAGTCTCAGCTAGGAGTCGTAAAAGATCTTTGGTGTCTTGAATGTACGTCAGCATCTCGAGTACCAGTGGTCGAAGAAAGAAGTCCACAAAAGTGGACAGGGGCTCCAAAATCGAGCCAATGCCCGAAATGATTGGCCTCCCTGGTGGTGGTCGTTGTTCTTTGTGTATCTTAGGCAATGCATAGAAATAGGGAACAATGGGGTGAGGAGTAACCAGAAATTAAGCCTCCTGATCGGTGATCCATCCTTCTTCTTTAGCCTCATCGACCATCTTTTTGATTTCCAAGGATAGTCTTTTTGTGGGGTCCATCTTCAGAGGTCTGTAAAAACGCTTGTTCTCTAGTTGGCGTTGACATTCAGCTCTGTAAGTAGTGGTATTCAAAATGACAATCGCTCCTCCTTTGTTCGCTGGCTTTATTATGATTGACTCATCATTAGCCAGTGTCTGTATCGCTGCTTGTTCACGTTTCGAGAGGTTCTGAAACTGTCTCGTGTCAGTATCAAACAGATTCATCACATCTTGTAATACCGCTTTCTCAAAGGTAGATACCTGTGATGGGATTAGATGCGTGGGTGGATTGAAGTGGGAACGCACCTTCAACCCAGTATTGGTTGTGTCATTCTCAGGTTCCATCGTTGTTTTATCTTTGAAGAAAAACCGTAAACTGATTTTGCGGAAAAATCCAGCAAGTTCCTGTTTGATTAGGAAGGTGTCTCCTTTATAAGTTGGAACAAAGCCCAGTCCTCTGTTGAGAACTGTCAATTCGTCTTCCTTCAACTGTCGGTCACTCAGATTCACCACTAGGTCGCATCGTGGCTGCTCCCTGGTTGGGCGGAGGGTTTCGTCATACTCCGCGTTGTTCTGGGGGAAGGCGGAGGGCTCATGCGCCTGGAGTCATGGTATAATCCTAAATTCAGGGTCATTGCAGAGAGTTTGTGCCAGAGGTGTGTTACATGTCAGTAGCAAAATCCAGGCAGAAACACAGTTGTGAGTTGGGGACGAATAGGAAAAGCAGCAGGACCATTTACGAGGCTCCAGCTTGATTTCATCGAGCTTCCCCCATGTAACGGACTAAAATATGTGTTAGTTGTTGTTTGCTTGTTTTCTTGTTGGGTAGAAGCTTATCCAACAAGAAGAAATGATAGTTTGACTATTGCAAAGCTGCTACTAAGAGAACTAATTCCAAGGTTTGGTTTTCCTGTCACTTTAGAGACAGATAGGGGATCTCATTTTAATAATGAGATAATTCGGATGATCTGTGCAGCACTACAGATTGAGCAGAAGCTGCATTGTGCCTACCGACCAGAAGCATCTGGAGTGGTCGAGCAAATTAATGGCACTATAAAATCTAGGCTGGGAAAAGTATGTGCATCCACAACTCTGAAGTGGCCTGACGCTTTACCCCTGGTATTGATGAGTCTTAGAAGCATCCCAGACAAAAAGACTGGATTAAGTCCTCATGAAGTGCTGATGGGAAGAGCAATGAGACAAGCGATTGTACCAGCAAACAAACTGATGAATATTTCTGATGATCTAGTGCTTGATTATTGCAAAGGTTTGGCTGATCTGGTGCATTCTGTCTCTCATCAGGTTGGAGAAATTGCAACCACAACACAGCCGGATCAAGCACATGATCTGAGTCCAGGAGAGTGGGTTCTTGTCAAGAACCACGTGAGGAAGTCGTGTTTAGAACCCAGGTGGCATGGACCTTATCAGATCATTTTGGTGACAACAACAGCAGTGAAGTGTGGTGGCTTGCCAAACTGGATCCATGCGAGTCATACCAGTCCACTTGAACAAGAAGGTGAGCAGCAACTGGTGAATAAAAATAATAAACCAGAAGCTAAAGGTTGTGAAGCTAACGAATCTAGAGTGACAGATTCTGACAAGCAAAATGATGATGAACAACCAAGCACAAATCAAGTAGAGTGGGCACCAGCTACTGGGTCTCGTAAGACTGCTGTTGAGCAAGTAGAAAATGAAGTTACAGAAGATCAAGAGCAAGTTCAACAAAGAAAGGGACTAAATAAAAGAGCCTGTGAACCAGAAAGAAAGGGTGAAGAAGTGGTTCAAGCAAAGAGAGCGAAAAGGGTGACAATTGGCCAAGTGGAGTAAAAAGACTGAAATACACTCTTGAAAAGAGAAGGCCAGAACAAATAAATGAAGCATCAAGTCAAACTGAATAAGAAGAATCAGAGAAAGAAGCAGTACAAAGAACAAAGGGGCAGATTTACAAGCCTCTGCGCCACCAGTACGTCACTTTTCGTGACGTACTGGTGGCGCAGAGGCTCTCGATATTTACAAGGAGAGGAAAAGCCACCATGCGTGACTTTTCCTCTCCTTGTAAATACCGTCCCTTCACACGCAGCACTTTGCGTTGAAGGGGCGTTCCATGGGTGTTGCTGTGGGTGTTCCCACGCAACACCCATGGAACAAGACACATCTCCAGATTTACGAGAAATCGTAAATCTGGAGATGCGTCTGAAAGCTACGCCACCCTAGAGGTGGCGTAGCAAGGCGCACCGAGGATTTCTCCTCGTTTTTTCCTCTTTCAATGCGTGCTGCATTTTGCAGCACGCATTGAAAGAGAAAAAAGCCTGTACTGATTGTTTTTGTGCAGAAAGGTGCCCCTTCCTGCACAAAAACAATCTCCCCATGGCGCAGGCATCCTTGCACCATGGTGCAAGGGTGCCTGCGCCGGCGCTTGGCAGCTGTTTGTGCGCCAGCGCAGGGAGAGCACAGGAATGCGACATATTCTTGTAAATATGTTGCATTCCTGTGCTCTGAAAGTGCCGCAGCGTGGCGCACCCAAAGGGCTTGCAGCGCCACGCTGCGGCACTTTCTTGTAGATCTGCCCCAAAGAGAATAAGAGTCCCAAGCAGGAAATACAGACCTTCTGAATGGACATATGTTATTTTGGAAGAAATTGAAAGCACAGATCAAATAGAAAGAGAAACTGGTACTGGTACTGAGCAAATTGATGAAAGCAAACTGAGACTGCCTTAAAAGAGAACAGTGAAAAATTAAGGTGCAACAAAATTCAGTACAAATATTTGGGAATTTCCAGATGATCTGAAGAAGACTCTTTAAAAAAAAAGAGGGGGGTAAAGAAGAAGCTTTCTTCTTGAAGTGTTGGATACACTATTTTCCAGTGGTTTTTGGACAAGCTTGTTAAAAGATTTTTTAGAAAGTTGTTAGGTTTTTTCTTAGATTTTTATTTTTTGTAGTATACAAAATGGCAGAAGATATAGTGACTGGAAATCAAGAACCTAGTTTTAAACGTAGATGTATCAAAGTTTGCTTATGTAGTGTCATGCTATTAATGTTAATATGGTTAATACTAACCATCTTTGTACCTGTTCTAATGGTGCCTAATATCAAGAATAATACTAATAATGTGATTAGTGAAAGAATGTATCCTGTTACTAAAGAAACCCCTAAAATTAACAATGATCAGGTTGATGATAGCATTTATCATCATGATAAATCAATTAGTGATTTCTCATTAAATGTTTTTACCAAATTGTTGTATGAATACGTGGACACAATGGATGTGAGAGATTGTTACGTGTGCATGCAATTACCTTTGTCTGTCTCAGAGGGGGTGACTTACCATCACCTTCCTTTAACATATGGTGTTTCATGTAGTGTTCTAACGAGTCCTTTTTACGTGACAGGGAAGTTTGAGTTCTATTATTCAAATATGGATTTAGTGTTTCCAGAAATTCCTATTAGAAAAGATATGAATAAGGTGTATAGTATTAGAAATGCGGGATACATGGGAGAATTTTTCCATATTATACAGACAGTAGATACAGAATATGCTCATAGAAATAATTTGACTTGTAGTTTGCGGGCTGAAGAGAAAGAATTTATTAACATGGTTGAAGATAGAAGACAGGATTTTCAAAGGAAAGCTGCTGAACAGAAGTCACATGTACCACCATGGGCTTTTAGAGAGGGAAATTATAACAAAGGCAAAACTTACGCTGCAATGTCTCTGGATTGGTATCATAAAGGGAAACTTTGTTTACTTAGACTAAAAACTGACTATAATAATTATTTCATTGGTACTAGTGAATGTGAACACACTTTTCTGATAACTGGTGGATGGGGATTAAAAGGTGGAACTGATCCTGTATTTCCAGGAGTATATTATGTGTGTGGTAAGAATGCTTATTATAGGTTGCTGGAACCACAAGAGGGGTTAGGCCCATTGAACAAGAAGCAGGTAGGGCCGTAATACTGAACAATCAACAAGGGGGGTACATACCTCCTTTGTAGTTTAAAGCTAAATTCCTTTACAGCTTTTGTTCAAACAACAACCTTGTAATGTTTGATTGCGGTTATTTATTAACTCAACTTATTTAAAAGTTTTATATGTATTTGTTTTCAACATTTTTCAAAAAAGTAGAAAAAGGGATAACACTCAGTGATCAAACAAATATAACATACATCAATTTGACAATAACAACGTACAAATACGATACATCAAAAACAAATAATCAAATAATCACAGACACAATATCACAAAACAATTCATAATCATTTGCATCATAATGAATTAGACACTCGGCAAGCCTTCAGACTTTCAAATAGAGCCATCAATCAAGGCAACACCTGAACAAAGGGAACTATAGGTTGCCAGCACACTGGTATGGTAGTTGTTATTTTGGCATCGTTTTTCCGAAAGTTTACCATGTAGATAGAAATATTAAAATCAATGAAATAAAGCATGGATTAACACGTAAAATGGGAGCAAGTTTTTCAGAGATAATTGGTGATATTTTTGGTGCACTGATACCCTCAGTTGGAGTCGTTCTAAATTCGCATAAAATTTGGAAATTGTCCACAGTGGTTGATCATTTATCAACAGACACTGCTGGTGGGTTCTTAATGATTGATACTGAAATGATTGCAATTAGATCATTGGTTTTGCTAAATCGACTTGCCCTGGATATTTTATTGACAAAAGAGGGTGGAGTCTGTGGCATGTTGAAAATACAACACTACTGTACTTATATACCTGATAAAAGTAAAAGTCTAGAAGGGTATATAAAGAATATTACAAAATTACATGAAGATTTGACTCAACTGGAGGTTGACGGTGTTTGGGCGAAACTTGGTAAGAGTTTTTCCTCTATAGGTAAATGGTTTTCCACATTCGGGAGTAGTTTATTAGGTAAAATACTAAAACCAATCATTTAATTAGCTGTAGTGATTCTGTTTATAATAATGGCATATAAATGTCGTAAGGGTAGATGTGGTAAGAAGAAGATGACAGAAGTAGATAATAAACGTAGAGCTAGGAAAAAAAGAAGAGAAGAAATAGAATTAGAGGATATGAGAGGAAATTACTATGAGATGATGAAAAACTTAGATGAGAAAATGGCAAAACGAGAGAAGAGTACAATCCTTTAGATAAAAATAAAGGTGGTAATTAGTTGATGGAGATTTTTGTGATGGCTCAAAAATGCCATCAAAGGGGGGAATTGATGGAGCAGGGGTTTGAAAAGTAAAACCTGCTCGGATTAATTCCTCGGTAACATTCATTAATTGTGTGCAGTGAAACTAACATGCAAAAACACAAAAAACACGGGAAATGCTTATGCGCATGCATGCACTAATGCGTGGACTAATGCATGAAAATCTAGGCCGCATTCACGTTCGGCTTGAAAATTTAAAATAATAATAATGCTGCTTTCTGTGCGTTAATGCTTTAATAGATGAATAATGCGGGATAGTGCAATGGTGGGTGGTAAAACAGTGACAATTATATTTCATGAAATTAATAATGTCTGTGTTTTATTCATCGTAGTGAAGCTTGCCTGAGCTTACATCGTTTGCATGACGAGTCTAGGGTTAATAGCAGAAAAATCTAATAAAAGCTGAAAAATCGAGCTCTGAGAGAGAGATGAAGAAGGCAAAGTAAACGACCTTCGTAAACCATTGTTTATCTGCCAAGTAACGGAAGGATGGCCGTGAGATCATGAGCAAATGTACAAACTTCTTCCGCCGAAGCTGCTAAAGGCGGACAATAAAATATAGAGTTTTTTGTAACATGTTGCAAATGGAAAGAAGCTGTATTTGTGAAGGTGGATTACGTATTGATGAAAAAGTTTGAACAATGAATGCTGTGAAACCATGGACGTGACTATGGTGGTGTGATAGCACACCCCCTCAATTGACCAATGAGAGACCAAGATCTGAGAATGTTGCTACAATGGTGAGATGGACATGTAGGTTTTTAGAGTATAACTGGGGTGTTTGGGAGGTGTTAAGAAGTGCGCGGGTTTGCTGAACAGTTCGAGAACTCTTGGGCGTCCCTCTTTGAAGAAGCAAGAGAGGGGAGATCGTCGCTGTCCATCGGTTTGCTGTATGCAGATAGAGGCCTACCTGTTTCCCTGTTCCTGTCCTATTCTTTGTTCCCTGAATCTTTCCTGGGGAACCCCCATCTATTCTCGTGGCCAGGGGGTAGATTTTCCACTAAGACATTTAGGTTAGTTTAACTTAACCTGTATTCTGCTTAAAAGTAATATTTGTCTCTGAAACTTATGTCTCTTCATCTATCCACTCCTTCATTGCATTCTAATCATTGTATTTGAGTTTGATATCTTTTTGCTTTGACAAATGTTCTCTCTCTGTGATTTATTCTTTGTTTGCGTTGTAAAACTGTACATGATGAGCATTTACCTTCACATTATTTGCGATAAATATTATTAACTTTATATTGAGTTTGTGTTTTATTCAGTAGAGTAGATCAATAATTAGTTATCATCAACTCTTCAACTAATGGTCCATCGACCAGAGGAAAGAGAGTTTGATTTCAGGTTCAGTTGTGTATCCAGTATGTTAGGATGAGCCTGTAGTTAGTAAACAACTGATTTAAAGAATTCTTTCTGCACTCCTCTTGCCTCTTTCTGCACCTTTATTCCCTCTTTCTTCACCTCTCTTGCCTCTTTCTGCACACCTGTTCCCTTTTTCTGCACCTCTCTTGCCTGTTTCTGGAACTCTCTTGCCTCTTTCTGCAGTTCTCTTGTCTCCTTCTGCACCTCTGTTGCTTCTTTCTGCACCCCTCTTGCCTCCTTCTGCACCTCTGTTGGTTCTTTCTGCACTGCTCTTGCTTCTTTCAGCACCTCTCTTGCAAATTTCTGCACCCCTCTTGCCTCTTTCTGCACCCCTCTTTCTGCACCTCTCTTGCCTCTATCTGCACACCTGTTCCCTCGTTCTGTACCTCTTTTGCCTGTTTCTGCAACTCTCTTGCTTCTTTCTGAACTTCTCGTGCCTCTTTCTGTACTCAAATGGGAAGCACAAGCTGTCAAGTTTAAAGGTCTGTGTGCTCTTATGACTGAGGTATAAGTATACTTGTATATGTATTCTTAAATGTGTTATGCATCTGAAGATGGTAAGTCAAAAAGCGGGTAACTTCTCCTATAGGTGGTCAAATTTTCTCAGTTCTGCTCTGTCAGTCGGTTGCACAGACAGACATGTCTTATGTATATATGTGTTATAGAGCCCCTCAAATATACTATTGAATACCTATGTGCCCTGTATTGTGAGCAGAAAGAAATTCATATACCTTTTTTTACACAAATTTACAAAGTATGCTGTTTGAAACACAGGTAGTCAAGTATTTCTATGTTTATTTTTATGTAACATGTCACTCGGTAAAATCAGAGACACGCATACATACCTTCACAAACTTGGTCAGACTTATGCAGTGACATGCTTAGGATTGATGTTTTATATTTGGTAGGTAGGCCTAACATTGACCTTGCCAGGTAGGTCGCTCCCCCACCACACAGCTCCGCCTGTGTTGGCCGCCCGCTGCCGCTGCTGGTAAGATCGCCGTTCCGCTTGTGGCCTCGGTGCCCGCATTTCTTGCTTGTCTCCCCTTTTCCTTCTGTACCCTCGCTGCCCCATTTGCATTGTGCCCGTATTTGTGTCTGCTTTTCTCTCCCCATTTTCCCTTCTGTGCCCCTCGCTGCCCCATTTGCATTGTGCCCGTATTTGTGTCTGCTTTTCTCTCCCCATTTTCCCTTCTGTACCCCTCGCTGCCCCATTTGCATTGTGCCCGTATTTGTGTCTGCTTTTCTCTCCCCATTTTCCCTTCTGTGCCCCTCGCTGCCCCATTTGCATTGTGCCCGTATTTGTGTCTGCTTTTCTCTCCCCATTTTCCCTTCTGTGCCCCTCGCTGCCCCATTTGCATTGTGCCCGTATTTGTGTCTGCTTTTCTCTCCCCATTTTCCCTTCTGTGCCCCTCGCTGCCCCATTTGCATTGTGCCCGTATTTGTGTCTGCTTTTCTCTCCCCATTTTCCCTTCTGTACCCCTCGCTGCCCCATTTGCATTGTGCCCGTATTTGTGTCTGCTTTTCTCTCCCATTTTCCCTTCTGTGCCCCTCGCTGCCCCATTTGCATTGTGCCCGTATTTGTGTCTGCTTTTCTCTCCCCATTTTCCCTTCTGTGCCCCTCGCTGCCCCATTTGCATTGTGCCCGTATTTGTGTCTGCTTTTCTCTCCCCATTTTCCCTTCTGTGCCCCTCGCTGCCCCATTTGCATTGTGCCCGTATTTGTGTCTGCTTTTCTCTCCCCATTTTCCCTTCTGTACCCCTCGCTGCCCCATTTGCATTGTGCCCGTATTTGTGTCCGTTTTCTCTCCCCTTTTTCCTTTTGTGCCCCCGCTGCCTCTCGCAATTCCCGCCGCTGTGTCCCCTGCGGCCCCGCCCCCCTGTCTGCCCATTCGCTGACCCTGCCTCCCGCCTCCCAGCTGCTCCTCCCTCCACCTCCCCATAAATGGCGGCCGCTGCGCGGTGAGGAGAGCGACCCTTGACCTTGCCAGGTAGGTCGCTCCCCCACCACACAGCTCCGCCTGTGTTGGCCGCCCGCTGCCGCTGCTGGTAAGATCGCCGTTCCGCTTGTGGCCTCGGTGCCCGCATTTCTTGCTTGTCTCCCCTTTTCCTTCTGTACCCCTCGCTGCCCCATTTGCATTGTGCCTGTATTTGTTTCTGCTTTTCTCTCCCCATTTTCCCTTCTGTGCCCCTCGCTGCCCCATTTGCATTGTGCCCGTATTTGTGTCTGCTTTTCTCTCCCCATTTTCCCTTCTGTGCCCCTCGCTGCCCCATTTGCATTGTGCCCGTATTTGTGTCTGCTTTTCTCTCCCCATTTTCCCTTCTGTGCCCCTCGCTGCCCCATTTGCATTGTGCCCGTATTTGTGTCTGCTTTTCTCTCCCCATTTTCCCTTCTGTGCCCCTCGCTGCCCCATTTGCATTGTGCCCGTATTTGTGTCTGCTTTTCTCTCCCCATTTTCCCTTCTGTGCCCCTCGCTGCCCCATTTGCATTGTGCCCGTATTTGTGTCTGCTTTTCTCTCCCCATTTTCCCTTCTGTGCCCCTCGCTGCCCCATTTGCATTGTGCCCGTATTTGTGTCTGCTTTTCTCTCCCCATTTTCCCTTCTGTACCCCTCGCTGCCCCATTTGCATTGTGCCCGTATTTGTGTCTGCTTTTCTCTCCCCATTTTCCCTTCTGTGCCCCTCGCTGCCCCATTTGCATTGTGCCCGTATTTGTGTCTGCTTTTCTCTCCCCATTTTCCCTTCTGTGCCCCTCGCTGCCCCATTTGCATTGTGCCCGTATTTGTGTCTGCTTTTCTCTCCCCATTTTCCCTTCTGTGCCCCTCGCTGCCCCATTTGCATTGTGCCCGTATTTGTGTCCGTTTTCTCTCCCCTTTTTCCTTTTGTGCCCCCGCTGCCTCTCGCCATTCCCGCCGCTGCGTCCCTGCGGCCCCGCCCCCTGTCTGCCCATTCGCTGACCCTGCCTCCCGCCTCCCAGCTGCTCCTCCCTCCCACCTCCCCATAAATGGCGGCCGCTGTGCGGCCGCGCCGCTGGCGCGCCAAAGGCGCGCCTAAGGCAAGCCCGTCTGCGCCCGTCCGTGCCTGGACCGCGCCCAGCGCAAAACCCCCTGGCCCCCGCAGCAGCCAACCCACCCACCGGACTTACGACACCGCCACCCTCAACGCACTCAACACCGGCCGTATCCCCGGCTGCCACCGTGCCACCCCAGGTCGCACCCACGGACCCTTCGGCTGCCAATCCTGCAAGTTCTCCTGCCTCCGGACCTGCACCGCACCCGCCAAGCCGAGCACCAGCAGCAACCACCTGAAGTGCATCCTGCTCAACACCCGCTCCGTCCACAGACACGCCGTGGAACTTTGGAACCTGCTCGACTCCACATCACCAGACGTCGCTTTCCTCACGGAAACATGGATGAACGCCTCCTCAGCGCCCGACATCGCCATCGCCATCCCGGACGGATACAAGATCACCCGAAGGGACTGCGCCAACCAGACCGGAGGAGGCATCGCCATCGTCCACAAGAACACCATCCGCATCACGACCAACTCCGACGACACCTTCACAGCCGGCGAACACCTGCACTTCCAGATACACACCGACCCCAAGACCACCCTCAGAGGCACCCTCATCTACAGACCCCCAGGACCACGCACACAATTCAGCGAAGACATCGCCGACCTCATCAGCCCGCACGCCCTCCCCTCGGCTGACTACATCCTCCTTGGGGACCTCAACTTCCACCTAGAGAACAACAACGATCGCAACACCACCACCCTGCTGGACAACCTCGCCAACCTCGGACTCAAGCAACTGGTGACCACCCCCACACACCACGCCGGCCACACGCTTGACCCCGTCTTCTCCTCCAGCAAGGACATCTCCTTCAGCCACACCACCGGACTCCACTGGACAGACCACAGCTGCGTCCACTTCAGCTTCAGCAGGATCACCACGCACCACCACCCGCAACAGTTTCCGCGCAGAAGCTGGAACAAGATCACCACCGACCAACTCACCACATCCCTGAGCCAGAACCCTCCCGCCAGCTCAACGAACCCCAACCAAGCCGCCAGCAACCTCACAAGATGGATCACCAACTGCGCAGACGACCTCGCCCCATTGAAGACCCCCCAGTCAGACCCGGCAACAAGAAAGCATCCTGGTTCACCGACGAACTCAAGAAATCAAAGAAGAACTGCCGGGCCCTCGAGAAAGCATGGCGCAGAGACCCGACTGCAGACAACATGACCACCCTCAAGCATGCCACCCGAAAACACCACCAGCTGATCCACACCACCAAGAAAACCGCATTCAAGGAACGACTGGACAACAACGCCCACAACAGCAAGGAACTCTTCATCATCGTCAAAGAACTCTCGAACCCCAGCGCCGGAAACAACGACATCACTCCCTCACAAGACCTCTGCAACTCGCTCGCCTCGTTCTTCCACAGCAAGATCGCAGACATACACAACAGTTTCAGCACTCAGCCGACGTACCCTACGACCGTTCCAACGTCCCCCACCTCCACCCTCCGAGCCTGGACCCCGATCAACACCGAAGACACTATCCGCACGATGAACTCCATCCACTCCGGATCACCAACCGACCCCTGCCCTCACCACGTCTTCAACAAGGTCGACGCCGTCATCGCACCCCACCTCCGGGACATCATCAACACCTCCCTCGACACCGCCACCTTCCCAGAGAGCTGGAAGCACGCCGAACTCAGCGCCCTACTGAAGAAACCGTCAGCGGATCCCACCGACCTCAAAAACTACCGCCCCATCTCGCTCCTTCCTTTTCCTACCAAAGTCATTGAGAAGACCGTCAACAGACAACTGGCCGCCTGCCTCGAGACGAATGGATCCCTCGACCACTCGCAGTCCGGCTTCCGGGCCAACCACAGCACCGAGACCGCCCTCATCGCAGCCACCGACGACATCCGAGCCCTGCTCGACAACGGGGAAACAGCGGCCCTCATCCTCCTGGACCTCTCCGCAGCGTTCGACACAGTCTGCCACCGCACCCTAGTGCAACGCCTGAACAACGTCGGAATCCAAGAGAAGGCACTGGAGTGGATCATCTCCTTCCTCGCCGGAAGAACCCAGAGAGTCCGCCTCCCCCCGTTCAGTTCCGAGGCCACCGAAGTCAGCTGCGGCGTACCACAAGGATCATCACTCAGCCCCACCCTCTTCAACGTCTACATGAGCCCCCTCGCAGCCATCGCACGCCAACACAACCTCAACATCATCTCCTACGCCGACGACACCCAGCTGATCCTCTCCCTCACCAACGACCCCACAACCGCCAGAACCAACCTACATGAAGGGATGAAGGACGTAGCCGAGTGGATGAGGAACAGCCGCCTGAAACTGAACTCAGATAAGACGGAAGTCCTCATCCTAGGATCATCACCCTCCGCCTGGGACAACTCCTGGTGGCCCCCTGCCCTGGGCAACGCACCCAAACCAACGGACCACGCACGCAACCTGGGCTTCATCCTGGACTCCTCCCTCTCAATGACCCGACAAGTCAACGCCGTCTCCTCGTCTTGCTTCAACATCCTACGCATGCTGCGCAAGATCTTCCGGTGGATCCCCCGAAACCAGGAAGATGGTCACCCAGGCCCTCGTCACCAGCCGACTGGACTACGGCAACTCCTCTACGCCGGAACCACAGCCAAACTTCAAAAAGACTCCAACGCATCCAGAACGCCTCAGCTCGACTCATCCTGGACATCCCCCGACACAGCCACATCGCCGGACACCTGAGAGACCTGCACTGGCTCCCCGTCAGCAAGAGAATCACGTTCCGACTCCTCACCCACGCACACAAAGCTCTCCACAACCAAGGCCCCAGATACCTCAACGACCGTCTGACCTTCTACACTCCCACCCGCCAGCTACGATCGACCAACCACGCCCTCGCCACCGTCCCCCGCATCCGAAGAGCCACAACGGGAGGAAGATCCTTCTCCTACCTGGCTGCGAAGACGTGGAACTCCCTACCCATCCACCTCCGCCTTACCCAAGACCACCTCTCCTTCAGGAAGCAACTCAAGACCTGGCTGTTCGAACAGTAGCGGACCCCCCCCAAGCGCCTTGAGACCCTCCGGGTGAGTAGCGCGCTATACAAATGCTTGATTGATTGATTGATTGAACATTCTGAGCAGTCAATTAATAGTGAACCTTTAAGAGAAAAGTGAGGTTTAAGACATCTTCGGAGAAGGATTAGTGATTAGGGTACTTTGTATGAGTCTGTTGTAAGGTACAGTCAAAGTAGGCCTCTTTCTGCACCTCTGTTAGGGTTTTTTTCACTTCTCTTGCTTCTTTATGCACCTTTCTTCCTCTTTCTGCACCTCTCTTGCCTCTTTCTGTACTTCTGTTGCTTCTTTCTGTGACTTTCTTCCTCTTTCTGCACATGTCCTACCTATGTAGGCATAGTTAGAAATTAGCATTTAAAAAACCTTAGAAGTTCACTGAAAAAACCAGAGGTTTCAGGGACGTTATAGTTAGGGATTAGCATTTAAAAAACCTCAGAAATTCACTGAACAAACCCACAGGTTTCAGGGACGTTATAGTTAGGGATTAGCATTTAAAAAACCTTTGAAATTCACTGAAAATTCCGTAGGTTTCAGGGGGTTATAGTTAGAAATTATAATTTAAAAAACCATAGAAATTCACTGAAAAAACATTGGTTTAAGGGACGTTATAGTTAGAAATTAGCATTAAAAAAACCTTAGAAATTCACTGAAAAACCACAGGTTTCAGGGACATTATAGTTAGTTGGACATTTCACTCATACAAAACCAGAGAAATTCAGCCGTTATAGTTAGTTGAGATAACTATAACTCGCGCCCCTGCAATGCACTGCTGATGACGTCACATATTACATCACTCATGACATGGTCAGTGACATCACTGACGACATCACTGATGACATCTCAAATGGCATCACTGATGACATCACTAATGACATCATCCACTTAATATCTGATGCACCTGCTCACACCGTAATTTAACCTTTGATACACCCGCTCTAAAATACAGACTACCATTTTTGAAACCATAGACACACCAATACCAGTTACTACAAACCCACTCACTGATTCCTAGGTCTACATACACATCCACTCATTTACCCATACAGTCACTCATACATGAAGTCACTCATCAATACAGCACTATCATATGGACTCATACACCTATACAGACACTCACACACCGCCACTCACCCATAGAGGTACTCACACACATAGTCAGTCATGCAAAGAATCAATCACACTCCCATTTACTCACCTATACAGTTATACACACACCACCTCACTTATTCATACAGATACTAACACATACTTACTCTCTCATACAATCACTGACAAAAGCACACACTCATCCATACAGCCACTCTCACAATCACTCACTCTCACATATAGTCATTTATATAGTCCAACACTCACATATACTACCTTTCACATATGTAGTTACTCACATATGTACCACCGAGACATCCATTCACTTACTAACACACCCATACACACACTCACCCACCCATACAGCCCTTCACAGATGCACTCTTGAACCCATACACCCAGTGAATCACCCACTCACACATCTATGCACAGAGTCACACACCCCCATCCACCCATACAGACTCTCAGGCACCCATACAGCTACTCAGACAACCAATCAAAAACCCATATAGACACTCATGTAGCTACTCAGCAACCCATGCAGCCGCTTACACACTAACTGACAGACTGATAATCAATCAATCATGTCACTTATAAAGCGCACTACATACCCGCGAGGGTCTCAAGGCGCTGGGGGAAGAGGGGGGTGGTGCTGCTACTGATCGAAGAGCCAGGTCTTGAGGAGTCTTCTGAAGGCCAGTAGGTCTTGGGTCTGTCGGAGGTTGGTGGGGAGGGTGTTCCAGGTCTTGGCGGCGAGGTGGGAGAAGGATCTGCCACCGGCGGTCGTTTTCCGGATGCGGGGGACTGTGGCGAGGGCGAGGCTGGTCGAGCGGAGCTGGCGGGTGGGGGTGTAGAAGCTGAGTCGTCTGTTGAGGTAGGCTGGTCCGGAGTTGTGGAGTGCTTTGTGTGCGTGGGTGAGGAGCTTGAAGGTTATCCTCTTGTTGACAGGGAGCCAGTGCAGGTCTCTCAGGTGGGGTGTGATGTGGCTGCGTCGGGGGATGTCGAGGATAAGACGTGCAGAGGCGTTCTGGATGCGTTGCAGCCGTCTCAGGAGCTTAGCCGTCGTTCCTGCGTAGAGGGCATTTCCGTAGTCCAGCCTGCTGGTGACGAGGGCCTGGGTGACTGTTTTTCTTGTTTCGGTGGGGATCCACTTGAAGATCCTGCGGAGCATTCGGAGGATGTTGAAGCAGGATGAGGAAACGGCATTGACCTGCTTAGTCATGGAGAGGGTGGGGTCGAGGATGACCCCTAGGTTGCGTACGTGGTCGGTGGGTGGCGGGGCTGTTCCCAGTGATGTTGGCCACCAGGAGTCGTCCCAGGCTGAAGGGTTGGAACCAAGGATGAGGACCTCCGTCTTGTCCGAGTTCAGCTTCAGGCGGCTGGTCCTCATCCATTCGGCGACGGCCTTCATTCCTTCGTGGAGGTGGGCTTTGGCGGTGTGAGGGTCTTTGGTGAGGGAGAGGATCAGCTGGGTGTCGTCGGCGTAGGAGATGATGTTGAGGTTGTGCTGTCGGGCGACGTGGGCGAGGGGTGCCATGTAGATGTTGAACAGCGTTGGGCTGAGGGAGGAGCCTTGGGGTATGCCGCAGATGATCTTGGTGGCCTTGGATCGGAAGGGGGCGAGGCGGACGCTTTGTGTTCTGCCGGAAAGGAAGGATGTGGTCCAGGGCCTTCTCTTGGATCCCGGCGTCGTGAAGGTGTGTTCGTAGTGTGTGGTGGCAGACCGTGTCGAAGGCGGCTGATAGGTCCAGGAGGATGAGGGCTGCTGTTTCTCCGTTGTCTAGCAGGGTCCTGATGTCATCGGTGGCGGCGATGAGGGCGGTTTCGGTGCTGTGGTTGCTGCGGAAGCCGGACTGGGAAGGGTCCAGGATGTTGTTCTCCTCGAGGTAGCGGGTCAGTTGTTTGTTGACGATTTTCTCGGTGACCTTCGCGGGGAACGGGAGCAGAGAGATGGGTCGGAAGTTCTTGAGGTCCTTGGGGTCTGCCTTGGGTTTCTTGAGTAAGGCGGTGATCTCGGCGTGCTTCCAGCTTTCCGGGAAGGTTGCTGTCTCAAAGGAGATGTTGATTATTTTCCGGAGATGGGGCGCGATGGCTGTACTGGCTTTGTTGAAGATGTGGTGAGGGCACGGGTCTAGCGGTGAACCGGAGTGGATGGTGTTCATGATCTCGCTGGTGTCCTCGTCGTTGATGTTGGTCCAGGAGAGCAGGCGGTTGGTGGTTGTGGGGGCAGTGGTCTCGGTGGTTGCCGGGGCGGTCGTGGTGTTGAAGCTGTCGTGGATGTCGGCGATTTTGCGGTGGAAGAAGGTGGCCAGTGAGTCGCACAGGTCTCGCGACGGCTGGATGTCGTTGGTGTTGGAGCTGGGGTTGGAGAGTTCCTTCACGATGTTGAAGAGCTCTTTGCTGTTGTGTGCGTTGTTGTCTAGGCGGTCTTTGAGTGAGGCCCTTTTGGCGGATCTGATGAGGTGATGGTGACTGCGGGTGGCGCTCTTGTGGGCGGCGTAGCTGTCCGCTGTCCGTTCGTGGAGCCAGATCTTCTCCAGTTTTCGGCATGTTCGTTTGGAGGCCTGGAGGTCTTCGGTGAACCAGGTGGCTTTCTTGCTGGTGTGGCTGTTGGGCGGATTCTTGAGCGGGGCGAGGGTGTTGGCGCAGTCGTCGATCCACTGTCTGAGGTTGCGGGCGGCGGTGTCGGGGTCGGAGGGTTCGGCGGGTGGGCTCAGGGCGAGGGTTGTGGTTAGCTGGTCTTCCGTGACTCTGCACCAGCAGCGGCGAGGCATTTGTTCGGTGCGGTGGTGCATGGTGGGCTTCCTGTAGGTGAAGTGGATGCAGTGGTGGTCAGTCCAGTGGGGTTCGGAGGTGTGGTTGAAGGAGACGTGTGGGCTTGCGGAAAAGATGGAGTCGAGCGTGTGGCCGGCGGCGTGGGTGGGTGTAGTCACGAGCTGTCTGAGTCCGAGGGTGGCGAGGTTGTCGATCAGGGTGGTGGAGTTGGTGTCCTTGTTGTTCTCGAGGTGGAAGTTCAGGTCCCCGAGGAGGATGTAGTCCGTGGAGGCGATGTCGTGTGTGCTGACGAAGTCAGCGATGGAATCACTGAACTGTGGTCGGGGTCCGGGGGGGTCTGTAGATGAGGGTTCCTCTGAGGGTGGTGTTGGGATCGGTGTGGATCTGGAAGTGCATGTGTTCGGCGGTGCTGAGGGTGTCGTCGGTGTTGGTTGAGACTCTGAGGGTGTTCCTGTGGACGATGGCGATGCCTCCTCCGACTCCGTTGGTGCGGTCCCTGCAGGTGATCTTGTATCCGTCCGGGATGGCAATGGCGATGTCGGGGGCTGAAGCGGGATTCAGCCAGGTCTCCGTCAGGAATTCGACGTCTGGGGAGGTTGAGTCGAGAAGGTCCCAGAGTTCGATGGCGTGTTTGCGGGCGGAGCGGGTGTTGAAGAGGATGCATCTGAGGTAGTTGGGTTCTTTCCTGGGCGGTGGTTTGGCGGGGCGGGTGCTGGCAAAGCTGCAGTTCCGGCAGGTGAAGGGCCCTTGGGTGCGCTTCGGGGTGGCCTGGTAGCAGGCGTGATCTTTTCCGGGGTTGAGTGCGTGGAGGGTGCTGGCGTCGTATCGGCGTCTGTTGATGTGGCGGGCGCGGGGGATGCCCGGACCAGGGGGTCTGGCGCTGGGCGTGGTCACGGCGCGGACGGGCGCAGACGGGCTTGCCTTAGGCGCGCCTTTGGCGCGCCAGCGGCGCGGCCACGGAGCGGCCGCCATAAATGGGGAGGTGGGAGGGAGGAGCAGGGAATTGGGCAGCGAATGGGCAGTGAGGGGGCGGGGCCTCAGGGGCGCAGCGGCGGGAAACAGGCACAGAAGGGAAAACGAGCACAATCAGGGCATCAAGGGGGCACAGAAAGGAAAAAAAACGAGCACAATCAGGGGCAGCAAGGGGCACAGAAAGGAAAAACTAGCACAATGAGGGGCAGCAAGGGGGCACAGAAAGGAAAAAACTAGCACAATGAGGGGCAGCAAGGGGGCACAGAAAGGAAAACGAGCACAATCAGGGGCAGCAAGGGGGCACAGAAAGGAAAAACGAGCACAATCAGGCGCAGCAAGGGGGCACAGAAAGGAAAAACGAGCACAATCAGGGGCAGCAAGGGGGGCACATAAAGGAAAAACGAGCACAATCAGGGGCAGCAAGGGGGCACAGAAAGGAAAAACGAGCACAATCAGGGGCAGCAAGGGGGCACAGAAAGGAAAAACGAGCACAATCAGGGGCAGCAAGGGGGCACAGAAAGGAAAAACGAGCACAATCAGGGGCAGCAAGGGGGCACAGAAAGGAAAAACGAGCACAATAAGGGGCAGCAAGGGGGCACAGAAAGGAAAAACGAGCACAATCAGGGGCAGCAAGGGGGCACAGAAAGGAAAAACGAGCACAATCAGGGGCAGCAAGGGGGCACAGAAAGGAAAAACGAGCACAATCAGGGGCAGCAAGAGGGGCACAGAAAGGAAAAAACGAGCACAATCAGGGGCAGCAAGGGGGCACAGTAAGGAAAAAAAAACGAGCACAATCAGGGGCAGCAAGGGGGCACAGAAAGGAAAAAACTAGCACAATGAGGGGCAGCAAGGGGGCAAAGAAAGAAAAAACGAGCACAATCAGGGGCAGCAAGGGGGGCACTGATACAGACATTCCCACAGTTTAGTCACTGACCCATGCATTCAGTAAGACACGTTTAATCACTCACTTATACAGTCAGTCACGCACCTACTAAATCATCCATTCAGACACTCATACACCCACTCATTCTTCAATACACCTTGGCAAATATATATATATAAAACATATTTAAACTTTACAGAAACACAGAGTCACTGGATGATGTCATCAGTGATGTCATCAGTGATGTCATTTGAGATGTAAACAGTGATGTCATCAGTGATGTCACTGACCATGTCATGAGTGATGTAATATGTGACGTCATCAGCAGTGCATTGCGGGGGCGCGAGTTATAGTTATCTCAACTATCTAGAACGGCCGAATTTCTCTGGTTTTGTACGAGTGAAATGTCCAACTAACTATAACGTCCCTGAAACCTGTGGTTTTTGTCAGTGAATATATATATATATATACATATCTATATATATATATATATATATAGATATATATATATATCGCAAATCCACTTCCGGTATGTCGAAGCTGTCGGAAGGGCGGTCTGGTACGGGTTACCGGATAACCCAAAATAAATTGCACAAAGACTCCCTCCTCGTAAGTAAGAATACCAGACTCTCCAAAGTACCGCAAAATGTAGATTTAATGGCACAAACGACGCGTTTCGGCTTACGCCTTCCTCACGGTCTCACATCCATTAACTTCCTTCAAGATTTAAATACAAATTCATTAAAACAGAAAAGGGACTATATTTTATGCAAGTATCATAGTGAGCAAGAAAATAAAGCGGCCATTTTGTAATGGTATTCGAGATTCCATAAACAGTTGCTTTCTATGTCGCGTATTTACAATAAATAAACAATGTTGACATAATCGACAAATCATGATTGTATAATGCACTAATACTCATGCCCCTGCTCGTACGTTAAATAATTCTCTAAATACAAACATTTGAAAAATATAACAGACTCCTAAAACGCTGTATATAAGCGCAAAGGAACAAATAACAAACTGGCAGTCATCATATTGCCTATAGAGAAAACCCATTACACTACAGGCAACATGAATAATTCATTCTACTATATCCACAATATATGCCAATGACTTTGTGTATGATTGCAACTCAATACATTTCATAAAGTTGCATGCATTTGAAATTCATATAATGCCCCAATGGGCAATGCTTAAAAGTTCATACTGGTACAAGGCAATTTAAGTCATAGACTGCCACGAATCCAAAGTCCAAAGTGATGCAGTGACTACTAATATTAGAGGAGGTAATCGTGAATTGGCTTTGAGGAAACTTGCATCTAAATATATAATTGATTTCGAAACTTTGGGGCCATCAGGCCTTAATTCAAGTGAGGAACTGGCCATCCACCTTCATGTATAAAGTGATTTTTTGCTAATAGCTTCTTTGCGCTGAGTATCTCCATGTAAATAATATGTTTATAATTATTTTGGTTTTTTGCAGATGCAGGGACACATTATTTGTTGGTTAGTGAGTATTGATGCATCTATTGTAATTTGTCATGCCTCATTTTGCCCACTTGGGCAGGACTTTGGACTTTGGATTCGTGGCAGCCTATGACTTAAATTGCCTTGTACCAGTATGAACTTTTAAGCATTGCCCATTGGGGCATTATATGAATTTCAAATGCATGCAACTTTATGAAATTTATTGAGTTGCAATCATACACAAAGTCATTGGCATATATTGTGGATATAGTAGAATGAATTATTCATGTTGCCTGTAGTGTAATGGGTTTTCTCTATAGGCAATATGATGACTGCCAGTTTGTTATTTGTTCCTTTGCGCTTATATACAGCGTTTTAGGAGTCTGTTATATTTTTCAAATGTTCGTATTTAGAGAATTATTTAACGTACGAGCAGGGGCATGAGTATTAGTGCATTATACAATCATGATTTGTCGATTATGTCAACATTGTTTATTTATTGTAAATACGCGACATAGAAAGCAACTGTTTATGGAATCTCGAATACCATTACAAAATGGCCGCTTTATTTTCTTGCTCACTATGATACTTGCATAAAATATAGTCCCTTTTCTGTTTTAATGAATTTGTATTTAAATCTTGAAGGAAGTTAATGGATGTGAGACCGTGAGGAAGGCGTAAGCTCGAAACGCGTCGTTTGTGCCATTAAATCTACATTTTGCAGTACTTTGGAGAGTCTGGTATCCTTACTTTCGAGGAGGGAGTCTTTGTGCAATATATATATATATATATATATATATATATATATATATATATATATATTAGATGGGTGCAGATTTCTCTGCTCACACAACAAAAAACATTTATGGGTAATCCCACATTAATGCAAAATGTTCTTTTGGGTCGTACATATGTCTTATAAAACCACAAATAGGTAAACACACACATACCTCTAGTCAATTAATGGAGAATGGTTCCAAGTTTAAGCAGTTCTTGACATTTTATATCAGTTTTCTTATGGCCATTAAATTACAGAAGATAGATTTGTCACATCACACATGGCAAAGCATTCAAAATCTATATTTTTTCATGCAGCTGTACATATAGAAGGCAGCTAATGACATGAATATGCAGAGGTAGTTCTTCTGCAAGATTTATGTCAAGAAATGGGAAGAGGGGTTGTGGTGCATTTCATGAATGTCTTGAAACAACACATAGAGAATATTTTAAGAGACCATGCTCAGGTGTTTGGAATGTAAAGGTAGAAAGGGGCAGGGTGCGCATTTCACACACTACCCAGTAGCATCATATTACAACACTGCCACCAGGCCGCAGCTTAGACACTGTGTATCATTTAGGCCTTGGCAAAATTGAAATTTCACCAGAGTAATTCACATAGTGTGGGGAATTTCACATTACGCTTGTTAAGCTAAATTCCCTCATTTACGCCATTACGCCACTTTGTGTAATTTTGCTCCTTTCCAGGTTGAAATTTACATGAACACACATGAACAATATTATGTGAGTAGTTGGTCTCCCTGGTGCTTTGTTTAAATTCATTCGCATGCCAAAATTTGACGCAAGGATGCGTTTTGTATTAAAATATGGCGCAAAATGACGGAGTTCATGTAATAATTGTGCAAAAGCTAATTACATGAAATTTGCACACACCCAATATCATAGTGAAGCTGCACATCTGTTACAAAGCAGCGGTTGCTGACAGCACCAGCACACTGGTACCCACCTCTGCAGACACATTTTCAATGAAATCCAAGAATAATGCCCCAATAAAAATTTATATGTAAGCTTTAAATGAAAAATCAATAGAAACTCACAAATAATGAAACTAATATTGTTTGAGTAATGATGCAGTTGTCCGAGATCCTCCCCCAAGTGACTGACTTTCAAGTACTCGTTTTGAAGTAGAAGTTGGGGTGGTTGCCCAGGAAAAGATTTTATTTTCACTCTTTATTCAAACCAATCAGAAGGCTGTAAACAATTTCATTTATAAGAAGCTAGTGATCCAGCGATATTGGACTAATAATTTTCCACAGACTAGGCCCAATTTCATTACCCAACAAGTCCCTTCACGCTGGGTTAGTGAATAAAATTACCAAAATCCAATTTGTATCTTCATTTCTATTATACCAATTATGGGGATGCGATCTTTATATAGTTGACAGAGTTTGGCAAACCAATACTTGTTTCTAGAATACTCATAAACTAGAAAAACATCTCTAATAAAGACAGACACATTTGTATATTTATAATGTTTATCTAAATAATGTGAAATAAATGCTCATCAATACCAAAATACAGTACAAATCATAGATCATCACAGAGCAACAATGTCAGAGAAATAGTGATAAAAACACATCTCAACTTGTCAGTGCATAAAGGAGTGGAAAGGCGAAGAGACAAAAAGGTTCAAAGACAAAATACATTTGCACATGATTATGCAAATTCAGTTTTCTGTCTATACTAACCCAATTGAATAGGAAATCCACTCCCTGGCCATGAGAGCAGTAAGGCCCCTCAAGAAGAGTTGAAGAGGGAAAGATTAAGTCAGGAATCAGCAGACAGGAACAGCCAGCTCAAGAATAGTAGACAGCAAAGAAGGCCTCTCCTCACGCAGGTAGGAAAGCAAGCCACCAACTAACCTGACCCCTCCCACCAGGAACCTCAATTATACCCTAAAACCCAAATGTCTAACCCACATTTGTGTCAGAACAGAGGATTTCTCTACACATGATTGGTTAAGGAAGGGGGTGTACTGTCACACCATTCTAGTCATGTCCATCTCACTCAATGTCTTATTGTTTATTTATTCTGCATATCAACTTCCACCCCAGGAAATACAAATTCGAGCCACTGTCATAGCATTCGTTTCCTCCATCCCAGTCATGTAGCAAATTCTGTGTCACATTTATCCGCTCGTGCTGCACAAGAGGAAATGTTCTTTCACTCGAGGAAGATTTGTTTCTTTCAGCTGTCTCTTGGCAGCCACACAGGATTTGCGAAGGACACTTGTCTTCTACTTTCACCATCTTGTTCAGCACTATTTTTCAGAATTTTATTTTATTTTCATTAACCCCGTGTTTTCCCGCAGAACAGAAAACCATGCTTCTATGAAAAACAAACACAGGCATTATTAATCACTTATCATGCTTTTCATTACGCATCCACCCCATGTTGCAACTATCCATGCGCAACCCGTGTTAATATTATTTTCCTAGCAAACGTTAATAATGTGCACAAAAGCAGCATTAGTCCTTTTATTTTTTCATCATGTAAAGAAGCATTTGCGCCCTACTCCAGTGCTTTAGTACGCGCTTGCGCAGTAGCATTTTCCCTCATGTTAGGCTCTTTTCCACATTAGTTTTTCACCTCACACGGTTAGTAAATGTTACTGAGGGTTCAATTCGAGCAGGTTTTATTTCGCGAAAATCCTGCTCCATCACTAGGTACCTCTACCATGAGGTCTCAGTCAAAACCATGTCTTTAGGTGAAAATGATGCAATGGTACCAACATGGAAGCCATATCCGAGTTTGAGTTATAAGTGCTTAGATTTAATGAAAAAGATTTCTTGTAAACAAAGGGCATCTACTATTTGATGAGCTTGAAGCAGTAAAAGGCACCTCTAACACAATTTGACATACGATTCTTTGTGCTACATTTTGGAAAAAGGAGAAAAACAAATTTTCCCTTTATCTTTTATTTTAAGGACAGGCCTCTAGTCACCCCGTTTATTTAAAGAAGATATGCACGGATATCCTAGAACAAGACCTCTTTTCACACAGGACACATTTACCCCAAACTCTAGATAAATTAAAATCAAGACAGGTCAATATTTTCTCTCTAATCACAGGGCCCTCTCAAAGCCACACTATCCATGACCAAAGGGTTGCACCCAGACCACCACACTGTCTATAGCAAACTGAGACCTATAAGTCCCTAGAGGGCTGGATCAGGTTGACTGGTTACTGGCCATGTGCAAGCTATTTACAGCAAGTGAAGTCAAGTGAGCCGTTCTAGGCAGGACCCTATTATGTCCTTAAGAAGTGTATACTTTTATCAAGCCCAGTATCTCTCAAATACGACAAACTTTTGTTTACAGAAAAATGTACTTAAGCAAAGTTTTCGCATATCTGATGTTAGTCACAAAAAACCTGTAAGTAAAATGAAAATAGTGGTGTTGTCCTTTCTACAAAAGAGCATCCCTAACATAAATAATAGCCTTACAGAACAATAGTTACCATCAGAAAATAGAAAGACATTATTTACATGCGTGGAAAGTGTAGGGAATTTGTCTTTCCACCACCTGATCTCATAACTTTTGGACTATGGATAGCTGGTATTTTTCAATTCTCTAAAAATTGTACCAGCTAAATATTTCATTCTACATGGAAATCATTTTTATTATTAAACTGACATATTTGACATTTTTAAAAGCCAACTGCAAAGTACAAACAAATAGTGCACACTGTTTAAATGTTAAATTCCACATATGCGTCTGCAGAGAAAGCTTTTCTCTCACTCATTTCGAAGAAACACTGCAACCTTAGCTTTGGATCAGCCATCTACCATGTCAGGATAGGTATGGACATTAGAAGTAAAGCTGCACCAATTCTTACATTAAAAGGTTAGATGTAATGATTATGTAAGACAGCCCGGATTCTGTGAAATAACTTTTTTGGTTTAATTTCATGAAATTCTATCAAACTTTCACAGAATTATGCAAAATTATGCTTTTATAATGAAATGCAGTTCGTCAGTATCTCACCTAATTTTGCTTCACTGTAGCATTCACCTTTTGTAAAAATAAAAAAATAAAAGTCTTGAGAGATACCAATGGGAGACTGGTTCAATAAGAAAATATCTCTCTGTGTCTCCAGCTTGATTTGGTTTTGGAATATGACCAGTCATAGATGAATACAGCCTATAAGAACTTCTGCAACCATTCTCAAGGCAGATAGCTGAACTGGACTGAGAGGATAGAAAACAATTTTCTAGATATAATTCCTTCCTCCTTAGTGATGGACTGGGGGTTGTGACTCCTGCTTCGATCTGAACCTCTGCACCTGAAAAATCTACTCTGGTGGGCAGGAAAGCTTGCCTCTTGCTGATCCACAAGGAAAAAAGTGCACAGAATCCAAATGGAGAAAGATTACCAGATAGAGATCTTTTGTCCTAAGAATATGTGGAAGAACCTGAGAACAGGAACAGCTGCATCTGTCTGGGAGGAAAAACAGCAAGGCCAATCATGACTGGATGTTTGGATGTGAAACTCATTAGAAGTGGGGAAAGGTATTTTCACTCCTAAGACCTCTGTACTTGTTTCTATTAAGTATTCTGTGGAAGTTTGGGAACTTCTAGGTCACAAGGGAAGAAGATAATGAACATTTGCTGGTACTTTGAAACGTGACAAGATGCCAAGCCAGCTTAACAAAGACACAACCTTTGTGGCTATGAATTTCTGGTCTTTCCTACTCAGTGCGTTCTGCTACTAGATTAAAGGCACCAACAGTTACAAAACAAGGTCTAAAACCTCATAGAGATATGTCCTTCTTTTGATCTTCAAAAGCTGATGATTTTGATATCCAGAAAAGTATAAAAGACCTAATATAAACCTCAAAAGTGGGGTAAAAGTTGCCAAAGTGAGCCCAATGAAGACCTATTGTCAGCAGTTACAATTTCCAAGTTTGATCCTCACCAAGGTTTTTGCAGAGAAGTGTTTAGCTCCTGCAGAACCACAAAACTGACATGCCTAAGCTTGTGGAGGCCTGAAGAGGATTTTTAACTTCCATAAAAATGGCTATGTGCAAAAGCAAAACTTTGGACAGGATGACCCACCAACCATGGCCTGGTCACCGATCGCGCCATTAGGGGTATCTACTTTAATATTGACTGCTAGCAGGCATCTGCTGGAGAAGTAGTGGGAAGACTTTAGCAACTGCCACCATCATCTTAATATCGGTGATGACATCAAAGTCCTCCATCTGGGCTCACAACCTTTCTAAAGATGTGGCGCTAATCATGCTGGAAATGCCATGTATATCTTCCTGGATAATTTGATTCCAGATCTTGAGGAACTTCTCATCAGAAACTAGTGCTAGATCTCAACACAGTTGAGCAGGTGATGCAACAGAAGACTAAGGGCCAGATGTACGACACGCAAAATAGCGCCTCGCAATTTGCGAGTCTTTTGCGACTCGCAATTTGCGAGGCGATATTTTGCATGTACAACAGTGTGTTTAACACTGTTTGCGATTCCCAATGGGGTCGCAAATTGCGAGGCTCATGAATATTAATGAGCCTCTCGCAATTTGCGAGCCCATTGGGAAAGACAGGCCCTCCCAGGGATGGTGGCCTGCTGGGCTCAGCAGACCACCATATCTGGGATTGCTTTTAAATAAAGCGGCTCTTATTTTTAAATGCAGCCTGTTTTCCTTAAAGGACCGCCCTCTTCAAGAGGGTGGTAATGAAGTCGCAATACATTACGACTTCATTACCACCCTCTTGAAGACTTTCATTAGCAACTTCATTATAACCCTCTTGAAGAGGGTGGTAATTTGCGAGTGTTTTGCGGCCGCAATTGCGGTCGCAAAACATTCATACATGGCTCGGGGGTCGCTATTAGGAAGGGAACGCCCCTTCCTAATAGCGAGTCGCAATACACTATTTTGCGAGTTGCAAATTATTTGCGACTCGCAAAATTGTGTAAGTACATGGCCCAGACTAAAATTGCATGCGCAAACAGGTCGCAAACCCGTTTGCGCATGCAATTTTACGTCGTACATCTGGCCCTAAGTGGCCTGAGGGCTTTGTAATTTATTAATTATCATATACAACTCTTTTGACAAGTTTAGAGCATTATTACTCCTGGCAGGAAAGTAAGATGTCTTTGTTTTCTTTGTGTATTCCTCATTTTCTGTAGCTAAAGAAGAATATTGTGCTATCAGCTCCAAAAAATTGGTTCATTTCCTTTTTATTTTGACAAAGAGCTTGAGACTTTGGGATTAACTAGATCTCCAGAGAACCACTTATGAACTGAATGAGTCCATATTTGTACTTTTTGTTTTGTACAGGAAACGTTTTGCACAAGACAACAATAATCAAGTTATTGAGCACGTTCAATAGGTCGGATGTGATTGAATGACCTCTCTTTAATGTGAAATTGTTGACGAACAGGTGGTAGAATAGCAACCAGTGCTCCCAAGCTAAATTTCCTTCTGTCCCTGGCTGCTTGAAACATACCTTTCCTTAATGGATTGCAGGGACTGGACACACAAATTTAAAGTGATCGGGCCTGTATCTATCAGCACATTTCCCCATAAGCACGGAATGTCCAAATCCCTTTGACACACCTGGCCCTAAATTACTAACGGAATACGTTCTTAATGGGACACGAGATTCGCTGATCAGAGCTTAGATTGGAGACTTGGTGGTGGATTGAGAGATCTCATTAAGGGACTCAGCGATGGCCGGCTCAGAGCCCGTAACTGCAGAACAGCTAACTGGGGTGGGACTCGGTCCCGCAGCATTGCGTCACGTCCTCTCCGGGCGAGGGAGGCAGAGCCAGTCCTCTCTGCACCGCTAAAGGCCGCATTCTCTTCCGCTGCGCGGGACGCGCGCGTTTGCGCCTGGGCCAAGCCCGGGCCAAGGACTGGCCAAGGACACGCCCGGCGGAGGCTGGGCTGGGCCATCCCTCAAACATTTGATCTCTGGGAGGCACGCTAGTAAGACTTTGTTTTCCATATTTATTATATATTGCTGCTGGATGTTATACCCAAGCTCATATTGAGCGATAGAGTGATCTGGACACTGGGTCTTTATCAGGGGGGCACCATTGATATTAGTACTTCAATTTCTGTATGTGACTACTGTGGGTCTTTTCATTTGAAGCAGTCCGACCCCAATAACTTGGGCTTAGTGCTGGATCAGTGCCATTAAACAGAATTTCACCCTTATCATCATCATAATCATGGGGAAGAGGAAGGCAATCGAGGAGTCCAATGGCATCAATGGCATCTCAAAAAACAAAAAATCTAAAAGAATAACTAAGTCTGCCGATGGGAACTGTGTAATTGATCAAATCGATAATCATATTGTCGAATGTGAAGACCTGTTACATTCTGACACGTTGGCAATGCAGGTTACCCCACTTACCTTAGATCCTATCCCTTCGGGTATTTCCAGTTCACAGCCACGAATACCTAGTATGTTCGGAAGGGCAGCAAGACATTCCACGACCACGGCTGCTACTCAGAGCGAACACCCCAGCCCAAACACACCCGATTCATCTTACCCATCTATTATAGTTGATATTGTCCCTTGCAGTAATCGTTTCTTACCATTATCTGACATTGTGGACAAGTCTGCTATTTCTGTTCCCCCCGTTAAACCTGTCTTGGACATTATACCGCCAGAGTCTATAATTAAATCAAGCAAAGTATATATTGTTTTAATTAATGAACTCAAAAATGAAGTAGGAGAGCTAAAATCTGTTATTTCCAAATTGATTTTTATAATAAACAAGCTAAAATGTGCAAAAGATATTGACATGCCTACCATTCCGACTAACCAGTCTACCCAACAGTTTGATGTACAACAGCTTATATCCCCACCTGATGGTCCTTACCAACAGGGGATCCATGAGACACGAGAGGTAGGAAGTAGGAGCTCTGGGCCCCTAAGTTCACAGTCCTACTCACAGCACATTATTAGAACTAATCCCCAACCACGATGGAGCAACAATGATCTGACCAAGCCTTGCTTGTCTGCCTCTCGCCAGATGCAGCCACCGAATCCTACATGGATTCCCAACCCAGAGCATGACACAATTAACAGAGGGTGGAACTATAGGCCCGCCCCTCGTTTCAGAAGTGGGCCTAATAATCTAATAAATAAAGTCGCAATGATGAAGGTACCTAAATTGCAGCCCCACGTAAAGTTTGAATCTAAAGATTCTCTCATAAATAAAATTATCCATTGGATTAGGTACACTCGAGGCTGTTGCTTGATTATTCGGGAGACATCCTCAGTGCCAGAAGGTGCTTCCCCTAAGAACACAATGTTTGACATGATTGAACTAACGCTAAAGATGCAAGTTTGGTGGATGATTTGGTGGCCCTAGATATCAGGACAAATCCTTCAAATAACTCATGCATTAGATTCAAGTATTGCAGGCCAGGAGCTGATGTTCTGCAGGATTCCAGGTACAGGAAGGGGCCTTTATCCCCTTTGCGAAATGTAGATTGACTCAGGAATACCACCAACTTTCCCCTCTCTATCCCTGCACCACCTCATGCGAATCGTAGCAACATATGTGCAGCAAGGTCGGATAGTTTAACCCAAATGGAACCCTCTGTCACTGGCTTAAGGGATTAACCTAGTTTAAATAATATGGTGTGTGGCCAAAAGGGGAAACTGGCAGTCTTTTTACATCTACCTGTAAATCACAAACCCCCAATTGTGGTCCCACTACCAGGCCCCTGGGAGTTAATTATACCACTGAGCTATTTCCTATCCATTCGCAACTCAAAACACACATTGACGTACCATCTAATCACAACCTCGATGTACCCAATGCTGCGTCTCCACTGACAATCACTGCACCAGTCCAATATGACTATTTGACCACTGACAATATGTCGTCCTACGATACAGAGACCCATAGGGGCCGTCTACATCAAACAGCGAGGTAAAAAACAATTTGACCCTAATCTCTTGGAACCTGGCGGGGATCCACCTAAAACTTTCAGACCCTGAATGGCATTCGTTTATAGGTACTAATGATATTTGCATTTTCCAGGAGACGTGGGTTGTGGATAAGGTACATATAAATGGTTATACGACATATAGTGTGGAAGCTATTGCACCAAAAAAATCAGGCAGAGCCAGTGGTGGCAGATAATTTTTGTGAGGAACTCTTTAGCCTGCAGGTATAAACAACTAATAATAAAATCACAAGACATATTGGGGATTCAGTTTGCCTTTCCAACAGGCTTAAATCTGACTGTACTTAATGTCTATGTTAGGACAGAATCTTACAACAACGAGTCTCCAGTACTATCGTTATTAGATGATTTGGTTGTAGTATACCAAAGTAACTCCAAAATCATAGTAGCCGGGGATTTTAATGCCCCTTTTGAGCCTTCTCCCCTATTAAATACTTTATTAGAGGATGAGGATGAGGCATGGGGTATGCCAAATCTGGCAACGACTAAATGTTGCAATCGTTTAACGTCTGTTTCCCTACAGATTGCATCACTGGTTACAGGAAGGAGCCTGAGAGCATGTAATGGGAGGACTGCATCTGATGTAAATAGGCAAGCCACTTTTAAACAGGGTGCCAGCACTAGCATTATCGATTACTTTTTAGTAGAAGTGAGTATTTGGTCACTAGTCGAGGACATGATGATCGCCCAGAGGTCTGATAGCGATCATAACCCTCTGTTGTTAAAAATGGAGGGCATTTTCCTGAGTAGGAATTCATTCAGCTGTACCACAACGGCGGAAGAGCCGCTTATAGCCAATAATCGCAGAAGAGTTACCTGGCCCAAAGTCCTTGCAGACAGGGATTTGTACACTAGGATTTATGAGCTATTTGTACACTTCCTGTCTGGTTTGGATAGCAGCTTGGACACTGCACATTCTCCAGGGGTAACTTCATTACTGTTAGTGCACAGGGCATTCTATGAGTCTCTGCTAGCTGTTTTTTCTAAAAGCAGCTCTGGTACAAAGCCCTACAGTAGAACTAACAGAAAAGGGTTCAGTTGCGGATGTAAGCTGGCGAGGGGGCATTAAAGCTAGCGGGAAATGAGTGTAGTCAGCCTGGGGTAGCCCTGGCACACCATAGATATAAAGCTGCACTTGCCAAAGCCAAGCGTGGCTTTGCTGACAAAAACTGGCAAGATCTGCCATTAGCAGCTAGATGCAATGACAATCGCTTGTTTTGGCACATCATTGCAGAGGGGAACTCGGGTAATCAAAAAGCCCTTAGTTATCACATTCAGCCGGAGACATGGGTCAGGCACTTTTCCACACTATATGCCAGGAATGAGGACACCAGCTGTATAGATAATACAAAAGTCGTCCAGAATACCCCCAACATTAATTCTGCTACACATTCGACTAGCACTGCACTGGTCTTTACCTTGGACAACACCATAGCAGTAATCAATAGACTCAAAGCAGGTAAAGCTCCTGGTCCTGACCAGATACCAGGTGATTTATATAAATCTGAACCCATGATATTGGCTCCGTATATAAATCTCTTATCGAATTGTATATCGGCTGGTGGGAATATTCCAGCAACTTGGAGGGGAGCGGAGATAGTCACAATATACAAAAAGGGAGATGCTTCTATCTGATTATAGACCCATCAGCCTGATCGACAATTTGCAAAAGATCTTTGCAAGACAAGTTCTGGACAAAATTTATTTGCAAATTTAAAAATAGCACACTTCATTTTTTTCTGTTGTACTGGCCTGTTCAGTCTGCAGCACCAAAGCTTGCCACTTTTGTGGAAGAAATTGTTGTCTTCGCTTTGCAATGGGAAAATGTCATTCTCTGGAAGTCTTAGAATATCCCAAAGGCCCAGTATTAAAGTAAAAAAATTATTTTGCAGTTTTAATTCTGAAGTTATTCAATATGAAACTAACACACATACATACCAAGTCATGTACTGAATCTTGTTTTCCGCACTTGTAAATGCCCTACGACTAGGGTACTAATACTTGTTATTTAGTCCAATAAGGTTCATGTGTCTTTTATTTGCATTCAGTTGTATTTATTTTGCATTGAATCAAAAAAGAAAAGTACAATAAAAAAATAAACATGCAAGAAAGTGCACATGTGGTAACAGTGATGGGAAAATTCGAGATAATAGAAGGGTTCATGGAAAGGAGAAAACAGGTGAATGGATGATTGACACTCAAATAAAAGGAACCCGGATAAACTAAATTGAACAGACGGATACGCTGAGATGTTAGGGGTAGGAGGAGTTCTCCTTTGCTTACTGTCCCCATATCAAGCAGGCTTCCGTTATAAAATAAGTACATGCGACCAGGCTTTTAGATTTACCCTACTGATGTGGAAATATGTGCTGCTAAAAAAAACAACTATATGTAGCATTCATCGATCTAAGATCCGCGTTCTACCTGGTTCCCACGTGAACTGTTATGGGGAATTATGCTTGACCTAGGTGCCCCAATTGATCTGGTAACCTTGATATCTAGACTGCATGAAGACAATTACGCCCAGGTCAGATGGGGAAAAAACAGTGAATTAACAGATAGGATACCCACACATCGTGGTGTGCGCCAGGGATGCGTGCTTGCTCCCACATTATTCTCTTTATTTATTAATGATGTGACTAGCAGATTATTGGACTGTAGGAACGACTCTCCCTCTGTGAACGGCACGAAAGTTCCGATCCTGCTCTTTGCAGATGATTCTTTACTCATTTCCACAACACCAATGGGCCTACAAATTTTAGTAGACACATTCCTAGAATTCTGCAGGGATAGGAGTCCAGAACTTAACGTTGCCAAAACAAAATATATGGTATTTTGGAAAACAAAAAGGAAATCATGAGTAATTAGGATTGAGTGCGAAACTCTCGATAGGGTAAAATGTTTTAATTTCCTTGGGATAAGATTTAATGGCTCGCTTACCTGGGAATACCAACTAGACAAGAGTTACCTTACCTTATGTCACAGATCAAAATCAATATTAAGATACCAAAGATAGTCCCGTATTTGATCATTAACCCCAGCATTAGAGGTCTATCGTGCAAAAGCCCAGAGTGGTGCTCTGTATGGAGCAGAGATTTGGGGTTATATTTATACAAATAAACTGACGGTCTGTGAAAACATCTTTGCTAGATCACTTGTTTCGGTACCCATTACCACCCCACTGATCCCATTTTCTTTTGACCTAGGGCTGAAAAGAATAGGTGATATGGCTTCGTTGAGACCCTTAATGTACTGGTTAAGGTGTGGCATGCGACAGGAGAAAGGCAGCCGGTGCTCTGCTGCTGCCACAGGTCTTCAACAGGCAGCATCTTTGAGAGCCGGCGTCTGCTGCAATCACTCAACGAATGTGGGCTGCACAATTACGACCCATTGATGGATGTGGCTTGATTGCCTGTTTCGAGGAGAAGCACACGCCGTGAGGGGAACGGCAAGGCAGGACTACCAGCCCCAGAGCCACATGGGGCTGCGGCGGTGACGCTCCTGTTTCGCGCCCCGAGGCGCCTTCAAAGCTGTACGCAAGCTCCCCGGGCAAAGCCCGGGCCAAGGGCGGGCCCGTCTGTGCCCGTCAGAGACATTGGCAAAGCTCAACATAAAAATGGGTAAGCAAAAAACTTTGTGCTCCCAGGTTCAGGGGTGTGATAGGGCAAAGGTGCCAAGGAACTCTGAATCAATAATATCCTATTTAACCTCGGCTGTGGGGGCTTTGAATAAGGAGATTCAAAATGCAGAGGTTGAACTGGGGCTGACGCCAGATCCAGCGGAGATTGATATTTTGCCTGTTGACAACTCCCCAATTCCACCACCTGTTGAGCCCAATATATTGATTCTGAAGCAAAGAACTGAGGGGGACAGTAGCCCCCACACTGTTATTTTGCCCAGTGGCGAAGGGGGCGACCACAGGGTGGATATACCCAGAGAACACTCTCCCCCGCAAAAGGGTCATCTGAACCACCAAGGGAAAAAGAAATCGAAGAAAAGGGCATGTAAAACAGGACATGGGCAGGCGAACGCAATAGCTGAAACGACTTTGGTTCAAGTGGGAGATTTGGTGCAACACGTTCAAACGACCGTCAGGTCTACTTTGGAGGATTTTTAAATTCCCGAATGAACCCAATTCTACAGAATGTTACAAAGGAAATTACAGATATGTTGAATACCTGTGTAGAGGGGATCATGTTGAAACTAGTACGTGTTGAATCGCTTCTGGGAGATCCTAACATTCTAGCAAGTCTGAACAGTTGTTCCCACGAGGGCCAAAGGCAGGCTAGCACCCAAATCAGGCAGAGGGGTTCTACCGGCCACCTTGATAATAAAATTGCAAGGAGCTCGACTGGGCCTGCCTCCACAGCCAAGTCAGATCCAGACTCGGGCAGACAGGCCGGGGCCCGTAATCAAAGTGAAACACCTTTAGTGCAATATACCTCATCTAATCCCGCGTCCCCTGACGGGAATAGAGTTAATCGCCTTCAGATGAATAAGATGATTAATATCGAACCAAATAGAGTCAGACTCAACTTGCCCCCAGAAGCTACCCCCTTAGTTGCTATCCTTACAGGGGTCCCCCCACTTAGAAGGAATTATGTGGAATCAACCGTGGAGCTGCTCCGGAAAACTAAACATTGGTGTGGCCAGTATTGTAAAGATGGCTCCATGGTTTCTTCCCACATTATAATGGCGAGACGCGTTGGGAAAATAGGTCACAGACCCAAACAAGGTACAGATGACTGTATTGTAATTAATTTTGACAGGGTTGACATAGCAGGGCAGCTATTTTCAGGCGATAACCGGGCATTAGGGCCCTGCCGCTCGGTTATTTTTATCCACCACTAAGGGGGCCACACTCACCCAGCGGACACCCACGGGGGTCAGACCCTGGAGAAATTAACCAGGGTAGGCTTCTTCCTTACCCCCTATAAGGGTTAAGAATTACGCTACAAGTCCAAATGGTAGACAAGCAAACGCTGCACATCCAATCCCCACGCCCTTAGAGAGCATGGACGATGGGCTTGAGTTGGCACACAAAATAGATTTCATCTGCTGTCATCTCTGGACGAGAACGATTGACTGGAGCGATCTCCCCGCTACCAAGGGCAGAGTAAGGAACCCATTATAGGCAAGGTGGTAGGGGATGATGTAGCCAGCTGTAGGTTTATTAGCTGGAATACAGCAGGCTTAAGAACTAAAAAGGAAGACCCCAGGTGGTGTGATTATCTCAAATCCTATGACATAGTGAGCTTACAGGAAACATGGGATATGGAAAATAATTTTTGGATGGACGGATACAAAACATACAGTGTCCCTGCACGCCCTTCCGTGGCAGGTAGACCCAAGGGGGGCTTATTGATGTTATTTTCCCTTGAGTTGGTAGGTGTTTATAGGATGGTGAAATCGGGGTCCCATAATCTCCTGATAATTGAAGTTGTTGCCCCTAATCAAACCAAAACCCTGTTTATTAATTTTTATAACTCCGGGGAAAGTAGCTGTATAAATGAACACCTTTGTTTATTGAAATGTTTTTTAGAGGATTATTGTTCACAGCAAACCACCTTTTATGTAATTGTACTTATGGGCGATTTTAATATTCATGTTTGCGAGAGGAGTTGCCAAGTGATTGATCCCTTAGCCCAGGTAATTTCCCCAATGCCTCACTTTAAGCACACACAATATGGAGAATGCATGGAGGATCTTTTGGCTACATTTGACCTCAGTGAACCTTGTCATATGGATTTTAAGGACAGGGTTCCCACCTTTAAAGGTCGAGAGAAGGATACTGTTATAGATTTCATATTTATTTCCCCCCTTCTCTTACCTAATGTAATCTCTTATAATTCTATGTGGTCTCCTTATAGTGACCATAACCCAGTCATTCTGGTTCTGAATAAAGATTGTGGCCTAAAGAGGAACCTGTGTAAGTTAGGTAGTGACCACTGCGTGAAAGCAACAGACCAGGGCCGCAGGCTAAAATGGGCAAAGGTAATCCCTGATCTCTTTTTTAAAGATCTGTGTGTGAGGGTGGAGGACGAAGTAGCTACTTGTAGTGATTATTGTAGCCAAGGGGCCGATGTGTTAACAGCTTTTGAAGGGATATGTGCGCAGGTAGCATTTGGACTCACCATGGAAATCTCCTCTAGAACATTTAGCGGTGAAAGGTGGTTTGATAACAATTGCTCATTGGCACATCGCAAATTAATTATAGCCCTGAAATCGGCCCCACGAGACTAAATACAAATAGCTGTGTTAAGGAAACAGTACAAGCAGGCAATGGCAAATCGAAAAAGGAAATTCAGGAAGAGGCATGGGAGGCGCTTTTATCAGTGGAGGTTTTAAAAAACAGTTCCAGTTTTTGGGCTATTGTCAATAAACCATTCTTTTCAGGAACTGAGAATAGCCCACTGGATTGTAATATCACTGAGACCCAGTGGCTTGCCCACTTTGAATCTATATACGAGGCCACTACGACACTAGCCTTATCATGTAATCATGGTCTAGGTCGGGAGCCTAGAAGTATTATTTTCACTGAAGACGAAGTACAACGGGCTATAACACAAATGACTAGCAATAAGGCCCCTGGCCCTGACGGCGTACCCGCTGACTTATATAAACAACACCCGGCTTTTTGGGGTAAAATTTTGACCAATGTTTTTAATGTAACTAGCGACCAGGGCTTCCCTGCATCATGGTCACTCTCAACAATTATTCAAATTTTTAAAAAAGGCTCGAGAGAGGACCCACGATGTTATAGGCCAATCTCCCTAATTGATTCAGCAGTAAAAGTCTTAGGGAGAGTTATTTTAACCAAATTAATGGACTGGCTGAACGAGAAGGAGGTTTTAACCAATTTTCAATATGGTTTGAGAAAAGGGAGGAGCACTTTGGATCAGTGTCTCAACCTACATTTGTTAGCCGGGAAATATATAATAGCCAAAAAGGGGTCGTTACACCTAGTGTTTATGGACCTCAGCTCGGCTTTTGACCTGGTTAACAGGTCTAAGTTGTGGCTGATTATGCTAGATATGGGGATTGAACCTAGCTTAGTTCATCTCCTGGCTGATTTACATAGGGACCTCCAGGCTAATATAAGGGTTAATCAAGAAGGGAAATGCACAAGGCATTTTAAATCTAGTAGGGGAGTGCGACAGGGCTGCATTTTAGCGCCCCTACTTTTTACATTATATATCAATAATTTGCCCATATCCGTTGAAAAAGCCAGCCAGGACATTCCGCGAATAGGGGACATGGGTGTTCCCGTGCTCCTATATGCGGATGACGCTGTCTTAATAGCCCGCACAGCAATAGGGCTTCAGAGGTTATTGGACTCATTTGGGGCGTACATGAAATCGTTGGACCTTGTTGTGAACATAGCAAAATCCCAAACAATGTTCATGGGTCGGAAAAACAAAAAAGTAAAAACGTTTTATTGCGAAGGTGCTGAGTTGTCTAGGGTACCTTCTTTCAACTACTTAGGGGTCTTATTTGATGAGAAGGGAACATGGGGCCCTCAACTAATGATGAAAAGGAACCTGATGGCAAGATCAACTGCTGCTTGACACGGCTTTGCGTATCGACTGGGGGCTAAGCCGATCGAAGCCATGCTTAATATTTATAAGTCTAAATGTATGGCCATCGCCCTGTACGGTTCCGATATTTGGGGATATAGGTCAGGAGAAGGGGCGCAGATAGTGGAAAATAAATTTTTACGTGCCCTCCTGTCTGTCCCACAGTCCTCCCCAACATTTATAATACATCAAGAGGTTGGGGTCAGTTATGTTTCAGATCTATCGAAACTAGCCCCAGTGAGCTGTTGGTTGAAAACTTGGCTTAACCCCGAGCTAACGTTAAACCATCAGATTATCAGGGACTGTATGGCCCTGGATAATGTGAGTAGCATTTCATGGCTACATTATGTAAAGACTGTTTTAAGTGAACTAGGGCGCCTGAACTATTTAATTTCCCTCATGAAATAAGAAAAGGTGATGTGACTTGGGTTAAAACCCAATTTCTGAACATGTTGGCGATCGAGAGGGAGGAGAAGGAGCTAAAGAAACCCACAGTAAAGGCTTACTTTATGTTAAAAACAACAACTCTGATTGAACCCTATCTGAAAATAGTTACAAAGCCCTATCACCGCCGGCTTTTAATCAGGTTTCGTTTTAACCTAATTCACACCCTCTTAGGAAATTCGGAAGGCTGGAGCAGGGTGTGTGATCTAGGCCCCTGTAGTTGTGACAACTTCTCAACCCAGGACACTATGCACTTTATTATGATCTGTGAGCACTTTAGTATTATCCGACGGAGGTTTTTAGTTTCAATTTTGAAAGGAAAGGTTTTATACAGGTTAAACCAGCTCTTCTTTATCTGCAAATGCTGAATGACCAATGGGAGATTTTTAACATTGCGAGTTTTTTAGTGGCAGCAGTGCGTTTGAGGAAATTATTATAGCATCTTAATTCTTGAATGTTTTAATATATTATTGATGTTTATTAATTTTATATTGCCCTATATGAACTTTTGTCTCTAGTGTCTTTTAACCGTTTTATGATGCCCATGTACCATGAATCTGAATTTTGTAACAAAAAATTATACTATAGGGAGTTGTATAATTGTGATATATGTTGCATACTTTTATGGTTCTTATCAACTGAATAAAGTGGTTTGACTGACTGACAGGTGTGGACAACACCCCAGCTGTCTGATTATTGTAATTGCTTGAGGGAGATCCTGAAGATCAATGGTGCTAAAATATTACCATGGTTCAGACATATCGCAAGTTGGTGTAAATCACTGGATATGTTGGAACTGTGGGATCACCCAGAAAGGGCATGCAAAGGAGATCTACTAAGATTGAAAATGAGGTTTTGGGTGTTTGTGGGAAAGCGTTATGTTATCAAACTAACAAATGGCCATTTAACAGCACAATTTTTAAGTGTCAACTCATGCCCCAGCTTTGAACTCTATCTGGACCAAATCTCGCCCCCACTTGCCAAAAGTCTATATGTTAGATTTAGATATGGCAATCTACTCCTAAGGTTCCCTGTACACAAGGCTGTCGGGATATCTCTAGAACTATGCCCAGCCTGTGCTAGAGCACAAGAATCTGAAGAACATACACTATTCTTTTGTAGTAAATACCAACTGATCCGTAGGAGTTGGATACGACCGATTTATTTAAACCTCAGAGTAAGACAATATCGGGTCGCCTATAGAATCCTAAAAACAGATACGTCTGACCAAATAGTGTTCGCAGTTAGTCGCTTCTTATTCCTTTTTTGGGTCAACCGCCAGAGGTTTTTAATCTAGATTGTAATGGCTTTTATCATGACAATAGAACCAACATGATTATGAAGACAATGAATATTGGAATAGATTAATTGTGTTTTGATCATACAAGTGCCTTTTAATATATTTTTAAGTGGCGTCAGCTATTAAATGGAATGTTATTAACTAGAAGCTTGTACGTTTTAATGTTTTTATTCTTGTTTTTATCACTCTTTATTTTTTATGTAACTTATGAACATTATTCACTTGTCTGGATTGGAAAACAATGGATATTCTTTTTGCATACTTTAATGGTTTAAAACCAAATAACCGAATAAAGTTATTATTACTACTACTTTTCTTGCTTTTTGTTAAGTGGCTGCCGTTTGTATTCAAAAGGCAAAGGAAAACACCTCCTACCTCTAACATCTCGGCGTATCCGTCTGTTCAATTTAGTTTATTCGTGTTCCTTTTATTTGAGTGTCAATCACCCATTCACCAGTTTTCTCCTTTCTATAAACCCTTCTATTATCTTGAATTATCCCATCACTGTTACCACATGTGCACTTTCTTGCATGTTTATTTTTTTATTGTACTTTTCTTTTATGATTCAATGCAAAATAAATACAACTGAATGCAAATAAAAGACACATGAACCTTATTGGACTAAATAACAAGTATTAGTACCCTAGTCATAGGGCATTTACAAGTGCAGAAAACAAGATTCAGTACATGACTTGGTATGTATGTGTGTTAGTTTCATATTGAATAACTTCAGAATTAAAACTGCAAAATAATTTTTTAACTTTAATACTGGGCCTTTGGGATGTTCTGAGACTTCCTGAGAATGACATTTTCCCATTGCAAAGCGATGACAACAATTTCTTCCACAAAAGTGGAAAGCTTTGGTGCTGCAGACTGAGCAGGCCAGTACAACAGAAAAAAATGAAGTGTGCTATTCTTAAATTTGCATATAAATCTTTGTGATTCTACAGCAGATTTCAGCTGACTATTATCCTCAAATGTCAGTGTTGATTCTTGCTGAGCTATAACTGTGGCTCCATCCATTATTGAGATTATACTGTCCATCCTGTAGATTTTATGGATCTACAGAACAAATTCACGTAGAATGAGTCTGCAGTCATCTAAAAGCTACAGCTCTGTCAGATACTAAAAGGCATATTTAACAGTTCATGCAACGCAGGGCAGCAAGCAAAGTTGCTGCATTGCGTTGTGTGAACGGGAGAGCTCAAAAGTGCGATATCTACTGAGATATGGCACTCTTCAACTCCCTCCTAGCACTGGCATACTTGTGGCTGCCTACGGCCAATGCAGGCCCCCTTGCGACATGCTGCAAGGTGTCTGTGTTATGGGAAAAATTGTTTTTGTGCAGGAAGGAATACCTTCCTGCACAAAGCAATGTTGTAAGGCAGTTTCTTTTCACCTCATTACGCCTCACTGTGGACGGCATAGAATTTTACTGTATTCCCAGATTTACTAGCTTTAGTATATCTGCAAATGCGCCAAAATCCATAGATGAATGCATGGGAACACCCATGCCCACCCATTGAACGCCTCCTAGATGCAGTGTAATGCAACACACCACAGGGGCTGCGTTGAATTACTTTTTTTTTTTTACCAAACAATGCAAAGTGATGCAAGTCATCCCTTACATGGCGTAGTAATAAAACTTCACAACAACATGAGACAGAACCTGTTTTTAGAAAACTAAGCAAAATGTACATCAATGTATACCATCAACGTGAACCATCTTACGTGTAAGCTTGAAAATCCCATTCATACAGGTATTGGTGCCTGTAGATCACGGGTCTCTTCCTGAAAAGCTTTAGAGTGATCTAAACTGTTTTGTGTTAAATTGTGATTATAAATCATTTCTGTTATTTTTAGTGTTCCCCTGACGAAGGGTTTCCCGAAATGCATTGGGACATGTAAACACTACACGGAATGTTGGATTGAAAAACAGAAAGAAAAATAAAATGAACATATATGTACAATGTCAATGCTTGATGTATATCTGTTCAAATAAGCATAGAATGTGCACAATTATCGATTGAAGTACACGTAAGATGGTTCACGTTGATGGTATACATTGATGTACATTTTGCTTAGTTTTCTAAAAAATTGTATCACTTTGTGAATGTAATACATTATATAGCATAGCACCACTAGATTGGGCTAGTGACAAGTGCACCTTGTATTCATGTGACAGGTTCTGTCTCATGTTGTTGTGATGTGTTATACCTGACAGAAGCTGGTCAGGGCAACGAGGTGGCACCGTTGAGCAAATGTTTAAAAGATTCTAATTAATGTTAAGGTTTTCAGACAAAAAAGTTTTTTAAAATAAAGGTGTGCAGGTTATAATCATTTTTGTAGTAATAAAACTAACATTTTGTGTCATGGTTGCGCCAAAATTTGGCAGAACTGCAATGCAAATGTTAGTAAATCTGGGCCAACATGTCTAAGACATAATGGCAGAAGAGATTAACTAGTGTCTATTTTTGACTGCTGGTAGCACATTAGAAAATATTACCACCACAAAGAGAGTGAGAGAAGTAGTCTGTCACACAGCCTCCATATCAAAATGGTTTATGCACAGAATGTGACAGTGGAAGAAATGACATTATCATATTATGCAATTCAAAAGTTATACTCAGGAAACCTCACCCACTTTTTTTGTGGCATGCTTCATCACTTGTGCCCCTCTCCCATCCTGGTGTGTAAATGCCACCAGGATGGACTCAACCTCAGTTTAAGGGAGTTCAATATAAGAATAAACTGGATGGGGGGCATGGCCTAACATCATGGCCGGCTAGTCATGTATCGTCGGAGCTCCTGCCCCAGATTAATTAATCCTCCCTAAATCCTGTCATACCGAACAACAACTCTAAGAAAAAACGGCGATGGAATACCCCCTGAGCAGGAAGAGTAAGTTACGGGGGCAGCCAGAGCCGCGGAGAAAAACCGAGCGCAATTCCTGAGGCGAGGCGGCCTGCCTGACTCCAAAATGTCGGCGCCTGATCTCGCTCGGAGTGACTCTGAGACCTTGGGGACTTGAGCGATGAGGGAGTCTAGACCGGGGGCCCCGTGAAGAGTGGTGCCCCCCGATCGTGGAACTAATCTGTAAAATGAAAATAGTTGCCACGACGGCGCCGGAGTCCACCCGGAGCGAGTGCGGCCTAGGTTCTGAAGGTAACTGTGAAGCCCGGAGAAGTTGAGGGCGGAGAATCCTGGGCCCCGGCGTGAGGAATCGAGCAGCTCTACTCGCGCCCTCCTCACGCTCTGCTCGCGCCCGCATCACAGAGGGCCAAATAAAAATAAGTAAATCAGCCCCATACGATCAACAGCAGCACGAGGCCTAGGGGTGCGAAGGGGTGGCCCCCTGGGCCCCGAACACAGGAAAGTACACGCGGGAGTCACCTGGAGGGGGGTTCATCTCGATTGGAGCAGGATTCATCTCTGCCATAACGCTGGTAAGGAGCTGAGGAGGCTGTGATACGAGGGGCCCCCCTGGCCAAGACTGGATATTCTTGCTGGCCTGGTGTTTGTGGAACATTTCGGGGCTTAAGGCCTGCGGTGGATTCGGCAATATATTGATCCCCCAACATAAAGAGGAGCAAGGAGATAAGGCCAGATTCCCCATGGACCTGGGAGAAAGGGGATGAGCGCCCGGAGGAGCATTTGGCTACAAGCCGGACCTGAGAGGGCTGATAACCGTGCTTTGGGGGAAGAGCCTCTCTGGGGAATTTATAGAGGACTATTGACAGAGGGGCCCTGATTAATCTTGTCCCGGGGTCGCAAAGAGGATTGTGGGATAAAAGGTGCGATTGAGACCGTCTGATAAGGCTGGACTATGGGCAAAGATAAACCGACAAGGGGAGCGCAGGCTAACAAGATAATGCAATACACAGTACCAGGCCCAACGACATCCGACTACAACATAAGAGACCCTGGGCAGGTGCCGCATCATGGTACTTTGGCGCAAGATAAAGCTAAGATTTTAGACACCATTAGAGATTCTCGGGTAGCGCTTGAAGCAAAAATGGATACTATGGCAATGGATATTAACCACCTGCGCCTAAACTTGAGAAAAGTGGCGGATCGAGTCACAAACACAGAAGGAGAATTAGGCACGCTGCGAGAAGAAGTCCAGAGGCTACGCACGACGGTGACCTCACCCCAGGAGCAGTCTACCCGCCTGGAAGATAGAGCAGAAGACGATAAGGGGAGGTCGAGAAGAAATAACCTCCGATTTCTCGGATTTCCGGAAAAAGCGGAGGGTCCGGGGGTGGATCTATTCCTTGAGCAATGGATAGGGTCGGATTTCACAAACATCAGACTCTCCAAAATGTTTGCTATAGAAAGGGCCCACCGAGCCCTGGGGCCCCCTCCAAAAACGGGAGCACCACCTAGAGCTATAATCGCCAGCTTATTCAATTTTAGGGACAGAGATGTAATACTGCACTATGTACGTACTCATGGCCTTCCCAAGTTTGAAGATCGAGACATTCATATTTACCCTGACTATACCAGGAAGGTACAAGACCTTAGGAATGACTTCCTGGGGGTCAAACGACGATTCAGAGACCTCAACATTAAATACAGCCTGATGTTTCCGGCCCGGCTTCGAATACAGCATGACGGCAGGGTCTATTTTTACACTACTCCACAGGAGGCCACGGACTGGATGGACTTGATAGGCCTCGCTGGGCAAGACCAAAATCAAGGCTGGCAAGAGCAACGAAGGAGAACTGGACGACAGAGAAGTCAGCGTCGTAACACCGGAGAACAGGGACCTATGCCCCAGAACGCACCTGAGGTGGGACGTATATTGGTGGGCCCGGACGGCACCCTGGGGACCGATTGGAGGGGATATTAACGCACATCCAGTTTTCCCCACTCTGCTTGGTACAAGAGACCCAATCACAGGAGGAGGGTCAACCAAGCTAAATCGAAAAAGACCCCAGAGGTATAGTGAAACTGTAAAGGGGGTGATGCTGAAGACTGATACGGACTCTGACGCTGTAAGTATAGGAATTAGCAGTAAGGGAGGGTGGACTGTGATAATGGCTAAAAAGTGGGAGGGTATTACTGAAAGATTGCGTGATAAAGACTGGGATGTCCAGTTTAGGATGTTCCAACTGTGGTGCACTGGAGCTGCCTTGCTATGCCTCAAGATGGACGGAGCGGCCTGGTGCCCGACAGTCTGGCCGAAATTCAGAAATCAGATCTTTCTTTGAATTTACTTACTGTATTGGTTGATTGCAATGTTGGGGAATGGGATGTAGGGTGGGTGGGGGGTGAATTCAACATGGGGCGGAGTCCCTACTCCTTAGTCGAAGGTTGTGCTATGGGGATCAGTTACTACTGCCTGGGGGAGGGGGTGGTGGTCATTTGAGATTGCACAGTTTTGTTAAAAAGTTCAAGTACCGGAAGTCCGCAGAGAAGATATCCCGCAAAATCTATAGGTCTAAAAGGGGCATATGCCCACGCTGATAGGATTGTCTCCCCCCAACGGGATAATGAGAAACAACACCACTATACGATGCAGCCATGAAAGAAGATGGACAGAAATACAAGTTCATAACATGGAATGTTAGAGGGCTAAATAACATGATCAAAAGGATCCGGGTGGCTAAGTAACTAAAGCGATACAAAGTGGACATAGCTTTCTTTCAAGAAACACACTTGTCGGGGATTGCCTTAAATATGTACAGCGAAGGTAGAGGGGTCCGTTTTTTGCGACATCCTACTCAGGATATGAAAGGGGCACACTGTTATGGGTGGCACCGCAAGTCCCATTTAGAGCAGAAAAATCTAACCCAGATTCATTAGGAAGATATGTCATAGTTGAGGGAACACTAGATGGGCGAAATGTCTGCCTGCTAAACATATACGCCCCAAATAGAGATTATGGAGAGTTCTTGGGGTCAGTTATGTGTCAGATAGATCTTGCTCCAGATGTGGAACTGATTGTTGCGGGAGACCACAACTGTGCCCTGAAAGGTTCTCTGGATAGGCACCCCCGAGACCAGAGGCCAAACCTAAAACCAGAGAAGCTATACGTCAGATGTTAATAAATTATAACTTAGTGGACATCTGGCGGCATCGCAACCCCCACCAAAAAGTATACTCTTGTCACACACCCGCTACTAATACACATAGCAGATTGGACTATTTCTTCATACAGAAAGGGATAGCTAATAGAATTGAGGAGGCACAATATCTGACTCGATATTTATCAGATCATTCCCCTCTACTTATAGTGTACACTATAGGCGGGCCGAGATCTAAGATCCCGCTTTGGAGAATAAATACCGAAGCATTAACGGATCCAGTCTATAAGGCTACAATCGGCAGGGAGCTTCAGGGGTATTTTGAAGAAAATTGGAACACCACCAGTACCAAAGTCATGGAATGGGACGCCATGAAAGTGGTCCTAAGGGGGGCATGTATGTCTACCGAGACCGGAGTTAAAAAAGTGCTGGAGCGGGATCTAAGAAGCCAGGAACAACAGCTGGCTGACTTAGAAAAAGCACTCCCCACAGATATAGAGGGACCTAAAAAATGGACAGCACAAAGACAAAAGATAGGGGATCTATGGGACACACTAGACAAATATAATAAGAGTAGGAGTAGATGGTACGCGGAAGGAAATAAAGCTGGCCGCCTGCTGGCATGGCTAATTAGAATGGAGACACAACCCTAACCGATCCTGGCAATTAAAACTGACCGGCAGCAAATGGTCCATAGACAGCATGAAATCAACAAGACATTCACAATACATCTAACTAAAATATACTCTGAGTCCACAAACCCCACACATATCCAAACCATACAAACGTACCTGGCAGGCATGGAAGTGCCCAGCCTGGATTCTGAAGCTCAGGAAACACTAGGGGGCCATATTAGAGAAGAGGAAATAAAAGCGGCAATAACCTATTTGAGAACGGCTAAATCACCAGGTGTGGGGCCTGACGGCTGAATTCTACAAAGAATATGCTGGGCTGGTGACTCCCAGATTGTTAGAGGTCATTGACGAAGCAAAGGAGAGGGGTGAACTGCCAGCTTCAATGCGGAAAGCATTAATAGTGATGATTCCGAAACCAGGGAAGGACCCGGCGATTCCAAGCTCATATAGACCCATCTCTATGCTAAATGTAGACCTTAAACTCATCAGCCAGGTGCTGGCAAGTAGGCTGCTCCCTTATCTCCCCCAGTTGGTACATGTGGATCAGTCAGGGTTTATACCCGGTAGGAATACGCTGAGAAACATTTGCCGTCTTGCAATTGTAATGCCTACTCTTGGGGAAAAGCAGAGGAGAGCGCACTGGCGCTTTTGGATATTGAACAAGCGTTTGACTCGGTCCGCTGGGAATATCTCTGGGAAGTCCTCCTAAAAATGGGACTGGGCTCAGAGTTCGTGAACTGGGTCAAATTACTCTATGTGAGACCCATGGCGAGGGTCCGAAAGGGACGGTTTGTATCTGATGCTATGTTGCTACAAAGGGGCACAAGACAGGGATGTCCGCTGTCCCCCTTGCTATTTGCCCTCGCAATGGAGCCATTGGCATGTCACCTCCGGACGGAGCTGCAAGGCCATGGCATCAGGATAGGCCAAATGGAACATATAGTGTCACTGTACGCGGATGACGCATTGGTCTATTTGCGACACCCGACCCATTCGGTCTCAATATTGCTCCATGCATTGGAAAGGTTTGAGGAGGCCTCTGGCTTACGCATAAATTAACAAAAATCGCAGTTATACCCGATAGGGAAGATGGAAGGGAGAGTAGAATCCCAGTCCTCTGGGTTGGAACTCCCATGGGAACTGGATTCCATGCAATATCTTGGGATCTGAGTGGCCAGAGATAAAGATGTCTTCTATGAATACAATATGGGCAGGATAATAAAGGGCCTACAAGGGAGTATAAAGTTTTGGAACACCCTAACACTATCACTGATGGGGAAAATTGCTTTAATTAAAATGGTGGTACTACCCAGATGTTTGTACACAATGCAAGGATCTTTCTACAAAATACCACATAGGATATTCAGGGAATTGGACGTACTTCTCACCCAGCTGTTATGGAACGGAAAGAGACGCAGGGTAAGCTTGGAGGTGCTGAAAAGACAATGGGGCAAGGGAGGTCTCGAAATCCCGGACCTAGAGTTATATTATCTGGCGTCCTAATTGCAACACGCAGTAGCGTGGTTTCATACAGATCCCTCCTGGGAGCGAGCCCTGTTGGAGGGTTCCTATGGTAGAAAACAGCTGGGAGCGCTTCTTTGGACAAATAGGATGCATGGGGAAAAATACCCTCCATTAATTGGGCTAATGGCCAACATTTGGGATAGGACAACTAAGAGACTTATTAAAAGTGTCCCCTACGCACCAGAGGCAGATATTTGGGTCATGCCACAGTTCGCTCAAATAGAACGAGCTATGTCAATCAAAAAATGGAAGGAAGGGGGCTGTCTGATGATCTCAGACCTATACCCAGAGAATATGTTCATTACCTATGAAGATGCAGTACACATTTGAATTAGAGGCGGGACAATTCCTACAATATGATAAAATAGCAGCCACAGCCTGACATCCAGATGCCCCGGAGCCTACATGTACACTGGTCACTATCATTGCAATGGCGGGTGGTCGAAAACTTGTCTCTCATTTATACAGGGCACTGAGAGAGGATAAAATGACTAAGCCCCTGAAAGTGGAAGAAAAATGGCACGAGATCAGTGAACACATGATAACAGCAAAAGACTGGGAAAAGATTCATGAAAGTGTTCGCAAAGTATTAATTTGCAATAGATTTAAACAAATACAATATAATATAGTCCATATGACTTATCTTTCACCCAGGAGGCTTCACGCTATCAATATATCCAGAGACCTCAAAGGCCCTCGATGCCAGCATACACAGGCAGATTTTGTCCATGTGGTATGGCATTGCCAAGTAATACAAAGATACTGGGCCGAGGTTCTGGAACAACTGAATAGAATCACGGGATGGAAGATAGCCCCAGAGATAAAGACATGCCTTCTTGGCTTGATCCCTAAAAATTCCAAACGTAAAACTACCAGACGATTCTTGATATTGGGACTTACGATAGCCAAGAGGAGAATAGCAATTCACTGGTGTTCTCCGCAGGGCCCACAGGTGGAAAAATGGAAGAAAGATCTAAAAGAATGGGCAATGGTTGAAGAAGACCATATGGGGAAGACTAGGAGAGATGATAAGCTCCCGGAAGTGTTGCTGGCGAGGAGGGTAATGGTACAAGAGATAGAAGAGATGGCCTCGCAGACTCAATCTGACTTGAGGGAGGAAGAACACCACAATGCAACTGCTACACATAGTCAGGAACCAAGGGCAATAGGCACCTAAAAGACTAAACTAGATATGGATGTGGGGTATCATCTGACAGGAACCTGTAAAGGAGGAAGGGGGGGAGTTTTGGGGGATTGACAAGATCATTAGTCAATGTAATCTGTTCAAAGATTGTTACTCCAATGGAGGAAACTGTAACCAGAATATTTTTCTGCTCCTTATAGAATATAAGTTTTCTAAATACTATGACACTGGAACCATAATGAAGTGCAACGAATAAATGCTGTAACATGTATATTGAATATGTTATATTTGACAATAAAGAAATGTTTACATTTAAAAAAAGAATAAACTGGATGGATGCAGGGATTCAGATACACAAAAAATACCTTACAGTAAAACCAAAAGATATCTTTTTCATAGGTGAGTACCCCAGACAAAGTAAAAAATAAAATTCTGCAGAATGTTTTAGAAATCGGTCATTAATACATCTGCAGTCTATTACAAACATGTTTCTGCCATACTCATGGCTTGTTTGGATGAATGGCCTTTGTCAGGGCCGAGTAGCAAAGGTAGTTGGGTAGATCCCTACCTACAGGGCATACACAATTATGCACTCATAAAATATGTAGGCCCAAAGCCCTCATACATCCATTGGTAGCAAATAGAAATAAATCTATGGATAAGATTAAAAAATGGGGTGTAAGGATGGAACATTAAAAGATTGTTCTACACCAAAATTATGCTCAAAAGCAAGCGCATATATATATATATATATATATATATATATATATATATATATAGTCACTGGAAAAAACAAAAGTCTACAGGGACGTTATAGTTAGGCTCAGATTTCACAGGCACAAAACCATAAAAATTCAGCAGTTACAGTTACGTGAGCTAACTATAACTTACACCCCTGCAATGCACTGCTTATGACCGCACATATTACATCACTCATGACATGGTCAGTGACATCACTTATGGAATCACCAAAGTTTTTACCTAGTTTTGCCGAAAGCGTGTGTCCAACTGGAAGACTTTTATTTGGTTAATTAGTAAGTGGTACCTCGTTGGGTTAATGTCTCATGCATATTCTACACTAGAGCTGTGTAAAGGACCACGAGGTGTGCATGTAATTTCAGCAATGTGATTGTTCCTTGAGTGCCTTTATCCACAAATCTGTGATAACATGAATCCTTGTCAAGAGAAGACAACAAGACTACAAAGAGATGAAGCTCCATCAACCAGGGGTACTTCCCCTTAACTAAATGAAGTAAGTGCCTCTTTGTTTGGTGGAAATGTCCTCGTATTCCTCTGCATCAATAACTTGTCACCAAAATTGGCTGGAAGTGGGCTCAGGTGCCTTTTATTAGGCTGTCCATCAATGTGGGAAAAGGCGAGACGACCTTTACATACTACTAAGGAAAATGGGGCATGGCCTAACAGATGGAACTTGCAGAATATTTTGGGCATTTGTATACTCAGGGTAATAAAAAGGGAGAATCATGGACTCTGCTCTCACCTGAAGAGGACAAAAAAGAATTTACTTGCCACAGTCATCCCAGATCAGATTGCACTCCAATAGATCAACAATAAAGTCATCTCCATTAAAGATTTCAAATTGTTTTCAAGGTGGAATATAAGAGGTAACACACTTACATTGCCTTCATCAATGCCCAAGAAGTTAGGATCGTTTGTGCTTTACTTATATGGAGCTTCAACTGGAGCACATTCTATGTTTATATTTGTAAGTGCTTCCCGGCTTACATATGCACCGGGGACCACCTCCCCAGGGCTAACTTAAAAATTATGTGGGGGCTGCGTAGACACCCCAGACCTGGGGACCACCACCTCCCCAGGGCCAAATACATTCTTTAGAGTGGGAAGGGGGCCGCATGGCCCCTCCCATGTCACATATGGCCCCAGGAGCCCCATCCCCCACGGCCAGGGCTCTAGTACCTGGGTGCCCAGGCCCCACCCAGTGCACCCAGTGTGTATCATTGGGGACCGTGGGAGGAGCCTCAAGGCCCCCGTGGTCCCAGCCAGCTCCCCCCTTCTGCGGGAGCCAGCATTGCTCCAGCACACAGCGAGCTGCTAGAAACACAGCTACCTGTGTGTGGGAGCCATCGTTTCATCAGTTTCCCTGCCCGCATGGCAGCAGGTAGGGAAACAGATGAAAACTCTGCTTGCAGCAAGCAGTTTGACAGTTCCTGTTTGCTGGAAGCAGAGTTATGTTTGCTCTAACTTGGCGGGAGCTGTTAGCTCCCACCAAGCGAAAGCAAGCTGCTATCTCCAAAGGGTGTAGCAAACACAACAAGGGTAGACACCTCATAAGATAGCAGGAGCTGGCACTTGGGGGGGTGGTGCTCCCCAGGGCCATTAGTGGCTCCAGAAGGGTCCTCGTCCTTTATTTGTACGGGCCTCCTCTGGGGAGGGGGTGGCCCCTTGAGCTGTAATTGGCCCGGGATGGAGGCCGAGCTGCCCCCCTCCCATTCTTTAATATGTATTTGGCCCTGCAGAGGTGGTGCTCCACGGGGCATATGTGAGTCCCAGGAAGGGGGTCTGTGCGTCCCCCCTGCCTTATTTTAATTGAGGTCCCAGGGTGGTGGTGATCCCCGGGGCTCATAACAGCCTGAAGAGGGTGGTCCCGTGCAACACCATGTACATGTCCCTGGGAACAGGCCCACCCGAAGGCTATTTTGAAAATAAGCGCCGGAGCCACAGCTTGGTTTTTTTCTTCTCTTTTGCTGCAAATTCACAAATCCATTGCGATTTTCATGACAAAAATAACAAAAAAATGCTTTTTAGCCCTAGCGGGTGCCTCTGGGACCCCAGCACCAAGGCTAGGGGTTAGGGCATTCCTACCCTGCTCCCTTCCCTCTTTTTTAAAGTTTTTGTTTGGAACTCAGCTAAGGCCGAGTCCCAGGATGGCTACCAACACTTCCTGACTGAAGTGTTAGGCGCCAGTCAGATCTCTGCACGAGACCAGGAGGGTTCGCGAAGGATCCGCGTCCCTATACATGCAAATCTGAATTTCTTTTAAAAACTCTAAAACTACTGAATGGATTTTCTCCAAATAACAAAAAGGTTGCTTTCTAGACAAAGAGCTACCTTTCTGCCAAATCTGGTGTAATACCGTCCAGCAGTTCGGGCTGTAGTTGTGTCTAAAATCCCTTTGGGAATTAACATGGGAAACGCTCTGTACCTTTTTCTGCTGTTGTTGTGTAACAGGTGAGATTCTACCCTCACCAACACAGATGCACCCGTCTTGAGTTCGGTGGAGGAAGGTGGAACTTTTGTGAGTGTGTATATATATATATATATATATATATATATATATATTATCTACTGGCGGTGGCCCGCTCCGGTCCGCTCCTACCCTGAAAGTTTCGGGGTGATTCGTCAAGCGGGGGCTGAGAAAAAAGGGGGGTCCCAAAACGTGTTTTCCCCATTCATTTTCCCATAGCAAACTTTAGCCACGGCTACATCCCGAACTGCTGAACGGAATTACACAAAATTTGGCAAAGAGGTAGTTCTTGGTTCAGAAAGAACCCTTTTGTTAAATGGTGTAAATCCGTTCAGTAGTTGCGGAGAAATTAAAAAAATAAGAGTCAAAAAATCAATTTGCCATAGGAAACTTTATGCAAGGCTACAGCCCGAACTGCTGAACGGAATTACACCAAATTTGGCAAAGAGGTAGTTCTTGGTTCAGAGAGAACCCTTTTTGTTAAATGGTGTAAATCCGTTCAGTAGATGCTGAGAAAATCAAAAGTAAAAACACATATATATCTGGGCGGAGCCTAACCACACATGTCATCGTGAGATCTGATTGGCTGTCAGCTCTTCATCCTGGAATTGCTGGCAGCCATCTTGGGACCAATATAAATGATAGTACCCCATTGAAATGCATTGTAGTGAATCGAAGATTTTGAGGGTTACCAAAAGGAGAACTATAAAGGGTGATAACAGACTTTAGTTACATTAGAATTCATTTGTTGATGGTACCATACTAATTTCAGGAATTGTGGTGTGTTCTAAGGTGATTTTACCCTGTGAAAAACCTTCTGCTGGGATATCATGAATCATGTTTGAGAGAAAACTATTTTCACATGCTTGTCCCATACAGTTTTGGAAGGTGCTCCAGAAGCTAAAATGAGAGCATATTTTCTGTAAATTCACATTATCTTTCTCAGTCATATGAGAATGAAGTCTGACATTCTCAGTAAAACATGTACATCCAACAATGGCAGAGACTGTCAGTTGATTCCTTTGTGTTCTACTGCAGCTTCCCAGAGTGTTCTAAAGAACAACTAGAGTGCTAACAGCCTTACTTATGACAAAAGTATGGCACACCTGAAGCCATCTTGATTGGAATAGACTGGTAACACTTACAACATTTAATTTAAAAAGGAACAAAATGATGGGGTTCATTTTGTCATAGAAATTATGGTTAGTGCTGTAGAAAGAAAAATTAGGACATGTTTCAAGTGTGATCTCAAATATCTTCCTGTTATATTTCAACAGGAGCAGCCTGTCAGTTGATGCCTTTGTGTTCTACTGCAGCTTCCCAGAGTGTTCTAAAGAACAACTAGAGCGCTAACAGTCTTACTTATGACAAAAGTATGGCACACCTGAAGCCATCTTGATTGGAATAAACTAGTAACACTTAAAACATTTAATTTAAAAAGGAACAAAATGAGGGGGTTCATTTTGCCATAGAAATTATGGTTAGTGCTGTAGAAAGAAAAATTAGGACATGTTTTAAGTGAGATCTCAAATATCTTCCTGTTATATTTCAACAGGAGCAGCCTGTCAGTTGATGCCTTTGTGTTCTACTGCAGCTTCCCAGAGTGTTCTAAAGACCAACTAGAGTGCTAACAGCCTTACTTATGACAAAAGTATGGCACACCTGAAGCCATCTTGATTGGAATAAACTGGTAACACTTAAAACATTTAATTTAAAAAGGAACAAAATGATGGGGTTCATTTTGTCATAGAAATTATGGTTAGTGCTGTAGAAAGAAAAATTAGGACATGTTTCAAGTGTGATCTCAAATATCTTCCTGTTATATTTCAACAGGAGCAGCCTGTCAGTTGATGCCTTTGTGTTCTACTGCAGCTTCCCAGAGTGTTCTAAAGAACAACTAGAGCGCTAACAGTCTTACTTATGACAAAAGTATGGCACACCTGAAGCCATCTTGATTGGAATAAACTGGTAACACTTAAAACATTTAATTTAAAAAGGAACAAAATGAGGGGGTTCATTTTGCCATAGAAATTATGGTTAGTGCTGTAGAAAGAAAAATTAGGACATGTTTTAAGTGAGATCTCAAATATCTTCCTGTTATATTTCAACAGGAGCAGCCTGTCAGTTGATGCCTTTGTGTTCTACTGCAGCTTCCCATCTTGATTGGAATAAACTGGTAACACTTAAAACATTTAATTTAAAAAGGAACAAAATGAGGGGTTCATTTTGCCATAGAAATTATGGTTAGTGCTGTAGAAAGAACATTTAGGGCATGTTTTAAGTGAGATCTCAAATCCTCTTCTATTTCATAAGAAAATTCTGACATGCAGACTGAAACAATCACTTTCAATACCAGCAGTAGACTTCCAGTTAACTCCTTGGTGAGCAGTAGCTTTACTACAGTGATCTAATGAACAACTAGAGTGCTAACATTCTGAATTTATGGCAAATGTGTGACACATCTGAATGCCTTCTTGATGGAATCAAAGTAAAAAACTGAAAGCATTTCCTACTGAGGAGACTGTAGTAAATGAGGAAATTAGGAAACTTCATAACAAATAAGTCTCCCAAGATGGCCACCAGAGAAGAAAGAGCCCAAATGTAGCACAAATATCACCCAGAGGTAGCCCACGTTTAGCCCAATGACAGAAGTGTGCAAAACACTTTTTATTTTGTTTTTGCAGTTTTATATAGTGCAGACTGCTCAGGTATTGGAGTGCTTTACATGAGCATTGGTTACATCACACAAGGACAAATTCATGTTGGTTGACCCCTACACTACCCAAACACCACTGCACTACCCTAAACCCTAAAACACTACCCCAGCATGACCCCTTCACTACCCAAACACAACTGCACTACCCTAAACTCAAAAACACTACCCCCAGCACGACCCCCTACACTACCCAAACACCACTGCACTACCCTAAACCCTAAATCTACCCCCTACACTACACAAATACCACTGCACTACCCTAAACCCTAAAACACTAGAACCCAGCACGACCCCCTACAGTACACAAACACCACTGCACTACCCTAAACCCTAAAACACTACCCCCTACACTACACAAACACCATTGCACTACCCTAAACCCTAAAACACTACCCCCAGCATGACCCCCTACACTACACAAACACCACTGCACTATCCTAAACCCTAAAACACTACCCCAGCACGACCCCTACACTACCCAAACACCACTGCACTACCCTAAACCCTAAAACACTACCCCCAGCATGACTCCCTACACTACACAAACACCACTGGACTACCCTAAACCCTAAAACACTACCCCCAGCACGACTCCCTACACTACCTAAACACCACTGCACTACACTAAACCCTAAATCTACCCCCAGCATGACCTCCCACACTACACAAACACCACTGCACTACCCTAAACCCTAAAACACTACCCCCAGCACGACCCCCTACACTACCCAAACACCACTGCACTACCCTAAACCCTAAAACACTAACCCCAGCATGACCCCCTACACTACCCAAACACCACTGCACTACCCTATACCCTAAAACACGACCCCGTACACTACACAAACACAACTGCATTACCCTAAAACCTAAAACACTACCCACAGCATGACCCCCTACACTACACAAACACCACTGCACTACCCTAAACCCCAATACACTACCCCCTACACTACACAAACACCACTGCCCTACCCTAAACCCTAAAACACAACCCCCAGCATGACCCCCTACACTACACAAACACCACTGCACTACCCCAAACCCCCCTACACTATACAAACACCACTGCATTACTCTAAACCCTAAAACACTACCCCCAGCACGACCCCTCACAACACAAACACCACTGCACTACCCTAAACCCTAAAACACTACCCCCAGCACGACTCCCTACACTACCCAATCACCACTGGACTACCCTAAACCCTAAAACACTACCCCCAGCATGACCCCCTACACTACCCAAACACCACTGCACTACCCTATACCCTAAAACACGACCCCGTACCCTACACAAACACAACTGCACTACCCTAAAACCTAAAACACTACCCACAGCATGACCCCCTACACTACACAAACACCACTGCACTACCCTAAACCCCAAAACACTACCCCTACACTACACAAACACCACTGCCATACCCTAAACCCTAAAACCCAACCCCCAGCATGACCCCCTACACTACACAAACACCACTGCACTACCCTAAACCCCCCTACACTATACAAACACCACTGCATTACTCTAAATCCTAAAACACTACCCCCAGCACGACCCCTCACAACACAAACACCACTGCACTACCCTAAACCCTAAATCGACCCCCAGCACGACCCCCTACACTACCCAAACACCACTGCCATACCCTAAACCCTAAAACACTACCCCCAGCATGAACCCCTACACTACCCAAACACCACTGCACTACCCTAAACCTTAAAACACTACCCCCAGCACTACCCCCTACACTACACAAACACCACTGCACTACCCTAAACCCTAAAACACTACCCCAGCACTACCCCCTACACTACCCAAACACCACTGCACTACACTAAACCCTAAATCTACCCCCAGCATGACCTCCCACACTACACAAACACCACTGCACTACCCTAAACCCTAAAACACTACCCCCAGCACGACCCCCTACACTACCCAAACACCACTGCACTACCCTAAACCCTAAAACACTAACCCCAGCATGACCCCCTACACTACCCAAACACCACTGCACTACCCTATACCCTAAAACACGACCCCGTACACTACACAAACACAACTGCATTACCCTAAAACCTAAAACACTACCCACAGCATGACCCCCTACACTACACAAACACCACTGCACTACCCTAAACCCCAATACACTACCCCCTACACTACACAAACACCACTGCCCTACCCTAAACCCTAAAACACAACCCCCAGCATGACCCCCTACACTACACAAACACCACTGCACTACCCTAAACCCCCTACACTATACAAACACCACTGCATTACTCTAAACCCTAAAACACTACCCCCAGCACGACCCCTCACAACACAAACACCATTTCACTACCCTAAACCCTAAAACACTACCCCCAGCATGACTCCCTACACTACCCAATCACCACTGGACTACCCTAAACCCTAAAACACTACCCCCAGCATGACCCCCTACACTACCCAAACACCACTGCACTACCCTATACCCTAAAACACGACCCCGTACCCTACACAAACACAACTGCACTACCCTAAAACCTAAAACACTACCCACAGCATGACCCCTACACTACACAAACACCACTGCACTACCCTAAACCCCAAAACACTACCCCTACACTACACAAACACCACTGCCCTACCCTAAACCCTAAAACACAACCCCCAGCATGACCCCCTACACTACACAAACACCACTGCACTACCCTAAACCCCCCTACACTATACAAACACCACTGCATTACTCTAAACCCTAAAACACTACCCCCAGCACGACCCCTCACAACACAAACACCACTGCACTACCCTAAACCCTAAATCGACCCCCAGCACGACCCCCTACACTACCCAAACACCACTGCCATACCCTAAACCCTAAAACACTACCCCCAGCATGAACCCCTACACTACCCAAACACCACTGCACTACCCTAAACCTTAAAACACTACCCCCAGCACTACCCCCTACACTACACAAACACCACTGCACTACCCTAAACCCTAAAACACTACCCCAGCACTACCCCCTACACTACCCAAACACCACTGCACTAACATAAACCCTAAAACACTACCCCCAGCACAACCCCTACACTACACAAACACCACTGCACTACCCTAAACCCTAAAACACTACCCCAGCACGACTCCCTACACTACCCAAACACCACTGCACTACCCTAAACCCTAAATCTACCCCCAGCACGACCCCCTACACTACCCAAACACCACTGCACTACCCTAAACCATAAAACACTACCCCCAGCATGACCCCCTACACTACACAAACACCTCTGCACTACCCTAAACCCTAAAACACTACCACCAGCATGACCCCCTACACTACTCAAACACCACTGCACTACCCTAAACCCTAAAACACTAACCCAGCACGACCCCCTACACTACCCATACACCACTGCACTACCCTAAAGCCTAAAACACTACCCCCAGCACGACCCCTACACTACTGCACTACCCTAAACCCTAAAACACTACCCCAGCACGACCCCCTACACTACCTAAACACCACTGCACTACCCTAAACCCTAAAACACTACCCCCAGCACGACCCCCTACACCACCCAAACACCACTGCACTACCCTAAACCCTAGAAAAGAAACCCCCACCCCATGCCCAATCCCCCTTACCTCTCACTCCTTGTGGTTCCTCTCTCCTCGTGTTTCCTGCTTCACGTCGTCTCTGAGGGGCGGTGCACGTCGTTGTGAGGAAACGGAACAGCCTCTGTTTCCTTACAATGACATGGATCGTCTACATGTTTTTTAGAATGCATGGTCATTTTCCATACATACCTTTACAACAAAATTTGTTGTAAAGGCATGCGTGGTAAATGACCATGCGTTCTAAAGAAAATGCGTAGTAATGACTTCGTGAAGTACAACGCATGCGTGGTAATGTGTGCGTTGTAATGGTATCGCAAAGTAAAAAAGTCGATGTAACGGCTGTTTACCGATCGAAGCTGGCCCCTGTTCTTCAGTGAGATGTTTATTTGATTAATTAGGAGGAAGGAATGTGTTTTTTTACCGAAAAGTGCATTCCCGGCTGTTGTATTGTGAAAGTGTCCGCGTGGCCTGGTTTCACTTCCGGTGAGAGAGTGGAAGAGTCTGTTTGGATCTAAAGGAGTTCTGTTGTTGGACGGGGCCGGCGCGACATGTCATCAGAAAACATAGCTAATGGAAAGCGTCCTCCCTGAAGTGTGGAGCAGTGCCATGAGAGGTCAACGAGTGTGCGTCCCACCGCAGTATGACCGTACCGCATGACCCATGTGCCACCTCCAGGGTACGGGAGGCAGAAGCGGCATCGCAGGTCCTCTTGAAGACCGTTGTAGCACTAATTCTACATTTTGGTACTAGGGCATTTTAACTTCGTTGTTCCTGCCAGATACAAAGAGAAGATCCTGTGTTATTCAGTGCCCTCGTTACCTTTTTTGTGGGTTGTGGTGCTTGTCACTTCGCTGCCCCGCCGGTGCACACGACTGGGCACCCCACCTCGTGTGCCATCTGCAGGGCCTCTGCCCTCGGATCACTGGTTTCGGTTTCTGGAGTGGCAACATAAACAGTTGCTCCCAAAGGACTAGCCTGAACACTTAGGTGAATATCCCCTGCACCAGCATTCCACGGAAATTCTTTCCTAGCTCTCCCACGTCAACGAGGACGTCATAATAGCACGGCTCCGCTCGCGACACCGTATGACGTCATCGGAGCCATAAGAGAACCTCGTCGGCGTGCTGACGTCAGTTCCACCCATTTTTCCGTGCCACCGAGGCAAACAGGGGACCGAGACATTTTCACATGTATACATAGTATAATAAATATATATATATATACACAGAAAAAACCATAGGTTACAGGCACGTTATAGTTAGAAATTAGCATTTAAAAAACCTTAGAAATTCACTGAAAAAACCATAGGTTTCAGGCACGTTATAGTTAGAAATTAGCATTTAAAAAACCTTAGAAATTCACTGAAAAAACCATAGGTTTCAGGGGCGTTATAGTTAGTTGGACATTTCACTCGTACAAAACCATAGAAATTCCCCCGTTATAGTTAGTTCAGCTAACTATAACTCACGCGCCCGCAATGCACTGCTGATGACATCACATATTACATCACTCATGACATGGTCAGTGACATCACTCATGACATCACTGATGACATCTCAAATGACATCACTGATGGCATCACTGATGACATCATCCAGTGAATGTGTTTTTCTGAAAATTAAATATGTTTTATATATGTATATCTCAAGGTCGATGGAAGAATAAATGGGTATATAAGTGTCTAAATGGATGATTTTGTTTTGTAAAATTGATTGTATAACTGACTAAGTGTATCTTAGTGAATACATGGGTTAGTGAGTAATGTTTAAATATGAAAATATCTGTATCAGTCTCTCACTTTGTGTATAAGTGGCTGCATGGGTTGGTGAGTAGCTACATGAGTGTCTATATGGGTTATTAGTTGGTTTTTGAGTATCAGTATGAGTGTCTGAGTGTCTGTATGGTTCGGTGGGGGTATTACTTAGTGCATAGATGCATGAATGAGTGACTCACTGTTTGTATGTGTTGAAGACAGCATGTGTGCAGGACTGAATAGGTGGATGAGTATGTGTATGGGTGTGTTAGTGAATGAATGACTGACTCAATAGTGTCTTTATGAGTAACTACATATGTTTTAAACTAGTATATGTGAGTATTGGTGTATATAAGTGAGTATATGTGAGAGTGAGAGATTGGAAGAGTTCCTGTACAAATAAGTAGGTGTTTCTATAAGTGATTGTTTAAGAGAGTAAGTATGTGTAAGTTTCTGTAGAAGTAAGTGTGGTAGTGTGTGTATAACTGTATATGCAAGTAAATGGATGTTTGATACTTTGTTTGCATGTGTGACTATGTGTGTGAGTAACTCTATGGATGAGTGGTGGTGTGTAACTGGATGTATAGGTGTATGAGTACATATGATGAGTGAGTACATGTATGAGTGACTGTATAGGGACTGTTGGTGAATGAGTGGATGTGTGTGTAGATCTTGGAATTACTGAATAGGTGTGTTGTAACTGGTATTGGTATGTCCATTGTTTTGAAAATGTTAGTTTGTATTTTTGAGTGTGTGTATCAAAGGTTATATTAGGGTGAGAGGAGGACTGCCACTCTATCACAAGGATGATGTCATCAGTGATGTCATCAGTGATGTCATTTGAGATGTCATCAGTGATGTCATGAGTGATGTCACTGACCATGTCATGAGTGATGTAATATGTGACGTCATCAGCAGTGCATTGCGGGCGCGCGAGTTATAGTTAGCTGAACTAACTATAACGGGGGAATTTCTATGGTTTTGTACGAGTGAAATGTCCAACTAACTATAACGCCCCTGAAACCTATGGTTTTTTCAGTGAATATATATATATACAGAAATATGTCGCAAAAAAAGAGGTCATTATAGGACTGAACAAACACAGAAGACCATTGCACCACAAGTTATAACAAGACAATATTGTGTAATTGGGGGGGAGAAAAAAAGTTACAGTATAGGTAAAAGATAGGAATTACTGTGGAATGTATGTGAACAACGAATTAACAAATGGCATTTTGTACAATACGCACTATGCACTTTATATTGCAGAGTTATGCACAAGTGCTTTATTAGGCTATATGAATTGCATGAATTTATGACGATCTGTCGCATTTCTAAATGGAATATTTGCCTACATTGCACAAATGCGTAATTTTGCACAAGAATGATTTAACATTCAATATTTAATACTTTGTACTATAAGGTTATATTTAGCCATTTTTTGGCGGAAATTTTAGCAACTTCTTATAATATATTGAGTAATTACCTCGTGTATATATATATATATATACAATAGAGTTCGCCACTGCAAACCACAGCTGAGACAGACGAAACAGACCCAGTACTCTGTGCGAAGTTTTGGTTTATTATTTAGATGCCCTTCGTGTCCGCCATGACGCGTTTCGGCCTTCAGGAGGCCTTGATCACATGATGCTTGTGGAGGAGTGTACATTATTTAAAGTGCTATGTGCGTAAAAAGTGATTAGCATAAAGCACATGACAATAAACATAGGGGAAACATTCAAATGTAGTCGGCAAGTGCCTGATTCAAACAAATGCCAGCACTATTGACATAAATTAGGCGCTAAAAATAAACATTACGTCATGAATATTAAATGTGTTTAAAAACAGTAAAATCAGGGAATTTAAAAAAAATCGTTAAAATACCTGATATTTAAACCTCGCTTAAAACATGCTTAAAAAGCAATAAAGCCCAAGTGGGTGATGACTCATCATATGAAGCAAGGAAAAAACCATTAACTGTTACACATAACTAGGCTAAGAATCTCAATATAACCAATCTGGTTGATATTCAACTTTGGCCGAATGTCACATCAATTGATTAAAACATGTATAAAATACATAGGGCAATTAAACTATACATAAAAACTTTACATCTTAAAAAGTTTCTATTAAAAAAATTGCCATAAAGAGAATAAAAAGCCTAAAGAGACAAAAGTGCTGGTGCAGGAAACAAATAACAACAATCATGCCCGAGTGGGCACCATATTGGACCTCTATGTAAAAATACTAAAGTGCTGGTGCAATAAAGTGCTGAAACAGTGTACCCTTAGAAACATTTAAAAAACAGATAAAAGTGTAGAATATATACAAGCGGAGGCAGAACCAATAAGAATATAATATTACTAGTGAGCAAAAAATGCGAACTGGCTTCATTACAAGCATGTAAAGAAATCTCCACTAGCATTTTGACCCTGAGGTGTCTTGGTGTCTAGATGTAAGATATATTTTGTTTCCAGTGCACGAAGAAGAGCTTCACGATTGCCCCCTCTTCTGAGCGGCAGAACAGAATCAATTACAAAGAATCTCAATAGATCAGGATTGTTATCATGAGACTCTTTAAAGTGGCGAGCCACAGGGTAGGAAGCGTCATTGCCGCGAATCGCTCTAATGTGCTCAAGTATCCTCTTGTGGACCTGCAACTTGGTGCTACCAACATATTGCAGGCCACAAGGGCACTCCAGCATATAGACCGCAAACTCGGTCTTGCATGTGAGCAGCTTGGAGATAGAGACTGGGGCATCATGAAAAGGGACTCTATAGGATGTTTTACTGATACCTTGTCTGTAAGCCTTTCAGGCGGCACACTTAACGAATCCCCTTCTAGAATTGAGCCAAGACTTGGCAATTGGCAACAACCAATTCAGGGCTGCTTTTAACCAAGGTGTCACTCATAGACCTGGCTTTCCTGAACGTGATGTCAGGAGTAACTGACATCAAATCGCCAATAACTGGGTCATTACGCACCAAGCTCCAATTGTTCTTAAAAATCTTACGCAGGGCTTGGTGCTGCCTGTTGTAGGTCAGTAGTAATCTTGTGGGTGTACTATCCTGACCAGCTGTATCAGCAACCTTCAACTTTTTATCAGATAGGGCAACTGATCTGGAAATCCGATTAGCCTTGCTGATGGCTTTGTCAACCATTTCAGCGGTGTAGCCCCTGGCCAAAAACCTGTCTCTGCTGGCACATTGGGCTGTCTTGCATTCATCTTGTGTGCTGCAGATGCGCCGGATACGCAGCATTTCCCCAAAGGGAATGCTACGTATCAGGTGTCCCGGATGGTAGCTAGCAGCATGCAGCACAGTGTTACCTGCCGTTGGCTTCCTAAAAAGTCTGGTCTCAAGTTTGTTCTTGCAGATGAAAACCTCAACATCTAGGAAACATATTGTTTCATTGCTTATGTTACCTGTAAAATGTAAGTTAAGGGTGTTGGTATTGATCACGGTGATAAAATTAAGGGCCTGCTGTTCAGAGCCCTTCCAGATCAGAAATATATCATCGATATATCTATACCAATGAACCACATGATTAGCTAAACTCCCAGCAAGTTGGCCATGGAGGACCTGCTCCTCCCACAGCCCCATATGCAAACAGGCATAGCTGGGGGAAAAGCAGGCCCCCATGGCAACACCTCTAACCTGCTGAAACACTTGATTCATGAACATGAAAAAGTTGTTATTAAGACATGTGGAGATCATAGATATCAACATCTTGTTATGATTGTGCAACTGTATGGGCCTAGTACCAAGGTAGTGATCAATCGCCTTTATGCCATCCTGATGGTGTATGCAAGTATAAAGGGATGTGACATCCAAAGTAATTAACCTAAAATCATCATGCCATACAACCTCCTTTATTTTCCTCAGGAAATCACCAGTGTCCAGATATATATATATATATATATATATATATATATATATATATTCACTGAAAAAACCATATGTTTCAGGCACGTTATAGTTAGAAATTAGCATTTAAAAAACCTTAGAAATTCACTGAAAAAAACCATAGGTTTCAGGGGCGTTATAGTTAGTTGGACATTTCACTCGTACAAAACCATAGAAATTCCCCCGTTATAGTTAGTTCAGCTAACTATAACTTGCGCTCCCATAATGCACTGCTGATGACGTCACATATTACATCACTCATGACATGGTCAGTGACATCACTCATGACATCACTGATGACATCTCAAATGACATCACTGATGACATCACTGATGACATCATCCTTGTGATAGAGTGGCAGACCTCCTCTCACCCTAATATAACCTTTGATACACACACTCAAAAATACAAACTAACATTTTCAAAACAATGGACATACCAATACCAGTTACAACACACCTATTCAGTAATTCCAAGATATACACACACATCCACTCATTCACCAACAGTCCCTATACAGTCACTCATACATGTACTCACTCATCATATGTACTCATACACCTATACATCCTGTTACACACCGCCACTCATCCATAGAGTTACTCACACACATAGTCACACATGCAAACAAAGTATCAAACATCCATTTACTTGCATATACAGTTATACACACACTACCACACTTAGTTCTACAGAAACTTACACATACTTACTCTCTTAAACAATCACTTATAGAAACACCTACTTATTTGTACAGGAACTCTTCCAATCTCTCACTCTCACATATACTCACTTATATACACCAATACTCACATATACTAGTTTAAAACATATGTAGTTACTCATAAAGACACTATTGAGACAGTCATTCACTCACTAACACACCCATACACATACTCATCCACCTATACAGTCCTGCACACATGCTGTCTTCAACACATACAAACAGTGAGTCACTCATTCATGCATCTATGCACTAAGTAATACCCCCACCGAACCATACAGACACTCAGACACTCATACTGATACTCAAAAAACCAACTAATAACCCATATAGACACTCATCTAGCTACTCACCAACCCATGCAGCCACTTATACACAAAGTGAGAGACTGATACAGATATTTTCATATTTAAGCATTACTCACTAACCCATGTATTCACTAAGATACACTTAGTCAGTTATACAATCAATTTTACAAAAAAAAATCATCCATTTATACACTTATATACCCATTTATTCTTCCATCGACCTTGAGATATACATATATAAAACATATTTAATTTTCAGAAAAACACACATTCACTGGATGATGTCATCAGTGATCTCATTTGAGATGTCATCAGTGATGTCATGAGTGATGTCACTGACCATGTCATGAGTGATGTAATATGTGACGTCATCAGCAGTGCATTGAGGGCGCGCGAGTTATAGTTAGCTGAACTAACTATAACGGGGGAATTTCTATGGTTTTGTACGAGTGAAATGTCCAACAAACTATAACGCCCCTGAAACCTATGGTTTTTTCAGTGAATTTCTAAGGTTTTTTAAATGCTAATTTCTAACTATAACGTGCCTGAAACCTATGTTTTTTTCAGTGAATTTCTAAGGTTTTTTAAATGCTAATTTCCAACTATAACGTGCCTGAAACCTATGGTTTTTTCAGTGAATATATATATATTTATTATACTATGTATACATGTGAAAATGTCTCGGTCCCCTGTTTGCCTCGGTGACACGGAAAAAATGGGTGGAACTGACGTCAGCACGCCGACGAGGTCCTCTTATGGCTCCGATGACGTCATACGGTGTCGCGAGCGGAGCCGTGCTCGTTGACGTGGGAGAGCTAGGAAAGAATTTCCGTGGAATGCTGGTGCAGGGGTTATTCACCTAAGTGTTCAGGCTAGTCCTTTGGGAGCAACTGTTTATGTTGCCACTCCAGAAACCGAAACCAGTGATCCGAGGGCAGAGGCCCTGCAGATGGCACACGAGGTGGGGTGCCCAGTCGTGTGCACCGGCGGGGCAGCGAAGTGACAAGCACCACAACCCACAAAAAAGGTAATGAGGGCACTGAATAACACAGGATCTTCTCTTTGTATCTGGCAGGAACAACGAAGTTAAAATGCCCTAGTACCAAAATGTAGAATTAGTGCTACAACGGTCTTCAAGAGGACCTGCGATGCCGCTTCTGCCTCCCGTACCCTGGAGGCGGCACATGGGTCACGCGGTACGGTCATACTGCGGTGGGACGCACACTCGTTGACCTCTCATGGCACTGCTCCACACTTCAGGGAGGACGCTTTCCATTAGCTATGTTTCCTGATGACATGTCGTGCCGGCCCGTCCAACAACAGAACTCCTTTAGATCCAAACAGACTCTTCCACTTTCTCACCGGAAGTGAAACTAGGCCACGCGGACACTTTCACAATACAACAGCCGGGAATGCACTTTTCGGTAAAAAAACCCACATTTCTTCCTCCTAATTAATCAAATAAACGTCTCACTGAAGAACAGGGGCCAGCTTCGATCGGTAAACAGCCGTTACAACGACTTTTTTACTTTGCGATACCATTACAACGCATGCATTACCACGCATGCGTTGTACATCACAAAGTCATTACTAAGCATTTTTTTAGAACGCATGGTCATTTACCACGCATGCCTTTACAACGAATTTTGTTGTAAAGGTATTTATGGTAAATGACCATGCGTTCTAAAAAACATGTAGACGGTCCATGTCGTTGTAAGGAAACAGAGGCTGTTCCGTTTCCTCACAACAACGTGCACCGCCCCTCAGAGATGACGTGAAGCAGGAACCATGAGGAGAGAGGAACCATGAGGAGTGAGAGGTAAGGGGATTGGGCATGGGGTGGGGGTTTCTTTTCTAGGGTTTAGGGTAGTGCAGTGGTGTTTGGGTGGTGTAGGGGGTCGTGCTGGGGGTAGTGTTTTAGGGTTTAGGGTAGTGCAGTGGTGTTTAGGTAGTGTAGGGGGTCGTGCTGGGGGTAGTGTTTTAGGGTTTAGGGTAGTGCAGTAGTGTAGGGGGTCGTGCTGGGGGTAGTGTTTTAAGCTTTATGGTAGTGCAGTGGTATATGGGTAGTGTAGAGGGTCATGCTGGGGTAGTGTTTTAGGGTTTAGGGTAGTGCAGTGGTATTTGAGTAGGGTAGGGGGTCATGCTGGTGGTAGTGTTTTAGGGTTTAGGGTAGTGCAGTGGTGTTTGTGTAGTGTAGGGGGTCATGCTGGGGGTAGTGTTTTATGGTTTAGGGTAGTGCATTGGTTTTTGGGTAGTGTAGGGGGTCGTGCTGGGGTAGATTTAGGGTTTAGGGTAGTGCAGTGGTGTTTGGGTAGTGTAGGGAGTCGTGCTGGGGGTAGTGTTAGGGTTTAGGGTAGTGCAGTGGTGTTTGTGTAGTGTAGGGGGTTGTGCTGGGGGTAGTGTTTTAGGGTTTATGTTAGTGCAGTGGTTTTTGGGTAGTGTAGGGGGTAGTGCTGGGGTAGTGTTTTAGGGTTTAGGGCAGTGCAGTGGTGTTTGTGTAGTGAAGGGGGTCATGCTGTGGGTAGTGTTTTAGGGTTTAGGGTAGTGCAGTCGTGTTTGTGTAGTGTAGGGGGTCGTGTTTTAGGGTATAGGATAGTGCAGTGGTGTTTGGGTAGTGTAGGGGGTCATGCTGGGGTTAGTATTTTAGGGTTTAGGGTAGTGCAGTGGTGTTTGGGTCGTGTAGGGGGTCATGCTGGGGGTAGTGTTTTAGGGTTTAGGGTAGTGCAGTGGTGTTTGTGTAGTGTGGGAGGTCATGCTGGGGGTATATTTAGGGTTTAGTGTAGTGCAGTGGTGTTTGGGTAGTGTAGGGAGTCGTGCTGGGGGTAGTGTTTTAGGGTTTAGGGTAGTGCAGTGGTGTTTGGGTAGTGTAGGGAGTCGTGCTGGTGGTAGTGTTTTAGGGTTTAGGGTAGTGCAGTTATGTTTGGGTAGTGTAGGGTGTCATGCTGGCGGTAGTGTTTTAGGGTTTAGGGTAGTGCAATGGTGTTTGGGTAGTGGAGGGGTAGTGTTTTAGGGTTTAGGGTAGTGCACCCAACCAGCCACAATATCCGTGGACAAAGGGGATCCTGACTCTTTGGAATGCTCCGTCAATTGAATAATTTGGGTCAGGGCCCTACCACGTCCCAGACCTATCAATTCCTTTCTTGGGATCCCTCATATACTTGGAGAAAAAGGTACATAGTTTCTCATCAATTTCAGGCGTGTGTGCCACCTTCCCCTTCAGTGAGGGCCTGGGGCATTCTCCCCTCATCCTATTCCTGACCTCCCTTTCAAGGGGTTGATGGATTTTCCCCACCACATACTCTGCCACTTTGGCATCAGGTGTCCACTCTGCCGACCTAGGATGGTAAATTTGGGTAGGTTCGAACATGTCCGAGTGGACCCTGTCCCCAACCGGGGACTGAGAGGAGTGGGACTCTGGACGCCAGGGACGCCCCGAGTCCTTATCCTCATCGGAGGAGAAATCGTCCTCCGATACACCCTCTCCCTCTAAGGGAAACCCGCCGTTGGGGTCTACAATAGTGGTGACAGTGTCGCAATTTTCTCCGGGCTCCTCCTCCTCCCGGCAGGGTGCATGTTTTAGCGTTTGCGCACTCTTGAGGAAGGTCTCCGTAAGTTTATCAAATCCTTCCAAGTGCCCCGCATTATGCTTAACGGCCCTTTTATTCCCCATCTGGGAGCTACTTGGACCCGCCACCACCAGATCTGGGTCACTGAACACCCCAGGGATGCTTTTTGCCAGCTTATCAACCTGATCCCTAAGAGGAGCCAGCGCCCTAGAAATAGCCAGAGAGAGGGCTTGGTCCACTGCTGGAGGGAGAAGTTGGGGGCCATTCCTCCTCCACTTCCTGGTAGGAGGAGTAAAAATGGTCTTCTGGAGAAGACATGGTAGCAGAGGGTGTGAGCACAGAACAAATGCCCTTAAAATCCTTAAGACAGCCCCCTCGCCGGTGCTCCAACAGCTGGGCTTTCCCCGAAGCTGTTATAAGAATAGACTGAGGCGCAATACCAATTACCACCACCAGGTGGCGCTGGTCACTAACGTGGCCGTGTGGGGAAATCACCGCGTATCGGTGTCAAAATTAGGCGAGGGTTGGTCGGGAATAAAGCGGACACTAAAGGAGTGACCGGATTCCCAAACGCGCGTAAAGACCAGCGGGAGCGCTCGACGGAGCTGCCTCGCTCGGACCAGACGCACCTGACAGGATCTCACCGCGCGCAGAGCACACAGCGGGAGAAACTGCGAGGGGTAGAACGCGCAAGGGGAAGAGCCTGCTGCGCAGGGATTATGAAACAATACCAAGGCAATAATGCTAATAACGTGCACAAGAAACCGCTATACAAACAGCAACAACGTCAGATTAAGCCAAGAATGTAAGGAATGCACTTAACTGACGAGCAGTGAAGAAAGAGGAAGCGGAAGGGACGTCACGATATTATATAAGATGGACTGTGATATGATTGGACTATAGTTGCCTTGGAGACTACCCCCCTAATGGTTCATGGGTTGTGTAGTCTTATGTTTAATGATTGTTGTGTTACGTTTTCTTTGAACTGCTATGCAAATAAAGTGAGAAAAGATATGCATAATCCTCACCTCCGTCCTGCCATAGAATTCATTAAACTTTATTTGATCTGATTTAGAAACATAGATCATAAAAGTGTACATAAAAACAGTAAATCCTCTTTCCTAATACAATACAGTGAGAATTAATTAAAACCAGTAGGTAAAAACGGGTGTTACAAAGCCCGGTTCAGAGCAACTTCAGGTTAACAGAATCGTAAAGTTCAATGTTTCGCAAGATCAATCTCATGTACTTCGTGCAAAATACGCAATAAGGGGTCCAAGTAAGATGTAACGCTCCAACACCTGACCAGTTTGCACTATATAAAACTGCATAAAAACTAAAAATAAAAAGTGTTTTGCACACTTCTGTCATTGGGCTATATGTGGGCTACATCTGGGTGATATTTGTGCTACATTTGGGCTCTTTTTTCTCTGGTGGCCATCTTGGGAGACTTATTTGTTATGAAGTTTCCTAATTTCGTCATTTACTGCAGTCTCCTCAGTAGGAAATGCTTTGAGTTTTTACTTTGATTCCATCAAGAAGGCATTCAGATGTGTCACACATTTGCCATAAATTCAGAATGTTAGCACTCTAGTTGTTCATTAGATCACTGTAGTAAAGCTACTGCTCACCAGGGAGTTAACTGGAAGTCTACTGCTGGTATTGAAAGTGATTGTTTCAGTCTGCATGTCAGAATTTTCTAATGAAATAGAAGAGGATTTGAGATTTCACTTAAAACATGCCCTAAATTTTCTTTCTGCAGCACTAACCATAATTTCTATGACAAAATGAACCCCCTCATTTTGTTCCTTTTTAAATTAAATGTTTTAAGTGTTACCAGTTTATTCCAATCAAGATGGCTTCAGGTGTGCCATACTTTTGTCATAAGTAAGACTGTTAGCGCTCTAGTTGTTCTTTAGAACACTCTGGGAAGCTGCAGTAGAACACAAAGGCATCAACTGACAGGCTGCTCCTGTTGAAATATAACAGGAAGATATTTGAGATCACACTTGAAACATGTCCTAATTTTTCTTTCTACAGCACTAACCATAATTTCTATGACAAAATGAACCCCATCATTTTGTTCCTTTTTAAATTAAATGTTTTAAGTGTTACCAGTTTATTCCAATCAAGATGGCTTCAGGTGTGCCATACTTTTGTCATAAGTAAGGCTGTTAGCACTCTAGTTGTTCTTTAGAACACTCTGGGAAGCTGCAGTAGAACACAAAGGCATCAACTGACAGGCTGCTCCTGTTGAAATATAACAGGAAGATATTTGAGATCTCACTTAAAACATGTCCTAATTTTTCTTTCTACAGCACTAACCATAATTTCTATGGCAAAATGAACCCCCTCATCTTGTTCCTTTTTAAATTAAATGTTTTAAGTGTTACCAGTTTATTCCAATCAAGATGGCTTCAGGTGTGCCATACTTTTGTCATAAGTAAGACTGTTAGCTCTCTAGTTGTTCTTTAGAACACTCTGGGAAGCTGCAGTAGAACACAAAGGCATCAACTGACAGGCTGCTCCTGTTGAAATATAACAGGAAGATATTTGAGATCTCACTTAAAACATGTCCTAATTTTTCTTTCTACAGCACTAACCATAATTTCTATGGCAAAATGAACCCCCTCATTTTGTTCCTTTTTAAATTAAATGTTTTAAGTGTTACCAGTTTATTCCAATCAAGATGGCTTCAGGTGTGCCATACTTTTGTCATAAGTAAGACTGTTAGCTCACTAGTTGTTCTTTAGAACACTCTGGGAAGCTGCAGTAGAACACAAAGGCATCAACTGACAGGCTGCTCCTGTTGAAATATAACAGGAAGATATTTGAGATCTCACTTAAAACATGTCCTAATTTTTCTTTCTACAGCACTAACCATAATTTCTATGACAAAATGAATCCCCTCATTTTGTTCCTTTTTAAATTAAAGGTTTTAAGTGTTACCAGTTTATTCCAATCAAGATGGCTTCAGGTGTGCCATACTTTTGTCATAAGTAAGGCTGTTAGCACTCTAGTTGTTCTTTAGAACACTCTGGGAAGCTGCAGTAGAACACAAAGGAATCAACTGACAGTCTCTGCCCTTGTTGGATGTACATGTTTTACTGAGAATGTCAGACTTCATTCTCACATGACTGAGAAAGATAATGTGAATTTACAGAAAATATGCTCTCATTTTAGCTTCTGGAGCACCTTCCAAAACTGTATGGGACAAGCATGTGAAAATTGTTTTCTCTCAAACATGATTCATGATATCCCAGCAGAAGGTTTTTCACAGGGTAAAATCACCTTAGAACACACCACAATTCCTGAAATTAGTATAGTACCATCAACAAATGAATTCTAATGTAACTAAAGTCTGTTATCACCCTTTATAGTTCTCCTTTTGGTAACCCTCAAAATCTTCGATTCACTACAATGCATTTCAATGGGGTACTATCATTTATATTGGTCCCAAGATGGCTGCCAGCAATTCCAGGATGAAGTGCTGACAGCCAATCAGATCTCACGATGACATGTGTGGTTAGGCTCCGCCCAGATATATATGTGTTTTCTTTTTCAAATTTCTAAGGAACTACTGAACGGATTTACACCATTTAATCAAAAGGCACGACTCTGAACCAAGGGCTACCTTTTTGCCAAATTTGGTGTAATTCCGTTCAGCAGTTCGGGCTATAGCTGCGATGAAAGGTTCCTATGGAAAATTGCATGGCGAAAACACGTTTTGGGACCCCCATTTTTTCTCGGCCCCTACTTGATGAATTACCCCGAGACTTTCAGGATAGGAGCGGACCAGAGCGCCCCACGAGTTTTGAAAATTTCGCGAAGATTCGTCAACCGGCGACAAAGTTATTTCAAATAGAATGTTGCAGATTTCCTATGGAAAATAGGTCCTAACTATAACTATCTACTGGCGACCGCCAGTAGATAATATATATATATATATTGCATTTTGGTTTTAAATTGAACATCAATGTCTTTTAATTGGTGCAAACAAAACGAAAAAGAAAAAAATTAAGAACAACATCCTTGCGACTATTTGCACATGATATTGATGTTTACAGCCAAAAAGGAAGTCCTGGTTTTAGGTTTGGTTTCAATAAGGAATCTTTTGTTTATAATCATTGAAATAACTAGCACTGTGTCACTTTAAAAAGGTGTAAACCTCGCAATATGTCATGTGACCAAGGCCTGGTAGGCCAAAACGCGTCATGCTGGATGTGCGGCAAAAAAATGATTGCACAAGAACTTTGGGTTTGTGTCCCGATGTCTCCTTCGGAGGATTGACATAATGGGTATTCGAAAAATATATATATATATTGGAGATTGACAAAGGCTGTTGTTACAGCCGAAACGCTTCTCTCTTGGCTGCCGGGTCATGGGACGCCCATTATATTAAAGAAGCTGTATTCATGCAATCCTCGTGTGCGTGCTCTTTTCCATTGGGAGCAGGGGTTGTGTGTGTATATATATATATATATATATATATATATATATATATATATATATATATATATATATATTAAGCCTGGGCGGAGTTCACGGAGTTCTGCTATGCGGAACTCCGCAAAGTATAAAAGAAAACCTGCCGTGCTACGCGGAGCTCCGTGATTTTCAGTGCCAGGTGCTTGTCTGCACTGTGCCAACATCGCGAACAGCACAATGCACAGCGCAAGCGGGCGCTGCTTCCTTTCTGCCATGCAAGTAGATTTTTACTCGAGCGGCAGCTTGCTCAACGCGAGCGGACAGTTTCTCAACGCGAGCGGTCGCAAGCATACGCGACCACTCGCAATGAGAAATCTGACTGCCTGCGTTGAGAAATCTCGCTGGGAAGTTGATTTTCCACGCTCGCGCTCGGCAACTTGATGTTGATGAGCGCGAACGAGGAAAAATCACGCCGGGAGGTGGATTTTCTTCGCTGGCGCTCGCCAACTTGACATTGACGAAAGCGAGTGAGGGAAAAAACTCCGTTCCGCTATGTTTTTCGGAACTCTGCGAGCTCCGCGTAACACGGAGTGCGGAAATCTCCGCAAACTCCGTGAGCGGAGCGGAGTTCACCGCCCAGACTTAATATATATATATATATATATATATACACTGAAAAAACCATAGGTTTCAGGGACGTTATAGTTAGAAATTTTCATTTAAAAAACCTTTGAAATTCACTGAGAAAACCACAGGTTTCAGGGAGGTTACAGTTAGTTGGACATTTCACTCGTACAAAACCAGAGAAATTCGGCCGTTATAGTTAGTTGAGCTAACTATAACTCGCGCCCCCGCAATTCACTGCTGATGACATCACATATTACATCACTCATGACATGGTCGATGACATCACTGATGACATCTCAAATGACATCCCTGATGACATCATCCAGTGACTGAGTGTTTCTAAAAAGTTTAAGAATGTTACATATATATATATATATATATCTACGCCAAGGTGTATTGAAGAATGAGTGGGTGTATGAGTGTCTGAATGGATGATTTAGTGGGTGCGAGACTGACTGTATAAGTGAGTGATTGAATGTGTCTTAGTGAATGCATGGGTGAATGACTAATCTGTGTGAATGTCTGTATCAGTCTGTCAGTTGGTGTGTAAGTGGCTGCATGGGTTGGTGAGTATCTACATGAGTGTCTAAATGGGTTAATGATTGGTTGTCAGAGTACCTGTATGGGTGCCTGTGTGGGTGGGTGAGGGGCTGTGTGACTCCCTGCATAGATGTATGAGTGGGCGAATCCCTGGGTGTATGGGTTCATGAGTGTGTCTGTGAGGGACGGTATGGTTGAGTGAGTGTGTGTATGGCTGTGTCGGTGAGTGTATGGATGTCTCAGTGGTACATGTGTGAGTAACTACATATGTGAAAGGCAGCATATGTGAGTGTTGGAGTATATAAATGATTATATGTGAGAGTGAGTGATTGTGAGAGTGGCTGTATGGATGAGTGTGTGCTTGTTTCAGTGATTGTATAAGAGAGTAAGTATGTGTTAGTATCTGTATAAATAAGTGAGGTGGTGTGTGTATAACTGTGTGGGTGAGTTTTTGGGAGTGTGATTGATTCTTTGCATGACTGACTAGCTCTGTGAGCAACTCAATGGGGGAGTGGCGGTGTGTGAGTGTCTGTATAGGTGTATGAGTGCATATGATAGTGGCTGTATTGATGAGTGACTGCATGTATGAGTGACTGTATGGGTGAGTGAGTGGATGTGTGTATAGACCTAGGAATCAGTGAGTGGGTATATAGTAATTGGTATTGGTGTGTCTATTATTATTATTAGCTTTTGTAGAGCGCATAGCTACCCAAAGGCCTCCCAGCGCTAGCGTCTAGACAGAGGTTACGGCAGGTTTATGCAACTGATTTTTGGAATAGCCAGATCTTGAGAAGTTTCCGGAAGGGAAAATTATGGGATTCAGCCCGAATGAAAAGGGGCATTGTGTTCCATAGTCTGGCCACATTGTAGGCGAATGATCTGCGTCCGCTTCTTTCCCTTTTTATTTTTGGTGTAACTGCCAAGTGAAGATTGGTAGAGCAGAGGCACTTTCGAGGGAGGTAAGGGGTGATAAGAGATCTATTGATTCGAGAATGACAGTCTGTAATTTAGAGTGGGTGTATCAAAGGTTATATTAGGGTGTGAGGAGGTGCATCAGATTATCAAGTGGATGATGTCATCAGTGATATCATTTGAGATGTCATCAGTGATGTCATCAGTGATGTCACTGACCATGCCATGAGTGATGTAATATGTGATGTCATCAGCAGTGCATTGCGGGGGTGCAAGGTATAGTTAGCTCAACTAACTATAACAGCCCCATTTCTCTTGTTTTTACTAGTGAAATGTCCAACTAACTGTAACGTCCCTGAATCCTGTGGTTTTTTCAGTGACTTTCTAAGGTTTTTTAAATGCTAATTTCTAACTATAACGCCCCTGAAACCTAAGGTTATTTCAGTGAATTTCAAAGGTTTTTAAATGGAAATTTCTAACTATAACATCCCTGAAACCTATGTTTTTTTCAGCAAATTTCAAAGGTTTTTTAAATGCTAATTTCTAACTATAACGTCCCTGAAACCTATGGTTTTTTCTGTGAATTTCAAAGGTTTTTTAAATGAAAATTTCTAACTATAACGTCCTTCAACCACGCTGTAACACTTGTCGCTGCATTTTTGGTAATGATTGAGCCGTTTAAGCTAGAAACAAGGTTTTTTTTGTTCAAATCTGCAGATTATGCAGCAGATGATGGATTATGTGGCAAATGCAGAAAATGTATAATTGTGCAAAAGTCAGTGCATCCAAACAGTTGCATAATTCCAGTGGGCCTGCTCATACCTCTGACTAGGTCCAGAAGTGCTCCTCAGTGGTTCCTTATTTTTTTTGTCTCATTGAGTTTACAGTTTAGCTTCTATGGAAACGAGGAAAAGTAAACCTGAGGTTACTACTCCACAACACAGACTATCATACCACACAATTACTCTCCATAACACATAATCCCACTCTACATAATTCCTATACACTAAATACCACATACTTTCTATCCACATAATTTCACTGCAAAACATACCACATGTGATGAGTGATGTCATATGTGACGTCATCAGCAGTGCATTGCGAGGCGCGAGTTATAGTTAGCTGAACTAACTATAACGGGGAATTTCTCTGGTTTTGTACGAGTGAAATGTCCAACTAACAATAACTTTCCCTAAAACCTATGGTTTTTTCAGTGAATTTCTAAGGTTTTTTAAATGCTAATTTCTAACTATAACGTGCTTGAAACCTATGGTTTTTTCAGTGAATTTCAAAGGTTTTTTAAATGCTAATTTCTAACTATAACATGCCTGAAACCTATGGCTTTTTAAGTGAATTTCAAAGGTTTTTTAAATGCTAGTTTCTAACTATGCCTACAGAGGTAGGACATGTGAAGAAAGAAGAAGAAAAGCGCAGAAAGATGGAAGACAAATGCAGAAAGAGGCAACGGAAGTCCAGAAAGATGAAGAAAAGTGCAAGAAGAAGGAAGAGATGTGCAGAAAGAACCAACAGAGGAGTAGAAAGTACTCCTGTGCCCCCAACTTTTTGCTGATGGGTACTGGTGGTAACTGACTCTGTCTCTGGTGGTAAAAGACACTTAGACTACAGTGAAAACACCTACATACACTTTGGAACACTATGCGTTGGGGTACCCCTGTGATTAGCATGACCTCCTCTGTATTTGCCATGAGTTAGTGCCTGGGTCATTGGATGAGTACATGGATACTGACTGGATGATTAGAGTTCTGCAAGGAGAGAGGATGGTGAATTTATAAGTGCTTGTGTTTTGGCAGAGTGATTGGATAAGTACCTGGTGCTCGCTGGTTGATTGGAGGAGTGCATGGGTAGTGACAGGGCGATGGCTGGACTGCATCAGTAGTGCTCAGGGTAAGTTGGAGGATTAATTCCCCGTGAATCCTGAGGGTCCCTATTTGATAAAAGCCCAGGCGGTCCCCGGGGCTTGGGGGGGCCTTGGAGGCCCCCCAAACATTAAAAAAACAAGCCCCGGGAGGTGGCGGTCCCCGGGGCTGCGGGGGCCCCCGCGGGCCCTGCATATATTTGTTGGCAATGCCCCCGGGACCTGGCCCACCCGGGGGTCTCAATTAAATGAAGCACGGTATACCGCGCTTCATTTTTTTTTTACATTTCGGCGGGATTCGCGACCCCAGCGCGAATTTCGCCAATTTATTTTTACAAAATGCTTTTTTGGGCCCTGGGGGTCCTTGTGGGACCCCCTGAGCAGGCCTAGGGGGTCAGGGTGTTTCTACCCTGCCCCCTTTTCTTCTTTTTCACCTTTGTTTCCCTGTTTTCTTGTGACTCGGTTCTACCGAGTCACAAGATGGCTGCCAACACTTCCTGGTTTGGAGTGTTGGCAGCCAATTAAAATGAAGCTCGTGGTCGGGAGGGTTCGCGGATCCACCGCGCCTCTAGATATCGATATTTGTTTTTTTACAATTTCTCAGCAACTACCGAACGGATTTACACCATTTTTAAAAAGGTCGCTTTTGAGCCAAGCAGTTCTCAAATAGCGACAAAGCACTTTTGAATTATTTGTTATCTCTATGTTTTGTTATCCAGTTGACCACTTGATTAAATGTTACGCTTAGGGGAGAAAATGTGGTGTTACCAAGTTGGAGTTTCTGCTTCAGCTCGTCATTCTGTGATTCTGGTCAAATCACTTAATCTCCCCATGCCTACAACCAAAATGAGTTTGTTCTTGTATGATGTAACCAATGCTCATGTAAAGCACTCCAATATCTGACCAGCCTGCACTATATAAAACTGCAAAAAAACAAAAGGATAAAAAGTGTTTTCCACACTTCTGTCATTGGGCTATACGTGGGCTAAATCTGGGTGATATTTGTGCTACATTTGGGCTCATTTTTCTCTGGTGGCCATCTTGGGAGACTTCAATTACATTCATTAAACATTATTCGATCTGATTTAGAAACATGGATCATAAAAGTGTACATAAAAACAGTAAATCCTCTTTCTTAATACAATACAGTGAGAATTAATTAAAACCAGTAGGTAAAAACGGGTGTTACAAAGCCCGGTTCAGTCAACTTCAGGTTAACAGAATAGTAAAGTTCAATGTTTCGCAAGATCAATCTCATGTACTTCGTGCAAAATACGCAATAAGGGGTCCAAGTAAGATGCAACGCTCCAATACCTGACCAGTCTGCACTATATAAAACTGCAAAAAAACTAAAAATAAAAAGTGTTTTCCACACTTCTGTCATTGGGCTATATGTGGGCTACATGTGGGTGATATTTGTGCTACATTTGGGCTCTTTTTTCTCTGGTGGCCATCTTGGGATACTTATTTGTTATGAAGTTTCCTAATTTCCTCATTTACTGCAGTCTCCTCAGTAGGAAATGCTTTCAGTTTTTACTTTGATTCCATCAAGAAGGCATTCAGATGTGTCACACATTTGCCATAAATTCAGAATGTTAGCACTCTAGTTGCTCATTAGATCACAGTAGTAAAGCTACTGCTCACCAGGGAGTTAACTGGAAGTCTACTGCTGGTATTGAAAGTGATTGTTTCAGCCTGCATGTCAGAATTTTCTAATGAAATAGAAGAGGATTTGAGATCTCACTTAAAACATGCCCTAAATTTTCTTTCTACAGCACTAACCATAATTTCTATGACAAAATGAACCCCATCATTTTGTTCCTTTTTAAATTAAATGTTTTAAGTGTTACCAGTTTATTCCAATCAAGATGGCTTCAGGTGTGCCATACTTTTGTCATAGGTAAGGCTGTTAGCGCTCTAGTTGTTCTTTAGAACACTCTGGGAAGCTGCAGTAGAACACAAAGGAATCAACTGGCAGGCTGCTCCTGTTGAAATATAACAGGAAGATATTTGAGATCTCACTTAAAACATATCCTAATTTTTCTTTCTACAGCACTAACCATAATTTCTAAGACAAAATGAACCCCATCATTTTGTTCCTTTTTAAATTAAATGTTTTAAGTGTTACCAGTTTATTCCAATCAAGATGGCTTCAGGTGTGCCATACTTTTGTCATAGGTAAGGTTGTTAGCGCTCTAGTTGTTCTTAAGAACACTCTGGGAAGCTGCAGTAGAACACAAAGGAATCAACTGACAGTCTCTGCCCTTGTTGGATTTACATGTTTTACTGAGAATGTCAGACTTCATTCTCACATGACTGAGAAAGATAATGTGAATTTACAGAAAATATGCTCTCATTTTAGCTTCTGGAGCACCTTCCAAACCTCTGTGGGACAAGCATGAGAAAATTGTTTTCTCTCAAACATGATTCATGAAATACCAGCAGAAGGTTGTTCACAGGGTAAAATCACCGTAGAACACACCACAATTCCTAAAATTAGTATGGTACCATCAACAAATGAATTCTAATGTAACTAAAGTCTGTTATCACCCTTTATAGTTCTCCTTTTGGTGACCCTCAAAATCTTCTATTCACTACAATGCATTTCATTAGGGTGCTATCATGTATATTGGTCCTAAGATGGCTGCCAACACTTCTTGGATGAAGTGCTGACAGCCAATCAGATCTCACGATGACATGTGTGGTTAGGCTCCGCCCAGATATATAAAGTTCTTTTTCCTTTAATATTTAAAAAACTACTGAACGGATTTACACCATTTTTGAAAAGGTCGCTTTCTGAGCCAACCAGTACCTTTATGCCAAATTTGGGTAAATCCGTTCAGTAGTTTCCGCTGTAGCCTTGCACAAAGTTCCCTATGGGAAATTGATTTTTTTGACTCTTATTTTTTGAATTTCTCAGCAACTACTGAACGGATTTACACCATTTAACAAAAAGGGCTCTTTCTGAACCAAGGGCTACCTTTTTGCAAAATTTGGTGTAATTCCGTTCAGCAGTTCGGGCTGTAGCTTTGTCTAAAGTTTCCTATCGAAAATAACATGGAGAAAACACGTTTTGGGACCCCCCTTTTTTCTAGGCCCCTGCTTGCCGAATCACCCCAAAACTTTCAAGATAGGAGCGGACCGGAGCGCCCCACGAGTTTTGAAAATTTCGCGAAGATTCGTCGACCGGCGCCAAAGTTATTGGGAATAGAATGTTGTGAATTTCCTATGGAAAATAGGTCCTAACTATAACTACCTACTGGCGACCGCCAGTAGGTAATATATATATATATGTATATATATATATATATATATATCCCAACACAGTTCCACCTAGGCGGCCGAACACACAGCGGGTGCCTCCGCGGACGACAGTTGAGTTTGTCTTGTTACACAACAACTACTTTCAAAGATTTGGATCACTCTCGGGGTCTTCCAAATGATTTATTTAGCAAAAGCATTTTGGTATAATACCTTCATCAGTGCCCTAAATCATTCCTGAATTCAGCACAGCTCTCTGTCCTTTTTCAACAATTGTTCACTCCATTGGTGGGGCTCCAACCAATCGGGAAACGGCAATTTAATTAATCTGCGTCGGCATACATAACAATTGAGAAGGGCCTCAATGTCCCACAATGCAACATCAATGATGAAAATATTTACTTGTGGCCACTTCTCTTTTTAATTTTGTTTTGTCGTTTCAAGCTGGTAGCCACTTTCCATCCAGTTGCAGAGCTGTGCATCTCTCCCTCGCCTACCGCTGATGAAATTCGCACAGTTCCTGCTGGTGTCCCTCATTTGGCTGGGGCACCACAGACCTGCATAGTCCGCGTCCCTCAAGGTCGGCAGGTTCCGGCAGCAGCGGTTCTGGCACGCCAATTACATCCCAACACAGTTCCACCTAGGCGGCCGAACACACACCGGGTGCCTCCGCGGACGACAGGTGAGTTCGTCTTGTTACACAACAACTACTTTCAAAGATTTGGATCACTCTCGGGGTCTTCCAAATGATTTATTTAGCAAACGCGTTTCGGTATAATACCTTCATCAGTGCCCTAAATCATTCCTGAATTCAGCACAGCTCTCTGTCCTTTTTCAACAATTGTTCACTCCATTGGTGGGGCTCCAACCAATTGGGAAATGGCAATTTAATTAATCCGCGTCGGCATACATAACAATTGAGAAGGGCCTCAATGTCCCACAATGCAACATCAATGATGAAAATATTTACTTGTGGCCACTTCTCTTTTTAATTTCGTTTTGTCGTTTCAAGCTGGTAGCCACTTTCCATCCAGTTGCAGAGCTGTGCATCTCTCCCTCGCCTACCGCTGATAAAATTTGCACAGTTCCTGCTGGTGTCCCTCATATGGCCGGGGCACCACAGACTTGCATAGTCCGCGACCCTCAAGGTCGGCAGGTTCCGGCAGCGGTGGTTCTGACATGCCAATTACATCCCAACACAGTTCCACCTAGGCGGCCAAACACACAGCGGGTGCCTCCACGGACGATAGGTGAGTTTGTCTTGTTACACAACAACTACTTTCAAGGATTCGGATCACTCTCGGGGTCTTCCAAATGATTTATTTAGCAAACGCGTTTAGGTATAATACCTTCATCAGTGCCCTAAATCATTCCTGAATTCAGCACAGTTCTCTGTCCTTTTTCAACAATTATATATATTACCTACTGGCGGTAAATATCGAACACAGTCCTGGCTCCTCGCAGATTTCCACTGCGGTAAAGCAGGTACAGACCACAAAACGTTATTTGAGTTGATTAAGTGCGTTTAATCAGGAAAGATTTCACCAGGAATACATTAGTCTAGGCAAGTGCCTTCCATGACGCGTTTCGACTGCTACATCGCGGTCTTGATCACATGACTGATTGCTATTCACTCGTGCCCACTTAAGATCCACAAACATGGAAAACAGACTACCGCTATACTTATCCATTAACAGCCTGCTCAAAGCTGCATACAAAATTCAATACATCAAAAACAAATGTAAAGTTCTTGGACATGCCTTATTTTTTCACATATACGTCATGTCTACCCATTTTCTTATGATATGGTAAAACCCGCTATCCACTCATTTCATGTCAATTGTCCAGTTGGACAACACTAACATCCTAGTCAATCATCATAGTGCTGGCATTACCGCAATGTTATCATCTCACTGCTGCCGGATTCAACAGAGAAACAGGCAATAATACATTGAATATAAAATAATCATGTACATGTCTTAAAAAATCATGATTGTTACTATAATGCAATTAATATTGGTTGAGTCTGTTTCCTTGTTGCTTGAACCCAATGTTTTTACATATAGAAAAGTGCTTTGTGCAAAGGATTTTACATTACCTCATCAAGTGCTAAGTGCTTAAAAAAGTGCTGTTGTGCACTAAAGTGCTTATGCAAAAAATCTAAACAACAAGATGCCGCCATGAAGACTCATGTACATTGATAAAGTGGCAGTGCGTATTGTAAAAATATTGGGCATAAAAAGTTAAAGTGCTATGGTGCTGATGCAAGGTACCATACAATTAAAAGATCACAGTTAGATTACATAAACACATGATCCTATCTGAAAAACGGGCGATATAAACTACACCTTGAATACTTAGAAATTACCATTTCATCTGCCCTTATCAGAAAATTGAGGAGATTTACTGGTGAAAAAACATATACTAAGTTCTCAGATGGTACTATTGGATGGTGAATTCTGGGGCTCGAGCAGTACACCCAATCATGCCTTGTTACAGGATATTATGCAAATCCTCACTAGTGTTCAATCCATTCGGCATTTTAGTGTCTAGTTCCATTATGAATTGCGATTACAGCTGATGCAGAAGTTTCAAAATATTTTAGTTCCCTGATGTTATTTTGGTGCACGAGTTTAAAATGCCTGGCCACCGGATAGTTTGGGTCGGAATTTACCACTGCTCTCAAATGTTGTATGATTCTGTTGTAAACTTGGAGTTTGGTACTACCTACGTATTGGAGCCCGCAAGGGTATTCCAATACGTATGCTGCATGATCAGTTCAACAGGTGTAATGACCTCTGAACTTAACCGGTTTCGTGCTGAATGCAGTTTTATATTCCGTCATGTTAACTCCAAATTTACAAGCTCGACACGAGCTACATTTGAAAAATCCTGTCTTGGTTGTCAACCAAGTGAGAGCTGGGGTAACCTCAGGACTGCTCCTCACTAATGCATCTTTCATAGAGGGTGAACGCCTGAATGTTAACGACGGTTTTTCTGGGAGAATCTGATTCAATGTAATGTCGGTTAACAATATAGGCCAATGAGTATTGATAATTTGCCTAATTTGCCGTTCCTGCCTGCTATATGTTGTAATCATCCTGATCTCTCGTGGTGTCTCCCCAACTTTCAAAACTGCATAGCTGATTTGTTCACTAATATCCTTCCTAGTGCATAGACTAGCCTCTCTTGTCTGTGTGTTCGCCTTTCTGATTGCTTTTTGTAAATCAGCAGTTTTATAACCACAGGCAACGAATCTCGTATCAAATGCCTAGGAGGTGCACTTTTTGCATGCAGGATAGAATTTCCTGCTGTGGTCTTTCTATGGAGTTTGGTTTGAACCATGTTGTTATCAATGTAAGCTTGCACATCTAAAAATTCTATGCACTGACAGCTCATTTGAGCTGTAAATATTAAATTCAAATCATTGGAGTTAATCGATTCAACAAATCTTTCAGCTTCCTCTGCCTTGCCCCTCCAGATAACACAGACATCGTCAATAAAACGCCACTATTGCATCACATGTACATCCCACATTTGTTTCAATTGCACTTTGAGGACCTGCTCCTCCCACCAGCCCACATGAAGACACGCGTAGCTGGGGGAGAAGCAGGCCCCCATGGCTACTCCCCTCATCTGTTGATACACGTCTTTGTTTGAATAAAAAATAGTTGTTTCTTAGACATAGTTCTAGCATCATGAATCATGATTAGCATTTTGTTGTATTCATAGAGGTATATCGATCTTTGGTCAAGGAAGTATTTGACAGCTCTAATATCATCACTGTGGTTGATGCTAGTGTATAAAGATGTGATGTCCATTACTATGAATAAAAAGTCCTGCTCCCATTTCATGTTGCGTATTTTTCTTACAAAATCACCTGTGTCCTTAATAAACGATGGTAACCCTGTTACAAAATCTTGTAAAAAGAAGTCCACATATTTGGACATAGGTTAAAAAAGACTTTTTCTGGCCTAAATGATGGGTCTCCCAGGGACCGGCATAATACCTTTATGAACTTTAGGTATAAAATATAAAACAGGTGTTATGGGGTGTTCTATCTTCAGAAAGTTCATCTCATCCTTGATGAGCAAACCTAATCGTTGCAAGGGACCCACGTCTGGGCATACCCTGCCAACTTAGGGCGGGACAAGGTATTACGTGAGCCTTTGGTAGTTCGTTTTTCAACCGAACTACTTGTTCCCAAAGCGTTTTATGCTTTATTGTGCCACCTTTTGCATCTTTGAACCCGTTTTCAAGCCAATTCTGTATATATTCATTATACGACTGAACACAGTTAAAAGAATCGCACACTATGAGTGTGGGGAATTTGCGATCTGTACTTTCAAGTGCCAGTTTGAATGCTTGTAGTTCAGCTCGCTGAGCTGTACAATCTCCTAGAGATTGAGTTTTAGTGACCATTGGTCTGAAGTTACCATCTTGCATGCGACCTTTAACGATTGCGCATGCTGCACTGTAAGCTTGCTTACTCCCTGTAGCGGGTTGTGCGGATCCGTCAGTGTAAATTATAAATTCATACTGATCGAGAGGCAGAATTTCAGTGGGCAGAGGACATTGATGTTCATATTGCAGGAACGCTTGTGTTTTTAAATCAGGATCAAAAACATATTCAACATCTGTTGCAGCAAGTGAATTAACCCATTCTATCCATCTAGGATGTAAAGCTTTTGCATTTGGAATGCTCGCTTTTGTGACCGCCTCTAAAGCTGGTACTGGAGTTACGACAATAATGCGTTTCCCTTGGGCTAGAGCTCTTTATTTTGCTACAGCGGTTTGAACTGCTGTCAGTATTTTTTCTGTTGAAGTGAAGTGCATTTCTGCTTGTGTATACAAATGTGATTTGTATGCTATTGGTACTTTTTCACCCTCATTAAATGTTAAATAGGTGAATCCGCATTGACCCGAAATTATTCGGATCACTAAATTGCGTGTATTTACGCGTGTTTGTAAGTGATTTGTTGCTAACATGTTAGCTTGGAGTGAACGCAGGATTTCTGTGTGTTCCTGTGTCCAATGTTTTGTTGAAAAATCAGGTTTGATTAATTCATAGAGAGGTTTAACCCTTTCTGCGTAATTTAGAATGTAAGTTCTTCCAAAATTTAGGAAACCCAAGATGGATTGTAAATTTTTCAGCGTTTTTGGAGGTTGGAGCAGCGCACACTTTTCTAAAAAAATTAGCTGCCAAGCTCTTGCCTTCACTTGAAAGCTCATATCCTAGGAAAAGGACATTGAGATGGGTGTTAGACCTGGCACTGTTGGCGTGGGTCTCCCTTCCATTTTTTGCTGTTGCCTCATGTGTTTTTGCTGATTATAGATGCTTTGGGCACTGTGCCACCACTGCTATTCAGTGCCACAGTGCAAGTGCTCCCTATGGTAAATTGGTGTATGGATTAGTGATTCCATTATTGGTTGGTTTGGTTTACTTGTCAGACCCTAGTACAGTGCACTGAGTGTGCCCAGGGCTTGTAAACCAAATGCTGCTGGTGGGTTTGCAGCACCGGTTGTGCCACCAACAGAAGCAGCCTGTAAAAGTGTGTCTCAGGCCTGCCATTGCAGAGCCTGTGTGCAGTCTGGTACTGCCATGTTGACTGGGCAAGTGCACCCACTTGCCAGTCCCTAAACCTTCCCTTTTCTTCATATCAGACACCCCTATGGTAGGCCCAAGGGCAGGGTGCATTGTAAGTATAAGGTATGTGTGGCATGTCCTAATAGTGAATTACAGCCATTTTCGTTTTTCACTATTGCAAGGCTACCTGTTCCCCATAGGCCAGAATGGGCAGTTTGATTATTACATCTTATAATCCTAACTGACCCAGGGAACTAGGTAGAAATTCGAGTTTAGTATGCCTGAACTCAGAAATGATAAAATACATCTTTTAGTGAAGTTGGTTTTAACATTCTGTGTTTGAAAATACCACTTTTAGAAAGTAGTTATTTTCTTGCCTAACTATCCAAGCCTGCCTCTACTAGGTTGTGTATTCCTTGTCTGGAGTTTGAGTGACAGGGGCTGGGGGATTCCAGGAGACAGGGTGAGTCAGCACAGGGCTGAATAGAGAGATCTGCATGTAGATGGGTGGGAGGAGTTGCACCTGGGACCTGAATAGGGCTGGGCCTTCCCTCCACAATGCTGGCTCCACCTCCTGTGGTGCGTCTGATGTCCCTAGCCTACACTGTGAAAGGAAAGAAGGAGTCTAGCCAACAAAGTGCTCCAGGACTGACCAGAACTGGTTTGGACTAGGCAAAGGCCTCTTTGCCTTCAGAGAACAAAGGGAAAATGAGTATAAAAGAGGGGACCCAAACCCCAGAATTTTAGATCACTTTGGGAAACAAGAAGAACCTTTGCTGAGGAGAGGAACCAGAGAAACTGAGGAGGAGACTATCCCTACGCTGAGTGCTGTTTGGGGGATTGGCCTGCAGTGGTTGCCTGACTGCCAAAGAAAGGAGCGAGGAACTTTGTGTGTTCTTTCATCAACTTGTAAAAGATCTCCAAGGGCTTGAGAGAAGAGCTTGCCTCCTGCTGAAGTCTCAGGGACAACAGACTTCACCAACCAGCTCCCCAAGAGTCTTTCTGTAAAGTGCCTGCTGCTGTGCTGGACTTTCTGAGGGACTGCGTGTCGCAAGGAGCTGGAAGCGCGACTCACGAAGTAGAAGCGTCGCCGCCGCAGCCGAAGCGCCTCGCATCGCCGAAGAAAAGGATCTACGTCGCATCAGACACCGCCGCATCAACGGAGAAGAGTGTCGCCGCCGCTGCAGCTGTCGCATCGTTGTCAAAGCGCCTCGCATCGCCGGAGAAGAGGACCGACGTCGCATCAGACGCCGCCGCATCACCGGGAAGCGTGTCGCAGGGCCTGTCGCGGCTCAGAAGAATCGTTGAGTCGCCGCACGGCCGTCACATCGTTGCCGAAGTGCCTCGCATCGCCGGAGAAGAGGATCGACGTCGCATCAGACGCCGCCGCATCACCGGGAAACGTGTCGCAGGGCCTGTCGCGGCTCAGAAGAATCGTTGAGTCGCCGCACGGCCATCGGGCGTGCACGCATCGTGTCACATCAAGAAGAAGACGCCATCCTTGTTTCATTGCACCGGATCTTCATCGCATCACAGCGTTGCTGGCCGCATCGCCACTGAAGCGCAGTAAGAAACCGACGCATCACCTCCCCACGCCGAGAAGAACCGACGCATCCCCTACACATCAGTAGGGACCCGACGCATCACCGTTCTTGCGTGTAAGGAACCGACGCATCACCTTCCCTGCAACACTTTCGTTGTATAGCGTTACGCATCCAAAGGTACATTGAACTCAAAGTGTTGCATCTTTCTGGTGCTATGTTTTGACAAAAGAAACCATTTGAAATGTCCAATGTGGTTTTATATTTTTTACGCACAATATTATTCATTAATGCTGTACTATGTGCATTTTGCACTGCAAATGTTTTTGAACAAGTGTTCAAGTGTCTGTAATCCAAAACTAGACGATATGTATTGTCTGGTTTGGATACAGGAAACAAATGATTGTTCATTGAGGAGGTGCATGTTTCAATCAACCCTTGGTATTCAAGTTGATCTAAGATCTCCCTGACCTGTTTTTTAGCTTCTTGCTTTATTGGGTACTGCCTTTGAGCAGTAGGTTCATTTTTTAGATGTATTTTGTGGTGAGGTGAGTCCTCATCCCATCCTACATGATTGTTATATAATGCTGGGGCCTGGGCAACTGCCCATTTCCTGGCATAAGTATATTTTTGGTGAATTGGAATATGGTTGGAGAAGGCAGGCATAATGATGTCCTCGCCATGTGGGCACTCCCTGACAAATTGTGGTGGCCAGTCTTTTTCTGCTAGAAGTATATCATAACCCCTTGAAAGTTTCTCCCAAAAGAGTATTTTCACTTTTCTTGGTATGTCTCCCTCCATTCGGAGTGTTATTTCATATAACTTTTGTGGAGTACTAACCCTGGTGCCTACAGTCTCTACTGTGATGTACTCATTCAAGTCCACTGTCTCCAGAAGTTCCTTCAGCATTGTCTGAGCCCATTCTCCGTTCTTGAGCTGTGTTATCAGTATTCTCGGCATGTCTGATCTTCAGACCTGCTACCTTCTTTTTTGTGAATTGAGGTTTTGATTTATTTTTCTGAACGTATTTATCGTCTTTGGATTTCACGCGTTCTTCTCTGTGTTCTGACCGTCCTCTTCTTTCTGATGTCTGTGACGATATCTTTAAGGTACGAGAGGAACGTGTATCAGTATCTTGATACCAGTCAGGTTTTCTTAAATTATCTCTATTCCTGAGGTTATACCTCCTTTCAGAGGGCTCCTTTTGAGGAGGCCTACCTCGGGATTGAGAACGTGTCTCTTTTGAATTTTGTTTATTAGTTTCCCACTTCTTTTTAGAAGATGTAGGACTTTGTTTAATAGAGTCCTTCTCAGGACTTTCAGATAGTTTTGGCTTCAAAGGTTTTCCACCCAAACTATCTCTACCTAATTATGCATAAGATTGTTCTATTATTCTGGGTGGTTCATGTTGATGTTCTGTTACATCAAATTCCCTTAAGCGTTGGCAGATCGCCACTGATGCTGCCTCCCCTTTAATATTAGATAATATTATTGTTGAGACCTGGTCGAAGTTTTTCAGTAATTTCATACCTAAATTCAGAGCAGGTTCTGCCCCGTATTCGTTTTGAATTTGCTTCAGGACATCTGGTATTACTGCAATTGACAGAACACCATGTGTTTTAGTATAGATGGCAGCAAAGACTGCGCCCCAAGTGGTGCAATCTTCCAGTTGTGGTGTGATCCCCATTGGTAAACAGATTGTTAGGATTCTGTGTTTCTCATAAGGGCTAGTATTTGGAAATACTGCTTCGATTTGAGTAATTTTTTGAGCTATCCAGAATGGAATTTGCTCACGTTTTGTGGGCATTTTACCCATGACTGCGTGTAAAGTCTGTGGAGTAATTTCTAGTGTATTCCCCTGTTGAGGGGTTTGATTTGGAATGGTCATTGGTGGTTGGACTGTGAAAGTCCGCATGACATATTGGACTAATTGTCTGTAAATTTTTATTAACTCTTGTAGTTGAGTAAGTAATTCCTCGTCTGACATTACATCGATGTCAGGATGAGGTGTGTAGCCAGCTAGAATCGGCCATGTTGCTCCTCGTCTACCTAGTGGACCGAGCCTGGTAATGTTTTTGTGATGTTTTAGGGCGCCTTTAAACCAGAGATGATGCTCCGGGTATGTGAGTGGAATTTCAATATCCTCGAAAGGAATATATTCCTCTGGTGGTTCATCTTCTTTAAAGAAGTGAAACACTCTTGTTACTGGATTTGATTCTGGGAATACTATCCATGAATAGAATACCTCTGTCTGAAAGGATTCGTGTGCCTCTATCACGAAAACTGCTCTACCACCTCTTGGTGGTAGGCCGTGTTTTATAAGTTTTAGAGTGATGGCTCTCCTTAAGTTTGGATAGATGTTTATAACACCCTCATCGGCTTCATTTAAACCGGTAAAGTTAAAAGCTGTTACGACTGGGTCAGCCGCAGCTACACCGTTCTCCGTGCCATTATCCTTGTGTACGGACATTTGTTTTTTGAAAAATGTTGTACTAGTTTCAAGGAAACAAAAGATAAGGTGCACAATATTTTGGAACACTGTATCCTTCAACGTTGAACAAACCAAAGAGCTAATCTATAGGTTTTTTGTCCTATTTAGCTTTGGCGGATATTTAACCCTACCCACTCCAGACGTCTTATGGAGTATGTGAGTAGGGGTCTCTGAGAGAAAAGCACGACTGAGTTACTCAGTATCTAGCGTTAAATTAGTGCCTTCCCAACCCGTTGGGCGTGATGTAGTGTAGTTCCTATTTCCCTAATAGGCTCTGCGCATTGGAATAATGTACCCTATAGATTCGATATAGGACTGAGGTCAATATGTCCCTATCGAGTATATTAAACTTAATTACTTTGTGCCAGCCAACTCAGAGGCCACTAGAAACTCCTTGTAAACAAGAAGGGAGTAGTTTCTGGCAACCGCATAAACATGACAACTTTGTTTCCCTTTAGAATCGGAACACTCTCAGAATCGTGGAAACAATAGATAACAGTTTACTCAGCTAATCGTGCATGCTTAGTTTCTTCAGAGTTACACAGAAAGAATAGACGGGCATTTCAATAAAAAGGATTTATTGAACAGTCTTGTTTCTCGTAAGAGATATGAGCTGTTATGATCACAAGACAGTATGCGAGATATATAATGTACATCGTAAGCAGTAGAAAGAAATAATACTGCACTAGCATTATCTTTTAGCTATGATACATATATTCACATACATAAATAACATGAGCTAAAAATGCGAGTACTCATACGATGCTTCTCTAAGCTAGTTCTACCCCAGTGTACCTAACCTAGTCTAGGTGTAGGGCAAGGTAAGAAGTAGGTGAAGTATTCTATAGTATGGTATACTAAGAGTCTGGTATGCCAAGAGTCCCTCTAGGTTCTAGTCAGCTCCATACCTTGAGAATGAGAGAGGAATCTCCTTCCGGATCTCGAACTCTAACCCCCGCGAAGGGAATCAGAACACTGGGAGCTGGATTCTCTGTGAGCAGGGATGACAGCGTCTCTTCTCAGTGCGTCAGGCCAGGATACGGGCTCCTCTGAAGTCGAGGTCTCCTCTAACTTGCTTGGGCAAGGGAAGGTATATTTATACCTGGTAGGTGCCTTGGAATGTTAGCATTGACGTGAAGTCGGACAGAGGAAGAAGTCAGGAATGAACCCTTAAGGAATAGTGGTTCATGCATAATAAATGAGTTCTTGGAGAAATCAATAATCCTGTGCTAAGGGAAGTCCCAAGAGGGTCTGGTTTCTAAGAACTCGTTGTGACGTTAGGGTGGACGGATGTAAGTGACCATGCCTGTATTTGGATTGCATGGCTAATGCCTAAATAAGGACTGGGATCTTATGCCTATATAAGGGCAATGCGAATTGTGCCTATATAAGGACATGTTTCAGGAAAACCTATATACGGACACCTAAAGCGGAATACAACAGCGGAGTTACCGAAAACTCCGCGATCCGCGGTGTAGCGGAGTTGCTTCCTTGTTCGCGCTTTCAAAATGCATTTTCGCACACGCGGTAGCGACTTACCGGGATCCCTGCATTCGCCAACGAGATTTCCTATCCGTTCGCGTGCGCAACGAGATTTTGGTAGCCGGCCGCACGATCCCGCGAGAGTGTGCGATCGCGAACACGTCAATTGGACGCACCATCGGACATCCGGCGGAAGTTCGGTGAAGCTCGCGATGCCGAACATGCAGAAATTGCAATCTTGAGAAGAATATCTCTCGAGCAGCATAAAACCTTCTCGAAAATGATGATTTGGATGAAAAAAACTCCTCAGATTGACATTTGGCTGTCCTTTTTTTACAAGGAGTCCTTTTTCTTTTTTTATTTATTTTTTTAAGGGGAAGGAAGTGCCCCAGAATCTCCAACTTCCTGTTCTTGTCCATCAGGCTCCTCCCAGTGCTTTGTCCATGTCCTGTTCACTTTTCATTTGGATTTGGAGCTGGAACGATCACTCTTTGTGTCTGCTGCATCATATGTCATTGGATTTGAGGACTTTTGGATTTGAGATTTTACAAGTAAGTTGGAGAATTGGTGTTGTTTGTTTGATTGGGGCAATGCAAGTACTTGCAACAACAATTTTTTGTACTTTTCATCAGTTTAAAAAAAAATTATAGTGGGTAGCCAGTAGGCCCAGAGCTACTCATGAGTGCATGAAACAACTGTCTCTGTGGTGTCTGTTGAATTTAACCATCATTTAGGGCATGGATGGCATTGGATTGAATTGCAAAATGTGTTTTTGGGGGGTATTTCACTTTTTTGGTGTGTGTTAAATAAATGCCTTTGTTGGATGTGTGTGTGTGGTGTGGTTGTTGTTGTGTAACTTGCAAACCTTGTTTAGCCCTGTGGATTTTCGTTTTTGCATTTTTGCATTAAAGCTGTGTTGTTTAGCATGCCTCCTTTGCATGGCCATTATAGGACTGCTTGAGTTCATTGTTTTCCATTCCTCCTGCTTGTTGTGACTGTGAGTGACCATGTGGCTGGCGGCCATTTTGTGAAGCCAGGCAGTGTGCTTTTGCCAAAGGCCTGTAGTGTCTGTCTTCCCTTTCTTGTTGTTGTGGGTGGCCTGGCCATGGGGCTGGCGGCCATTTTGTAGAACCAGCCAGCGTGCTTTTGCCATAGGCCTGCAAGCTTGTGGCCTAGTCTGCCAATATAGGCCTTTCAGCCAGTAGGCCCAGAGCTACTCATGGGTGCATGAAACAACTGTCTCTGTGGTGTCTGTTGAATTTAAACATCATTTAGGGCATGGATGGCATTGGATTGAATTGCAAAATGTGTTTTTTGGGGGGTATTTCACTTTTTTGGCGTGTGTTAAATAAATGCCTTTGTTGGATGTGTGTGTGTGGTGTGGTTGTTATAGTGTAACTTGCAAACCTTGTTTAGCCCTGTGGATTTTCGTTTTTGCATTTTTGCATTAAAGCTGTGTTGTTTAGCATGCCTCCTGTGCCTGGCCATTATCGGCCTGCTTGAGTTCATTGTTTTCCAGGCCTCCTGCTTGTTGTGATTGTGAGTGACCATGTGGCTGGTGGCCATTTTGTGGTGGCAGTTTACTAGTGTGCTGCTTTTGCCATATAGGCATGCATGTCTTTCCTTTGTTCCTCTTGGCCTGTGCTTCTTGTTGTTGTGGCCTGGCCATGTGGCTGGTGGCCATTTTGTGAAGCCAGGCAGTGTGCTTTTGCCAAAGGCCTGCATTGACTGTCTTCCCTTTCTTGTTATTGTGGGTCGCCTGGCCATGTGGCTGGCGGCCATTTTGTAGAACCAGCCAGTGTGCTTTTGCCATAGGCCTGCAAGCTTGTGGCCTAGTCTGCCAATACAGGCCTTTCAGCCAGTAGGCCCAGAGCTACTCATGGGTGCATGAAACAACTGTCTCTGTGGTGTCTGTTGAATTTAAACATCATTTAGGGCATGGATGGCATTGGATTGAACTGCAAAATGTGTTTTTGGGGGGCATTTCACTTTTTTGGTGTGTGTTAAATAAATGCCTTTGTTGGATGTGTGTGTGTGTGGTGGGGTTGTTGTTGTGTAACTTGCAAACCTTGTTTAGCCCTGTGGATTTTCGTTTTTGCATTTTTGCATTAAAGCTGTGTTGTTTAGCATGCCTCCTTTGCCTGGCCATTATAGGCCTGCTTGAGTTCATTGTTTCCCAGGCCTCCTGCTTGTTGTGACTGTGAGTGACCATGTGGATGGTGGCCATTTTGTGGTGATAGTTTAGTAGTGTGCTGCTTTTTCCATATAGGCCTGCATGCCTTTCCTTTGTTACTCTTGGCTTACTGCTTCCATCCCCTTTGCCAGCTGCAGCTCCCTGAATGACGTGATGCGCAAATTAATGCCAAACAGGTTCCACTTCCATTTCATTTCTATTCTTGTTTTTGTTCTTCTTCTTTCCTATCCTTCCTGAGTGCACACTGTTGTTTTGTTTTTTGTAATAACAGAGTTAATAAAATTAAATAATATAAGTTATATAATAACACTAACAAGTGTGATCACCACACACTAAGTTATATATTATATTTGTTTGTTTGTACTAGTAGTAATTGAACCACAACAACAAATGCAACATTTCACTTATGTTCTTCTGGCTTCTTTGCTTTTAGGTGCACAAAAGTCTGAGGAGGAGGTGTCATCATCATCACCCGTTGTACTGCCAGACAGAAGGCCTGCTGCGCACGACGTCACGTGACATGTGACCACAGACATCTCTGCAACTCGTGCAACTGCGTCCTGCTGACATCTGAAGAAGATGGCCCCAAAGAAAGGTACCAGGTCCTCCAGTACCAAGAAAGTTGCCAGTGAGAAGAAGGAACAGAAGAAGGAAGAAGTGGCACTTACCAAGACTGGTGTGCCGCCCAGGTTGTTTTTTGGGAAACAAAAAATTAAGCCTGCAGCAGCGGTGTCCGGGGAGCCAGCTGGGAGCAGCACCTCCGCATCAGTGGGCCCACCCCACCAACCTAGGCTCAAGCCCATGAGTGTCGCAGATGTAGCCAGTCTAATTGTGCAAACGCCAACGAGCAGTGATGTTGAAATTGACTTATCGTTATCGCAAAGTAGTACCCAATCAACGCAGGAGGAAACTCAGCAGATAAGTGGGCAACAACAGCCACAACAACAGCCGCAAAAACAGCCTCAACCACCGCCTAATAGTAGTTGTTCCTCCCGAAGTAGGGGCAGTTCAGGAAATCGAGCTTCCTGAAGAAGAAGAGTAAGCCACTCTTTCATAAGATGCATTGTCTTCCAGATCCCCAGCAAGGAAAAGGAGGGTTAGTCCATCAACTTCTTCTTCAAGCCCCCCTTCTGATGATCTAGATGCCACTTGGAAGCCACCAGCTCAGTCTGAGAGTGAGGCACGCCACAAGGCAAGGCTAGGGAAAAGGAAGGTTCCAGAAAGCCTTAGAGTTATGGAGGTAGACGTAGAAGAGGAGGATGATGACGAGCCAGTCATCATGAACATCACTCCCGCCCCAGTGGAGATGGAGACCGACATTATTACCCCATCCCAAATTGCTGTGAGGGATGTGGCATGGATACCACCAACACAGGTAACACCAACACCACCTCCAGATTCCATATTTGCATTTGCAAAGGCCCCGCCGGGTCCTACATCCATCACAACCACCACCTCAGTAGGTAGTGGTACTGCACAGAGTCAAATTCCAGGCACACCCTCCAGTTCATCCGGCATTGCAAGTGGCACCTGCAGCAGCACAAGAAAGTTCACCTCCCCAGTTTGGGACTTCTTTTCGGTTAGCAGTAAGGAGGAGAACGTTTCTATATGCTCAATTTGTCGACAGAGTGTTAGTCGGGGTAAGCTTGGTACAAACTATGGTACCGGAGGCCAAACAACCCATCTGAAAAAACACCACTTGATCCAGTTGGAGGAACACCTTAAAGGCCAAAAAAGTAAAACTGCACCCATTGCTGTTGGTGGGGATGAAGAAGTAGAAGAAGATATGATCGCGGTGGAAGGTGAACAAGAGGGAGACATTTTCTCTGGTACACAAAGTAGCCCTGATCCCAGCAGTGCAGTGGTACCGCCCACATCCTCATCAGCCTCAGCAACATCTCAGTGGCACCGTAGTAAGAGTCAGGCTGAGACAAGTGCGTAGTTGAGCCTAACTGGGTTCAAGAAGTCACCTGCATCAGCGGCACCAGAAAGGAAAAAAATCTAGCCTACCATTGTCAGCATCTTTAGGTCGGAGGGGCAGTACGAACGCAACCACCCAACAGCACGTTTGTACAATGCAAAGCTGGCAAAAATTTTAGCGCTGGACCTTCTCCCTTTTTCTTTTGTGGAAGGGGTGGGTTTTCTGGAATTTGTGACAGCCATCTGCCCAAAATGGAAGGTTCCCAGCCGGTCCTATTTCGCCAGAGTTGCTGTTCCAGCACTACATCACGACATGCTGGAATTGCTTGGACAAGCTTTGGAGCAGAGTGCTGTTCACAATATCCACCTGACAACAGACATGTGGACCAGTTGCCAAGCCACTGATTTCATGTGCATCACTGCACACTGGATCTCTTTTGCGGGGGTTAGAGAAAAGATAACTGCAGCAGGTGTTGTTGACACTGCTGAGATTTTTAATGCTACTCGTAAACATGCAACTGTAGCCATGTTCACCATGGAGTAATCTCATACTGCTGAAAACATTTTGGAAGAGTTTAACAGCAAGGCCTTTGAATGTCTGCACCCAAGAGGGCTTAACATTGGTTTTGTTGCCACGAACAATGGCAGTAATATAGTTAAGGCAATGCGCACTGGTGGCTATTTCAGGGTTCTTTGTTTGGCGCACTGCATTAACATCATTGTTCAAGACTTTCTGAAAAAAGAAGACCGAGTCAGCAACTTACTGACCACCTGCAGAAGAATATGCACACATTTCAGCCATTCTTTTAAAGCCCAGAAGCAGCTGAGGATAATTCAACGTGAGCATAGAATGCCAGTCAAAGCACTCACGCAGGAGGTGCCAACATGTTGGAACTCAACTTATTACATGCTTGATCGTCTGTTTGATCAGTACAGACCGATCAATCACTATGTCAGGCAAAGAGGGGTTGCTACTGTGAACGGCATGACCATTCAGATGGACCAATGGGGCCTAGTTAAATGCTTGACAGAGATGCTACTTCCTTTCGAGCTCTTCACACGTGAAGTCAGCAAGGAGGACTGTACTATGGGCCAAGCTATCCCATTGTTGCACATGCTAGAGCAACAGCTGAAGGAGGTGTCTGATTCATACGCAGGTGTGGAGGAAAAGCAAGAAGCATATGAGTTGGTGCAGAGCTTAGCCTATCGCTTAGCTGAAAATACAAGGGTGCAAACTAGCATTGTGTCAGTGAAACATTACATTTGTGCCACAATTCTGGATCCACAGTACAAATAAGCAGTGAACACTAAGACATTAATTCCTTTTTCAGAAGTAGATATTGCCCAGTACAAAACTTGGATATCTGAGGCAGCCAGTAAATTGGAAAAGGAACGGCTGGTAATTAAAGGCCCGCTACTCCAACTAGGGGAGGGCGGAATTTGCGGAGTTGCCTTACGCAAAATTCCGCGAAACGGCAAGAAATCTCCGCGAGCACGCGGAATTTCGCGTGCTTGCGGAGATTTTGCTGCGCCCGTTGTAATCTATGCAGGGTCACTCTCAGGGGCAGACGAGCATCGTCCCAGAATGAATCCTGCCCTGCATATTTATCCACAAAGATGCCACCATTTTGTGCAATACCTCTACTCAACTGGAGTACTTTCTACTGGCTAATCAGTAAGTGCTACCTCGTTGGGTAAATGTATAGTGCCTTTCCTACACTGCAGCTGCGTAAAGGACCAGAAGAATTGTCTCCAGTAACCTCGTGTGTCTGTAACTTTGCCACCGCTCCGGAAAGGCGCCGGGGTCCTTTGAGTAAACTGTCCATCATAGTGGGGAAAGGGCGGGAAGACGTTGCATACCGCTAGTGTATGTGGGGCGGGGCAAAACGGGAGGGGCATCCATGCGAGTTCACATGCATCTTGTTTATAAAGGGTCAGAGCACGATCTGAGCAGCAGATGAGGAGAAAGAACCACCTGGCCACTGGACCTACACGGGGATTGCGCTCGAGAAAATCAAGGATGCAAAGACCTCCATCAGGGATTACAGCTAATGTTTGACGGTAGATCTGGGCAGAAAGCACTCCTGCTTAGCCTCGACCTTGCTCACGAATTTTTTGTGCTGATTAATGCGTTACAGAATTTGAGCTTCAGCTCGGGCACCTTCTTTATATATTTCTTTAAGTGCTTCCTGTTGAGGTTTAATTTTTGTGACAGGAGCATTGTGCCAGAATGAATCCTGCCCTGCATATTTATCCACGAAGATGCCACCGTTTTGTGCAATACCTCTACTCACCTGGAGTACTTTCTACTGGCTAATCAGTAAGTGCTACCTCGTTGGGTAAATGTATAGTGCCTTTCCTACACTGCAGCTGCGTAAAGGACCAGAAGAATTGTCTCCAGTGACCTCGTGTGTCTGTAACTTTGCCACCGCGCCGGAAAGGCGCCGGGGTCCTTTGAGTAAGCTGTCCATCATAGTGGGGAAAGGGCGGGAAGACGTTGCATACCGCTAGTGTATGTGGGGCGGGGCAAAACGGGAGGGGCATCCATGCGAGTTCACATGCATCTTGTTTATAAAGGGTCAGAGCACGATCTGAGCAGCAGATGAGGAGAAAGAACCACCTGGCCACTGGACCTACACTGGGATTGCACTCGAGAAAATCAAGGATGCAAAGACCTCCATCAGGGATTACAGCTAATGTTTGACGGTAGATCTGGTCAGAAAGCACTCCTGCTTAGCCTCGACCTTGCTCACGAATTTTTTGTGCTGATTAATGCGTTACAGAATTTGAGCTTCAACTCGGGCACCTGCTTTATTTAAATCTGTAAGTGCTTCCTGGTGAGGTTTAATTACCTCATGCACCCGAGTTCCGTTCCGCTGCGGATCGCGGAAGTTTCAACATTTCCGCGTTCCACGCGGAACGCGGAAAGGCCGAAATTTCGCAAGTTCCGCGAGCGGAATGGAATTTGCCGCCCACCCCTATCTCCAACCCACAACAAGTACTGCAGCAGGGCATCCGGCGTCAAGTTCAACTTCAGAGCCTGAGGGCAGTGCGTTTGGCTCACAGCAGTCACCAACACTATCAAAAACAGCAAGAACTGGATCATCAGCCCCAGTAAAATCGGCACAGGATTGGTATCTACAGCAAGGGCTTGTTAGGTCCAGTGCTGATGCAAAGGCAAAAGAGGCCCAGCAAAGTGGAGCACCCCTGAGCATTGAGCGGATGGTCCAGGCCTATCTGGATGACCCAACAGAGGTCTACATTGATCAAAAGCCATTGGTGTTATTCGTATGGGAAAATGCGCCACTGGCCAGTGCTCAGCAGGCTGGCGATAAACTAGCTGGCTTGCCCTATCGCAAGTGTCTCTTCTGAGCGTGTTTTCAGTGCTGCTGGTGCCATTGTAACAGTGAAAAGGACCAGTCTCTCGCCCAAAAACATGGAGAGGTTAACCATGATCAAAATGAATTAGCACTTTATACCACCGAATTACAAAATACGTGAATCACAGCAGGAAGATGAGGACAGCGGCTTAGGTGACAGAAGTAGTGTGTTAGATGATTACCTGCTTCTGGTTGAACCACCAGAGTTTGAGGACGAGCTATACTTCCCTGACAACTAGGCTTTGAACTTGTTACTTTCTTTCTTCCTTATTTACTTTTATTATTTGTGTGTGTCTCTGTCTTTCTGGTTCGAATCACAACAAACCCATCACCACAGTCTTCTCTTTTTATTGCCATATTGGAGTTGCAGCTGTGTGCATTTAAGACAAGTCCACTCCTCCGAGTCCTGCTCCATCCTCCTGACTCGCCCTAAATCCATTTCCCTCAAGCCAGATGATTGGATGGAGAATAGTACAAGAAATGTTGCCTCGTCGAGTCCCTCCAAAAGAAGTGGAACCTGATGACTATAGCTATCCTCCTTTCCGAGCCGAGAGAGACTGCCCCTTAACTTAAGATGAGAAGGAACAGGTAATGATGATGGCATGCATTGGACGCGCTGACTCTGAGTAATTGGTGTTTGTGTTGTTGTTGTTTGTTGTGCATGAAGTGAAATCAAAGTGTACTAGTATTTAATCTACACACTAAAAGTGACTCAAGTCAATGTTTCCCTTCTTGTTGTTTAATAACAAAATTGTACTTCTACTGCAGGCCGATCCATTGCATTTTTGAATATGGAATCTGGACTCACTCGGTACACTGCAGTACAGACTGAGTTGGACAACACCATGATGATGATGACCAGAGTGACATAGTATCTTCGCAGTCAGTCAGTAGGATCGGAGATGATTGATGGAATAACTCAGGGCGTTTTTCAAGAGTGGCATAAAAGGTAAACAAGTCAACGACAACCACAGCAGACCTACATGTCTGTGTGGTGGTGGAGTCGAGTCACGACTCATGAGTGTAGTAGTAGTATGACTGACAGCTGTGCATTGATTTAGTTACTTACTTTGGAAAATGCTATGTTGCTGTATATGTGTGCTCTGTCTGGCTCAGTCAAAATCTAAGCTAAGTGGCGGTTGGGTGGGCACCGTGGGCCTGCTCTGTCCTGTTGCTGTTGTAGGTTAATGCTGGAAACAGACAACAGAGTAGACATGATTTAGCCATGCCGCCTCTGAAAGTGTGTGCACTCCTCCGTAATTTATGCTTTTTTTTCTCCTTGATTTTTCAATATCCCTTTTGTTTTTCCATCTACACTTACAGGCCGGCCTTTACCCTGTGCTAAACAGAGAAAAACAACTCACACTCACCTACGAATCCGCATCCGCCAGGCAGGCAGTGGCACCCAAGATTGACGGACGCAGCGTCCATGGACAGGAGGACCAAGAGGAATGCCGAGATGCAACTCCCCAATTTGACCAGGATAACATACAGTAACTTTAGTACCGTCATCTTTTAAATAATTCGATTCATTTTTTCTCTTCAATCATTACTTCTGTGTGTTGTTATTATTGAACTTATTGGTGCTCTTTGCTTATAATTGATCACTACAGCTATTTTTTAATTTTCTTTGCTAGCTTTAAAAGGAAGCCCGGTACAACAGAACATAAAATGTATGTAATTTGGGTCACTCTGACAGGCAAGGCAAATTGCATAATAATAATTAATAATATACTGCTGCCCTGTACTGTCTACTAGTCTAGTTAGTAAGTACTACTTATCATTAACCATCAAGTCATCATCATGCATGCATTTCCTTTTTCTCCCTTAACAGATTTATGAATATGATGGTCGTCTGCCAAGATTGTGTGTTGTTGTTGTCCATGTGTAGTGTTTGTCTTTGTCAAACCTTTCCCTCAAGTACCCCTTCCCAACCATTCATCAAATCCTAACCCTCTTCCCCCGGGCTGTGTAATTTATATAGAGGTGTCACTAAATTAAATTTACACCAATAATTGATCACACACTTGCTGGGGCGGATGTGGTGAGAGCAACACTAATTCAATTTGAAGGCAGGGCAAGGATCTTCTTCTGCTTGCCCACCCATGCTAAGTATATTTGCAAGTCAATTTTTTTTCCAAAGGAACATAATCCATCATTAATTGCCGTCATCGATTGGATTCATCATCCTCCTTTTACAGCACTAAAGGTTACGCTTGTGTCGAGTGACTCGACACAACTACAGTTTGTAACTTGTTGTACTTGGCTATCCCGCCACCATTATGTTTTATTTTACTTTAGCATTGCTAATCAGTCTTCTTGTGTACTGTTACTGTACTGTACTTCGTTCTACTACTCCTTCCAGAGTCTCTCTCAGGCGACTGACTGTCTCATTTTCTTTTTTTGCAAATGCTACTGCCTGTGTCTACTACTACGACCACAACCATGGCATCTTGGGAAACCAAACCATCATCACCATGCAGCCATCACTGTGCCTAAGTTTAAACATCAATCACAAGTAAGAGAAGTTTGGGGGAGGCATAATTAATAATGGAAATTAATTGATTCATTAATTCACACACCCACACCCTTGAGTCCAGTTGCAGACTGCATAGACTAGGAGGAGAGACTGACAGTATTAGTAGGACAAGTCACTCAGTGAGGGTACCGCATCTATCTGTTCGTGTGTTACAAAATTGGCAGATTGTTTAAATCAAAAACTGGCTGCGGCCCTGCAGCAGCAAAGGAAGGAAACCGTGTGACGTGAAAGAGTAACCCCCTCCAAAACATTTACATCGTATGTAAAGTTAAAATATAAATACAATTTAATCCCCTAACAAAATAAACTATTGTAAAAAATCCCACAACACCTGACCCACCCCTCTCCCTAACCCCAACCAATGTCCAAAAAAATAGTCCAAACAATGTCCGTTGAATTAAAAAATTGTCCATAATAAATAATAAATATAGACCCCAACTTTTCCCCAAACATAGGCCAAAGCCCACCCACCAAAAAAAAGAATAAAAAAGGGGCAATCCAACGGGATCTCAGTCTATCGGCTGGCTCACTGTCTCTTAAGGACCTCCTTTACCTGCTCCTCTAGGCGCGCAATTCGGAGGAGCACGCGGCGCTTGAAAGCTCAGCAATTGCATCCACAGGGGGGGCAGCAGTGCTGGATGTAGTGCGGCGGGCGGCTGCCAGACCGCCGTGCCACTTGAGAGGCCTGGCTGGGGCCCGGGGCATTGGAGGAGGCTGCAGCTGCTGCCGCCCCCTCCTCCTCCTCCGCCAGAGCCACCAGCCGCCAATATTCGTTTCGGATGGCCTCAAGCTTCCGGCGCCGGGCCATGGCTGCCAACTCCTTCCTGTCTGGTCTTGGTTGGGAAGGAGTAGCTATATCAAAAAAGCAAAAAGACTATTGTAATACTGTTAGCAAAACAGTAACACATCAATAATTCTACACATAGTGGCACAGTAGCACTAGCAAGCACATGACATAACATTTGTGGTAGTATGGACTCGAGTACACCAGTTTTCTTCTTCTCTCTTGTTTAGCTAAATTAAGTAACCTTGTTGCAGCCGGCATGCCAGCTCAGTCATCTTGTGCCCAAGACAAACATACTCGTGACGCAGACTCACATTATTTTTATTTACTACTGTCTGCAGGTGGGGAAGCTGACTACACAATCATCTTATTTTTTCTATTATGGGTGGCACTGGCCATACTCTCTGTTACATCAAGGCCAGGGCAACTGCTCAATTTCACTTTCACCCTGCCTACTACAACAAGGCAGATGGTATCTTATCCAAATGATCATTGTTTATATATATGTATGGGACGACATGAGGTACTTTGTTTTGATTGATTGTGTAACTGGTTAGTAACTAACAATCCATGCAGCCGATAGGCCACCCATGGCAGGCTGAAACAGTCGAAAATAAATTCACATCGGTGCTGAGTGGGCATCGGAGTCAGAGGGAGGCGATTGATAACATACATACACAAATATGCTGTGCTTGCAAACTACTGTGAGTCAAGGGAGTATTCTGAACATACAACTTCTATTCTCCATGGCTTTGCTTGCTACTCTGGTGCGGTTCCTTTTACATTCTCTTCAAAGACTCATCTTCATCAGTGACAGTCTCCACCTATGCTATGATGAATACCATCCAGCCATCCATCCATTCAAAGTAAACATGTCTATCATTCTTCTTAACCTCTCAACAAACCTTAGTTTGTTTTAACAACAAAAAACATTTTTTTTTTAAAAACCACCACCCATGCGTCCTTCCTTCCTTGCTTGCCTTTGAGTTTAACCCATGAAACACCCCGGAGGATTCTTGCTATCACCCATACAGTTTCATCCACCCAGGCAGGCATCTTTTCTTCTTTCACCTTCCACCCATCCTCCAACCACCCATGCATCTGATTCCTTCCTATCAGCCACCTATGCATGCATCCCACGTGGCACGTATCGTTCTCTGCCAGTCATATATATTTACATCTTGCCCGTCCTTTCTCCTTCCATCCTTTCCCTTTTCGTTCAACCCATCCATCAAGGTCGCCTGACTCTTAGTCTTCTCCATAAAACTTTCCAAGCTGAGTTGAAGTCAGATTGAAGAGGCCATTAGTTACTCAGCTACTCCCACCACTAATGCTATTGCTCTAATGCTAAGTAAAGGGTGTCTTCTTCTTCAACCATTGTTCACAACAACTTAGTCTCTCTCAACATACAGTGTACACCCTTGCAGCGAGTGTGTAACTATTGTCAATAAGTAAGGATTATAAGTATAACTTACTACCGCCCGCAACTGCTGCTGCCTCACCCACCCCTGTGGCAGCTGCCGCATCCACTGCTCCCTCCTGGCTGGCGTTGCCTGCCCTGCCGCTGGCCCTGGCACTGGTGGCCGGTACGCCTAGAAAAAACATTACACATTTTTTAGATGCCATATACGCCTCCCCCTATTTATTCTTTTCACTAGCAAGATTGAAAAAATAGTTAAAATACATATATATTCCACATACATCACTAGTACAAACCGGGTACTAGAGTAGAGTAGACACTAGTAGGAGTATGTCCTATCCTAACAAAAATAGTAAAATATCTGGTTGGGCATTTTGTTGGTGGGAATTGTCAAAGCCTATCAAGATGAAGAAGACTAGAAGAGGACAACCCAAAGGACTGGACTCAGTGGCTAGAGCTATTGGTGAATCTGAGTTTTAAAACCTTTTAAATAAAAATTGAGGGGCAGATTTACAAGCCCCTTGCGTGACTTTTGCGCTGCAGTTGCGTCACTTTTTTGACGCAACAGCGTCACAAACAATGCGGCCTATTTACAATGTGACGCATCTAGGGAGATGCGTCACGTTGTAAAGCCCTGTGTCACATTATACCTGCATCAGGTATAATGTATGCAGGGTGGGCGTTCCCACGCAGGAAGGCCTCGTAAAAGCCACTTTTAGGACGCCACTGAGTCAAAACCTTACGCCTGCTTGAAGCAGGCGTAAGTAGTGGCGCAGTGCACTGGGAATAGGCCTCAACACGCATTGCTGGAGTTGCGTCGTGCTTGCGTCACAACTCCAGCAATGCGTGACTTTTCCGCCAACAGATGCGTCAGAATTTCTGACGCATCGGTCAATCCTTGCACCATAGTGCGCCGTATTGTAAATACGTTGCATCTATGGTGGAGCAAGGGTTTCTAAGAGTGGCGCAGGGAAAGTGACGCATCTGTACAGATGCGTCACTTTCTTGTAAATCTGCCCCAAAGAGTGGCCAACTGGGCAAGCTTAGCTACAGACAGACTAATATAGTAGTAGTAGTACAGAGAGTCAGAGCAGAGGCAGTTAGAGGCAGGGATAACAAGAATTTAGAAACAGATAGTCTAGATCGAAGAAGATTTGGTAAAATAGAATTAGGAAACGGAAATAATAGTTTGAAAAAATAAGGTGCAGTAAAAGTTAGGGAAATATAATTATTAATATTAACAGGAGGAAGACTTACTGGGGACAGCAGCAGAGACCTCGGTAGAGGAGCGGTCCTGGCCCTGGCGTTCTCCAGCTGCTCCCGCCGACTCCGACCCCGTCTTCTTGACCCTGGGTGCTGATCATGTAAGATATAATAAAGAAAGAGACAGACATTGATGATTGGTGTGAAACAAATAAAATATTTTAAAATACGCTCAAAAAACATTTTTGGAAACAATTGCAATAAAATTGACCTTTCTAATCTGATCGACTGGTAGTATCGCGGGATTCGCGGACCGTCTAGTTATTATTTATGAACACTAATCCAGTGTTCCATTCTGATGCCAGAATACTACGCCTAAGTACCACCTGACCTAGCCCACCTATTCAGATGGGCCAATTGTTCACTAAGTCTGCATTTCCATTTATTTTAGTCCTCAAAAATACATAGATGGAGGACACATGCATAAATTTTTGCATACACCAAATTGCTGGTTGGTTGCTGCTGATGTTGTGCTAAGCCTATTACTCTCTCACTAAACAAACTACAAAAGGTTCTGATAAGGACTAGAGTAAGCAGCACTCAGCAGCACGTGACGTGAGTCACATGACAGAGGATGCGTCACGCAGACCGCTTAAAAATTACCAACTAATACTAAGTTACTAAGTAACTAAACTACCTATCCACCACTATCTTAGTGACAGGAGGACAAAGGAAGGACTAGAGTCTCTCTAGCATTACCTAACTTAAGTTCTCTAAAGTAAACTCTTACATAATCAGCCCAAGCGAGCGCAAAGTTGCAAACAAGTGAGATTAGTAGCGCCGAGCACCTGTGTATAGAAGAATAACAATCACTAAAGATTTTTAAACTTAATTTACCTGCAATGTAAGCAGCAGCATTCTTGCTATTCGGAAAAAAATTATATTCACAATAACAGTAACACAGTCTAGAGAACACACAATAGTATTAGCTACTCACCAAGCCCCACGACCTCGACATCAAGCAGGTCCAGCAGGTCCTGCTCCTGGTCCAAGATGTCTGACCATGGTGGGTCAGCTGGTTATGGGTGCGCCGGACCCCAGAGCAGCGAAACACTGCCCGGCGCACCCTCGCCCACCGGCGGTGATGCTCCTGGGTAGCGTACCCAGAGCCAGGCCTGCCGCCTGCTGCCAAGGTCAAGGGGAGGTGGCGCTGCACAAAAAAAACAAGGGCAGCCACCTCCGCCTCGCTGAATAGGGACCGGGCCTGCACCCCTGCAGGGCGCAGTCTGCCGCAAGGCAGGCGGCTCTTGGGCGCAGGCGCCTTGCCCTTGGAGCTGGTTCCCTTTCCCTTAGCCATGGTTCTGGGGTGGGCGGGGGGCGGAAAAGAAAATTTAGCAGGAAAAAATAAAGTTAGGGGAAGAAGTAGAAGAGTAAAGAAGGAAGTAATATAAAACAGTAGAAAAGTAAAAAAAAACGCAGTAAAACTAGAAATAAAGCGCAAAATATAGACTTAAGGACAGAGAGGGATAGATAATAAATAAAAAAGATCAGAAAAACAGTGTAAAAAACAAAGGATTGACAAGATTGGAGAGGGATTGAAAAACAGGCCCCAGAACCATGCAAAAGATAGGAAAACAAGATGGCCGCGCCCATTGGCGACTGCGTGGTGAAGTTCGCGCCATATTTCCCCCGAACACTTCATCCGCGTTGCCGAACTTCAAATACATCTCGAGAGCATACGCGAGCACACGCGAGCATGCGGAAACAAGCAACTCCACATGCTCGCGTAGCTACGCGTAGCGTTGCAGAGAGTTTGTGCTATTTCGCGTAGCCTCGCGTAGCGCGGCTACGCGAACTTCGCCCAGGGTTAACACACACACACACAGTAATTCAAAATAACTTTATTGAACAAAACTTTGTACAAAAACAGGAAACATGTCCTAAATGCCAACTAATCATGCACTGTTCCACATCACAGATGCACGTGACCAAGAGTCTGAGGACAATGATGGACATGCACCACCAGAGAATGAGTCCCAGTCAGAGAGGACATAGCAGTCTCACCAGCACCCACAACACCAGCTCCAAAAAAATGCAGGACCACTGTGGCCCCATTGCCTGCATTGGAAACAGAGGATGAGGGACAACCTGAGCCCACAATAGCACAACCAGTGGATACACCCACATCCAGACCACGCGAACAGCTGTGACGTGGGACCATGCGATCTCGGAGAAGCAGGGCAGCAGCACTGGTGAGATCTGGTGCAGGCAAGAGTTCCACATCGCAGGATGGTCTAGAGAGGGCCATGTTAAGGGTACAGCGCCTGCAGGTGAAACACATGCGGTTAATGCAGGGACACCTTTCCACCCTTGCATGCAAAATGGGGGACATGAGTGACAGCAGCAAACATCTAACTACTGCTGTGCAGGAAGGTTGCAGAGAAAGCAGAGAACAATTTGGAGAGATGACTGAAGCACTCAGGGACCTACGCAAGGTTCTAAAGGAGGATCAGGTGTCCCATCACAGAAGACACACCCAATTACTTGGACACTTGGATGGGTACACTAGGGCCACCAACCGTCTCAGTACTGCTACAGCAAAACTATCCGGATGTGCAATAGCCATGCAGTTTGAAATGAGCCATTGCTGCAGAGATGTTGCCAAGGGACTTGTCCCAGTCACAAATGCTGTGGAGCAGATGCAGACCAATGCTGTTGCTGGTAGTAGTATAATGGGGGGGGGAGTGAGGACGCCTCCAGCCACAGTAGCAGCTTGGCACCAGTGCCGGACTCCAGGAGGCGCAGCACACGGAATACAGCAGGATCAGAGAGCTCACAAAGGGATGTGTCTGACCCCCCAGAACGGGCAATGAGAGTGAGAGGACGCATGAAATAGTGTGGCCATGTCCACAGCAATTGTTACTGGTGAAGCAACCAGTAACTACTTTTGTCTGGACTGAAGTGAAGTACCATGAGGTACCAGTATGTGTATACATCATTATATTCAGGCTATGCAAGTGTGCATTAACACAACAGTTTACGTTGTTTTAAATAAATCTCATTGGCAAAGTAACAGTGTTGTGTTGGGTTAGATTATTACTCACATCAAAAATAATTCTGTGTGATTTCTGCACATTGCGTTCTCCCTTCAGCTGCACTCCCTGCACTTCCTGCATGTTGTGGGTGTATGTTATCCTCTTCCTCATCGGGGTCACTATCCGATGTTTCAAGTGGTATGCCTCTGGCAGTTGCTATTTTATGCAACATGGCACATGTGGCAATTATCTTACAACAGATGTCTGGCCTGTATTGCAAGGCACTGCCAGTTTTATGGATGCAGCGAAAGTGACTTTTCAGCAGCCCAAAGTTCCTCTCTACCACATTTCGCATTGTCCTGTGTGCTGCATTGAACCAGTGTTCACTAGGTGTGCTTGGATGCAGGTACGGTGTCAAGATAAAAGGACGCACAGCATATGCGCTGTCACCTGTGGAGAAACAGCATATATTTTTGTCACTGTGATCATTCACCATAAATTGTAGATATGCATGAGACAGTGGAATGTGTTTACCAAGCAGGAATCCTTCTCCAAATTCACCCCCAAGTAGATGTGTATGTATGCCGCTGTGCCTAAAGATATAGGAATCATGCGTACTATCTGGGTATCTTGCCACTATGTCCGTGATGATGTACTTCGCATTGCATATCACTTGTATGTTCAGTGAATGATATGACTTTATATTCCTGAAGATATGCTCATTCACTGAGGGTGGACATATGGCTACATGTGTCCCATCTATGCAACCTATTACATGGGGGATATTGGCTATCTGATAAAAGTCCATTTTAGTTTCAAAATATTTCTGTGGGGTTGGTTGTGATTCTGATGTGTTGGCGCATCCGCAGCAACATAGCATTCAGGAACGCGTTGAAGAAACGCGAAAGTGAACTTTGTGACACTCCGCCAGCTGTAGCTATTACCCCCTGGAAGCTACCAGATGCTAGGAGGTGCAGGGAACACAGGACCTGCACATGGGTGGGGATGGCATGTATCCTGCGAGATTGAGGCTGCAGTAGTGGGTCTAAATCAGCAATTAGATCATATATCATTGCTGCATTCAATCTATACTTCTCATAGATTTCCTCCTCTGTCTGCCCCAACAGAGTAGCGCGCACTCTGAAAATGCGCTCCTGTATCCTCCTTCTCCTCTGTGCTGCTGCTCTTAGCCTCATCCTCCTCGCCATGACATAGAGAGCTGCCGTAGTAAAACAATCTGAGGCCATCTGGGCCTGTTTAAATACTTTCCTGATATTTCCCACTTGTTCTGAGTGTTTTCACCTGGTTACCACCTAGTTTGATTTGGTAGTATTTTGCGAATGCAAAAATGCGAATCCTTATTTTTTCTCAATTTGCAACTTTTCATGCATTGCTTTGCGACTTCGCAAATGGTATTCGCTAATAAGGATTCGCAGATTTAGGTAATCGCAAATTTGGAATTTGCTAAATTTAGCGAATACTTGGGATACTCTGCAATTTGGGTTGGTGCATTGCATATTGCTATTTTGCGATCGCAAACGCTCATTTTTTGCGATTCGCACTGTTTGCGATCGCAAAATAGCTTGATGCATCTGGCCCTTAGTGACTTGCCAAGAATCACAGGATGTTCAGCCTACGCCGAAACTCGAATCTGGTTCCCCAGTTGCAAAGTCGGCAACTCTGGCTGTAATGGCACATCCTCTCCCCTAAGTGCAACAAATAATCAAGTGATCAACTGGATAAAAAACATAAATATAGCAAATAATTTTAAAACGCTTTTTCGCTATTAGAAAACTCAGAAAATGTGTCCTCATTTTAGTTTCTTAGTGCACTAATCATAATTTATATGTGAAAAAGACCCCTTCATTTTCATAATTTCTAAAGGAAATGCTTGAGGTTACAGTTTTGATTACATCAAGATGACTTCAAGCGTGCCACACTTTTGTAATAAATATGGAATGTTAGCAATCTAGTTATCCATTGGAACACTGTGGGGAGGCAGAGATCAGGGTCAAGCACTCAGATAATTGAGGGCAGGGAGGAGAGGGCAGAGGCAGCAAGTTCACCACGTTGGGCAGGTGGGAGGGGCAGTGGCAGCAGAATGGACCATGGAGTGCATGGAAAAGGGGGGCTGGGGCAACAGACCAACCATGAAGGACAGGCAAGAGAGGCCTAGGCCATACAACAGATCATTGAGGGCAGAAGGTAGAGGCAGTGGCAGTTCAACTATACATGCCAACAAACCCGATTCAGGCAGGAGGCTCCCATTGTTTTTAGGCACAAGAGGGCTTTATTTTGGCTGTCTCCCACCTAAACTCTTCTCTTTTTCAATGTAAGTCAATGGGGAATTTCGATTCCCTAGATTTCTTGCCAAAACCTCCATCAGCTGAGGCTTTGCAAATATGGGTGCTGGCAGCGTCACCTGTGCCACATTCATCGGAGCAGTTTGAATAGCAATGCTGGACTCCTCTGTGTCACCTTGCACAATGGCTAGCTTGTCGTTGTCATCCTCCTTATCATCCCCTTCCATAATTCTAAGGCTTTCAGAAACTTTTCTTTTCCATTGCCTCTCCTGGTGTCTCCCAGACTCTGGCGGGGTCCACGCCACGTCCCTGTCATTATCATCAGAAGTGGAGCTTGAAGAAGACTGTGGAGTAATACCCTTCCTTTTCCTTGCTGGAGGTCTGGGAGCCAATGATTCTAAAAGAGGAGATTCTTGCTTGGCAGTAAGCTGCACCTCCAGCCTCTGCTCCAACATCAGGAAGATGTACTATTGCTAGCTGTGGCTGCTGTCCACTTTGCTCTGTTTACTGAAATGATTGGGTAGTACTTTTCAAAAGAGACTAATCCAATTTAACATCACTGCTCATCGGCATCACTATAATTGCAGTGGCTGCCTCACTGACAGACATGGTCTTGGGCTTAGGTTGGGGTGGTGCTGTTAATGCGGGAGTGCTGCTTCCGCCTGCTCCCCAGAGGCCGGTGCGGCAGGCACACTACGTTGTCCGAAAAAGGTTTGGGCTGACACGCCACTGGTGGAAAGCTGCTTCTTCTCACTGACCACTTTCTTGGCAGCAACTTTCTTGGGGCCATTTTAAAGCTCTCAGTTGGCAGTGGCACTAAGCTGCACAAGCGGAAGGGATTGGAGGACTGGCATGTGACGTCCCTTTACAGGCCTTCTGTTTGGCAGTATTGCGGGTGATGTCTCTTCTTCTCTTGTGCGCCTAAACGCAACAAGCAAGAAAAACATGTAGTGAAACGTGGCATTGTTGCTGTTTGAATAAGTACAGACAAAGGCAATATTGGTATGATTTGTTACTTAACCACTTTAAAGTCATACCACATCACCATACAGTAAAATTTAATTCCCCATCAGAATAACATACAATATGCAGATAGAGCTATTTCCTTTATGTCCATATATTCTAAAGGAGACACCTCTGGAACTGCATGGGTAAATGGAATAATAATCTTTTAAAAATGGAGGATAGTGTGCGCCTAAGGCAGGCAAAGTGGTCTAGGGGAAATGGAATAATCCTTAAAAAAATGAATGATGCTGATGTGTCTGCAGTGCACTGCATCCAGGGTGTCCAGGAGGAAATGGAATTATACATTAAAAAAACTGAATGCTGTTGCATGGCTGTGCACCTATGGTGGATGGATGGATGGATGAATCGACTGAGGCAAAATGACAAAGATATTTACAAAAAAATGAAAAACATTAAATTTTTTAAAAAACAAATATAAAAAGTATTAAAAAATGTTACATTAAAAAATTCAAATTCAAATAAAAAATAATTACAAGATACAATAAAAATAAAAATTGTGATTAAAAAAATAAAATAAAAAATGTAAATTAAAACATTAAAAAGATACAATTACATTTTTTTTTAAATAAAATAAAACAATCAATAATTGCCGATATTTTTATGGGAGGATGAGAAGAAATAGATTGTGAGGCAAGGAGGTGCAAAATAAAAAAAATGCATGTAATATATAAGTACTGTTCATCAAAATCATATTCTTAATATACATACTACAATGCAAGCCTATGGCAAAGGTACACTGGCTGGATGCAAAAAATGGCTGCCAGCCAGTGCCACATGGTTAAACAACAGCAGCAATCAAGGTGGCATGGGGAACAAAGAACACATGCAAGCCTATGGCAAAGGCACACTGGTTGGATGCAGAAAACGGCTGCCAGCTAGTGCCACATGGTCAAACAACAGCAGCAAGCAAGGAGACATAGGGAAAAAAGAACACATGCAAGCCTATGGGAAAAAGCACACTGGCTGAATGCACAAAATGGATGGTAGGCCAGCCAGTGCCACATGGTCAAACAACAGCAAGCAAGGAGGCATGGGGAACAAAGAGCACTTGCAAACCTATGGCAAAGGCACACTGGCTGGATGTACAAAATGGCTGCCAGCCACATGGCCAAACAACAACAGCAAGCAAGGAGGCATTAGGAACAAAGAGCACATGCAATACTATGGCAAAAGCACACTGGCTGGATGCACAAAATGGTTGCCAGTCACAACAACAGCGAGCAAGGAGGCATGGAGAGCAAAGAGAACACATTCAGGCCTATGGACACAAACTCCATAAAATGGTCCCTGGCCACATGGCATGGAGAACAAAGACAAATCAATGATGGCCTGTGACAAACATACAGACACCCACTGTACAGACGAAGGAGACATGGTAACACTGAAGAAAACACTACCAATAATTCAGCAATGCCAAAAACTATAATTAACTGAAATATAAAAATTTTACAACAACACACATTCTACCAAGGCATCAAGTATTACCCCACATATACACATTTTATACACAAATAAAAGTGTAATACACCACATTTGTAATTTAATCCAATGCAATTCCTGCCCTAAATGATGTTTTAAAACAACATGTACTACAGAAACAGTTGTTTCTTGCACCCATGACTAGCACTGGCCTGGGCTTACTGGATGGCCCCTTGGCAGACTAGGTCACATAGTAAAATAAATAAATATTGCAAATTTGACAAACTTGTAGAAAATGTACAGAACTGTGCCACATTGTTCCTTTACAAAAGAAGAAAACGTAAATGCAAAAATATAATTAGGTGTCCCTACTGAAAATGCAGGCCACCCACCACAATAACTTTGAAAATTCAAAAAAAAGTACAAATACATACTGGTGCATGCCCTCCATCAAACAAACAACACCCTTATATAAGAGTTTTTGAACTTACTTGTGAGTTCTCAAATGCAAAGTCCTTAAATCAAATGGTATATATCCAGCAGACAGAGTGAGTGACCCTCCCGCTCCCGCTCCAAATTCAAATGAAAAGTGACCAGTAGATAGATAGAACACTAGGAGGAGCCTGCTGGACAGGAACAGGAAGTTGAAGTCTCTTGGGCACTTCCTTCCTGTTTAAAAAAGGCTTCTCACACAAAACAACATCTCCAATGGTCCATTGGAGAAGAAAATCCACTCGAAAACCTCTTTAGCTGCTTCTCGAGCACAAAAGCTACTCGAGTGGTGCGTTTGCACTACATTGGTGCCATTGTGGTCAGAAGCCATGCGAATGGGCACAAAGTCTTTTGCGTGCTTGCTAGTGGACCAATAATATTGTGGCACTAGTGAGCGAGCACCAAAACAAATCTCGAGCACGCGAATGGGAAAACAAACTCTGCTTCACGCCCGGAAGGTAAAATCCAGGAAATGCACGCTCCAGCCTAATATTTACACACTTTCCATGATTCACAAACAACCATGTAATCCTCTAGCATTTCAGAGTATTAACTCAGTTTGGCAATATTTCCATTCTTCTAAAAACATTGCTGATTTATCATAGATTGAGGTCATCCTCATCTGTACAATGGATGCACAGTCACTGCACACATAGGGCCTGATTCACTAAGAGCCTCCACACTCGTGGCGAAGTCCCCGCAGTCACGGGAGAGTCTACTGACTCGGGCGGATTCTCCACAATGGGAATTCTCATTGCAGAAATTCAGTCCCCGAATGAGGAGACACCCACTCGACTGCAGGGCCTTTTATGAACCAGGCCGATAGATCTGGCATGAAAAGGGAGTAAATAGCAAGATATAGTTTGTGTTAAAAAAAAAAACAGAATGGAAGCCTATCCCACTTTTGGGATTCATTTGATGCAAGTCATACTTTATTATAATTACTTTCTATGACATGATCAGTTTTAGCTTCAATTAACTGGGGCATCAATGGTTTCTTCTGCTTTGCATACATTTGGGAACATTTTATGTTTTGCATTGAAACAGAACATATCTTGGCAATCCCTAAATGGAATGAGGAATTGGTAATGTGTGGTTGATTTACCCACATGCAGAAGATCAGTGTCTGGGAGACAGATAACACATGGAGAATGCAGGAAAAAACACACTGCCACCTATGAAAACCTACTCAAATGGTTCCAGGAAAATACGCACTAGACTGATATTGATGAAACACTCATAGGATCCATTGGCACAATTAATGTATGGAAATAGAGACACGCCTAAGACTTTCAGTTGGAACTGCACCCACATAGATGTTACTGCATTTCCCAAAACATTTCCAAGAATACGTCCAGAAATCTAAAACGGTCAGAAGTTTTTTTTGAGTAATCAGAGGAAAAGTTGGAGTATTCCTGACACATAAAAATATGGACCCATATTAGGGCATAAACCTGTGGGCGCAAATGACAAATGATTTTGTAATTGAACCCCATTATTGGGCTATTACTCTCATATTTGCACACATAGGGCCATATTTATCAAAGGGTTGCATCGGTTTTTCACCACACAATGGATGTGATTTATCAAACCACGCAAGGCCACCTTGCATGGCCCTGAATGGCTTAATAAATCCCGAATAACGCAGAGCAAGTAGCTACAGTGCCCCAGAGAGGCGTTCCATGGGTTGTGCATCGGTATTCCCGTGCAAAAACCATGGATTTGGGGGCATTCCCAGATTTACCATAAGTGCTACCCATGGGAATGCACCAAAACTGCTACGACCCCCCCAGGTGAAGCATAACGAGGAAAAATGTGTTTATTTCTCTTCGTTTTTTACTCTTTCTATGTGTGCTGCATTCTGCATCACATATAGAAATAGGAAAATGCCTCAGGAGCTTTTGTTTGTGCAGGAATGTGCCCCTTCCTGCCCAAAAACAATCCTGCTAACAATGCGGGCAGCCTTGCACCATGGTGCAAGAGTACCTGCATTGACGCTTGGCAACACATCATACGTCAGCACTGGGAAAAGGCAGGAATATGCCGTACAATGTTAAGTAGGGTACATTCCTGCCCTTTCCCTATCACGCAGTGCAGCAAAGTGACTTGCTGTGCTGCGCTGCATGATATAATGATAAATATGCCCCATAATTTGAAATTTGATGCACAAATAGCTTTGTGTATCAGACTATTAGTGGCTGATGCCTAAAGGGAAGACTGAATGGTCTAATGCAAAACAAATCACCCACAACCTCTAGAGAATATTTTTTATAAACTTCCTGACTTGGCATTCAACATTAGTACAGCAAACTATGAAATAAACTAAGGTAATGAAATTTCTATTAAGCTTGTGCGCTGGATTGCATTTTGTCTTTGGCAGCCAAAAAATTCGGAATTCAGGGCATCTAATAGACGTGATGACATGGCACATCTTCATTCTGATTGGACGCATCTTTGAGGTTTTATATTTGGGGGTTCAATACAAGTTCTCATAAGCTATAAAACGAGGTCTGTATGTGTAAACCAGACCAGCAACCAACAACCTTCCGTGCCAGAAGTATTTTAGCATTGATTGTGCATCAACTGTGTGCATCTTACATTATATGTTAGGTAACAGGTTAATGTAAAGCTGCAAAACCTCCATCCCTTATGCATCCGAAAAACTGTACACTACTTTTTTTTTAATGAAACGGTAGATGCGAATATTGCCTTGTGCAATAAAGGATTTTGGCTAAATCACATATTTCATGTGTAATTGGTTTTCTTTTAATCTTGAGCCCAATATATATCATGCTTGAAGTTACGTCTCAAATGGGACCTGAAGCAGGCAATTTCTTTCTTTAAATAATAAAATGCTCTTCATTTTACAGCCTGCATGAAGGTACACATTTCTCAGGGACAGCACCACTATAACTGTTCACCTATCAGCCTGTGACAGCAAGTAAAATATCGTCAAGGTATAATTAGCAAGATGTGATACTCAGTTAAAACATATAGCTCAGACTGTGCTGCTGCATATGCATCCCTTGGTCTTAAAGTCAGTGCTTAAAATAAATAACCTTTACTGAGACAGAAAAATTGCTCTTGTTATATCATATCACACTGAGCTGAAAACCTTTTAATGAAAGATATAATTCTTATGCTGTCCACATCATACTACATTGTCATGCAAAACACCCTAATGCATAGTTTCAATTATAATAGGCTTTCTTGGTATGTATTGTGATTCTTAATCATGGATATTGCGTGCCCTAAATGAGGGATGTTCATGTCATTCAAAAATACATCTTTCCATCTTTGCAGTTATTATCAATTGGGAAAAGCATCTGAAACGGACAAGTGAAATATTCATATACGGTTACTGCTCACAAAAACGGTTTTGCAAAACTGCCTCCCGAGCAAGCAAGCAAAAATGCAAAAAAGCAAGATTATAAACTCATTAAAATGACAACATTAAAATAGAAGAGGGGTGACTGGGGGTTTATTTCCAGCTCTCTAGGTCATATTAATCTAAATATTTGCACCAACATAAGTGCATTATTTATAGCGTGGCAGATGGAATACTCCAGCGGCGGCCGGCACAGGTAAGCGCGGTGGGGTGGTGGGCTGCGGCGAGGGCGGGGCGGGGGAGGGAGGTTAGTTGACAGACGACGGAATCGGTATAAATAAATAATACCTATTCCGTTGTCTGTCGGCTCCCCCCCTGCCGTGCCCTGCCCCGCCTCACCGTGCTTACCTGTGCTGGCCGCCGCTGGTATACTCCCTCACAACAGTGTCTGATGTCCCCTCTGACATTTTACAAGAGCATTATAGCAACGGCCACTGCGGCCACAGCATTTTCTGTGTTATTATTGATTTGCTGCATTTGCCAGGAAATCTATCGCCTGCAACATAATTTGCAGATTTTAACCAAAAAAAAATGTTTTTAGCTCAAACTAATGAAAAGTTGCTAATCAGAATTTACTTCAAATGCGGTGACACATGCTGTCATACAGTGGAATGAATGCCTTTTCCAGGTTGACTGGTCATCCTTTAGCTGCATATCGCTATATGTCTGTGTTAAACTGCACTAATGAAGTGAAACCTTTGCCTGGACATTGTTAACATATGTAAAAAGGACAAAATAATGATGTAATACTATCACCAAATGTTCGCAATATGCTGCATGCTTTGCCTTTTCTTAATACATTATTTAGTCAACTCTTCTGCATAATTAGCTCCTCTCCTGCTTCATAATTCCTGTGTCCCTTGTTATAGGCTACAGCACTAGTAATAAGGCGAACTGGAGATCTGCCATGTTTGGACTGTATATCAGTTGCAACAAACTCTAAATAAGACTCAAAGGGCCAGATGTGCAAACATTAGGAATACTGATTTCCTAATTGTGATTCTCTGAGAATCGCAATTAAAAAATAAGCATTTAAAATGTATGGAATTCTTTAGAGTTTCATTGGCGATTCCTAGTGGGTCTCAAATAGGCCTACCTCATGCATATGAATGAGGTAGATTGCAATTTGCAAACCATTAGGAATCTCAGCCATCACAGGAATGGTGACCTGCTGGGGTCAGCTGACGACCATGTCTGTGATTGCTTTGACATAAAGCAATCTTTTTTTTAGACACAGTCTGTTTTCCTTAAAGGAAAACGGGATGCATTTGAAAAGAAAACAACTATGCGGGTAATTTTTTAAGAGCAGTCAGTGGTCCATTGGACCAGTGCCTGCTCCTAAAAAAGATTTATTTAGCAAGGGACCCCTTCCTCTTTGCAAATGGGTTGCAACCAGTTTACACCTTGTGGTAAAGTATTACTGTTTTGCAACTGGAATTTGGTCTTAAAATAGTAATACATTCCATACCGATTTGGTAGTTTGAAAGGACGCCCTAAACACGCCCCTTCAAAATACCGAATTGCAAATGCATAATTCGATTCAGTAACAAGTTACCAAATCACATTGTCCATTTTGTACATTTGAAAAAGCAATTTTCCAGTCACAAACGGCCCGATTCTGTGAATCGGACCTTTAGCAACCAGAAAAATGCTTTGTACATCTGGCCCTAAATTTTTAACCATCAGTCCAAAATATAATCTCACTTAGCTTACTGAATTACGTATGAAAGTGTGACACATAATGTAAAATACATCAGCAAGCCAAGACATTAAGTTCAGAGCATCACAATCTGACCACAACTCGGGCCCTCATTCATGCAATCATCCTTTCCATATTGCCCATACAACCTTCCAAACAAACATAAAAAAGTATAGATCCGAGACTATGTGGTAGTTGCGTCCTTTCGTGATAACAACTGGCAAAGGTGCAGCACCACGTTTGATCTAACATGAAAAGAGCACCAACACCCTCTTTTTACATATGCAGCACACTCTGCCCAAGCACATTTCAACTATGAATGTAAACTCTGGGGCTGTATCCTGGTGGGCTGTGCTGCCTTAGAGCAGAACTGAGTTGCCAGGGCCCTCAACAGGAAACTACTGCAGCTTGCACCACACATTACCTCTGCCAGTGCTTCAAATGATAGTATCAACACAACTACTAACCATCACAATCCTGCCAGTGTGACAATTCAGACCATTCCAGGCCCCAAAGCTATAAGAATGGCTTAGGCAGCAGGTAATAGTCATTTCAAGCTACATAGATATAATAAACAACAGTTTTTGTGCTCATTTCTAAATTAGACAGACAGCGCTCTGATGTGGCTGACTGTCACAATCGCCGGTGTTGATAGTTAAGTGTCGGTGCTGAGCTCCCAAAACCACCGGCTCAAATTAAGCACTGTGTGCAAGATGTCTGAACTTCAAACATACAACTTGGGATTTCTCCGAGTTAATGTATGAAATATAGACAGAACAAGACAATCTTTTCTCTTTGCTTCCGACAAGATTTTGCATTGGGGTTGCATCACTGTTGTGGGGCAGGCCCGAGGCAAAATCAGTTTTGGGATTTGCTAAGTCACTCAAAGTCAATTTTTGAGGCTCTGAATGCTTTAGTAAACACTAAGTAATGCAAACCCTTCCAAACCTTGGTTTGTGCCAAAATATTTCACCTACCCGATAGAGACATACTGAGAAGAAATATCTTCTTTTCTCCTCATTACTTCCTCTTCTGCAGCACACATACACAGGGGAATAGTCCTCTGAGGACTGCTTTTGTCCAGGAAGGTATTCCACCATGGCGCAAGGGTGTCTGCACTAGTGCTAGGCAGCCACAAGTTCACCAGCGTATAGAAGGACCTGAACAGTGCCATTTCTTGGTAAATATGGTGTCCTTCAGCTCTCTCCTAACCATAAAACTTGTCTTGCTGTGCTGGGATGTGGGAACTATTAGTAAATATTCCCCTACATGTTGGAACTTTATCCACCTTGCATGAAAAATACAGTCGCTCAACTCTGCGCTGAGCAGGTGCAGTCCACAACAATACAGCCTCTGGAGCGCAGTGTTCATATAAGATCACAATGGTAGCCGCCCAACACTATACATATACAGTCTCAATGTGAAGCAATCCATAAGCCTCATTTTGACTGATTACCAGAAGGGTGACTAAAGTTATTAAAATATCACTTATTCCTTTCTATATGTTTGAATCCTGGAATTATTTACTCAACACAGTTTTTGCAAATGATGTTAATAAGTATGATGTGTAAAGAGTTGTTTATTCTTTATTCTTTTTGTATTAACTAGCTTGATTCAACACATCTCACCCACTCACATCTGCACTTGGTAAAGCTAAATCTTAACCTCCCAATACCATGACCGTAGCTGACTCTCTACTGGTCTTTAATTCCAAAGGTAATTAAAATGAATACATGTCTGTCATGTTTATTGTTGAGCAAACTTAGTTCACTTCCACAGGGTATCTGTTATCTCAGCTAACACACCAACATAAGCAAAGTGATTGTCATATGTTTTGTTAGCACTTTATCTATTTTTTTTATTTTGGTTAATCTTCATATTTCACTCATAACTGAGTTTAGTATTCCAGAAGAATTATTGTCTCCAGAAACAGCTGCTGACTTCTAAAGACATTAATCCAGTCTTTACTGACAAACATCAATAGGACTATGGAAATTTCAAAATGGAAAAGGATGAGCAGAAAAAAGAGAGAAGGAACTTAGGGACTGATTTAGATCTCAGTGCACATGTTATTCCATCACACAGTGACAGGTATCCCGTCAACTGAAATATAAACCTCGTTAGATATAATAGGATTTATATTTCGGCAGATGGGATATCCATCACCTTTGTGATGGAGCAACCTGTGCGCCGAGCATTGCTTAATTTAAGCCAGTGGTTTCCAGTGCACGGCACCGGCACTCAATTGGTTTCCGGTGCTCAGCCCCGGCACTTAATTGTGAACATTGCACTTAGGACAGTCTGCCACATGGTGGCGCTGCTCATCGAATTTAGAGATGAGCAGAACAACAGATGCTTATGAATACAATGTACATTAAAAAATAAATAATACCTTCCTCCCCAGCCATTCCTTTAGCTTTGGGGAACTGGAATATTCGGAACTGTCACACCTGCAGGCGAGAGAGATAGTTACAAGTTGTTTTATTACCGTCATTGGCAGCATTGACGGGGGCAATGGGTGGTGCAAGCTGCAGTGGCCTCCTGGACAGTGACCTGGCACTTATTATTTTTCAAGTTAAGCACTATTTAAATCAAGCCCTTAGATTGAGAGAAAGCAGTGATATTCTAGAGTCTGAGTTGAGTATATTCTCACACTTTAAACGGTATTATAAAAAGAGCTTCATTCAGCCTCAAGCAAAGAATTACTGTATCAAAAGGTGCTCTGGCCCAACTTGGCACTGTTGTCAGGTGATAGTAATTGTGCCAATTTTGAGGGAAAAAAATGTAGCTCTCTTGTTTGTGAAGGTATTTGTTTGTATGTGAAAATATAGTATTGCCAATACTGATTAAACTGATTATGTCAAGGCGCCAATATAAGGTTTAAATAATGTGTATGACAGGTGGTAACGAATAGTGTGTTATCACAGATTAAACATGTCCCCCTTCTTTGCCAAAATGTATGTGTTCAATTCCAATTTAGGATTATAACAGTCCCTTCACAGTAGTGTACATACCTGACATGGCATTGGATTTGGATGTTCAGTGTGCTGTGTATGCAACGCCAATTTTGTGTTGCTTTAGGATTGGGTGTGTGAATGATGGTGCTGGAGGAGGGTTGCAAACGTGGCTGGAAATTATGCATGTCAAGGGTATACGTAACAGGGGGAAGTTCAACATATTAATTTTCTCATACCTTTTTAGCTTTTCCATAACTCTGGGTACATCATCAACTCTAAACAATACTTTCATATAAAACATGAGTGTTGTATTGTACTGATATAGTGCTAACAGACACTATGGGGCCGATTCGGGCCGGAAAACGTGCCGACCGACTCGGAGCCGGAATAAATACCGACCGACACGTACCGGTGCAGCCCGACCCGCAAAGTACGATGAGAAGCGTGCAAAATACGACCGACGCGTACGGAACACAAGCCGAACGACCGAACCGCGCGGAAAACAGCCATCCGGCCGGAAAAGCACGCGAATCGAACCGACCGACACGCACCAGGAAGAATCCCGAACGAAACGTACCCGCGAACTCCTACCCACCAAGTACGATGCAACACGTGGAAAACACGACCGAGTCGCACTGGGCCCAAGCCGCACGACCGACACGCATTCAAAACTGCGAGCCGAAGCAACCCAAAACCCCGCGACCGACGCGTACGCAGCACAGAAAACAGCACAAACACAGCGTGAACGAATCTGAGAGGCTCGCACGAGACAACTGGAGGGTCCGACTCGGTCACAAGAATGTCTCCTACATGCACAAAAAGAACCAAGGAAAAAAAAACACAAAAAAAGGCCAAACAAGCAATTACAAAGCAAATAAATACTGGGGGGGGGGAAACAGGGAACAAAGACACACCCACAACTCCACCCATATAAAGGACACAAATCCCTACCATGATCCTTTGCAAATTCAAATTACCTGCCAGCACTCAACACCAACAGACAGCAACCACACACACACTCACAGCTCATCCATCACACAAGCCACACACCAGCAGCACCACAACAAATAGCACCCTCACATACACCCAGCAAAACACACACTCACACACCCTCACTTGCACACCAACACACACATCACACACCAGCACCACCCAACACCATGCCCCCAAAGAAGAATCACAAGTTCCTAGATAGTGAATTGGAAGTCCTGGTAGATGAGATCCTCAGGGTAGAGCCACAGCTGTTTGGTACATTGGTCCAACAGACACCCATGTCGCAGAAAACCAAGATGTGGGAGAGGATCGTCGACAGGGTGAACGCACAATCACCATGTCTGCGCACAAAGGTAGACATCCAGAACAGGTGGTATGACGTGCGCAGGAGGGTCAAGGAGCTGTTGAAGAAGGACTACATCGTGAGCCAACACACCGGCAGTGGCCCTCCTGCCAAACCAGTATACCTCAGGCCCTGGGAGGAGAAGGTGCGGGCCATCCTACCACCAGTGAGCGTCTATGGACTAGAAAACATCCCAGAGCCTGGTGAGTACACAACAAATGTACACAATATTGTGCCACAATACACACACATCACTGTCAAGGGGAGAGTCAAACCATGCACCCTTAGCAAATACACACCAACCAAAACAGATCATCCCAAAATGTGTATGTCAGCCAGATAAACACAATACATGCCAGCTCATAGTGAAATGTAACTGTCATGACATGTACAAACCTAACAACAAATAGAGCTAGGCAGTGGCACAAATCTAACCAACAAACACAGTCAGACATGTAGCCACCACCACAACACCACCTCACAGGGAAGCTCACTGAAAGGAAGGAATACTGTGTATGCTGGGCAAGTCAGTGTAGCCAAGAGCATCATGGGAGTCGTAGTCACAGAAATTGCCCACCCTCACAATGCGCACATCAACACCACCATGAACCATGCCCACATCACAGGGAGTGGAAAACAACTGACAAGATGGCTGACACTGGCTACTGCTGTGGGGAGCACAAGGCCATGCTGGCAACTGTGCAACAACCAACAGCAGGACACCACTGACTGACATCTTGCCATTGCTCTCACACTCACACACAGTGAAGTCCACCCAAAAGCAAGTAAGTATGGGCATGCTGGGAAGTGGGGTGGAGGCAATAGCATGATGGGAGTGGTAGTCACAGATATTGGTCACCCCCACAACTGTCCCATCAACACCACCCTGAACCATGCACACATCACAGGGAGTGGAAAACAACTCACAAGATGGCTGACACTGGCTACTGCTTTGGGGAGCACAAGGCCCTGCTGGCAACTGTGCACCAACCAACAGCAGGACACCACTGACTGACATCCTGAAAGACAACTTGCACTCCCTGCAATGGAAGCACGTTCCATGGTGGGATATCTGGCTGGGTGGGAAGGAGGACTCACAGCACTGACCATAGTCACCAGCAGCTCCACCCACACACCCCCTAACACAAACTACACACAACTCACCTGGGAGAAAGCATTGCCTCACACACCAATCAAATATCCCACAAAGAACCACAACCCTGGGTCATGCAGTGTGAAGCACAGGGACACACATGGGACTTGTAGCAAAACAAACCCCAGGATAACACTGTCAGCCATCTTGTCAGCACAGGCACACAACCCCACAGGGAAGCCGAGTCAAAAGGAAGGAAGCATGGGCATGCTGGGAAGGGGGTGGAGGCAAAAGCATGATGGGAGTGGTAGTCACAGCCCAACATCCCCCACCCACATGGCCCAGCAAGAACACACCCAAGCATGCACACCTCACAGGGAGTCAAAAGCCCCATCAAAGATGTCTGACACTGGTGCTCTGTTGTGGGGAGCACAAGGCCATGCTGGGAACTGGCCAACAACCAACAGCAGGACACCACTGTCAGCCATCTTGCCATTGCTGTCACACCCACACACAGTGAAGTACACTCAAAAGGAAGGAAGTATGGGCATGCTGGGAAGGGGTGGAGGCAATAGCATGATGGGAGTGGTAGTCACAGCTCAACACCCCCCCCCCACATGGCCCAGCAAGCTCACACTGAAGCATGCACACCTCACAGGGAGTCAAAAGCCACTTCAAAGATGTCTGACACTGGTGCACTGTTGTGGGGAGCACAAGGCCATGCTGGGAACTGGCCAACAACCAACAGCAGGACACCACTGTCAGCCATCTTGCCATTGCTGTCACACCCACACACAGTGAAGTACACTCTAAAGGAAGGAAGTATGGGCATGCTGGGAAGGGGGGTGGAGGCAATAGCATGATGGGAGTGGTAGTCACAGATATTGGTCAGCCTCACAATGTGCACATCAACACCACCATGAACCATGCCCACATCACAGGGAGTGGAAAACAACTGACAAAATGGCTGACACTGGCTACTGCTGTGCGGAGCACAAGGCCATGCTGGCAACTGTGCAACAACCAACAGCAGGACACCACTGACTGACATCTTGCCATTGCTCTCACACTCACACACAGTGAAGTCCACCCAAAAGCAAGTAAGTATGGGCATGCTGGGAAGTGGGGTGGAGGCAATAGCATGATGGGAGTGGTAGTCACAGATATTGGTCACCCCCACAACTGTCCCATCAACACCACCCTGAACCATGCACACATCACAGGGAGTGGAAAACAACTCACAAGATGGCTGACACTGGCTACTGCTTTGGGGAGCACAAGGCCCTGCTGGCAACTGTGCACCAACCAACAGCAGGACACCACTGACTGACATCCTGAAAGACAACTTGCACTCCCTGCAATGGAAGCACGTTCCATGGTGGGATATCTGGCTGGGTGGGAAGGAGGACTCACAGCACTGACCATAGTCACCAGCAGCTCCACCCACACACCCCCTAACACAAACTACACACAACTCACCTGGGAGAAAGCATTGCCTCACACACCAATCAAATATCCCACAAAGAACCACAACCCTGGGTCATGCAGTGTGAAGCACAGGGACACACATGGGACTTGTAGCAAAACAAACCCCAGGATAACCCTGTCAGCCATCTTGTCAGCACAGGCACACAACCCCACAGGGAAGCTGAGTCAAAAGGAAGGAAGCATGGGCATGCTGGGAAGGGGGGTGGAGGCAAAAGCATGATGGGAGTGGTAGTCACAGCCCAACATACCCCACCCACATGGCCCAGCAAGAATACACCCAAGCATGCACACCTCACAGGGAGTCAAAAGCCCCATCAAATATGTCTGACACTGGTGCTCTGTTGTGGGGAGCACAAGGCCATGCTGGGAACTGGCCAACAACCAACAGCAGGACACCACTGTCAGCCATCTTGCCATTGCTGTCACACCCACACACAGTGAAGTACACTCAAAAGGAAGGAAGTATGGGCATGCTGGGAAGGGGGTGGAGGCAATAGCATGATGGGAGTGGTAGTCACAGCTCAACATCCCCCCACATGGCCCAGCAAGCTCACACTGAAACATGCACACCTCACAGGGAGTCAAAAGCCACTTCAAAGATGTCTGACACTGGTGCACTGTTGTGGGGAGCACAAGGCCATGCTGGGAACTGGCCAACAACCAACAGCAGGACACCACTGTCAGCCATCTTGCCATTGCTGTCACACCCACACACAGTGAAGTACACTCTAAAGGAAGGAAGTATGGGCATGCTGGGAAGGGGGGTGGAGGCAATAGCATGATGGGAGTGGTAGTCACAGATATTGGTCAGCCTCACAATGCGCACATCAACACCACCATGAACCATGCCCACATCACAGGGAGTGGAAAACAACTGACAAGATGGCTGACACTGGCTACTGCTGTGGGGAGCACAAGGCCCTGCTGGGAACTGTGCACCAACCAACAGCAGGACACCACTGACTGACATCTTGCCATTGCTGTCACACCCACACACAGTGAAGTACAATCAAAAGGAAGGAAGTATGGGCATGCTGGGAAGGGGGGTGGAGGCAATAGCATGATGGGAGTGGTAGTCACAGCTCAACATCCCCCCCACATGGCCCAGCAAGCTCACACTGAAGCATGCACACCTCACAGAGAGTGTAAAGCCCCATCAAAGATGTCTGACACTGGTGCTCTGTTGTGGGGAGCACAAGGCCATGCTGGGAACTGGCCAACAACCAACAGCAGGATACCACTGTCAGCCATCTTGCCATTGCTGTCACACCCACACACAGTGAAGTACACTCAAAAGGAAGGAAGTATGGGCATGCTGGGAAGGGGGTGGAGGCAATTGCATGATGGGAGTGGTAGTCACAGCTCAACATCCCCCCACATGGCCCAGCAAGCTCACACTGAAGCATGCACACCTCACAGGGAGTCAAAAGCCACTTCAAAGATGTCTGACACTGGTGCACTGTTGTGGGGAGCACAAGGCCATGCTGGGAACTGGCCAACAACCAACAGCAGGACACCACTGTCAGCCATCTTGCCATTGCTGTCACACCCACACACAGTGAAGTACACTCTAAAGGAAGGAAGTATGGGCATGCTGGGAAGGGGGGTGGAGGCAATAGCATGATGGAGTGGTAGTCACAGATATTGCTCACCCTCACAATGCGCACATCAACACAACCATGAACCATGCCCACATCACAGGGAGTGGAAAACAACTGACAAGATGGCTGACACTGGATCCTGCTGTGGGGAGCACAAGGCCCTGCTGGCAACTGTGCACCAACCAACAGCAGGACACCACTGACTGACATCCTGAAAGACAACTTGCACTCCCTGCAATGGAAGCACGTTCCATGGTGGGATATCTGGCTGGGTGGGAAGGAGGGCCGGATGTCAACCAAATACAACCAATGCAGACCATGTACACACCCCAACATTCACATAGAAATGCCCAAATAATGCAGGACAATGTGCTACACCAATATCAACCCCTGACTGTGACAACTTAGGACAATGCAATGTACAGGCCCGCATCCAGAGGCACAGTCACAACTGTCAGGTGTGTCAACCATTGATGCCTGCAGAAACATAACATACATTGTGTGTGTCTCCCAAAAACAGGTGATGATGGGGACACAGCAGCAGACGCTGAGGAGTCCCCGTCCCAGGCTCAAGAGGATACAGAGCTCACTGGTGTGGAACAGCCTCTGCCCTCCTTGGATGAAGAAGACCAACCTGGCACCTCCGGAGCAAGTCATCATGCAGCACCAGCAGGACCATCAGCTGCACCCCCTGCACCCACCCCTCCAACGACTGTCAACACACATACCACCCCTGCCGACATGGAAAGACCAAGGAGCACCACCACCACCAGCACAGGGATCCTGGACCAACGTGGGGCCATGGACACCAACACCACCAACAACCCCCAAGGGGGCCCAGGGTCACCTGTGCGTGCCACCTCAGGTACTGCACGTGTCGCCAGGGGTGGTGGGAGGGGTGGGAGACATAGGTCGCTGATCGCAGAGGGGTCTGGACTGCATGATGACCCACAACTGGCACGCATAGCCGATGCATACCAGTCCAGCACCGGAGAGCTCAGCCAGGTAGTGGGGCTCCTCAGGGACATTAAACAGCAGCAGGCTGCCCATCATGCCCGCTTGGACTCACACATGTCCCGCGTGGAGTCCAAGTGGGAAACACTGCAAGAGATGACGGCGGTGCATAGGGACATATTACAATGCCTCCGCCAGATGAGCAGCAACCAGTCAACACCTCACTGTGTGCCCACAACATCTGCTGCTGAAACAACTGCAACTGCCACAGGGAGGGTGGATGACTCTGGCGAAGAGTCCCCTGCACCGCAGCAGCCTGCACTTGAGGGCCCCCCCCAAAGAAGAGGGGCCGTCCGAGGAGGGGCAAGTGAGAGGCCGATGGCCATGTGCAACCCCAGGAAGCCAAAACCTGTTCTGGATAATCACCTTTGTGCGCAAACTGTTCACCCTGTTGACTGCAACACAACTCTCCCACATGACATGGGGAGCTCAAGTTGGACCAATGTCTCAGATGACTGTGGACTTTACTCTGGACATTTCTGCTACCAGGACTTCCAAATCATCTAGGAACTTTGGATTACAATCACAATGTACAGCACCCACCATCCTGTGCACTATACTCACACATGTATGTCAATAAACTCACTAATACACCATACTTGCCTCTGTTGTGATTCCTACATTGTCTCTGAAGTGGCGATGATGATCTGGGAAATGACACTGTGCATGCTAACTGCTACAGCAAGTACAACACCGGCATGTGAGTCATGGCGACGTCACACATAAGAGGGAGGCACACCACCAGGGCTACACAACACATACACACCATGGCCATCTGACTCATCGCCTACACTGATGTTGCCAGGAAATACGTTGCATTGCACAGACCCAACACCTATTCACAGTCTGTGTTAACTAGCCCACTGGTGCAGTAAGCAAATGTCAGTCAGATGTGTGACCACAGACAACGCACATCACAAAGTGAAGCACAGGTTTATTACACATTTGCAACATGTTGTAACCACCACAGATGCAAGGTATTCCCACCTGGCAGCGGGCACACAGTCAACAAGTGAAGAAGGAAGGAAGTCCATGGGTGTGGTGCACATCACCTGTAGGGACACGACAGCTACCACCCTGGAAGTCGAATCACGGTGTCGGGGATCACAGTTGACCAAACGACTCTGAAAGTACCCTGTGAAGGACAGAAATGACACACAGTCAAGAGCACTGAAGAACAGGACAGAACTGCAATACTCATGCCCAATACATGTCACAAGATACCCACCCAGAACCAAGTTAGCATGTCAACACTGTTGGGGAGTACAGACTACCTGTAAGGACACATCGCTACATGCATACAGTCATGTAGCACATGGACACACTCAAACAGCACCAGAGCACCACCAACACATATCATGCAAACTCACATCAGTCACATGACATCTCTGGATACTTACATTCAGCTGAAGAAGTTGGTGATGAGCTGTGTGCGGACATCACCATCATCATCATCACTGGCATCGTGGTCCAGGCCAGGATCCTCCACAGGTGGCGGACGTTGGTCATCGTCATCCAGGATGAGAGGCAACTCCTTCCGCACTGCCAGGTTGTGTAGCATGCAGCAGACGATGACAATCTTGCACACCTTTGCCGGGGCATATGGGAGGGACCCTCCTGTCTTGTCCAGGCAGCGGAAGCGGCTCTTCAGGAGACCAAATGTCCGCTCAATCACTCTCCTCGTCCGACCATGTGCCTCATTGTAGCGCATCTGGGCTGGTGTCACAGGGTTCCTGAGGGGCGTCAGCAACCACGGCATGTTGGGATATCCGGAGTCACCTACATACAGACAATTGCACATTAGCTGAGTTGGAAAAGAGGGTGGAACACTACATTGCAGAACACACACAATGGTACAAAGTCAGTACACACCAACAAGCCAGGCACGCTGGTTCCGCATCTGTGACATCATCCTCGGGATGCGACTACTCCTCATCACGTAGGCATCGTGTGCAGAACCGGGGAAACGGGCACACACGTGTGAGATGGTCATATCTGCAAGACAGACCACCAGTGCATTGACCGAGTGGTAGTGCTTGCGGTTCCTGTATGCCTGCTCCTGGGCCTGTGGTGGTACCAAAGCCACATGTGTCCCATCAATGGAGCCAATGACATGCGGCATCCTCCCCAGGGCATAGAAGTCACTCTTCACGTCAGTGAGCTGCTGGGGTCTAGGGAAATAGATGTACTGGTTCAGGTATATCAACATAGCCTCCAATACATCGCGGATCACACGGCTGAACATGGTCTGTGACATCCCACCAGCAGTCGCCAGAGTGTGTTGAAAGGTACCGGTGGCAAAGAAGTGTAGGGCTGCCATCACCTTCACCTTGGGGGTCAGCGCTGTAGGGTACGGCCGGCCAGGTTGCAGGTGTGGTGCCAAGCGCACTTCCAAATCATCAATCAGCTGCCTGGTGAAGCGGTACCGTCGGATGCTGTCACGTTCCACCATCGTTGCCAGGTCAGGGAATGGTCTATGGACAGCTGGTGCCCTGCAGTGCATTGGTGAAGAAAGAAAGATTGTCACTCACCCCACATATGTGGCATTGTACACACTCAATATCACACGATACATCATTATGAGGCACAAGTACATGATGTGTGCAGCTCCGTAAGGACATGTATGGCACATACATGGCCAACATCCAACATCACAGTTCAACAAGTGGCATCAATAAGTCCCAGGTTGTGCCATTGGGTATCATGAGGACGTGTCACATTTCCCATCTCCTGCTGCCACGTTACAAACACACCCCACAGTGACATGTGAGGACAGATGTGCCCCAGGCATCACAGCTCAACGACAGGTAGATTCCCAGGGACCCTGTATTGCCACATGGACACTGGCATGACATGGCGTATCATGTATACACCACATCAAAACAACCATGACCCCCACAGGTAGTGGTCCCTGTTGCCTCGGCAGGACAGACATGGACGTCTGTGACACACACACGCACAACATCAAAGTCCATGCACAAACAACGTGGATGTGGAGACTGTCTCCCATTGTGCACATGAAATCCGAGACATTGTAAACACAACATGCACACAGACTGTGGAGGACCATCACTATTGGGCCAATGGGTCACCCTGGGTTAAACATACCGGCCCACATGGGACTCAGGGGGCATGTGACATGACATACACATACACCACCGAGAAATGTGACCATGCCACATGCTCAGATATGAACAGTTGCACATCACAGTGGTCATGTACACGAAACACCAAGGATACTGTCCCCATGAACACGTGCACAGCCTGGGGGTGGCTGCCCCAAGTGTCACCCACAGAACAACATGTTCACCCCCATACACGGAATAGGTAATGCAGCCTTACATGCCTTAGGATACAGTTTGGACAGGCTGTGGTGTTGTAGGTGTGCCCCTCACTCCCTGGGAAGTATATGTGGCTGGCATATGTTCACCTGTGACAGGCATGGTGACATATGCCAGAGACATGTACAGGGATGCGTTGGACAGCAATGGACCGATCGGTGCGCACACATTGGCCATTGCATTCAATGTGTGCTGGTACACGTTGTATTCGCAATACGCGTTGGACAGCAATGGACCGATCGGTGAGCACACATTGGCCATTGCATTCAATGTGTGCTGGTACGCGTTGTATTCACAATACGCGTTGGACAGCAATGGACCGATCGGTGCGCACACATTGGCCATTGCATTCAATGTGTGCTGGTACGCGTTGTATCCTAGGTACGCGTTGAACAGCAATGGACCGATCGGTGTGCCCGGCCGGACCATTGCATTCAATGTGTGCGGGTACGCGTTGTATCCTAGGTACGTGTTGAACAGCAATGGACCGATCGGTGTGCCCGGCCGGCCCATTGCATTCAATGTGTGCGGGTACGCGTTGTATCCTAGGTACGCGTTGAACAGCAATGGACCGATCGGTGTGCCCGGCCGGCCCATTGCATTCAATGTGTGCGGGTACGCGTTATATCCTAGGTACGCGTTGAACAGCAATGGACCGATCGGTGTGCCCGGCCGGCCCATTGCATTCAATGTGTGCGGGTACGTGTTGTATCCTGGGTACGCGTTGAACAGCAATGGATCGATCGGTGTGCCCGGCCGGCCCATTGCATTCAATGTGTGCGGGTACGCGTTGTATCATAGGTACGCGTTGAACAGCAATGGACCGATCGGTGCGCACCCATTGGCTATGGCCTGGCCTGGCAACGGACGCGTTTTCAAATCTTGAACGAGTCTGATGCTGGAAATTCAGTTGGTCACCCACAACAATGTTGCAAATTCATGGGTGTCATGAAGTTGAACTTTTGAAGGATGCTGTGGGCGTGTGTAAGTGGTGCAATTCCATGGATTGGCCAGATTCAGAAGATGCTAACGACTTGGACCTATCACTTTGGACACATGGGACAGTAACTGCCTCTGCAGCACACATATAATGCTGGCTGTTCCCCTGAGAGCTCACTTGCCTGCACTACATGCTCCAGGACGACATCTGCCACCACCACTGCTGCTGTATCTGCACCCTCTGGACCCTGCAATGGCACGTACTGTGGAGAGAGCCCCAGCCTTCAGCACTGAGGAGAACCAGGCCCTGCTGGACAGCCTCCTTCCACAGTACAGCAAGCTGTATGGGAAAGCAGGGGAGCAGGTGAGTGTTCTGTCCACTGCCTTCCTAAATGTGCATGTTGTCTGACTAGCAAGGCTAACAGTCTGCACGCCACTGGCTAGCAGGCTCACTGAGTAGTTGTCACCCCCATAGTGTGTAGTTACATGCACTGGACAGGTATAGTGCAGTGACAGTGCATTTAAACAAGGTTTAACTTCCCAGGCAATGATACCATGTAGTAACTGCTGGCATACTGTCCATGGCCATCGTTGCACTGCCTGTGTACATCATGTGCCCCTGTGATTGAGACATGTATACACAACTGTGTAATGCACGGATATGTTGCATGTGTAGTAATAGCATACTCACTTTGTCATCCTCACAGGTTGATGCCCACCAGAAGCAGAAGATATGGCTGACCATCGTCCGGGCAGTGAGATCCGTGGGGGACTACAAGCGCCGGATCCGCAACTGCCAGAAGAGGTGGCAGGACCTTCGGGGCTGGACCCGGAGGATCGCACGGGTCCAGCTGAAGCTGTCGCCTCCTCGCAGGAGGGGCGGACACCGGACCCTGACCCCCACATGCTCAGGATCCTGGCGGTGGTCTTCCCTGATCTGGATGGGCAGCTGAAGGCCAGGGAGCAGCACGGAGGGGTGAGTCCATGACTGCATTGTGTACTTTGTCTGCCATGCTATGTGCCCTCCTCTGGCCTGGTTAAACTTCCACAGCACATCAGTCATGTGGTCCAGGACCCATGTCCCTCGATTGTGCACTGCCCACTCCTCATCTGATACCCAGGTGTGGCCCTTGCAGTCAGGGAATTGTGTCACTTGGGTACTGTGTCCTTGCAGTTTGCTTGACTCAAGGTGGGGGACAGCATCTGTTCCCCTAACTGTGGTGGGCATCATGGGTGGGTCCATTGCTTACACAATGCCTGTGTTCTGACATGTAATCTGCGTGTTACTTTGATATGTGGTCCAATTGCTGAGCTGATCCACCACATGTGCCTGGGGTAACTGGCACACACCCAAGCTGCAGGTGGGAACAATGTTTGGGCCCCAGGAGTGTGTATATTATGTGTGTCACACATACTTAGCCAGCTGCCTACTGTCCAGGGTTCATCCCTCATTCATGTGGGGCAGGACAGTCATGCCTACTCCAGGCCATGCAATGCACTCTGTACTCCCACTCCCGTGTATCAGCTGACACATTGTGCTCAGTGATATGTCCCCTCAGGTGTCAGCCTCTGTGTCAGTGTGCTGTGGCTTCGATGTCAGGACTGCTGGGGTGTTTATCGGTTGGGGCTCAGCATGCCACCGGAGATGTGACCATAGGAGACGATACTTGTGTGACACATAGGTGTTTGAACACCTGACCGTGCAGACTGGGGTATGCGAATGTGAAGTCCATGCAGCTGTTTCCCATTCACAGCAGATTGTGAGGTGCTCAGGTTCAGAGGCTTGTGTTACAGGTCACCCATATGTCCAATCAGTATGACCTGGACAGATAAGGGTTCAGATGATGTGGTGTGTGGGGGATGTACATGTGCACTTGTTCAGCTCCAGGACTTGCATTCCCCATGACCTACTATTGTGACACAGTGCAGACTGTTGTTGTGTGGCTGCCCTGCCCATGTGACTGGAGACAGTGATGTATGACTTAGCAGGCATGCCTGTGCCATGGCATGTGACTTCCTATGAGTGATCCTGCAGGGGAGTGACATGTGCTACATGCACACCATAGTGGCAATGGCTATCAGCACATGGGTGCATCATGGTGTCTGTCGCTGGTATGCATCACATGCATTTCATATATCTGACTCTGGGCATCACTTTCATCCGGACACCTGTACTGACTCAGTGGCAAGAGTTGTGATGTGTGCATGTTCACATGCTTCACCGTGTTCTCTGCACCGTCCAACTACTGTGTAGGTGGTGCATGTGTCCACCCTGGGGTATTGCCAGCCAACGGACGCCAGACAGATGGGTGCAAGGCCAGGTGGGATGTGAGTGCCATGGTTGACGATCAGACTGACAATTGGCTTCTCCTATTCTGTTTGGGCAATTTTAGCAATGTTCAACTAAGGATGCCAGGGCTTGCTCTGTATTGTGCTGTACTTACTGTGGTGTGTGCGTTCGGTGCAGGTGACTGATGTCTGTCTGTTTCCCTATTGTTTGCAGATACATCCACGGCCACACGAGGGGACAGCTCCACGGACCAGGAGGAGCCGCAGAGCCAGACTGGGTCAGCAGCCGAGGAGTGGTCGGAGGGACCCAGTGGCACGGAGGGCGAGGGGAGCCACACCGAGGAGTCCTCAGCACCATCCACCTCAGCTGAGGACCACAGCAACTCCGAGGATGACTCCCTTATGGAGGCGGGTGTCAGCAGCCACCACACCCCAGCTAGTGTTGCTGTCCCCGCCACCACCACCACCACCGCCCTCCCATCGGCTCCCATTCCCGAGGTCCGTGGAGGCTCCCATGTTCGGGAGCGTGTCTCCTTCGGGCCAGGCACCGCACCCCCTGCCCCTGTGTCCCCTGCTGCCCTGAGTGAGGAATCTGTGTACCTCCTTCGCCAGCTCCATGTAGGGCAGACAGCGATGCTGAGTGTCCTCCATGCACACACCACTCTGTTGACTCAGCTGGTGTCGTTCATGGAGGGCATCTCATCGGGCATGTCTGCCCTACAGAGGGGCAATAGGTCCATGGACTCCTCCCTGACGGCAGCAGTGTCCCTCCTCCAACAGTCCCTCACCCCTCCTGTCTCTGCCCCATCCACACTCCCCAGCACCTTACCTGTCCCAAGCACACACACACTGGCACAGGCACACACCAGCACAGACACGAGCAGCACACACACACACACGCCACAGACAAGACGCACACGCACGCACAGTCAGGGGAATGAAACCACACTCACAGGGGATGGGGCCCAGTCACACACACATGCATCCACGAGCACTGCGCAGTCCACAGTTGCCTCTCCCTCCAAAGCCCCCTCCGTTGCCTCACCTGCAACCCCAAAGACCCAGCGGCTCTTCCTCAGTGACCTCGGCCTCTTCCCCTCTGATCCAGCTGATACAGCATTCAGGGGGAAGAGGAAGCCCACCCACACGGAGCGGAGTGCCCCTCGCCACTGGACACCCTCCCCCAGGCACAGACCGACTGACGCCCCCATCCGCAAGTCCCCCCGGAAGAGCAAGACCCCGCCGCCGCCCACCAGCTCAGGCACCAAGTCTCCTTCCTCCATCCCTCAGGCCCCCACTCCACAGGTGCCCCCACCACACCCTGCCCCAGGTTCCCCACCCACAGATACATCATCCCCAAAAGGATCAGGCCTTCTCCCCCTGCCACTTGCTCTTCCAGCCCCACACCCCCCGCTGCGCTTGTCTGTGCCACTGGTGTGGAGACGGTGTCCTCCCCTCTGTCCTGCCCACCTTACCTGATCCCCATTCTCCTCCCCTGGAGGTAGGCACTGCAGTGGAGTCCACTACCACCCTGTCTGACTTGGGCACTGCAGTGGGGAACCTGTCCACTCCATCTGCACGGTCCCCTGCAGTCTTGCCGGCACCCACACCATCAGAGTCATGCCCCCCACTTGTGCCGGCACACACCATGTCAGGCACCTCCACTGCAGTTGTCAGTGGCTCTCCAGCACCCACCACCCCTTCCCTGCCTCCTTCTGGTGAGCCATGATCCTGTCCCTGAGGTGCCTGGCCTGCCCCCCGTATGCCCCTCCAAGGGGATTGTCCCTGGTTTTCATCAGTGCAGGCATGCGTAGGGTGACATCTGCCACTGTCACCCTGTTTTGATTTTCATGTTGGACTGGCCATTGGCCTTTGTTAATTTTTTGCTGGACATCAACTGTTAGACCCACATATGCTGAATAAAGCACCTTTCTGTTCTCTAGTGCTTTTGCTTCTGATGTACATGTTGTTGATGATGCTAACCATGCCCTTGCTGCAGTGATGGTGATATTTGGTCTCATGATAATGAAGTGTTACTGTGCAGGAACACATGTGGTCCAGGGGAATGTGTCCTATCCTATGGTGTATCCATGTCATCCTTAGCAGCATCTGAGGGTGTCATGTGTTCAATATTTGGCAATGGGATTTCCTACTTACATTAGCAATTTCACATCTGTGGCTTCCACCCCTGCACATCTGTTGTGCCTGCCATTGTTCAATTAGTCTACTTCCCTGACCATGTGGCCATCTCCACTGGACATGCAGGTTTGGGCATCAATGGGGAAGGACTCATCTGTGTTGTCAGTGCAACATTGCTATACAAGTGTGTTGGATCTGTGCTGATGATTTCGTTGGCACTCCCATGACCAGGCTGATGTGACGGGAGCCTTCATTTGGTGCTAATTGTTGACTGTGTGACCAAGTGCTCAGCTGACATGATGGAGCCCTACTGAGGCAACATATGGCACAGCTTTCCTCACACAGGAGTGGAGTCCCCTCATGGCAGTGTGTACTCCTGTGACATTGCCTGCGCCCAAGGTGTGTGTTGTATGAGCATGTCTGTGTGTTCACTTCCGTTTTGCTGTGCATGCTGGGTTCCTTGTGTTGTACCTGTTTGTGATGCTTGCTGAGTTGACCTATGTTCCCCCAAGTCTTCTCCCTGGATTCTCTGTGATGTGGGTGCATGGCACATTACTGGTCATCAGGGTGTCACCCATAGGTGTGTTTGCTGTCAGGGCTGAGTTTGTGTGCAGACGCAGATGGGTCACAGTCAGGATTCCCCTTGGCATTTGTTGTTTACACCTATCATGTGATTTCCAGTTTGTGTTATCTTTCAGTGATTGTGACACGTTGTGTGTGTGACTGCTGGCACTCCTCAGGGTCCGGGCTGCAATGTTGGTAGTTGTCTATGTGTGTTCTTTGTGGGTGACCTTGGCTTCTTCATTCGTGTGTGACTGTGGCTGGGATCCCATTGGTTGGTGTGGTATTGCCATCATGTCCATGTACAGCGTAGTGTGCAGTGTGTCAGACATTCAGGAGTCTTGTTGAGTGGCCATGTGTGATGTGTTTCTGCACCTTGGTTCCCACCCACCACCCTGGGATTGTCATGGGTGCATGTGCAATGTCACCAGTGCATGTGTGCTTCACTGCTGCACATTGTTGGAGGTCGAGGTGTGTGGTGTTGAGTGTGTGCAGATGAGAGTTGTTGCCCGGCTAGACCCCTGCCTCCATGTTGGCCTTGGCTTACTGGCCGTGCTGATTGATTTGTGCTTGTGTAGGTGTGATGGTAGTTTGTTGCTCAGGACACATGACTGTGGTTCACAGTGTGAACGACATTTAGCTTTGTCATCACAGTGGGATTGTAATGCAGCCCAGGGACACCACATTGTGGGGGCCCTGGGGGTAGTGCTGTGGTGTGTCTGTGTCTTGCTGTGTCAGTTGCTGTTCCTACATGCTTGTGTGACATGTGTGATTTGTGCTCCCTCTCATCTGACAATGCCTGATTGCCCACATAGGGGATTTGGATCCATGAGTTACCTTTGTGTGGCACTGTATGCACATCTGTGTAATTGGTATTCAGGCCTCCTCATGTGTTGTGTGGTTGCCTGGGGACACTGGCACCCCTCCCCCCCCTCACCTGTTGTGTTTGATGTGCAGTGTGGGTCTGCCTGTTTGTGTGTGTGCATCTGCACCACTGCATTGGCATTTCTTTGGTGTGCCATTGGCTGTATGTTGTTTGGTGGGTTTCCCCTGCTGTCCCTGGGACTCCTAGGTCATCGGTCAGCACAATGATCATGGTTTGTGTGTCCCATTGCTGCCATGGTATGGTATCTGTTCACCTCACATCTACAGTCTCCACAGGGTATCTGCATTTGTGTGCCCATTGGTGCAAATATGTGGGTCTGCATTTTGATGGTCACTTCTGTCATTGTGTCATTGATGAATGTTGACAGTGTCAGCCCCCATGGGTGATGTTTGTCTGCACATGGCCAAAGGTATGTCTTATTTGCACTGCAGTATTTGCCTCCCCCAATCTATGTTGCAATGGGACACATGCACTACTTTGCCACTGATGTGTTTTATGTTCTGTGACCAGGAATCATCCATGCAGTTTGGCAGTTGCAGCTTTTTCTTTGTCAACACTTGCATTTTGGTCACTGTGATGATGGGGGTTTGGACCCCATTGCCACAATGTTCAAAATGTGCTTCAGCTATGGACCCCACACTTACCTTTTGGTCACTGTGATGATGGGGGTTTAGACCCCATTGCCACAATGTTCTGAATGTGCTTCAGCTATGGGCCCCCACACTTACATTTTGCTCACTGTGATGATGGGGTTTTGATCCCCATTGCCACAATGGTCATGGCCTGCTTGCATTGTGGGGGCCACACACATATATGTGTGGCACATGTGATAGGGGGTCACATTGTATGTTCAAAGTCATGTTCAGTGTTGTAGGCATTTGACACAGTCTACACACGCTTGGGGGGATGTCTTTTTCTTGCATTCCCTAGGTTGTAGTGTGCTGGTTGTGTCATGCATTGTCCATCCTATGAGTGGGGGTGGTGTTGGTGGTAGGCATCCAGCCCCCCATGGGTAGAGGTGGTAGTAGTGACAGGCATCCAGCCCCCCATGGGTAGAGGTGGTAGTAGTGGTAGGCATCTGGCACGCCCTGGGTAAGGGTGGTAGTAGTGGTAGGCATCTGGCACCCCCTGGGTAAGGGTGGTAGTAGTGGTAGGCATCCAGCCCCCCATGGGTAGGGGTGGTAGTAGTGACAGGCATCCAGCCCCCCATGGGTAGAGGTGGTAGTAGTGACAGGCATCCAGCCCCCCATGGGTAGAGGTGGTAGTAGTGGTAGGCATCTGGCACCCCCTGGGTAAGGGTGGTAGTGGTGGTAGGCATCCAGCCCCCCATCGGTAGAGGTGGTAGTAGTGACAGGCATCCAGCCCCCCATGGGTAGAGGTGGTAGTAGTGACAGGCATCCAGCCCCCCATGGGTAGGGGTGGTAGTAGTGACAGGCATCCAGCCCCCATGGGTAGAGGTGGTAGTAGTGGTAGGCATCTGGCACCCCTGGGTAACGGTGGTAGTAGTGGTAGGCATCTGGCACCCCTGGGTAAGGGTGGTAGTGGTGGTAGGCATCCAGCCCCCCATGGGTAGAGGTGGTAGTAGTGGTAGGCATCTGGCACCCCCTGGGTAAGGGTGGTAGTGGTGGTAGGCATCCAGCCCCCCATGGGTAGAGGTGGTAGTAGTGACAGGCATCCAGCCCCCCATGGGTAGAGGTGGTAGTAGTGACAGGCATCCAGCCCCCCATGGGTAGGGGTGGTAGTAGTGACAGGCATCCAGCCCCCCATGGGTAGAGGTGGTAGTAGTGGTAGGCATCTGGCACCCCCTGGGTAAGGGTGGTAGTAGTGGTAGGCATCTGGCACCCCCTGGGTAAGGGTGGTAGTAGTGGTAGGCATCTGGCACCCCCTGGGTAAGGGTGGTAGTGGTGGTAGGCATCCAGCCCCCCATGGGTAGAGGTGGTAGTAGTGACAGGCATCCAGCCCACCCTGGGTAGGGGTGGTAGTAGTGGTAGGCATACAGGCCCCTATGTGTATGTGTGGCATTGGTGAGGGCCATCCCGCCCCTATGGTGCTGCTGTTGCTGGTGTAGGTATTTCTGCATCCCTCTGTGTGTGATGTGTCGGGTACGTGTAGTTTGTTTTTGTTGTTGGTGTCTGACTTACCTTCTGCGCCCTACGTGTCCGTGCCTGTTCCGGTAATAGAGGTAGAATATTGGTAGGATCGGCACGAAGGGATTCATGGTTGGTTCATCTCGTTCGTCTTTCTCTTTGCTTCGCCTCGTCGCTGGCGTGTTCGTCTCGTAGCCGTGGATCGTGTTGTGGCGCGAATCGTAGCTTATGTGCGCCTCGACCGGATGCTTTGACGTGCCGTGCGTAGCGACGGGTTCGGCGCGTACGGGAAGCGCATCGTACTTGTCCGACCGGACGGGGCTGCATTTTTGCTTCCGTGCGGCTCGATTCTACGATTCCGGATCCGCCTCGGTCTGAGTTCAGGTCCTGTATTGGGTGAGTACGACTGGGTCAGGATTTGGGCAGTTGTGCGCATCGTACTTGCTCGTTCGGACGTATGTGCGGATCGATCGGGAAACAGGCATTCGCCTGGATTTTTTCCCGACCGAATGGTATTAGGTGCGCCTCCGACCGGGATCGGAATCAACCCCTTTGTGGGGAATTGAAGCACTTGCCCACACAAGCAACATGCTACACCATGCTACACCATGAATTTGTGTGAAGCATGTTCATATAATAAGGGAGTGACAACCGAAATGCTCTTATCTTGTTTTTGGATGCTGTGCTTAGCAGTGAGAGATAGACTTCCAATATATGACTTGTAGTGTGTTTGCATCTGTGATATATCTACAAGTCTCATTATAACATTTATGATTGGTCCAAATTTATATGCTCACTGTAGCAGAAGGTATGATATTTCTTTAAATTCAGAAACTACCGATGTATTACATATCTTTTTACATTTTAAAATTGAAAAAAACCTTATATATATATATATATATATATATATATATATATATATACATATATATATATACATATGTAAAGGTAGTACATTTTAAGTGTACTTAACAACACATTTAACCCCACAAACACACTATTGGGGCTATGCACAAAGGTAACTTGCACGTGTGAGTAATTTACGTGTACGGTTACTCATGCATTTTTAGAAACTTTACTACTTTTGGCTATTTACCATTTACTAGTGTAAAGGTGCTCCAAAGTAAACTTGCATGCCTCTAGCCCCTTTAAACAGGGGGTTGAGTCAAATTTACAAGTATGAGTTACTACTGCCAAAAAGGAGCAGTAATAGGTCCTGCACCACACATGACCAACCACTCATACTGCAAAATTCTCCCACAGAACAAAATGGAGGTAGGAACTTAAAATTTCCCACAGGAAATAATGTTAAACAAAATAAATAGAACTATGTGGTGATTAATTTAATTTTAATTTAAAATGTGATTATTTTGAATATATTAAACAAAATTATACTTTTGATGTTTAAATTAAAAAAATCCCTTCTGAAGTAAAAAAAATCAATATTTTTATTATGCATTGAAATTATTACATTTTGATAATATATGACTTTTTGAATTATTAATATATTTACTAATGTTTAATTAAAAAAATATTAAATTAATTCACAATAAACTAATATATATATTTGTTTTTCAGATTTTGCTTAACATTAAACTAATCTTATAAATATTTTTAACTAGTCTAAATAATTTAATTTAAGTTATCGTTATTCCCCGTGGGATTTTATTTTAGGTCCCTACCTCCATTATTTTCTATGGGAAGGTGTTGAGTACCAGTGGTTGGTGATGTTTGGTGCTGTACCTAAATAAATCACAATTAGGAGAGCCAAGGGAGATTTATAGGTTTGCGGGTGTTGACTCCCAAATGAATCAATACCAAACACAAAATAAACACCTGGGTCTTCAAACAAAAGAGAAACAGAGAAACAGAAAACAGAGGAATACAACCTAGTTGGAATGAGATATTAATTTTTAAAGATGATTTCCCTCACTCACCAAAGGTGGCATGCTTCATCATAGGGAAACTCCTCGCACCGTGACAGCTGATCATGGTGCAGGCTGCAACTCCTTAACTATGAAGGAGGAGCTTTGCTGGATGTTTTCTAATGAGATGGTAGATCCCTCTGGTGAGCTAAAAGGTGATGAGGAGTATAGAGCCTGCAAGTAACAGTAATTAAAACTGGCTCAAGGGTGTGCAAACAACTTTATCAGTGCGCGCTTGGGTCAGAGTTAAAACAAATTTACATGGCAGGAGATAATTAGTCCTGCTCCACTGTGTCACAGCGGAGTTCAACAAGTTTCTGCCATTTTACCCTCAACCGAGGTGTATTGGCATTCTTCTGTGAAAAAGTGTTTCTGATGAATAGCGAGAGTGTGCTCATATGGAGAAATATAAAACGAAAGAGCGATCCTGATGTCACTGACCAAGTCACAAGTGATGTAATATGTGAGGTCATAAGCAGTGCATTGCAGGGGTGTAAGTTGTAGTTAGCGCAGGTAACTATAACTGCTGAATTTCACTGGTTTTGCACGAGTGAAATCTGAGCCTAACAATAATGTCCCTGTAACCTTTGTGTATATATATATATATATATAGGCAGGAGACAGATAAAATAAAGTCCTTTTGAGCTTAAAAGCTTAAAAACATTGGGAGACTCCTGACTGAATACGGTCTGTTGGCATGTTTGGTTGTACTGCCACACTCAGTGTTTCATTTGAGCGGGTGGTTTCCGGTACTCGGCACCAACACTTAATTGTCAACCCCGGCACTTATGACAGCTGTCACATGGTGCAGCTGTTTCTGGAGTTTAGAGATGGGCATAACTACATTTGTTTATTATTCAATATACATTAAAACACCTAATACCTGCCACCCCAGTCATTCTTATAGCTTTAGGAGCCTCAAAGAGTCTAATTTGTCACACTTGCAGCAGTGTGATGGTAAGTAGTTGTGTTGGTACTGTAATTGGCAGTGCTGGCATTGGCAATGGGTGGTGCAAGCTGAAGTGGCCTCCTGATAAGGGCCCTGGCACTTATTCTTTTACAAATTAAGCACTGCTGACACTGCTTCGTCCTTCTGCCCTCTATGGTCTTTTATATTGCCACAGCCTCTCTTGCCTGTATTGTATAGTTGGTCATTGCCCCCTGTCCCCGTTTCCCCTGCCTTCCATGGTCCATTGTGCTGTCACTGCCCCTCCTGCCTACACAGCGTGGTCAAGTTCTTGCCTCTGCACCCTCCTCCATGAGGGGGTCTTATTCCCATAGAAATTATGGTTAGTGCTCTCAACAACTAAAATTAGGACTTATTTTCTGAGTTTAAATAATTTGCTATCTTGACGTTTTTTACCCAGTTGCTCACTTGATTATATGTTACACTTAAGGGAGAGGATGTGGCGTTACAAGAAGAGCTGCAGATTTTGCAACTGGGTAACCAGGTTTGAGATTTGGCATCAGCTCGACATCGTGTGATTCTCAGCAAATCCAAAAAAGATTAAACGAATGTGTCCTTGTGTAATGTAACTGATGCTCATGTAAAACACTCTTATACCTTCGGGTCAAGTCTGTGCTATATAAAACTGCAAGAAAACAAAGAAATTAAGTGTTTTGCACACTTCTGTCATTGGGCTATACTTGGGCTACATTTGGGTGATATTTGTGCAATATGTGGGCTCTTTTGTCTCTGGTGGCCATCTTTGGAAACATATTTGTTATGAAGCTCCCTAATTTCCTCATTTACTGCAGTATCCTTAGTAGAAAATGCTTTCAGTTTTCTACTTTGATTCCATCAAGATGGTGTTCAGATAAGCCACACTTTTGGCATGAATTCTGAATGTAAGCACTCTAGTTGCTCATAGTTGCACTGTAGTAAAGCTGCTGATCACCAGGGAGTTAACTGGCAGTCTGCTGCTAGTGTTGAAAGTGCATGTTTCAGTCTGCAAGTCATAACGTTTTAATGAAATAGAATAGGAAGATATTTGAGAACTCACTTAAAATGTGTTCTATTTTCTTTTCTACAGCACTAACCATAATTTCTATGGCAAACTGAACCCCCTCATTTTGTTCCTTTCTAAATTAAAAGCTTCCAAGTTTTAACAGTTTGATTCAATCAACATTGCTTCAGGTGTGCCATACTTTTGTTATAAGTAACATTGGTAGTGCTCTAGTTGTTCTTTAGAACACTCTGGGTGGCTGCAGTAGATCACAAAGGAATCAACTGACAGGCTGCTCCTGTTGGAAGTACAGGATTTACTGAGAATGTCAGGCTTCATTTTGATGTGGCTGAGAAAGATAATGTGAATTTACAGAAAATATGCTCTCATTTTAGCTTCTGGAGCACCTTCCACAACCAACAGTTTTCTCTCAAACATAATTCATGAAATCCCAGCAGAAAGCTTTTCCACAGAGTAAATTCACCTTAGAACACACCACAAGTCCTAAAATTAGTATGGTACTATCATCAAATGATTTATATCGTAACAAAAATCCGTTATCACTCTTTATACGTTCTCCTTTTTGTGGCCCTCAAAACCTGCAATTCACTACATCGCATTTCAATGGGGTGCTATCATGTATATTGGTCCCAAGATGGCTGCCTGGTTGAAGTGATGGCAGCCAATCACATCTCGCCATGAGATCTGTGCTTAGGTTCCGCTCGGATACACAAATTTTATTTTCATTTAATTTCTCCAAAACTTCTGAACAGATTTACACCAAATAACACACAATGTGATCTTGGAACACAATCTACTTTTCTGCCAAATCTGGTGTAATTCCGTCCAGTGGTTCGAACTGCAGGCATGTCTAAAGACTCTATGAAAATTAACATGTAAAACATACTTTTTTCACCCCCCCTTTTTCTCATCCCCTACTTGATGGATCACCCCAAACCTTTCCATGTACAACTAGAATCACGGGGGTAATTCTTTGGGGAAACTTTTGTGAAGATTCGCCATACTGCGCCAAAGATATAGGCAAATTAAAAAACGCTTTTCCTATGGAAATATGGTCCCAACTGTAACTACCTACTGGCGACTGCCAGTAGGTAATATATATATATATATATATATATACCGTAATATTATAGTTAGGTGAATTTGTCAGTGTCAACATTAACCTTTTGAACTAAAACCAACACAGACATTAACCAGATAAAGTTAGCAGCGCTAACTATAACTTGCCTCCTCGCCATGCACTGCTTATGACCTCACATATGACACGACTCATGACATGTTCTATGACATCATTTATAACATCACTGACGACACCTTAAATTACATAATTGAGGACATCACTGATGATATCATCCAATGAATGTGCAAGTTTGTTTTACAGTTTACATAGTGGCAAGTTACTACAATATTAATTCTACGTAATTTTGCACAGCTTGGATGCAGCTAATAGGTTTAGTTGCTCCTAATACACGCTGTGTAGAGGTATTGAACATGTTATAAATGTTTACATTCAAGAGTAGTTCTGTGTACAAGTGACAGTTGACTTGTATTCATTATGGTCTACACAACTTTTTGGTTCTGCAGAAACAGCTTTCAACAGGAGAAAGATTCTACATATTAGATACTAACTTTTGTAAGCAGCTTTGAGTTATTAGAGAGAATTGTGTCAGCATGATAATTTATATTTAACATGGAAGAGTGTGTGCACCAGGTTCTAACCTATGTATGGATGCTTGTTTTGCTTCAGACAAAGGGCTATCTGTTAAGGTTTTACCACTGTATGAAGGGTGCAGGTAGTATGATCTTTAGCACCTTCAGATGCTGGTTAATCTCCTGGGTCTTGCGCTAACATTAGGGGTAGGAGGGCACATGGCCCCCCTCTTCGTGCCTGCTTTGGCCCCGGAGACCCCAACCCTCCGGGCCTAGCAATATAACTAGGTGGAGGGGGACACCCGGCCCCCCTCCCGGTCTATTTTCGGCCCTGTGTACCCCATGCCCCAGGGTCAGGTGCTAAAGTTAGAGGGAGGTGGTGCACAGCCCCCTCTCCTGGCCAATTTCAGCCCAGGGGGATCCCGTCCCCAAAATACCCAGCAAAGTAACGTTGGAGGCTGCAGAGGTGAGCCAATGCGCCAGTGGCCCCTGCCAGCTCCCCGCACCCAGCGGGAGCCGACATTGCTCCTGTCAGGAGGGAGCACCTAATAATGCTGCTCCCTCTGGGCAGGAGCAATATTTAGACCTGTTCCCCTGCCCGCATCACTGCGTTCAGGGTAACAGATCTAAAGTCTGCTCCCAGCAAGCGGGAGCATTTTTGTGTTTATGCCTTTGTTTCCTTCTATTGCATTGTATAGGTGCTATGCTTTAGAAACTCCCAGCCACTCTAAGTTCAGAAATAAGTTTATTAAGGGAAAGATAAATCTCAATACATAGTACAAAATAACAGTACATAGTCACATGAATCAAATTTTGAATATGAAGACAAAATAATTGTATATATAATTAAAGTTGGCCTATCTAGAAAATAAGGGTTAATGAAAATGTATAAATAAATCAGTAAAAAGCGGAAAGATTACAATTCACATAAGACAAAAACTTATGATGCAAAATTTAAAATGATCATATATATAAAAGTACAGTGAAAAGAATGTCATGGAGGTTTGGAGACTTCTTGTTGTATGGGAGTTAAAATAGAAGAACGTTTAGCACTAGCTTCAATGAACTTTGTAATAGGTAACCATAAATACAAACGTTTCGTTGCCATGGAGATAGGGTACACAAGAGTTGTATCTAATCTATGATTATAACAAATAACATACCACCAAGCTTGATAAGATAATTTGGTAAAGTCTTTCCAGTTTTTAGTAATCTGCTGAAAGGCAACAGCCAGCAATAGGTCAACTATTTTTGTGTTAGAATTGCATTCCGTCCACACTGGAGACAAACTTCCTAAAAATACATTAGAAACAGAGAAAGGATATTTGGAATGAAAGATTAAATTGATCTGGGCCCACACTCTTTCCCAAAAATCGTAGACAAGTGCGCATGTAAAAAGTAAATGATGTAAATCTGCATGTGGGGAGGAACATGACCAGCAATCAACCGAGAGGTCAACATGTCTTTTGTGTAGAGCAACTGGAGACAATAAAAGCCTATTATATATAAAAAAGAGTTCTGATTTTGCTCCACATTTTATTCCATGTGGATATGGACCAAACAACACCCAAATCCTGTTCCCAAGAGAGTTCTGACTTAGTTTTTCTCGTGTAGTGCATGAAATTTGTAGATAATTGTAAATGACAGAAGCCTTGGAGTTGACTTGTAGGAGGGCATGCAGTTTATCAATTGAGGGGGTTACAGGCTCAGTGGAAGAATTTGAAGGTATGCAACGGGTATAAGCAGTCAGTACAGCTTGTTTTAAGAGTGTATATTTAGATTGAAAGGACGTTGGTAGGTCAAAAAGTCTTTTAACCTGCTCAAAAGACATGACTCCCAGCCACTCTGATACTTCAACAAAAGGAGGGCTGATGGACCTTTAATCTAGCTTCTGTTCTGGGACCAGCTGGAAGTAAAAATAAAAAAGCCCCCTTGTCTCCTACAGGTTGCTGCTCCAAACAAAAAGCAAACAACATGCGGGCACTGCTGAATTGCAGCCCCATGTCAGAAAATTACATCGAACAAATCAGAATATTTTGCTGGAGCCTGGATTCCAGACCCAGCTTGGAAATAGCTGCCAAAACTGGAAACCAGTTTCCCCTCATTTCTTGCACTGCCTCTCAGGCTCCTTTAGATAATTAAGGCGAGTATGCATATTGCTGCAAGGGAAAGCTGCCTCCTCCCACTATCTTCTCTGCATGCATGTGAACCGGCCACTGGATGCACCTGCAGGGCTATGTGCATCCACCACTACAACCTCATTTCAGGACCTAAGGTGACTGAGGTGATGCCGGAGCCCTACAAAACTTCGAATTAACTAAGATATGTGCTTCTAAGTGCCATAGTAAACAGAAATCTGCACGCCCTCCTGTTATTTGCTAAACTGATTTTACATTTCGTTAATTTAAAAGTGAAAGATATACGACCGAACAGTTTTATGCTGCATACTTTCAAACCGTGCCCTCCTTGAGCTGAAGTTACATATTTCATCCTTGGAATTAATATTCCTGCTCAGCCACCAGCAGAGAGGCTTCCTGTCACCTTGGTAGTGAGGAGGCACAGCTCAGTAATGAACTTGCTTTGTTCATCATCCTAGTTGTTATCAAGCATTTACACACGGAGAGCTGCAGAATAGCTTCCCCATTTACCTTTGTGTCTCTCATTTGCATATTAATTTGAGTTGTAAATTACCGAAGACACAAATTGGACAGTATCATAAAAGCGGTGAGTTGTCTCAGACCCCCATAGCTTTGAATTATCCAAGTCCCTACGTGTGGAAAGAGGGTTAAAATGTGCAACAAGGGACATGAAGTGATCTTTAGAAATGAAAATTTCATTGTACCATAATTAGTCTTTTATCCCGTTAAGGCAATATCATAAATGTAAATGTTTTGAGGCTATGTACATTATGTTTAAACATTTCAGGCATTGATCATTAATATACAACAAAATAAAGCTCCTGTTGTGTAATTTCCCTTGAGTCTCAACTATTGTAAATAATGCAACTTCTGTCCCAGCAACCTATAGCAGGCAAGGATAGATTATAGTAAAACATATGCATTTCGTCCTGCCCAAAAATAGCTAAGATGTAACCAATTACATTACATTTCGATACATGGATATTAAAATGTAAATAACATCTCTTGAAAACTTGAAAAAAATGAAAGATCGAAAAAACCTTAGTGTGACTAAGGGAAGTTTGACTAGCCCTCATATCACCGATTTGGTGGGGGTGCTGCAGTATAGCAGTATCCAGAAAATAGCCAAATAAAAGGGTGTCATTGGTCCTGATTAAAGTCCTGGAGTAAGAATTACTTAGAGTTGGTTCCATGTCAGTCCGCAGGGGTGGTCAGTTTACGAGGGCAGAAACCACATCACATGACATAAAAGACGAGACAGATGTTTTGATATCACCCTACCCCATTCCTTACTGTTTTAACCTTGTATGGGTGAGGACGCGAATTAAATAAATCTAAGCAGGTTCCCTTTACTCAACACGGTTTTAAACTACCCTTCCCACCTCAACCAAAATCTACTCATATTAAAAGCTATGTCTGATCCCGCCAAGCAGCACTTGTTGCTGGTGAAGGAACACCGCCATGATGAACAATAGTACCACGTGTGGCTGAGGGGTTTGCATTCTTTTTTAGGTCTCGCCTACGCAGCGCGCATGCGCTGCATAGGAGGAGACCTTTAGCCGTCGGTTCCCTTTATTCCCCAAAAACGTGCACGCGTTCCATTGCCTTCAATGGCAACGCGTGCACGTGTGGCGATTGCCTTGCGGGAGCGAGCGGCAGCGCCATATGGTGTCAATTATCGCCGCTGGCTCCCGCAAGGCAATCGGCAGGCCCCCCTCCCCCCTGCTGCCGCGCGAGGCGCGCTTTTTTACTCCTGTTTTTACCCACTCCTGGGTCGGTGCTGCCTGTATCTGGAGTTAGGTCCTCTCACTTGTACCCACTGTATCTGCCCCAGGTGTGTCCTGTCCCTTCTGAAGGTGCCCCCCAAATCCAGAGTTTAGGTAAATGCTGGGTCTCGCTGGAGCGCTCCCCCGCTCTTTGCCTGTAGTTAATAGGAGAGCTCTCCTGGAGTGAGACTAAAGCTGGTGGGATCGAGGCTGACTGATCTTTCTTAAATGTCCGTGATTTTTTATTTTTTTATCGCAATGGCCTCCAGAGACTGAGCTGCCTTCAGTGACTGCTGGGTTCCAGACTGCTGGGTTCCAGCAGCTGCCAGGATTGCAGTGGGAATTTCACCCAGTTACCCGCCAGTAACTGGAAACCCTAGATTGAAATGCTTCCACTGAATTCTGGGTTCCAGCGGCTACTAGCAGCGATGGAAATTTCACCCAGTTCCCCACGGGTAACCCGAGAATGAGCTGCCTCCACCCACTGCAGGATTCTAGCAGCTACCAGCAGCTGTTGAGGTATGACCCAGTTACCCCTGGGTAAAAGGAAAGCCGAGACTGAGCTCCCTGCGCTGAATTCTGGGTTCCAGCAGCTGTGGAAGTATCACCCAGTTGCACGAGTTGTCTCCACCGAATGCAGAGTTCAGCAGCTACCAGCAGTCGTGGAAATTTCACCCAGTTACCCACGGGGAGAATGAGCTGCTCCTCAGACCACCCCGAGACTAGGAAGTCTCTAGCGGCTACTGGGCCTGAAAGGCTCCAATGCACTGCAGGCAGAATGGAAACGACAGGAAGTCCCAGCACCGCGGTATATAAACCCCTCATCTGAAAAACCTGAAAGTCAGAGTGACCTTGAGAATAAAGGCCCACTGCCCACCACTCTCTGCTGTCCACTCCCAACTCACAAACATATCACTGCTATAGCAAACAGACACTTAAAAAGAAGAAAGCATACCAAAGCTGTCATTGCGGCCCATGGCATTATGGGTATGCAAATGAGGCGAGGACCAGGCTGCGTTCTCCACACGGCAGTCACCCACCAGCAAGAAATGAGGCCGATTATAAGACTGCAGTCAAACAGAATTTAGAAATATTGCAACCATTCCAGCTTTTATTCAATAGCAGTGAATGAAGCCTTTTTCACTCTTGCAGTCAGCACTTTCAGGACCGCAGTACATTTCACTATTGAAAATAAAGTGCCATTTTTTTAAAGAATGTACAAGTGCTCTTTGAGCGTTAAGGTCACTCCATCTCGGAGACAGAAGTTCTCCTGAAGGTGCTCGTCCGTCCCCAAAGAGGTCGGTGTGATCTGTTCTGTGTTGCCGACCAGCAGACCCCTCTGAAGCTCATTGTCGCCTCCATCTGTAGATTTCAAAGAGTTGCCTGCCAACAGAGTCTGTGACAGAGCACAAGGTCTGCAGGGCTTGCGCCACATCTCTTATGACTTTAATCACAGAAACCAACATCTCCAGTTCCTGCAAGATGGTCTCCAGGGCACCCTGGGGGGCGCTGGGCATTATTTGGGTGTGGGGGTCATGTTCCCTCCTCTGTCTCCTGAAGGGGCGGGGCTCTCTGTGAGGGCGGCTGCGCGCCCTCCTGTCCTGTCTCTTCCCCGTGGTTAGAAGTGTAGCTCCTCGCAGATTGCACTGCGCAGCGCGGCTCTAGGCGCTGCTTGGGCGGGGGGAGTTCTCTGCAGACTGCTGTTGGATGACAGCTTTAGGCCTTGGATTTGCTTGGACTGAGACCTTGCTCTTTTCCACAGTTACAACAGTAGCTGTTTGCTTGTTGTTAATAGTTGTGTTTGCTGCAGCGGGTGTCGGTGAAGTGCTTGTGACTCACTGACCCGCTTCCTTAAGTACCTAGTCACATGCGGTGAGGCGATTTTAACATGTCACCCGTGGGTGTGTTTACTGACACCCAGGGCCGGACTGGGAACAGAAACCGGCCCTGGCAAACTGCTCAGCCGCCCCCCCCCCCCCCTGGGGTGAGAGGGAGTAAAGCCGAGCAGTTTGCGAGGGCCGGTTTCGGCCGATTTTGTTACAGGGGGCCGATATTTCTGACCCCCGGTAACAACAACAAGCATTGGCATAGCCAATAGGTCTCGCTTTTGGGACCTTTTAAGTATTTAGTTATGCAGCACAATATCCTTGGCGCAACAACATCAACCGTTGCATGGCTAAACACTTATAATGTCCCAAAAGCGAGACCTTTTGGCTATGCCAATGCTTGTTTTAATTAACCAGCACAAATTGTCATAATTGACAAGAAAATTGGCAAATGGTAAATCATTTTTTCGTTACTCTAGAGCCATCAAGTCCCTGTAGGTGGAAGTTGGCAAACTATTATCCTAATTACACTTATCTCGTATTGTAAGGCAGCAGTAAATTGCTTTACTGATGCATGATTTTACACTTCTGCTAAGTGCAGTTATGCTGGAGTAAGAGTGTGAACATCAAGGCGTGCTTTGTTTTGCAAGTTTGTACACACCAACAAACTTGTGTTTTTATTGGCATTCACAAACCTTTCTCTGTGCCTTTTCCGCCCGATAAATGGTTTAGATTTCCTCCAACAAAGAGCTGGAATAATTCCACTTCTTGGTTGGTAATGGGAAGGAAATAGTCCATACTCCATGGAGTACAAAACAAGGAGTTTCTCCATGTGGACAAAAAAAGAAGCAATAATAAAATTATATTTTCTCTGTCGGCAGCCATTCCCCAGGTGAAGTTCTAACTTGTGTGCAACTCTGCATTGAGAAAATAGTTATCACATCTGTGACTAGCACATCTTTGTTAATTCCCAAAAGTTACGTGTACGGTTGTACAATGATTACTTTTTTTGTGAACCTGGCCTAGATGCTTCAAGTACTAGTGTACTGCAAATGAAAATGTATACTATACCATTTATTATTATATATCTTAGGCCTCTATTGTATCATTCTGATCAAAATCCTTCCATTCACTTTATCGTTTATTGCTTCCCAATTGTTTGTTTTCTTAACCTTGGTAGAATGCTTGGTTTCAATGTTATAAAAACTGAGATGCAGATATAAGCCATGCTGCAAATAAGTTCATGAGATATTCAAGGAAACAAGCCCAGTTACAGGTCTAGGACCCTACAAGCACACATACATTTGGTCCTGAATGTAAATTTTAATGCCTAGCAGCGATTCACAAAGGGATTCCTGGCAGGCGTAAATACATTTATGGATTTCTCCACCACAAGTGACGAGAAATCAGCACTAGTAAAATCCATGCAAAAAGTGGGAAGCGGGTGTTCCAAGGCTTAGGGGGTGATTAGGATGTAGGGCGGATCGCCACCGCCCACATGGCGGTGGCGATCCGCCCGCCATTTCCCACCACCCGCCTCACAGTTCCCCACCGCCATATTAGTATGGTGGTGGGGACCCAGGCGGACGGAAAGACCGTTCGCCGGTTTACCGCCGGTAGGCAATCCGCCCAATTGCCTACCGTGCGGAAAAGGCCTGCAATATGGAGGCGGTGCCTTGCAGGCACCGCCATCCATATTAGGATGATGGCGGTCTCATGCCTTTCCATGGCGGAGACTCCGCCATGGAAAGGCATGTGGAGAATGCCTTTGGGGGCCCGTTGCGGGCCCCCTGGGGGTGGGGGTGTGGGGGTTGCACTTGGGGGTACCCATGGTACCCCAACATTGGCATGCACAAGGTGGCAGGCACCGCGCGGTGCCTGCCACCTTGTGCATGCCAATGCACACAGTGCATTCCCAGCATTGTGGCGGGCGGTGCTCCATGCACCGCCCGCCACAATGCTGGGAATGGAGGATGCCACCGCCGCGGTGGCATCCTAATCGCTGGTGCGGGACCGCCGCACCACTGGTGGCCGGTCCCAGCTCCGCTAGGGTGGCGGGCGGGCGGACGAAAGTCCGCCCGCCATCCTAATAGGCCCATAAGTTTGGGAACAATCACAAACCCATAGATTTGTAGGTTTTCCCAAACTCCACATTGACTGATGGCTAGAGTAACTCCCATTCCAGGATGGACTGGAAAGAGCTTGCTCCAGAGAGAAAAATGTAATCCTTGGTAATTGGTGGGTTGGGATAGTAATATATAATAATTCCAGAGCTAAAATGCTGCATGTGTTCATAGACACTCACAAGCTAACTCATTTGTATTCACAAACTCCTCTTTGAGCACATCTCAAGTTGGATAAGGTCGGAAATGTATCCTGAGGAGGGCAAGAGCAAAAACGAACATCAAAAACAGTGAGACTTCTCTGTGGTGAAACTAAATGCCAAGGAAATAAAAGAAAAAAAGTTAGCAAACTTGGGGCCATAGGTATCAAGACTGAGAATAACGATTCCCAAATAGCGAATTTTACAGAATCGCTATTTGGTAATCGCAATTTCCGATGTAACATTGCAAGTGGCATCAATTATGTGATTCCTCAGGATTCACGATCGCAACTTTGCGATTACCAAATAGCGATTACATAAATAGGTCATCACAATTAGGAAATCACAAAATTGCGAATGTCGCGTTTTGGAGCAGCTTCAAGGCATCACATTGAGGAAGTGAGTCAATCCATGATGTTTCTAGAACCCAGAGCCAGAGGAGAAGGCAGGCTGTGGCAGTAGAGTAGCTGAGACCTTGTTTTGAGGTGTATTTTGCACACTGTAAACACCATGGCCACTGACAACAATGGCAAGGAGCGATACCAAAGGGGATGATGGACGGAACGTCAGAGCAAATCAAACACTCACCCCCAGTCAACTGATCTGGGTTTAATCCATCATCATTCTTTAGCTCACTCCACCACCCCAGTTCAGACATGGCCATATGCAAATCAGTCTGACCCTGTGCCTCATGGGAACAGTCCAGCCCGAACTGCCAAGGAGGCAGGAGAGTTTAAGAGAAAGCTAAATTTCAGTGAGCAAGAACTGGAGGTACTCACTGAGGAGTTTGTAAAAAACCACAACAGGCTGTTTGAGAAGAGCTCCCTTAAGGTTCCAGAGAGTGAGAAATGCAAATTCTGGAATGCCATCCAGGCAAAGAACAGTGCGGTGGGTGTTACACAGTGACCATGTGAGGAAATTTGCCAAGTGCCGGTATGCCCTAAGGACACGGGCTTAGGAGAAGGTAGCAAGCAGGCTTGCTGAAGCACAGCGAACAGGCGGAGGACCATCCACTCAGCCACCATCCACACCTCTGGAGGACACAATAGAGTCAACGTTACAGTCAGGGGTGGCTCCTCCACTAGAGCGGAGGACCGTTGCCCCACTGCTTTCTCACAGCATGAGAAACAGAAACATAAAATGGTAAAACTACTATTTTATGTTTCTGTTTCTCCCACTGCGAGAAAGCAGAAATGTTTGGTTGGGGTCGGGCGGGTCTGCTCTAGGGCAGGAGAGAAGTGGCTTGCCCACAGCTGAGGGTGCTGACTGGTTGGTCGGCCCCAGGGCCGACCAAACCAGTCATGCGCACTTTGCCCTTTCTCCATGTAGGCTACAATGCAACCTACATGGAGAAAATGGCCTCCCCATAGGCGCCCGGCTGGTCGGCATCCCGACCAATCACAACACTGCCATTGCAGCATTGTGATTGGCTTAGGGGAGAGGAGGGAAACTGCCTGCCTGCTTCCTGTTCCTGCCAGATGCAGGACAGCAGGAGAGCAGGTCAGGAGAGACGACGCAGGACCCGGGAACGTAAGTTTATTTTATTTTTAAATTACCCGCCCGCGCGAACCCCTGGGCGACCTCCACCAGCAACCCCTCACCCCCACTGGCGACTCATGCCGTCCGCGACTGGTTGCAGTCCGAAGCCATTAATTGGGGTCACAGACATTGACACCTCAGCCACATCCAGTACTAGCAGAGGTAAGAAATACAATTTGCAAAATGTTAAAGGTCTATGTAGAAAGTTTACTAAGTAAGAAATCACAGGTAACTACAAACAAAATCCACTCCAGGCAACAGTTTTTCTTCACCCCACCAATGCCTTATGTGTGTTGTAGTGTGAATTGCAATAGTGAATACATGTCCAATAATGCTGCATTGTGTAGTCCCATCTAAAGTGACATAGCAAAAGACAAGTCAAAACACTGTGTTAGGTTAATATTTTTATTTCAAATTCATTAACGTATACTGAGTACACAACAGCATATATTGAACTGAACCATTTATCGTTCTTATCACAAAACTTCCTGCACCAAATGCAGGAGAAAGTGAATTGGTAGAAACTGAGGACACTCAGCCATATTTTGAGGCTGAAAACAATGTGACTCCAACACCCTCAACACCTGCACCAACAAGACACAGAACAACAGTGTCTCCACTGCCTGATTTTGATTCAGAGACTGATAATGTTGCAACAGACATGTCTACATCACCATTCGACGTTAGATCCTGCCACAGGCGCCAATCCCTTGGCAATCATAAAAACCAAACGCTTAGAAGGTGTAGAATGGCTGTAAGGCATGCTCAGGGGAAAGGTGACGGTTCAGCTGCATTTGGATGTCTGGAGGCATCAATGATAAAGGTGCAGCGTCTAAAATGGAAGCACATGAGGTTGATGCGAACACAGTTGGTGTCACTGAATACCAACATGTGTGGCATCAAAGATGGCATCAAGCAGCTGTGAGGAAAGCCAAAAAGCCACTGCGAACAATTTGATGGAGTTAACAAATGTAATTAAGGAACTATGGGGGTCATTACAATGATGGGCAGATCGCCACCGCCCGTATGGCGGTGGCGATCCATCCGCCATTTCCCACCGCCCGCATGCCATTTCCCCCCGCCATATTACGATGGCGGGGGGAGCTCGGCGGACAGAAAGACCATCCGCCAGTTTCCGCCGGTCCCACAGGGGACCGAGCGGTAGAGGACCCTAATAGGGTGGCGGTGTCTGCAAGACACCACCATCCATATTAGGATGTTGGCGGAAAGCAGCCTTTCCATGGCGGTGTTGCCGCCATGGAAAGGCATGTGGTCTTTGCTTCTGGGGGCCCGTTGCGGACCCCCAGGATTCAGGGGTGTGGGGGGTGCACATGGGGGGTACCTATGGTACCCCCTACATTTGAATGCACAAGGTGGCAGACACCGCGCGGTGCCTGTCACGTTGTGCATTCAAATGCACAACATGCGTTTTTCGCATTGCTGCGGGTTCTGGTGACAGCACCGCCCGCCGTAATGCGAACAATACGGGATGCCACCGTGGCGGTGGCATCTTAATACCCATGGTGGGACCGCCGCACCCCTTGCGGATGGTCCCGCATTCCGTTGTGGTGGCGGGCGGATGTGCCCCAATGCGCAGTAATGAAACACGATCATGTCACACACCGTAGGTGTCATCACCAACTGATGGGCAGATCGGATGGGTATTTCACTTAACAAATGCAACTGCATTATTGTCGCAACACACTGTTATCATGCAAGTGGATATGGCACATTATAGTGGTTGACATCGCACGTGGTGTAGTGCAAGTCACCACCTCAATAGATAGCATTCAGATGGCTCGGATTGGAGCAAGCAGTGACTTAGGTGGTGAGGAAAGTGAGTAGCTCTCCAGCCTCAGTAGTGTTACTGCCCCTGTGATGGAAAATAGGCACCGGAGTTCTAGACACAATGCATCTTCAGAGTCCTCACCATCACACAGTGCTGAGCCCACAGCACAAAGCAAACACAAGGGGATGATGGACGGAGCGCTGAAACTTTTCAGACACTCACCCCAGTCACAGATCTGGGTTAAATCCATCGGATCACTGACAGAATATCGACAACAACAATATCGTGTTACACAAATATCGGGACAAAAATATCCCAAAAAAATATCGTTGTTAAAAATTTCGATGTACAAAATATCATTTTTTTTATATGTATAAAAAATAATGTCAAATAAATTAAATAATAAATGTAACTTAAAAAAAATATTTAGATTTATTTGTAAATGTTAACAATTATAATAAATAAATTTAATAAAAATAAAAATAAACATACATATATCAAATGTAATACGTATATATTTACTTAAAAACAATTAATAAATAATAATTTTAATTAATTTTAAAATGTTATAAATATATTAAAAATTATAAATAAATATATATATACATACACCTGTAACATAAAAATTAATAAATAAATAAAAATATTATAATTTAAAATATTAAACTCTTTAATATTTTTTACACCTACATTTTGCACTACATTGAGTGCAACAGTAGAGAAAGTGTTGAAGAGCGAAGGGGTAAAAATTACTATTCCCACTCCAGCAAATGCAACAGTAGGGAAAGTGTTGGATAGTGGAGAAGTAAAAATTACTATTCCCACTCCAGCAAATGCAACAGTAGGGAAAGTGTTGGATAGAGGATAGGTAAAAAATACTATTCCCACTCCAGCAAATGCAGCAGTAGGGAAAGTGTTGGATAGCGAATAGGTAAAAATTACTAGTCCCACTCCAGCGAGTGCAACAGTAGGGAAAGTGTTGGATAGCGAAGGGTTAAAATTCACTATTCCAACTCCAGCGAGTGCAACAGTAGGGAAAGTTTTGGATAGCGGAGAGATAAAAATTAGTATTCCCACTCCAGTGAATGCAATAGTAGGGAAAGTATTGGATAGCGGAGGGGAATAATTTACTATTCCCACTCCAATGAGTGCAACAGTAGAGAAAATATTGGATAGCGGAGGGAATAAAATTACTATTTCAACTCCAGTGAGTGCAACATTAGGGAAAGTGTTGGATAGCGTAGTGGATAAAATTACTATTCCCACTCCAGCAAATGCAACAGTTGGGAAAGTGTTGGATAGCGGAGGGGAAAAAATTACTATTCCCACTCCTGCGACAGCAACAGTAGAGAAAGTGTTGGATAGCGGAGGGGTAAAAATTACTATTCCCACTCCAACAAGTGCAACAGTAGGGAATATGTTGGATAGCGGAGAAGTAAAAATTACTATTCCCACTCCAGCTTGTGCAACACTAGGGAAAGTGTTGGATAGCGTAAGAGATAAAATTACTATTCCCACTCCAACGAGTGCAACAGTAGGGAAAGTGTTGGATAGCGGAGGGGAAAAAATTACTATTCCCAATCCAGCAAGTGCAACAGTAGGGAAAGTGTTGGATATCGGAGGGGATAAAATTACTATTCCCACTCCAGCAAGTGCAACAGTAGGGAAAGTGTTGGATAGCGGAGGGGATAAAATTACTATTCCCACTCCAGCGAGTGCAACAGTAGGGAAAGTGTTGGATAGCGGAGGGGATAAAATTACTATTCCCACTCCAGCAAGTGCAACAGTAGGGAAAGTGTTGGATAACGGGGGGGATAAAATTACTATTCCCACTCCAGCGAATGCAACAGTAGGGAAAGTGTTGGATAGCGGAGGGGATAAAATTACTATTCCCACTCCAGCGAGTGCAACAGTAGGGAAAGTGTTGGATAGCGTAGGGGATAAAATTACTATTCCCACTCCAGCGAATGCAACAGTAGGGAAAGTGTTGGATAGCATAGGGGATAAAATTACTATTCCCACTCCAGCAAGTGCAACAATAGAGAAAGTGTTGGATAGCGGAGGGGAAAAAATTACTATACCCACCAAAGAAAAATGAAATTAAAAAAAAAAAAAAAAAATATCAACTACAATACAAAAAAATAATAAAAAACTAAATAACAAAACATATATAAAAATATAAAAAAATTACAAAACATAGAAACATATTATAATGTTAAAAAATCTAAAAATTACATACAAAAATTAATTTATAAAAATACAAAAATTATTTACAAACAAATACATTTTTTGTAATAGAAATTATTTATAATAAAAAACATTAATTATTACATTAATGTAATATTTTTTTCCGAACCTATAACACAACACAATTTAGAACACACATCAAAATTTTAAAAACGTGTACCTCCTTAATTAACACAATTAATTATCAATTAAACAAATATTATTAATTAAAAAACACTTTAAAACAGATAAAAATTAATATACTAACCAAACGTTACCCCTATAGAACCAAAATCCACAACCAAATTAAAAATAAACAATTATCAAAAATATTTATCAAATAATAAATGAATATTAACGATCAGGTAATGATTATTTAATTTAAACTAAATTAGTTTGCACCCTCTACCCCAATAAACACAACACACACCTAAAAATAATTACACAATTTCCATAACTAATTTTATATTAATAAATTAATATCAATTAACCACAAATCATTAATTAATTTAAAATGACTTCCCACCATTTACCACTATAAACCCCACAACTCACACATCAAATTAATTACACATTTGCCATATTTAAGTTTTAATTATTTAATTAACATTAATTAACTAATAATTATTAATTATAAATAACTTACCTCCCACCCCATTCCCCTATAAACCCCACCACCCATTTCTAAAAACATGACACAATTAACTTAATTACCAATTAATTAATATTAATTAATAACCAATTAATAAGTAATTAATAATTAATTAATTCCCACAATTATCAGTATAAAATATTAAATAAATAAATATTAATTAAAAAATGTTATAATAATTTAATTATAATTAAATTACTTCCCACCCTATTCCCCTATAAAACCACAACCCACTTCTAAACAAATAACACAATTAACATATTTACCAATTAATTAATAATAAACAACCAATTAATAAATAATTAAGAATAAATGAATTCCCACAATTAACAATATAAAATATTTAATAAAAAAATATTAATTAAAAAAAATATTAATAATTTAATTATAATTAAATTACTTCCCACCCTATTCCCCTATAAACTCACAACCCGCTACGGAACTAAAATGCAAAATGTAATTTATATAAAATTAAATAAATACTAATAAATAAAAATTAATATTTAATTTACTATAGTTAAATTACTTCCCACCCTTTTCCCTATAAACCCACAACCCGCTACGGAACTAAAACACAAAAATGTATTAAAATAAAATTAATAACTACTTAAAATTTAACACATATATTAAAAAACAAACGCAATACCTACACAAAAAAATAGAGCAAATACTTTTAAAATACATACTAAAATACATAACACTAACTAAAAAATAGATATTTTTAACAAGTATATTTTTGCAAACGATATTAATGACTTCGATATTTTTAAAAACGATATTTCTTACCTTAAACTCGATATTCTTGACCACGATATTCGCTAAAAAAACACTACGTTGCGCACGCGCGTCAGACGTACAACGTAGTGTTTTTTTTAATTACAGAAGGGGACGCGAGGACCGAGGAGCAGGACGGAGAGCAACCAGGCAGGGGAGGCGGCAGGTAAGTGGCTTCTTTTTTACATTTTTAAAGACTTTGGGGCTTATTACGGTGGCGGGCGGAAAACCATTCCGACCGCCATGGTAGCGGAAAAAAAACGTCCGCTGGTACCGCGGCAAAATCGGCGGTCCGATTAGGATCAACCGCCAGAAAAATCCGACTGCGGGGGAACGATGCCACGAAAACCCGCCGCTAGCGGGCGGAGCAGGTGAAAATCCATCCGCGGCGGTCGGATTCGCGGCGGAAACACCCAAAACCGCCGCTAGGCCAGCGGAGTGACCGCCCGTAAAATTAGGATGCCATTGAGGAGACAGCGGGACGATCCGCTGTTTCCGACCGCATCGATCGCAAACAGTGATGAATGGGAGAGCCGGCGGAAGGACTGCTGCAAACCCACCGCCGCGGCCGCTCCGGAACAAATATGGCGGTCCAAAAAAAAAACACACCACAAGGCCACCAAGTGCACACATCAAACTAGCTCAGCCCCCCAAAACACCTAACACACACTAATGACACACCCCCATGGCAACGAATGAAATACAAATCCCAGGACAACCCACACAACCCACCTGACAGCAGTACCACATTTGAACACACCCACATAGCTGAGTATAAAACCAGCCCCTTCCCTGACCAGAATCCTTTGCAATACTCTACCCCTGAAGTAAATAACCCCACAGCACAAAGGAGAGGCAAACCACCACACATCTCACCAGCACAACAACACACACACACACCCCAGTTACATCACCCCCACCACCCTCACACCCGCACCTCAACCCATTTGCACATCACACACCATGGCACAAAAGAAAATGCCCAAATTCACTGACAGTGAATTGTCAGTCATGGCAGATGAGATAATCAGAGTAGAACCACAATTGTTTGGTAACCTGGTCCAACAGACACCATTAGCCACCAGAGCACAAATGTGGAGAAGGATAGTCAACAAGGTCAATGCAGTAGGGACCACCCGCGCACCAAGAAGGAGATCATGAAGCGGTGGCATGACCTCAAGAGGCTGGTGAAACAGAAGAACTACAAGAACCATCAGTTGGGTCAGATGACTGGCGGTGGCCCTCCCATTCCACCAAGAACATTCACTGCATGGGAGGAGGAGGTGCTTGCCATACTGCATCCAGAGAGTCTCACAGGAGTCCCCGGGGGAGTGGAGGCTGGTAAGTACAAACAAATGTCTACCATTACACTGCTATGTACTATCTTGCACAACTACAAAGCTACACCTCCTAGGCCCAAATCCATTCATGTGCACCACACACTACCCAACACATGTCTCACAGATGTAACATTCACTCCCTCTGAATCACCCCAAAGGTAGCCAGCAACATTCCCAGGGTTGCATGTGTACAGGCAGCCAGCACTACAACTCCCACCAGGCCCCCTTGTCCCACCCCTGAGCAGGATGTAGCACTCCACCCCACCCAGAAGCATGTGGCAGCCATTGCATTGTTCACCTTCACCTAACAGGTAGGTAGCCATCTTCACAGGGAGGCTGTTTGGGGGTGGGAGGCCTGCACTACAACTCCCACCAGGCCCCCTTGTCCCATCCCTGAGCAGGATGTAGCACCCCACCCCACCCAGAAGTATGTGGCAGCCATTGTATAACAACAACCAAACTTACAGGTAGGTATCCATCTTCACAGGGAGGGTGTTTTGGGGGTGGGAGGCCTGCATTACAACTCCCATCAGGCCCCCTTATCCCACCCCTGAGCAGGATGTGGCACACCACCCCACCCAGAAGCATGTGGCAGCCATTGCATTGTTCACCTTCACCTAACAGGTAGGTAGCCATCTTCACAGGGAGGCTGTTTTGGGGGTGGGAGGCCTGTACCACAACTCCTACCAGGCCCCTTGTCCCACCCCTGAGCAGGATGTAGCACTCCACCCCACCCAGAAGCATGTGGCAGCCATTGCATTGTTCACCTTCACCTAACAGGTAGGTAGCCATCTTCACAGGGAGGGTGTTTTAGGGGTGGGAGGCCTGCGCTACAACTCCCACCAGGCCCCCTTGTCCCACCCCTGAGCAGGATGTAGCACACCACCCCACCCAGAAGCATGTGGCAGCCATTGCATTGTTCACCTTCACCTAACAGGTAGGTAGCCATCTTCACAGGGAGGCTGTTTTGGGGGTGGGAGGCCTGCACTACAACTCCCACCAGGCCCCCTTGTCCCACCCCTGAGCAGGATGTAGCACTCCACCCCACCCAGAAGCATGTGGCAACAATTCCCCTCAACTGTGTCACAGAACAGGTAGGTAGACAGTGCATGCACCCTGACACTCCCCTCAAAAAGCATGGAGCCATATGACCACACCAGCCCTCACATGTCATCCAACTTGGCATAGATCCAATAGCCACTTCCAGTGTGCATACAGAAAAGTGTATGTAACTGTCACAGAAACCAAAGTGTGACTCACAAAATCACATGTAGAAGAAATTCAGGGCACAACCATGCACAGCACTGAATGCTATCTTGAAGTGCCATGGTGGCAGAGCATCAAGGCCCACATGAAAACAAAACAAGCATGGTCAGTAGCAATAAGAAAGCAAAGCACATGACATGACAAAGGTATGCATGAGACTACAATGGCTAGTTCATGCCCATTTGTAATGTCTTCCATGCAGAGTGAACAACAAAGATGCTGCACATAAAGTTATTGTGCTGCTAGTCGTCAGATGATGACATGTCCTCGTAATCACACATTCTGCACGTTGTGCATGGTACCCATTGACATGTCACACCATGGACAAGTAATGTATGTACCTCCACATCATGACATGATGCTCAAAACTGTGCAGACATACAATGTAATATCAATGTAAACTGTGTGGTGTATGACATGTAACAACAAAACATCTAACACCAAGCTTGAGGTGTGCACTCCAATGACCATTTCCCCTCTGTTCCACAGGTGACCAAGAACTGACAGCTGCAGATGACCACACCAACCTGCAGAGCCAGTCTCCCCCCCCGGAACATGGACTCTCCGATGCAGACTCCCTAGATTTCTCAGATGCGGAGCCCGAAACCGGCCCATCAGGCATGCCAGGGCGCGACAGGTCCTAGGATCCCACTGTCCCCACCGCCACCACCTCAGCAACAACAACTATGCTGACCCCTGCTGTAACGACCTGTGCGGCCGCCACCACCACCAGTGCTGCCTGCAACACTGTCCCTGCCTCAGAGGATGACCACCCCACCCCACAATCTGAGGAGGGCAGGGAGAGTACACGGGTGCGTAGAGTGGTGACACCATAGGTCCGGGACAGCAAGGCAGGTGTGAGGGCAACTAGGCGACAAGACCAACCAGACACTGGGACCGAAGCCCTGGCCAACATCGCCAGAGTCCTTGGGGCCTATGAACAAGCCCAGGGACACACGGGCCAGGCTCTGGAGGAATCCCGTGAGCTCCGCCTGCTGCTGAGGTCCATGGACACACGATTGGGCCAAATCATGGACCTCTTGGGCCAGCTAGTGGGTGTCCTGAGAGACAGGCCTGCGGCCAAAACAACAGCCCAACCTACCTTCAGTGGCCCACAGGATGACAGTTCCCCCACCTCCCCTGCAGCCACAGAGAGGGGTGACTCCTCAGACACTGCTGAGCCAGCAGCAGAGGCCCCCCCTGCCAAACGCTCAAGGGGCCGTCCAAAGAAATCCCAGGGAGGATCACGTGGCAAAGCACCAGCCAAACGCCAGTCAAGGAGCCAGCCATGATGGCACCCCTCTTCACCTTGCCATTGACTTTGTTGACTGTCCTTATCCACACTGCCAGGTTAATGGAATGCGTCTGTTGGACTGTGTCACCACAACAATGTGGTGACTACTCTATTGTCTCACCTACCATCACTGACAACTCATTGATTCACTTTTCACCTGTTTGCAAATATTCACTTCCCTGTCACATATACCCATTGTTAATAAACACTACTTACACACCTATGTTCTCGTGTCAGCTCCATGTTTATTACAGGATGTACAATGTTGACTGGGATTACAATGTTAGATATGAAAATGAGAATGGATCACTTGACCTGAGTAACCAGGGTTTTATGAAATTCGTGCAGTGTACCAATAAAAAACCCTCATTCACGTACAAAAGTTGGAAAAGCGGTATATCTTGATTATCCGCCCTGCTCTTAAAAACGTGACAGCATCATCATAGGGTTAGTTTTTGTATGCTTCCTCCATCCGGAGGAAAACCACTGGTTATTGCAGTAGTGATCAAAGAAAGGTGAAAGTGTTTTTAGTGAAGTGAATCTCAAAATGTTAAAAACTCGTAGACCCCGATTTGTAAAATGTAATCAATCTGTGTTCGAGATATATTAAAATCTGTGTCGTGCACGAATTTCATAAAACCCTGGTTACTCAGGTCAAGTGATCCATTCTCATTTTGATATCTAATTTACGAATAAGGAAGCTGAATGGATCACAGTTCCTTCTTTCTCCCTCCCCCTTGATTTAACATGGGATTACAATGTACCAGGAGCACGGATTGTTTGGAGGCATTGAGAGGCAGAAGGGACCTAGGAAAACACAAAAGAACAATATTCACTTGTCAGGTGATGGCATCACAGCCATTACACAACACTTGTCATCAAGGTACTCAAATCTGCACACATTACAATGAGCAACAGTAACGACATAGACATCCTGTAGCTGGGCACAACCACCCTGTCCCAGAAACATTAGCACCCAGCACAGAGCCAACAACAGGCAGCAGTCACAAATCTCAACTAGGCCTTTCCACCAACAACACAATCAGCAGACAATGGCACCGTTGTATGTTTTCACTCACCTTCCAGGGAAGTAGCGGTTGATGAGCTGTTGACGCAGGTCAACACCTTCCTCCTCTCCACTATCTTCTTCACTGGACATGGGTGGGTTTGCAGGCGGTGGCCTCGGCTGCTCATCAGCGTCCAGGAGCAAGGGGATCTCCTTGCGCAAGGCCAGGTTGTGGAGCATGCAGCATGCAACTACGATCTGACACACCTTCTGGGGAGAGTACATCAGTGCACCTCCGGTCTTGTCCAGGCAGAGAAATCGTGACTTCAGGAGACCAAAAGTACGCTCCACCACACGACGGGTCCTCCCATGTGCATCATTGTAGCGGACTTCACCCGGGGTCCTGGGATTCCGCAGTGGGCTCAGCAACCAAGGCCGGTTGGGATATGCAGTCACCTAGGTGTGAGACACACAGAACAAACTTGTAACATTACTGTGGCAGAGGACAGCATATCACACATACAGCACGCTACTTCACCCTGCGTACTCACCCACAATCTATGCACCCTCCGGGAGCAGATTTGCCATCAGCTGGGGCACAATGCTGTTACGCATGATGTACGAGTTATGGGCAGAGCCGGGAAATTTGGCACAGACATGTGAGATTATCATATCCGCCTGGCACACCACCTGCACATTGATGGAATGGAAATGTTTCCTATTCCTGTAGATGTGCTCACGTGCCTGTGGTGGAACCAGGCCAACATGTGTGCAGTCAATGGCACCAACAACATTAGGGATGTGGCCAAGGGCATACAAATCAGCCTTCACATCCGCCAATTCATGCCTCCGGGGAAAATGGATGTATCTGTCCTTGTAGGTCATCATAGCGGACAGGACATCACGTAGCACCATGCTGAACATGGGTTGTGACATCCCACCTGTGCTGGACACCGTGTACTGGAATGATCCAGTAGCCAAAAAATGCAGGGCCGCCATCACCTTAGACGTTGGCATGAAAGCAGTCAGATATGTTCTGCGAGGCCGCAGGTGGGGCTTCAACAGAGCACATAGGTCTTGTAGGGTGGGTCGATCCAGACGGAATTTCCGGATGAGGTTCTCATCCTCCATGTCCGCCAGCACTGTGAAGGGACGATGCACATTTGGTCACCTTCTAGGTGAGATGAAAGGGGACACATGTCAATGCAATCCACCATGAGATGTGTGCAACATCTTACGTTTTGACTTACTCAGTGCCAACAATGGCTGGCATCACATTTCAGCTTACAACACAACTTACATGTGGGGACACCTTCAGCTACACTAGTCGTACACCTGTCCAGTTCTCACACAGTTAGTACCTCCCAAACAGATTCAGACTATGTGAATGGCCAAGGGACATTTCCACATCTTGCGTAACCAGCCCTGAGAGTAGTTCATACAGCATATGTGTAAAGCAGCAACACTGTTGGCTCCTACCTAGCTGCTGTACCTGCCACACCTTCTTGCGTAAGTCGAACAGGGCACACGTCAACAGTACAATGAGCACAGTCTGTGTATTAAGATCAAGTATGTACATGAGCAAAGCAAACTACGCACTGAAATATACACATTGTGTAGTCAGACCTTCATCACTGTGTGTTGCGTAGCCAGATCACACATTGACATGTGTACACATTGGAGAGTCCATCACACCACTGATCTGTGTACATGCACAACAATATCATGAGTGACATGTGAGGGAGTACATGCCAATGTTTGCAATCATGTGCACTGACATGGCATGTGTAGTCAGCAGTGGGCCAAATGTTACACTGGCACTGTTTGCACTATCTTGTGTCATGATTCAGGTGTCTATTGTACACTGTTGAGAACTGGCCATTGCCATTGACACAGCATGATGTGTCCATAGGTGCTGTTAACGTGCTCCGCCACCCAAATCACAGTCCTAGGCACACATGTATCGCAGGCATAATGCGGTAGCGCCCGCCTGGCCCCTGCGGTGTGTCCCCGCCCATGCCCGTACAGCCAATGGGAGCCACATCCGTGGTAGTGAAATACTGATTTGGGAATGGCGGTTGGCATGCTCCGCCACACAAATCACGGTCCTAGGCACACATGTATGGCAGCCATGACGTGGTAGACCCCTGCGGTGCGCCCCCGCCAATGCCCATGCCCATGCCCTTACAGCCAATGGGAGCCGCATCCGCAGTAGTGAAATACTGATTTGGGAATGGCGTTTGGCATGCTCCGCCACCCAAATCACGGTCCTAGGCACACATGTACGGCAGCCATAACGCGGTAGCACCCGCCTGGCCCCTGCGGTGTTTCCCCGCCAATGCCCATGCCCATGCCCTTACAGCCAATGGGAGCCGCATCCGCGGTAGTGAAATACTGATTTGGGCATGGCGGTTGGCATGCTCCTCCACCCAAATCACGGTCCTAGGCACACATGTATGGCAGCCATAACGCGGTAGCGCCCGCCTGGCCCCTGCGGTGTGTCACTGCCAATGCCCATGAACACAGAAACTACCCCAGGGGGATATATATGTGTGGGAGAGAGCCTCACATTTCCACTGCTTCCAGACACCACTGGCTGACACCTTTCACCACCAACTGCTGCTGCTTCTGTCTCCTGGACCCAGACACTGCTGCCTGACACTCTTCACCACCAACTGCTGCTGCTCCTGTCTCCTGGACCCAGACACTGCTGCCTGACACTCTTCACCACCAACTGCTGCTGCTCCTGTCTCCTGGACCCAGACACTGCTGCCTGACACTCTTCACCACCAACTGCTGCTGCTCCTGTCTCCTGGACCCAGACACTGCTGCCTGACACTCTTCACCACCAACTGCTGCTGCTCCTGTCTCCTGGACCCAGTGATGGCGAGGACTGGGAACATCAGGGCCTGTCCCTTCACCACAGAGGAGCTGGAGGTCCTGGTGGACGAGGTGCTCACACAGTATGGGAGGCTATATGGTGCTCCAGATGTCCTGGTAAGTGTTTCAGAGTGGAAGTGAGAGTGCAGGGAGCACACACATTAAGTTGATCTGCTGCAGTATGTGCCTGAGAGTGTGGGTTTGTGTGATACACTGCCTATCATGCTGACTTCAGGGAAATGGGGTTTGTAGCCTATTTCACACATTCCCCGGGCTGCATTTCAGGATGGGAGGGACATGCAGTCTTTTAGCAGCCATACAGTGACACTGCAAGTATAGTAAGTGGGAGTCAGGACATACTTTGCCTGTGCTAATGGATCATTGAGTCCATGAGGTTTTTCACAGCATCATTTGTGAAATGAGACAGACTTTACGTCCAGAGGGTACTGATGGAAGTGTGTTTGACTCTATATTGCCACCATGGATATGTAAGCATTATGCACAAGAGTGAAATGCCTGAGGGTGACACTGTTGGCAAATAATACACTTATGACACCTCAAATTGCTGTTCTTTGAAAATATCATCCTCCCATTGTTTTCACCATGTGTTCAGACTCGCATGTGTAGGCACTGTTTGCCCTCTCATATTGTACCTGCATGTGAGTGTTCTCATGGCCCACGTTAAACCTCAGTGTGAGCCCCCTGGCCTGCACAGCCACTGCCCAATTTGACAAGGACCCATCACTGAATGGACAGAGTGAGACATATGGGTTGTCTGCTACCCTATCCATCAAAGAGCTATCTCAGGCCTGTGTATTGCACAAGACAGTCCTTGTGAGAAGGGTGTGTGACTGTAAGTTCATGCCCCTAAATGTGACCTCCATGAAACAGTGAGCCATTCACAGGGCAAGAACATTGAGGGGTGTGCAGTGTTGGACACAGTGAGTCTGCCCCCACACATCATTCCCAATGTGATGTATGTCTTGCTCACTCACAAACTGAATTGCAGATGTGGGCCTCCTTCACATTTCTTTCTGTGCTGCCATTCATCATGTGTATGAGATGGGCAGGTACTGTGTCCATCCTCATACCTGCATGCATTTTGTCATGATTATCCCATGCTCATGTACTACGTGTCATGCTGTATTGTCTCTGCTAAACATTTCTGTGAAGCTGTGCTGAGTATGTGCATGCTCCTGTACTGAGAGATAGTGGTACATAACCCAGTGTCACTGAAATTTCCTCCTCTTGTCTCCCATGCCTGCAGCTCAAAGTCCACCAACGTAAGGCCGTATGGAGGGCCATTGCACGCAAGGTGCGGGCTCTGGGTATCTCCAACCGACGACACACACACTGTCACAAGAGGTGGGATGACATCTGACAGCTGAGCAAAAACGTGGCAGAGATGACGCTGGGGCTGCTCCCTCGGACTGGCAGGTTGGCGCGCAGGAGCATGACACCACTAATGGCCCGCATCTTGGCAGTGACACAGCCAGAGCTGGATGCACGTTTGAAGGACCACCAGCAGCAAGCTGGGGGTGAGTATTCTGGGAATGGTGACTTTGGTTGTGAATGACTGCATGTATTCTAAGCCTGAGCTAGTGCTGGGCTCTGTGATGTTGCTATTGTGATGCAATGGCTTGTGAGTGGCCTCTCTATTGGGTGCAGCTGTCATGCATTTTCGCTACATGTACTTTCTCATGTCATTGATGTAATGGCCCTTGACGTTGCATTCTGAGTTGTGGGCTTATGGCATCGGCTGCATTGGGGGAGTCAGGGACATCCCATGGCAGTGAACAGCAGTGTGCCTCATCGGAGTGTGCTTTCATCAATGTGTGCAGTGCCTGACCTCGAAATTGTGAGAACTACACATCTGACACCAATGTTCAACTGTAGTTGTGCCCCAATGCACGACATGGTGGATGGCATGAGCTCATGGCCATTGCGAAATGATATTTTGGAGTCTGTATCTGTGTTGTCCCCTTATGGTTACTCTGTATGTGACTGTGACAACATGTTGGAATGTACATCTTTTTCACCCACAGGGACCTAGGTATGCTCAGAGGGATCTGTATGTCTGGTTACACGGTGGCACGGGCAAGCTATTTGGCTGTGTGGACATCAAATGGGTCAATTATGCCAAGTTTGCATGTTATCATGCAATGTTTTAGTTTTGACTTAAGGTTGCACAATGTGGCTGCACAGGGTGGTGTGCAACATGGGGGTATCACCATCTTGTTTTGTGCGTTGCTTGCATATGATTTTTGTGTGTATGGCACTAAACTGAACCTACGTCTCTGTCTCTTGCAGCATCTACCGATGGCACAGGAGGCAACGGGACGGACACCAGTGGTGAGGCATCAGGCACGACTGCTACACATGAGCACACTGACACTGATGTGACCAGAGTCTCAGAGGGGGACAGGAGTGTGCTTGAGGAATCACAGCCAGAGACACCAACCTCAACCTCATCTGACGCCAGCGGTGACTCCTCGATGTTGGCGGGCACAGGGAGTGGGAAATCTGCCTCCTCTTCTACCACACATCGTCCAGTGCCCACCCTCCCAGCTACTTCCACTAGTGCTGCCCGTGTTCGCACCAGTAAGAAGGGAAGTGTGTCCTTCCCCCCAGGCACCGCTGCCCCTGCCCCTGTCTCCCTTGCTGCCCTCAGTGTTGAGGCTATGGACCTTTTGCGCCACCTGTGTGTGGGCCAGACAACTCTCCTGAATGCCTTCCTAGACCATGACAAGAAGTTGGCACAGGTGGTTGCCTTCATGGAGGGCATTCATTCAGACGTGGGTGGGCTACACAGGACTGTCCAGTCTTTGTCCTCCACAGTGACGGCAGCCATTCGGCTGTCACAGGCTCAGTGTCCAGCTCCAGTCCCTTCGGCCACCCCCCTGCCAGTGGCTACATCTGACGAGAGTGACCACACATCACAGCCCTCAGGCAAAAGGTACACCACACACAGCACACAACAGCAGCACCCCAAGCGGGCCAGAGCACAGACACCATCCCCAAACAAACCAAAGTCACACCGGAGCGCAAAGGCAAAAGCCCTTCAGGTGACACTCAGGGGCATCAAGCCAAGAAGCAGGTCTCAGGCTCACATGCCGCAAAATCATCCCCATCCAAGGACACTCCCGTCCCAAAAGCGTCTCCCAAAGACAAGCAGACAGTTGCCGTGCCTGCTGTGATGCTGGTGCCTGCTAAGAGTCTGCAGAAAAAGCCCTCTAAGGCAGATTCACCCACAACCTCAACTCCCACCCACACCCCTGTGAAGCTGGGAAAGGAGGGCACTGTAGGGGGTTCACCTGGTCAACAGGGGATGGAGGGGAAAAGGCAAGGCCAGGCCAAGCGTACCGCCGGATCCAGCCGATCCCCAGAAGGAGGGCCACCACCTGCACCTGATGCACCTTTGGTGGAGAGTGTGCCTGTTGTGCCCACACCACCTCCCACTCCTACCAAGACCACAATTACCTATCAAATCCCCAAGAAGTGGAAAGGCACCCCTCCACATTCTCCCTCACACACTGTGTCTCACAGCAGCATGTCTCCGCCTCCACGTGCCACCATGCCACCTGGTCCAAGCAGCCCTCCGGCTCCCAAAGCCACTGATGCCTCTACCTCAGCTGGTCCTCTCTCTCTCAGGTCCAGTCCTACAACTGGGCCCGACAATCAGCCACCTCCCAGTTCGACTGACAGCCAAGTCTGAGGCTAAGTCCCCCTCCCACACCTGTCTCTCCCACAGCGGTGCCTGGACTGCCCATTGTTATCCCCCTAGCTGTGTTGCTGACCATGGCAGTGTACGGTCTCACCCATTCCCTGTGCAGGTTCTCATGCACACATGTGCCCACTCAGAACTATGGACTGGCCACTGGCCTTGCTGTGTTTCACTTTGTTTGCCCATTCCCTGTGCAGGTTCTCATGCACACATGTTCCTACTCTGAACTATGGACTGGCCACTGGCCTTGCTGTTTGTAACCATGGATGCCCATTCTCTGTGCAGGTTCTCAGGCACACATGTGCCTACTTTGGACTATGGACTGGCCACTGGCCTTGCTGTTTGTAACCATGGATGCCCATTCCCTGTGCAGGTTCTCAGGCACACATGTGCCTACATTGAGCTATGGACTGGCCACTGGCCTTGCTGTTTGTAACCATGGATGCCCATTCCCTGTGCAGGTTCTCAGGCACACATGTGCCTACTTTGGACTATGGACTGGCCACTGGCCTTGCTGTGTTTCACTTTGTTTGCCCATTCCCTGTGCAGGTTCTCATGCACACATGTGCCTACTTTGAGCTATGGACTGGCCACTGGCCTTGCTGTTTGTAACCATGGATGCCCATTCCCTGTGCAGGTTCTCAGGCACACATGTGCCTACTTTGGACTATGGACTGGCCACTGGCCTTGCTGTTTGTAACCATGGATGCCCATTCCCTGAGCAGGTTCTCAGGCACACATGTGCCTACTTTGGACTATGGACTGGCCACTGGCCTTGCTGTTTTTCACTTTGTTTGCCCATTCCCTGTGCAGGTTCTCATGCACACATGTGCCTACTTTGAGCTATGGACTGGCCACTGGCCTTGCTCTTGTCTACTTTTGATGCCTATCTGGGTAATGTGTAATAAAGACAGTTACTCCTGTTGTCTGCTTTGTCAGTGTCCTTGCTATGTAAACATGTATTATGTATGGGTATGGTTTAATGTGACACATGCTCTGTATGCCACTTTAACATTACCAATGGCTTGTCTCACTTTTTCAGAGTTTACCAGAGGTGACAGGCACTTCAGTTCTTCTTGACTCTGAGGCTTGGGGGAGCAATGATGGTTGTTTGTGATGACCTACTGTTATCCTAATCATTCTATGGTCAGGTTTGCTAAATTGTACACATGACATGTTAGGATGCACCACCAGCACAGAGGGGAATTCGATTCACAGGATTGCAGGCAGGCTGGCCAGGGTCCATCATGTGTGTGTGATCTTTCTTGATGTGTGAACAACAGTGTTGGTGTATGGTCATCTTGTGATGGCCTGTCTTCCTAGTCACATGGGTACATTTGAATGTGTGCACTTGAGTGGTCATGAACTGTGAAGGGGGTGACTTGGTCAGTAGTGTTGATGTGTGTGTGCCCCTGCAATGCCAACTGCACACATGTATGACCCAGGAGCTGAGTGCCTGTTTGTTTGATTTGTCAGCCCTGTGCTTGTGATTGTGTGCACATGTGGGAGTTGTAGGTTGTGCACTGTGCAGTGTGTTGGTGTGTCCTTGCACTCCTGGGGGACACCAACTTGTTGTTGCTGCCAGTTGTGAGTATGCAGAGTGTGTGACAGCCAAGTCTGTGTTGGGTTTTGTTGATCAGCCATGTGTCTTGTTACTGTTTGTGCTCACTGTGCAGACCTGCTCAGCCACACTGACATTGTTGGGGAGTTTTCTCATGCATTGCTGTCACTTGAGCCATTTTTGACTCCAGTATGGTATGTGGAGTCATACCATCCCCTAGCTTTGCTTCTGATGCCTACCCATTGTGAGTGACTCCTCCATGTATTTGTGTATGGTACACTCCTGACCTGTCCACTACTGACGTACACACCACTTCACTATCATGTCACCTATCCCCTTGGGTTGCCAGTGTGTGAGCCTCCTCACCACTTCATTAGTTACACTGTGCTTTGTGGTGCTGATCTGTGCACAGGACCAATGTGCCACTCAGGACAGTTTCACATATGGTTATGTGTGAGTTTCTTGTACTGGTTTGCAGTCATGGTTGCTCATGTGCAGTGCAACTGTTTATGCTGCACAGTCCTCTGTTCATGTTGTTTGCACCTGGGTGTCCTTGAGTTGTGCATCTGTGATTGTTGGGTTAGCTGTATGTGTGTTTGGTGGGGTACTGCTACCCTTCCAGGGTGTGATGTTGTCTGTGTGCTGTGCTGATTTGTGTTGTGGGAGTACATGGTGTGACACTGAGATGTGTGTGCTACTGATTTGGTTAGTGTGCACACACTGCTTGGCTTGCATGCAGTGCTGTCAGTGTATGTTGCCTTGTACTTGCCTGGTGTGCATCCCCTGATGTCCAGCTGAGTTTGCAATGTGATGTATTGGCATGTGCATCTGTTGTGTTTTTGTTGTGGATGTATGCAGTGTTTGGGCTGTGTTGGCTCTTTCTGCTGACAGATGCTCTGTGTGTGATGTTCTATTTGCACTATATTGTGTGTGAGTAGTTTGTGCATTGTGATACATTCAGATGTGTGTTGCAGGTGTACTGTAGATTACTTGTGTGTGTGTCACATGCAGCAAGTTATATTCTGGTTGCTGGCCTTGTTTTGAGTGCACACTAGTGCTATGTCCTCCTATCTTTGACCTGTCACTTGTCAGGATTGTGCATGTGCATGCATGTGGTACACTATGACACCATGTTGACTTGATGGGTGGTGTGGTGTGTCTTTCTGTGTTAGCTTATTGTCCCATTGATCCCAGTTTGTGTTCCTGATTGTTTTGAGATGATGCACTTCTTGTTTGTGTTGGGGTATGGTGTCTGTGCATTGCTCCTGAGTGACAATGTTGTGTACTCCTGTTCTGTCTAGGAACGCTTTGCCTTTCCACAATTTGGCTGCACATGTCTGGGCTTGTTGGACTTCTGTGGATGTTGTTGGTGAGCTTTGTGTTTGACTGTTGTTTTTGTGTCTGCATTGGTTCAGACATCCCTGAGTGTGGGTGTGATGTTTGTGGATGCGGCACAGGGTGTGTGGTTGGTTGTCAGTGAACTCACAAGACCTTATTTGCACCATTATGTGTGTTTCTCACAGGTGTGGAGTGTTGCAGGTGTGAGGTGTGTAGGTGAGGGGCAGGTGTGGAGGTCCTACTTGTGTTAGACAGTCATGGAGTGTGACAATGAGCCATGTGTGTTGTGCTGATGACATACACATGTCAAGTAAGTTGACACAGATGTTTGGATGGTCACTGTATGACTTCAGACGCTTCCTATCATTCTTGTGCCTATGCATAGCTTGCCTTGCTGTCTCCATGAGTTGTTGCACAGAGGTCACTGTGATTTAATTTCACTCACTGTGCCAGCCATGTATGATTTGATGGCCTAAGGGTGGTGTGATATGTTCCTTCTCTTGCATGTGATGTACACATGCTTTGTGGCTTGCTCCATGACTTTCCAGCACTGTCCACCTCACTTTTGCCTAGCCCATTTATTGTCCTACATTGCTGCTGACATCTGGTATGTGTATGTGGCTGTGTGTCAGTGTGGGGTGTGTCTGGGTGACTTGACAGGCAGTGTGTACAGTTGAGTGGTTGTTCATATGCAGTGTGAGTGTTCATTTTGTGATTGGACTCAGTTTGCTTGACATGAGTGGGGGGTAGGTGTGAGGAGGAGGAATGCCCTGCCCCTGAGCTTCTGTGCAGGGTCCCTGGTTGTTTGGTGTGTGTGGTGCAGGATCTGGGTGCACCTGGCTGCTTGATTGTGCAGGGGGGGCACAGGAGGAGCACACAGCATATCCCCTAATGGGTGTGGGGGGCATAGTGTGTGGAGGGTGAGGGTGAGGCCCTATGATCTTTGTGGACTGCCCATGCCTGGCGCTGGCCCTTCCTACTACATTGTGCGCATGTTTTCCCGCGTCTGCACCGCTGCGGTGACGTGACCGGGACATTGCTGTGATTTCACGGTTGATGGATGGCCCGGATGCGGAGGGGTGATTTAGTGACAGGTAGGACATGTGTGGGTACACTTGGGGATGTGTTCCTGTCCCCACCAGAGTGTCTGATGTGGACAGGAACCATATGTCAGCCTAGTAGTTGTGTGTTGTGGTTGTGTGCGCAGTTGTGTGATTGCATACCTGCGGCGTTGTCCGCGACGGGCCATTATTTGCTGGTAGTGGAGCAGGTACAGCACGGGTAAGGCGTTTAGAGCTGGATCCATTGCGGTCGGGACCGGGTGGAGGGGTCCGGGATTCTGGTTGCGCGCTCCGCTGTCGTGCTTCCGCCGTCTCTGGTTGGGTGGTTTTCTAGCAGCGGTGTGACGGGCTGTTTGGGGCATCGTGATTTGTACGGCGGACGGGACGTCATTCCGCATGGCAGTGGGTCTCTATTGGCTCACACCGCCGTGGTGGCTGGTGCATTTTTACTGCGGGTAACGTCGCACCGCCGCGGACGGGAAATGGGCTATGTTTGCCCATCGTAATATGGCGGGCGTGAGGACCGCTGCTGGCGTGCGGAAAATGACATTTTCCGCCTCTGCCCGCCATCCTAATGACCCCCTTTGAGAGGGGGGAGGGAGCGTAGCGTATTTCTACAGAGTTTTTTTTAACTCAGTGGAAATACGCATAGAGGCACTACGCCAGCTACGCCCAGGGTTAGTCTGAGGTGACAAATTTGGTTTTGCACAAATTGTGCATTTGTTATTCAGTTTACATGTGATAGCACAATTTACCTGAAGTTAAGGTAATAAATATCACTATTGGCCAATACATTCTGAAATACTTTTTTCCATCATTATTTTCCTTTAAAAATAAATGTGGGTATTTGTTGCACGTCGTTCTCTTCCTTATGCTGCCCTTGATCCATCTGCTGGTTGACGTGGTAGACTTGGCTGCTCATCGTCATCTGGCTCTGAACCTGACATGTCCAGGGGTATGTCTCTAGATGCTGCAATGTTGTGCAATATGGCACATGTAGCCACAATTTTGTAGCAGGTTTCTGGACTGTATTGTAGTGCTTCCCCACTCTTGTGTAGGAATCTAAATCAACTCTTCAGCAGCTCAAAGGTCCTCTCTAAAAATGTTCATGTAGTTTTATGTGCAGCATTGTAACAGTGTTCGCATGCAGTGGATGTGTTCAAATATGGTGTCAAAATTAACTAGCGCACAACATACGCACTGTCTCCTACAATGATGAGAGCAAACAATGATTCACTGACAAATATTAGTATTACAGTAATATATACAGCACAGTCTTAAGGAGGTTTACCTAGTAGATATCCTTCACCAAACTCACAAACAAGTAGCCGTTTGTAAATTCAATTATGGTGAAATATGAAGGAATCATGTGTACTACCAGGGAATCTGGCAACTATATTAGTAATCATATACGAGGCGTTGCATATGACTTGGATGTTCTAAGAATGGCTAGATTTTCTATTTCTGAAGATATACTCATTTTCAGATGGTGGACATATTGCAGCATGTGTCCCATCAATGCAGCCAATGACATGTGGATATTGGGCTAACTGGTAAAATTTCAATTTAGTGAGCTGTAAATCCTGTGGTGTGTTAGGGAATCTAATATAATCATTGATTTTCAATAACATTGCATCCAGGAACGCATGGAAAAAGCGTGACAGCGCACTTTGGGAAACACCTCCTGCTGCAGCTATGACCCCTTGGTAGTGATGGAGCAAGGTTTCAAAATTGAAACTTGCTTGTATGCAATCTTCCTCATAGTATTAATTTATTAAACTTGTACTGTCAATACTAACATTCGCATTCACAAACACAAAAGGGATAGATGCTTGCCTATGTGTTTTACTAATGAATAACGCTTGTCCATAACTCAAGATGGCCGCTAAAGCGCGGGAAACTCAATGCGCATGTCGCAACCTGATCACATGGTGTGACGTCTTTCTTTGCTTGGTGGGAAACTTCTGCTTCTGCGCAGTGTGCATTAAAATGGCCGCTAAATGTTTTCACATGCTTAAGCTTGCTCTCATGTCATTATTAAATTGTCGTTTTCTTAACGCTACTAATGCAGGGTAGTATTATGATTAAATGGGAATAAAGTTAGGGAAAGTGGGTATACAGTGAAACTTTTTATTTGTGATTTTAATATTTTCTTCTTGCACTTTTAGTAATTCGTAAACTTGGGCCTGGGTTGGTGTCTTGAAACTCGAGAGACAGAGGGTTCTGCGCATGTGTCCTGTCTGCCTGCCAAGTGAAGTCAACTTGGACGTCTCCTAAGGCCACGACCTATTGGCCGAAGATGATGTACCCAAAGTTTCCGGCGGACAGAAATTGTTACTTTTCTCCTGTAAAATGTATAACATTTGTCGTGAGACAGGTGGGAAATAAAGCGAATGTATTAATTTGAAGGGGCGGGAAGTTAAATACAATAGGCTTCACAATTTAGGCCAAAATTGACATGGTACGAGAATCCACCCCCTGTCCCTGCCCAATCAGAAGTAGTGGTCCCATATTTTAGCAACATTAAGGGGAGGTACATGGGCGTAGAAGGGTATAATAGAATATAGCCTTAGTTAATTAGTCAGAGCTAGATTCCACAGAAGAGAGAACATATAGAAGAGCTCCAGGCTGCCATGCTGATCGGTTGCTGACTGAATCCTTATCCGGAAGAGGTCCTGAGGAGGGGGCGGCGGAGTCCATTAGATGGGAGAATCGAGGAGAAGTCGAGTGCCAGAGAGGGGAACGGCGCAGGCGTCGTTATAGAGAGGTCACCAGTCCTATCCTGATCCTGAAGGAGGTCTTTGTTCTTCATCCTTCCAGGGTCCTATCTTTTCCAACTCCTTGGCTAAGGGGCTTGGTTTTCGTATTTAGGTAACTATACTGCAACCTTTAGTTGCGCTGCTGTCTCTATGCTCTCTTATTTTCCTTAAACACTGTCATTTATTAGAGAATTCGTTCCTATGCTTTCTCTTGGGTATTTCAATCAAGTACCGTGTTTTCTGTACTTTACTCTGCTAAAACTTTAGATAAACATTTTAAAACTTCCTGACTCAGTGATTATTTCAGGATAATGTACTATAATGAATGTCACTCATTTTAAACTTCCCAATTAGCAAAGGATCCATTGGTAAGTTATTACTCTTCAATCAGAAGGTAATTGGTAGCAGGGATTTTTGATAAAAGAGTACATCTGACACCCAGCGTAAGTATTAGTGTAGTGTGAATGTATGGGCCAAGTGAGTATATGGTGTATGAATGCCCTTGGCTAATATTGCGCTGGATCAGTTTTCTGGTAAGCAGAGGACGGTTGTTGTTACTCTTTGTTAATTGGGTAATGAGAATTTTATTTGTATTTTTATGAACTAACATCCGTTTATTTTTTGAGTTTTTGTTATATGTTGTCCAGAATACCCCGGGGTAGGTAAAAAGAATAGTGGGTGGCAAATGGAAGCCATACTGCAGTGAGGTTATCTGTCAGGCAGAAATAGTACTGAGAAGTTAAGCAGGACTTCAAGTACTTGTTAGGGACTCTATGCGTGTGAGTATTAGCAAAAAGGGTACGCTGATAAAAATTTGATGTTATATCACCTAGTAAGGGTAACATTGAAGAAGTAACAGGTACTTCTGGAGCTTGTGTGAAGAGTAGACGGAAGTGTTTTACTCGTAGTGTATGTATTAGTAAACGGAAGGGTTTTACTAAAGTGTAGAAGAAACTATCTTTTTCGAAATTAGTGGAAACTGGCACAATAGCGAATGTTTTATGTTGTTACTGAAATTTAATTAAGAGTTATAGAGAAAATAAGTTTGCGTAAATTTGTAAAGGGAGGGTCAGTTGCCGGAGAGGGAGCTGACGTCACAAAACGCCGCGCTGTGGTAGGTTGAAACAGCGGGTGTGGAAAAACCCTTGTAAAGGAGGGGTCAGTAGTCAGGAGTAGTACTGACGTCACAGGTGCCGCGCTGGGATTGGTTAAAACAGCGAGAACAGAAAAGAGCAGATTGTAAAGGAGGGGTTGACAGAGAAAACGTCACCAAAAGGCCGCGCAAGGATTTGGCTCGGAAATAAAAGGTAGCAGACATTTGATTGGACAGTATTTTAGAAGCGAAATTCTTAGTGGAGAAAGGATTGCATGTTAAAACGCGATCCGACTTTAACAGGAACTCGTCCGGATAGGAGATTCCTAGGTTTTGCAGAATATAATTTTGTACACAGAAGATTAGATAGAATGTACGGAGAAAAGAGAAAATTGTCATTCTTACAAAAGATTAAGAATTATTTTAAAAAGGACAAACCAATCAAAACTAGAGAAGGAATTATTATTTCACCAGCTAAAACGCCAGCATCGTTTATGATGATGGAGAGAGGCAATCATACTTGTGTATGGATGGAGAATTGGATAGAATATACCAAAAATGATGGAGTATTAGCATTTCCTGAAAATGGCACTTTCAATGGACGAATTCTTCAAAACTTGAGATTGAGGATGAATGATTTAGAACCCAGACCTAGGTTAACCCAGTATGAAGCCCTAGAAGAATGGGAAACCGAGGCATTTGAGCGGGATAGATCTAGAAGTAATAGGAGTTACCCAGGATTTTACCCTAGATATTTACGTGAGTCAAGAGAGGGTCAGATGAAACAATGGAGAAGGGCAATGATTACAGAGGGACTATATCCATTATTCACAGAAGGAGAAAAATCAGGAGGCAAATGTACAGAAAAGACAAAACATTTAATAAGAAATGAGGATTCAGAAGACGAATTTATGGAAGAAATGTTAAGAAATCCCCCACCATATCAGGAAAGGACAAGTGGATGCCCTCCTAGTGCACCACCACAAACTCCAATGGTACCGAAGGTAATGCATGAATTCACCCCGACTAGAATACTTCATGACAAAGAAAAGGAAGCTTTAGAAAAGACTAGAGCAGAATTAGTATGGAAAATAACTCAGATAAAAGTACATCCTGATTCATTGACTATTCCTGTAACAATTGGTCCAGTAGTTCCATTATATGGTACTCAAGGAAACTGCCCTCCATTGATACCTGTACCGACTCCTATGAATACTCCTGTGAGTAACCGCAAACATGAAGCTCCAGTTATAATTGAGGATCAATTTAGTGATTGTGAATCCACAATATCACTCATGGATTTACCTATTCGAGGTTCTGTAAATAATACTCCAAGAAGAGATGTACCTGGAGGTTCAAAAGATGTAAGTTTAGTAACTTCATCAGGAACAAAAAGTGCTACCATAGTAACACCTGAAGATCTAGAAAGATGGGTACAAGGGTCAGTTAAACAGTGCACACCTCCAAAAGTACTGGATATCCATAAATTAAAAGTTGAATTAGAACAAATAATAGCAGGAAATGTAGGAGTAGGACGCTTGAATACCTATGATGAAGAAGAATTATTGTTCCTATGCAGAAGTATCACTAGAAATGTGAGGGTATTTCATGAAAAATTGTCCAATCTAGCACTACAGATGGGAATTGAAATAGGGAGATCAAAAGTACTACAGAAACCCTATAGAGCAGAATTTTCAGACAAAGATTTAGAAAATATGAATGCATCTGGAAGAAGACTGGAAATAAGAGAATTAATGTTAGTCTTACAAAAATGGGGAGATCTAGATAAATGGAGATCTAGGTGGGCTAAGAAAAAGGAAGAAGCACGAACAAGTAGAACAGCATCTAAATATGTGATGAAGGAAGCAGGAAAAGCAGATCAAATGTATCCAATGCGAGAAGTTGCGGGAGGAGGATATGTACATGTCCCATGGAGTAGACAGGATATTTTATCATTTACGAATGATTTTCCAAAGCTGAGGGAAAAACCAATTGAATGGTACAAGCAGGTTGAAAGGTTTGTGAAGGTGTCAAAGGTATTGTTGAAGGATTTGGATGGTCTGTTTGACATAGTGGTACCTGCCGATTTATGGACAGATTGTAAAATCACAGTGGATTGACTCATTGTCAGTGAAATTGCTCTCCCACCCTCGCAGCTCCACTCTTTTGTGCCTTATTTCTGCTCATTTTCCCTTCCTCTCGCTCTGCCCTTTCACTAGCTTTCACTCGTTTTTCTACCCTCTTTTATCTTTCACCTTTCTGCATCTCTGCTCTTTTGTGCCTTATTTCTGCCTATTTTCCCTTTTTTCTTTATCCCTTATTTCCTCCCTTTACCTTTCCCCGCCGCTGCTGCCCCCGCGGCCCCTCCCCCCCAGCGCGACCATCCAATCCAGCTCCCCTCCCCGCTCCCGCCTCCCAGCTGTCCAGCCCTCCCCGACCCCTACTTAATGGCGGCCACTGTGGGGGCAGGCGAGCAAGACCACTGACTCATTGTCAGTGAAATTGCTCTCCCACCCTCGCAGCTCCACCATTAACTGAGGCCTGCCCCTGCCCCTGCACTCTCGAGTGTTGGTGATCGAGGCCCTCCTCCACCCGCAGGTTTCCCTGCGCCTCATCCCTGGTGGTCCAGTGGACCTCTGTCTCCTTCCTCTAACTCTGCTCTTTCACTCGTTTTTCTACCCTTTTTATCTTTCACCTTTCTGCACTTTTCTGCATCTCTGCTCTTTTGTGCCTTATTTCTGCTCCTTTTCCCTTCCTCTCGCTCTGCCCTTTCACTTGTTTTCACTCGTTTTTCTACCCTCTTTTATCTTTCACCTTTCTGCACTTTTCTGCATCTCTGCTCTTTTGTGCCTTATTTCTGCTCATTTTCCCTTCCTCTCGCTCTGCCCTTTCACTAGCTTTCACTCGTTTTTCTACCCTCTTTTATCTTTCACCTTTCTGCATCTCTGCTCTTTTGTGCCTTATTTCTGCCTATTTTCCCTTTTTTCTTTATCCCTTATTTCCTCCCTTTACCTTTCCCCGCCGCTGCTGCCCCCGCGGCCCCTCCCCCCCAGCACGATTGTCCAATCCAGCTCCCCTCCCCGCTCCCGCCTCCCAGCTGTCCAGCCCTCCCCGACCCCTACTTAATGGCGGCCACTGCGGGGACAGGCGAGCAAGACCACTGACTCATTGTCAGTGAAATTGCTCTCCTACCCTCGCAGCTCCACCATTAAGTGAGGCCTGCCCCTGCCCCTGCACTCTCGAGTGTTGGTGATCGAGGCCCTCCTCCACCCGCAGGTTTCCCTGCGCCTCATCCCTGGTGGTCCAGTGGACCTCTGTCTCCTTCCTCTAACTCTGCTCTTTCACTCGTTTTTCTACCCTTTTTATCTTTCACCTTTCTGCACTTTTCTGCATCTCTGCTCTTTTGTGCCTTATTTCTGCTCATTTTCCCTTCCTCTCGCTCTGCCCTTTCACTTGTTTTCACTCGTTTTTCTACCCTCTTTTATCTTTCACCTTTCTGCACTTTTCTGCATCTCTGCTCTTTTGTGCCTTATTTCTGCTTATTTTCCCTTCCTCTCGCTCTGCCCTTTCACTAGCTTTCACTCGTTTTTCTACCCTCTTTTATCTTTCACCTTTCTGCATCTCTGCTCTTTTGTGCCTTATTTCTGCCTATTTTCCCTTTTTTCTTTATCCCTTATTTCCTCCCTTTACCTTTCCCCGCCGCTGCTGCCCCCGCAGCCCCTCCCCCCCAGCGCGACCGTCCAATCCAGCTCCCCTCCCTGCTCCCGCCTCCCAGCTGTCCAGCCCTCCCCGACCCCTACTTAATGGCGGCCACTGCGGGGACAGGCGAGCAAGACCACTGACTCATTGTCAGTGAAATTGCTCTCCCACCCTCGCAGCTCCACCATTAAGTGAGGCCTGCCCCTGCACTCTCGAGTGTTGGTGATCGAGGCCCTCCTCCACCCGCAGGTTTCCCTGCGCCTCATCCCTGGTGGTCCAGTGGACCTCTGTCTCCTTCCTCTAACTCTGCTCTTTCACTCGTTTTTCTACCCTTTTTTATCTTTCACCTTTCTGCACTTTTCTGCATCTCTGCTCTTTTGTGCCTTATTTCTGCTCATTTTCCCTTCCTCTCGCTCTGCCCTTTCACTTGTTTTCACTCGTTTTTCTACCCTCATTTATCTTTCACCTTTCTGCACTTTTCTGCATCTCTGCTCTTTTGTGCCTTATTTCTGCTCATTTTCCCTTCCTCTCGCTCTGCCCTTTCACTAGCTTTCACTCGTTTTTCTACCCTCTTTTATCTTTCACCTTTCTGCATCTCTGCTCTTTTGTGCCTTATTTCTGCCTATTTTCCCTTTTTTCTTTATCCCTTATTTCCTCCCTTTACCTTTCCCCGCCGCTGCTGCCCCCGCAGCCCCTCCCCCAGCGCGACCGTCCAATCCAGCTCCCCTCCCTGCTCCCGCCTCCCAGCTGTCCAGCCCTCCCCGACCCCTACTTAATGGCGGCCACTGCGGGGACAGGCGAGCAAGACCACTGACTCATTGTCAGTGAAATTGCTCTCCCACCCTCGCAGCTCCACCATTAAGTGAGGCCTGCCCCTGCACTCTCGAGTGTTGGTGATCGAGGCCCTCCTCCACCCGCAGGTTTCCCTGCGCCTCATCCCTGGTGGTCCAGTGGACCTCTGTCTCCTTCCTCTAACTCTGCTCTTTCGCTCGTTTTTCTACCCTTTTTTTATCTTTCACCTTTCTGCACTTTTCTGCATCTCTGCTCTTTTGTGCCTTATTTCTGCTCATTTCCCCTTCCTCTCGCTCTGCCCTTTCACTTGTTTTCACTCGTTTTTCTACCCTCTTTTATCTTTCACCTTTCTGCACTTTTCTGCATCTCTGCTCTTTTGTGCCTTATTTCTGCTCATTTTCCCTTCCTCTCGCTCTGCCCTTTCACTAGCTTTCACTCGTTTTTCTACCCTCTTTTATCTTTCACCTTTCTGCATCTCTGCTCTTTTGTGCCTTATTTCTGCCTATTTTCCCTTTTTTCTTTATCCCTTATTTCCTCCCTTTACCTTTCCCCGCCGCTGCTGCCCCCGCGGCCCCTCCCCCCCAGCGCGACCGTCCAATCCAGCTCCCCTCCCCGCTCCCGCCTCCCAGCTGTCCAGCCCTCCCCGACCCCTACTTAATGGCGGCCACTGCGGGGACAGGCGAGCAAGACCACTGACTCATTGTCAGTGAAATTGCTCTCCCACCCTTGCAGCTCCACCATTAAGTGAGGCCTGCCCCTGCCCCAGCACTCTCGAGTGTTGGTGATCGAGGCCCTCCTCCACCCGCAGGTTTCCCTGCGCCTCATCCCTGGTGGTCCAGTGGACCTCTGTCTCCTTCCTCTAACTCTGCTCTTTCACTCGTTTTTCTACCCTTTTTTTATCTTTCACCTTTCTGCACTTTTCTGCATCTCTGCTCTTTTGTGCCTTATTTCTGCTCATTTCCCCTTCCTCTCGCTCTGCCCTTTCACTTGTTTTCACTCGTTTTTCTACCCTCTTTTATCTTTCACCTTTCTGCACTTTTCTGCATCTCTGCTCTTTTGTGCCTTATTTCTGCTCATTTTCCCTTCCTCTCGCTCTGCCCTTTCACTAGCTTTCACTCGTTTTTCTACCCTCTTTTATCTTTCACCTTTCTGCATCTCTGCTCTTTTGTGCCTTATTTCTGCCTATTTTCCCTTTTTTCTTTATCCCTTATTTCCTCCCTTTACCTTTCCCCGCCGCTGCTGCCCCCGCGGCCCCTCCCCCCCAGCGCGACCGTCCAATCCAGCTCCCCTCCCCGCTCCCGCCTCCCAGCTGTCCAGCCCTCCCCGACCCCTACTTAATGGCGGCCACTGCGGGGACAGGCGAGCAAGACCACTGACTCATTGTCAGTGAAATTGCTCTCCCACCCTCGCAGCTCCACCATTAAGTCAGGCCTGCCCCTGCCCCAGCACTCTCGAGTGTTGGTGATCGAGGCCGAAGGCGCGTCAAAGGCAAGCCTGTCTGCGCCCGTCCGCGACCCGACCGCGACCAGCGCCAGGAACCCTGGACCTCCGCCCCGCCAACGCTATGACCCAGCAGCACTCCACGCACTCAACCCAGGCCGCAACGACAACTGCAAGCTAGCATCACCAGCCGACTCCCACGGACCCTTCAGCTGTCACCGCTGCCGGCACACCTGCAGCACCGCCAAGAACACGGGTCCAGCACAACCCACCCACAAGAACACAACCGAACCGAAGACCCTGCAATGCATCCTCCTCAACGTCCGATCCCTCCACAAACACGCCACAGAAATCTGGGACCTCCTCGACAGCACCACCCCGGACGTAGCGTTCTTCACCGAAACCTGGACCAACACCACCTCGGGACCGGACATCGCCATCGCCATCCCCCAAGGATACAAGATCTCCAGGAAGGACCGCCCCACCCGCCCAGGAGGAGGAATCGCCATCGTCCACAAATCCAGCCTCCGCCTGAGCACACTCCCTGACGAGCCCACAGAACTGATGGAACACCTTCACTTCAAGATACTGGCCAGCCCCACCGCCACCCTCCAAGGAACCCTCATCTACCGACCCCCTGGACCCCGCGGACCCTTCGCCAACTCCATCACGGACATTATCTCCCCGCAGGCCATCGCATCCACCAACTACACCCTGCTGGGAGACCTCAACTTCCACCTCGACAACCAAGTGGACCCCAACACCACATCCCTCCTGGACAACCTCCACAACATTGGACTGCGCCAGATCGTGACCGAGCCCACGCACTCAGCAGGACACACCCTCGACCCCCTCTTCACTACAGGAAACTCCATCACCTTCAGCCACACCACCGAACTCCCATGGACCGACCATCGTTGCGTCTACTTCACCTTCAGAACACCCACCATCCACAGACACCAGCACCTGCTTCCACGAAGAAACTGGACCAAAATCACCGACGACCAGCTCACCTCCTCACTCAACAACTCCACCCCAACCATCGCGGAAAACGACGACCCCAACACCGCAGCCCGAACCCTGCATAGATGGATCACGGACAGCACCAACACCATAGCCCCCTCAAGAAAAACAACAATACCCGCGCCAAGAAAGCCAGATGGTTTACCACCGAACTTCGAGAGTCCAGAAGCACATGCCGCCGCCTCGAAAAGGCCTGGAGGAACACCAAATCCACAGAAGCCCACGACAACTTCAGAGCCGCCACCAACGCCCACCATCAACTCATCAGAGAAACGAGGAAAAAGCGATTGAAGACAGAATCTCCACCCACGCGCACAACAGCAAGGAACTCTTCAGCATCATCAAGGAGTTCGCCCAACCCACTAGCGAGTCTACCGACATCCCTCCCTCACAAGACCTCTGCGACAAACTCAGCACCTTTTTCCACCACAAAATCAAGAGCATCTACGACAACTTCGACGAAGACAACCAACACACTGAACCCTCACCAACCACCCCGACACCCGGAAACCAGCGATTGACGACTGGACAGCCCTCACCACGGAAGACACACTGAAGACAATGAAGTCAATCCACTCAGGGGCCCCCACGGACCCCTGCCCCCACCACATCTTCAACAGAGCCGCCGACACCATCGCACCCATGCTCCGCCACACCATCAACGGCTCCCTGGCGACCGCCTCTTTCCCCGATGACTGGAAACACGCCGAGGTCAACCCCCTCCTAAAGAAACCCTCAGCGGACCCCACCGACCTCAAAAACTACAGACCCATCTCCCTGCTCCCGTTCCCAGCGAAAGTCATCGAGAAAGCCATCAACAGCCAACTCGCCACATTCATTGAAGAACACAACATCCTCGACTCCTCCCAATCCGGCTTCAGAAAAAACCACAGTACGGAAACCGCCCTCCTCGCCGCAACAGACGACATCCGCACCCTACTGGACAAAGGAGAAACAGTAGCCCTCATCCTCCTCGACCTATCAGCGGCGTTCGACACAGTCTCCCACCGCACCCTAATACGCAGACTCTACGACGCAGGAATCCAGGACAAGGCCCTCGACTGGATCCGCTCCTTCCTCTCCGGCAGGACGCAGCGGGTCAGACTCCCCCCTTTCCTCTCGAACCCCACACCTACCACCTGCGGAGTCCCCCAGGGCTCCTCCCTCAGCCCGACGCTCTTCAACGTCTACATGGCTCCACTCGCCCCCATCGTCAGAACCTACGAACTCAACATCGTGTCATACGCAGACGACACCCAGCTCATCCTCTCCCTATCCAACGAGCCCAACACCGCCAGACGCAACTTTCGAGAAGGCATGGAAGCCGTCGCCAAATGGATGAAAAACAGCTGCCTACAACTAAACACCAACAAAACAGAAGTACTCATCATGGGCCCAAACCCCGATGCCTGGAGCGACACCTGGTGGCCCCCCGCCCTCGGAAACCCACCAACCCCCACGGACCACGCACGCAACCTGGGAATCATCCTGGACTCCGAGCTCAAAATGGACCGCCAGATCAACTCTGTCTCGTCTTCCTGCTTCCACACCCTCCGCCTCCTTCGTAAGACCTTCAAATGGATCCCCCTCGAACACCGAAAGACCGTCACTCACGCCCTGGTCACCAGCAGACTCGACTACGGCAACGCACTCTACGCCGGAATAAACAAAAACCTCACCCGCAAGCTACAGAACATCCAGAACGCCGCTGCAAGACTGGTCCTCAACCTGCCAAAACACTGCCACATCTCCCAGCACCTGCGCACACTCCACTGGCTCCCTGTCGAGGCGAGAATCACCTTCAAGATGCTCACCCACGCACACAAGGCCCTCCACGGCACCGGACCAGCATACCTGAACAGCCGACTCAAATTCCACGCACCCCAAAGGACCCTACGATCAGCCCAGCTCTCCTACGCCGTGGTCCCCCGCACCAGAAAGACCAGATCCGGAGGCCGCTCCTTCTCCTTCCTCGCGGCCAAAGCATGGAACGCCCTTCCGCTCCACCTCAGACAGACAACATCGCTTCCCATCTTCGCAAGAAACCTCAAAACCTGGCTTTTCGACAGACCCCCTCCTTGATGGATGGAACCTGCACCCCCCCCCAGCGCCTTGAGACCCTTACGGGTGAGTAGTCGCGCTTTAACAAACGCCTGATTGATTGATTGATTGATTAGTGATGAGTATCCCAGAGATCCAAAGCCAGGTGCCCCGTCAAGTGATGTGATGAAAAAGTATCAGCAAGTGATAACATACCTGAAAGGGAAAATACCTCCAAAAGAAACAGATTGGGTGAAAATAGATCGAACCACCCAAGAAGCCAGTGAAACAGTACATTCTTACTATGAGCGCCTATTACAGGTGTTTAAACAGTATAGTGGATTTGAGGACATTGGAGACAAGAATATGAGTCAGTTTGTGTATCGGTTTGTTTATGGCTTGAAGCCAGAGATTTGCCAGATGATTAAACAACACATGCTGTGTTGGCAGGGAAAGCCCATAGATGAAATTTTGAAGTATGCAAAATATTGTGGAGACGATATTGAGATTAGACACAAGAAATTGCAGGAGAAAGTGATGTGGGCACAGGTGAAAATGGCTGAAAAACAGGGAATTAATTTGAAAATCCGAGTGAAAAAATAGGAAAAGATTCGGGAACGAGTGGTGATACTGGGAATGGTGGAAAATTTAGAGGACGAATGAGTAGAGAAGAAGCTAAAAAGAAATTTCCTTGTCATGGATGCGGAAAATTGGGGCATTGGAAGGACGAGTGTAAAAAGATTCGAAATAATAATGGCCCAAATCAAAACTTAAATCAACAGACGCAGAATGACTCACAGCAGGGTGTAAATCCCCAGAGTCAGTTGCCACCTCCACCTGTTCAGGGTAATGTAAGCAGAGCAAAACACGGTACAGACATCGGATACTCAGGAGGAAGTGGTAAGAATGATTATATGACCTCACAATTTCTTTTGCAGGACAATTACTGTAAATTCGACTCATGACGGTGCCTAGGAGAGGGGAAGAAGGAGTGCATACTTGGCGCATCCTTACAGGTAGATCAGTCTGGTCCATATGTTGAAGGAAATGTGAAAGGTAATGATATTACTTTCCTTTTGGACACTGGTGCTACCAGGTCTACTGTGAGATCAGCAGACATCCCAGACCTTCCTCTCTCTGGTGAAGATATCCAAGTAGTAGGGGTAGCTAATCAAAGAATTAGAACACCTCTTACCGAACCAATGGAAGTTAAAATTGGAAACTTCAGAGAAATGCACCAATTTGTAGTGTGCGATTCTAGCCCAGTGAATTTATTAGGTAGAGATTTATTGTGCAAAATGAATTGTACAATGTTCTGCACGCCGGATGGTGTGGCAGTTCAGACACCAGATGAGGACCATATATATAAAATTATGGTTGCAAAACAAGGTACAGAAATAGATGAAATGTTTTCGTTGATAACAAAAGATGAGTTGCCAGAAGAATTAAAAGGTACAGTAAACCAAATAGTATGGGATTTCACCGGAAAAGAAGCAGGACTAATGGCAAAAATAGATCCAGTTCAAATTACTGTAAAAGAAGGTGCGATTTTCCCAAATACTAAACAATACAAAATGAGTGCAGAATTAAAAGCAGGAGTCATTGAAGAAATCAATCGAATGGTAAAACAAAACATTCTAAAAGAAGTAATGAGTAGCCCATGCAATTCACCAATCATGGGACTAAAGAAACCTAGTGGAAAATATAGGATTGTTCAGGATCTGAGGAAAATAAATAAGATTGTAGAACCATGTTGTCCTATAGTACCAAATCCTGCAGTAATATTATATCAGATTCCTTGGAATGCAGGATGGTTCACAGTAATTGATTTATGTCAAGCATTCTTTTCAATACCATTGCATCCAGACAGCCAGTATCTTTTCTCATTCAAATTTGAGAACAAAGTCTATGTGTGGAATCGTGTTCCTCGGGGGTACACAGAAAGTCCTTCCATCTTCAATCAGATACTGAAAAAGTGCCTTGAAAAACCAGTGATGCCAGGAAGCTCAGTTTTAGTTCAATATATCGACGACTTATTAGTAGCGTCGACCACCAGAGAAGACTGTGTTGTTGATTCCATAGCTTTATTAAATCTTTTGGCTGAGGAAGGGCATAAAGTGTCACCTGAAAAATTACAGTTTTGCAGGACAGCTGTTAAATATCTGGGACACCAAATTGAGAGGGGAAAAAGAAGAGTAACCTCCAAAAGAGTAGAATTAATAAAGAGAATGCAAATGCCTGTAACCCAAAGACAAGTGAGAATGTTCCTAGGAATAGTAGGATACTGTCGACAATGGATACCAAATTTTTCCATGTTGGCTAAGCCCTTAATTAACATGACGAAAAAGAAAGCAAAGGACCCTGTTGAATGGGAGGATGAAAGTGTAGAAGCTTTTGTAAAATTGAGAAATGCACTTTGTTCAGCACCTGCCTTAGACATGCCTGATTATAAAAGAGAATTCGCATTATTCTGTCAAGAGAGAGAAAATTGTGCACTTTCTGTACTAACTCAGAAACATGGACTAGACAGATGTCCTATAGCATATTTTTCTGCTACATTGGACCCAGTAGCAGCTGGGTTGCCAGGATGCTTAAAAGCAGTGGCAGCGACTTGTTTGAGCATTGAACAAAGCGAGTCAATTGTTATGGGATATCCTGTAAAAGTGTATGTTCCACATGCAGTTCTGATTCTATTGACAAGAACCCGAACTCAGCATCTTACTCCTAGTCGGCTGACTAAATACGAGAGAATAATAATGGGTGCTGAAAATGTGACCATGGTAAGGTGTACGATAATAAATCCAGCAAATCTATTGCCAGATCCATATCATGAAACAAATAAAGATGACGAAGAAGATGAACATGATTGTGTACAGATTACAGAATTATGTACAAAACCACGCCCAGACATTGAGGAACAGCCTCTTAAAAAGCCAGACAGGGAGTTATTTGTCGATGGTTCATGTCAAAGACATAAAGATGGTAAACTAACTGCTGCCTATGCGGTATGTGAATTAACTGGAATAGTCGAAGCATCCTATTTACCAGGAGTCAAATCTGCACAAGTAGCTGAATTGATTGCTTTGATAAAAGCTTGCAAAATTGGGAGGAATCAGAGAGTAACTATATTTACTGATAGTCAATATGGTTACGGGGTTGTGCACGATTTTGGCCAACTGTGGATGCAGAGGGATTTCATGACTTCTTCAGGATCCCCCATTAAAAATGGACAATTTGTAAGGGAATTGCTAGAAGCAATACAATCACCAAAAGAATTGGCTGTGGTGAAATGTGCCGCACACCAGTCAGGAGATGACTGGGTGGTAGTCGGCAACAGATATGCAGACCCGGTGGCTCAACATTGTGCTAAAACCAGAACGTCAGTCAATAAGAGGGTGGAAAGAATGGGAATCAGCTGCCAACTTATGCTGTATATGCCACCAGAAACGTGGAATGAAGTAAAGAAATTGCAAGATGAGGTTGAGGAAAGTGAGAAGAATTTGTGGATTAAAGTAGGTTGTTCCCAAAGAGGAGATGATGAAGTGTGGATCAGTGCAGATGGCAGACCAGTCATGCCAGACTGTTTACTCTCACAAATGGCTAGAATGAATCATGGAGACACACACATAGGGAGAGATGCAATGATTAGGCTGTTCAGACAAAATTGGTACAATCCCAAATTCAGGGCTGTTGCAGAAAGTCTTTGCCAGAGTTGTCTAACTTGCCAAATGCACAATCCAGGCAGGAAAACGATAATTGGGTTTGGAAAGATTGGAAAGGCAGAAGGCCCATTTATAAGACTCCAGTTTGACTTCATACAGTTACCACCATATAGAGGGCTGAAATACGTACTAGTTATAGTGTGCCTGTTTTCAAAGTGGGTGGAGGCTTACCCTACTAGAAGAAATGACAGCATTACAGTCGCAAAATTATTGCTACGAGAGCTCATACCAAGATTTGGTTTTCCAGTATCTTTGGAATCAGATAGAGGAAAACACTTTAATAGTGAAGTGATCCAGATAATCTGTGAAGCATTTCAAATAAAACAGAAATTGCACTGTGCATATCGCCCAGAGGCTTCTGGAGTGGTTGAACAATTAAATGGCACTATAAAGTCAAGATTGGGAAAAATGTGTGCATCAACATCATTAGAGTGGCCAGACGCATTGCCACTTGTCTTGATGGGAATCAGAAGCATACCTGACAGAACGACAGGATTGAGCCCCCATGAAATAATGATGGGAAGAGCAATGAGACAAACACATGTTCCCACAAACAAACTGGTGAATATATCTGATGATATGGTTTTGGATTATTGCAAAGGATTGGCTGACCTCGTGCGTTCTGTCTCTCATCAGGTTGGAGAAGACGCAGTTTCCAGGCAGCCTGAATTAGAACATGATCTGAATCCTGGTGATTGGATGGTAGTGAAGAATCACACCAGAGAAACGTGTCTATCACCCAGGTGGAGCAGACCTTGTCAAGTCATATTGACCACCAATACAGCAGTGAAGTGTGCAAGATTTCCTAATTGGATTCATGTAAGCCACACAAAGAGAGTACCAGAACCTGAAGAAGAGAATCCACAGACAACGCCAATCACTGAAGAAGCTGAAGGTTGCCCAGCTGAGGAATCTCAGGCTAGAGGTTCGAGAGAAGCTGACGGAGAACAACCGAGCACAAGTCAGGATTGGATACCAGTAGTAGAAGTTCCTGAAGTATATTACAGAATGAGAAATCAAACAAAATTGCAAGAAATTGAAGAAGATCAGATAGGTGAAGAAGAAGAAGTTCAGGATCAAGAAGAAAAGATAGTAAAAGATCCTGAACTAAATCAGATAGGAAAAGAAAATTGGACTAAAAACAGTGAAGATTTAATAAACTTTGAAGAGGGACAGACAGTTCTAGAAGAAGCAGGTCAGGCTGCAGAAGTTCACAGTGCAATAAGCCCTGATCAGAAGCAGTTAGATCAAGAAGAATTCACTAAAGAAAAAGGGGTTAATACAAATGAACATAAAGAAATAAAAAAGGAACAAAGTCAAAATTTTGAAAGTCATAGTGGAGCTACTGAAAAGAAACCAATCAGACCTGAAAAAGAACAAACAAAAGAGGCAGTAATCAAAGAAAACAAAACAGTATTAAGAAGTGAAAATAACGAGATCTTTAAAGACGTAAACAGAGAAACAGTGCCAACAAAGAAAACAAGAAAAGGAGATCATTGGCCAAGTGTCATCAAAAGAGTAAAATACCACATAACAACCGGAAGTGAAGATCCAGAACAAGTACCGGAAGTGACAAGACAAACTGAACAAGAGAAAAAGTCAGGAAAAAGAAAAAGTAAAAGACTGAGACTTGTGAATAACAAATTCAAGGGTCCTGACTGGACTTATATCATTCTTGAAGATTTTGAAAGCTCAGAATCAAGTGACAGTGGTGGCGAATGAACAAGTGCAGAACTAACATACGAAGAAGAAACAAGACCACCCTGACTAAACAAAAGAATCCTCTAAAGAAAAGAAGAAGAGATAAGAAGAGCAATCTTCCTTGTCGAAAAATGCCTGATGATAGAGTTACTGGGAGACCAAAACGAAATTGTTGTAGGAGATGCTGTGCAATCTGCATCTGTAGTCTAGTATTGGTGCTTATAGTATGGTTAGTCCTGATTGTAGCAATTCCTTACCTTATGATAATAGATAAGAAGATTAATAATGAAACTAAAGGGAGGACAGCAAACATGAAGGGCAATAGAGTAGAACTAATGGCAGAAGATGAGGCAGAAATTCATCATGAAGTAGCTGATAACGACACTAGTTTAAATGTTTTTACAAAGTTATTGTTTCAGTATGTAGACACAATGGAAGTTAGTAATTGTTATGTCTGTATGAAATTACCTGAATCAGTAGCGGAAGGATTAACATATCATCATTTACCACTGACATATGGCATCTCATGTAGTGTATTAACAAGTTTATTTTATAGAACAGGTAGACTACAGTATTATTATTCAAACTTAGATGTGATATTTTCTGAGGTTCCGATTCGCAAGAGTATGAACCCTGTGCTTAGTAGTCAAGACGCACAGTTTATGGGAGAGTTTTTCTTAACTATGAAATCGATAGACATAACACATGCACATAGACACAATCTAACATGTTCTTTACTAGAAGAAGAAAAGATATTTTTGAATTTAGTAGAAGATAGAAGACATGATTTTCAAAAGAAAGCTTCAGAGCATAAGGCTCACTTGCCACCTTGGGAGGAGAAAGAAGGGAGTTATACACCTGGCAAAGCTCAGGCTGCAATGGCTCTGAATTTTGAGAAGAAAGGGAAAATTTGTCTTCATAGATTAAAGACTGATTATAACAATGTTTTCATTGGTACCAGTGAATGTGAACACAATTTTTTAATTCTTGGAGGTTGGGGACTCAAAGGAGGAACTGATTCAGTTTTTCCTGGAATTTATTATGTATGCGGGAATAAGGCTTACTTTAGGCTTCCTGCACGGGGTTATGGAAGTTGTTATTTTGGAATAGTTTTTCCAAAAATATACCACGTAAAAGGAAACACTGGAAGCAATGAAAACAATAATGAATTAATACGTAGTAAAAGAGCTAGTTTTTCTGAAATTGTAGGTGATATATTTGGTGCATTGATACCTTCAGTGGGAATAATTCTGAACTCAAGGAAAATATGTAAATTGTCTACAGTGGTTGATCGTTTATCAACGGATACTGCTGGATGTTTTCTAATGATTAATGCTGAAATGGTTGCAATTAGATCTATGGTGATGCAAAATCGACTTGCTCTTGACATTCTATTGGCAAAAGAGGGAGGAGTCTGTAAATTATTGAAGACGCAACATTGTTGCACTTATATTCCTGATAAGAGTGCAGAAATTGGAACGTACATTCAGAACATAACTAAACTTGAGAAAGAACTTAAACCACTGGAAGTTGATAGTGTATGGGAAAGATTGACAAATAGTATATCGTCAATTGGAACCTGGTTTGCTAATATAGGGAAAGGACTTATAGGTCAAATATTAGTACCCTTAGCAGGGTTAGCAATAATAATTTTAGCAATAACAATATGGTGCAAATGCTGTAGAAAGAATGGAACATATAAAGTGACAGGAAAAGGAAAGAAGAGAAAACTAGATGAAATTGAACTAGAAGAATGGAGAAGTGATTTATACAAGAAATTAAAAGGAGAATGTAAGAATAGAAAAAGTTAAAATGAGAATGAAACGAATTGCTAGAAGTTGGCATCTGATTGAGGGTAGTATTTTGATGGCTCAGAAACGCCATCAGAGAGGGGATTGATGGAGCAAGGTTTCAAAATTGAAACTTGCTTGTATGCAATCTTCCTCATAGTATTAATTTATTAAACTTGTACTGTCAATACTAACATTCGCATTCACGAACACAAAAGGGATAGATGCTTGCCTATGTGTTTTACTAATTAATAACGCTTGTCCATAACTCAAGATGGCCGCTAAAGCGCGGAAACTCAATGCGCATGTCGCAACCTGATCACATGGTGTGACGTCTTTCTTTGCTTGGTGGGAAACTTCTGCTTCTGCGCAGTGTGCATTAAAATGGCCGCTAAATGTTTTCACATGCTTAAGCTTGCTCTCATGTCATTATTAAATTGTCGTTTTCTTAACGCTACTAATGCAGGGTAGTATTATGATTAAATGGGAATAGAGTTAGGGAAAGTGGGTATACAGTGAAACTTTTTATTTGTGATTTTAATATTTTCTTCTTGCACTTTTAGTAATTCGTAAACTTGGGCCTGGGTTGGTGTCTTGAAACTCGAGAGACAGAGGGTTCTGCGCATGTGTCCTGTCTGCCTGCCAAGTGAAGTCAACTTGGACGTCTCCTAAGGCCACGACCTATTGGCCGAAGATGATGTACCCAAAGTTTCCGGCGGACAGAAATTGTTACTTTTCTCCTGTAAAATGTATAACATTTGTCGTGAGACAGGTGGGAAATAAAGCGAATGTATTAATTTGAAGGGGCGGGAAGTTAAATACAATAGGCTTCACAATTTAGGCCAAAATTGACATGGTACGAGAATCCACCCCTGTCCCTGCCCAATCAGAAGTAGTGGTCCCATATTTTAGCAACATTAAGGGGAGGTACATGGGCGTAGAAGGGTATAATAGAATATAGCCTTAGTTAATTAGTCAGAGCTAGATTCCACAGAAGAGAGAACATATAGAAGAGCTCCAGGCTGCCATGCTGATCGGTTGCTGACTGAATCCTTATCCGGAAGAGGTCCTGAGGAGGGGGCAGCGGAGTCCATTAGATGGGAGAATCGAGGAGAAGTCGAGTGCCAGAGAGGGGAACGGCGCAGGCGTCGTTATAGAGAGGTCACCAGTCCTATCCTGATCCTGAAGGAGGTCTTTGTTCTTCATCCTTCCAGGGTCCTATCTTTTCCAACTCCTTGGCTAAGGGGCTTGGTTCTCGTATTTAGGTAACTATACTGCAACCTTTAGTTGCGCTGCTGTCTCTATCCTCTCTTATTTTCCTTAAACACTGTCATTTATTAGAGAATTTGTTCCTATGCTTTCTCTTTGGTATTTCAATCAAGTACCGTGTTTTCTGTACTTTACTCTGCTAAAACTTTAGATAATCATTTTAAAACTTCCTGACTCAGTGATTATTTCAGGATAATGTACTATAATGAATGTCACTCATTTTAAACTTCCCAATTAGCAAAGGATCCATTGGTAAGTTATTACTCTTCAATCAGAAGGTAATTGGTAGCAGGGATTTTTGATAAAAGAGTACATCTGACACCCAGCGTAAGTATTAGTGTAGTGTGAATGTATGGGCCCAAGTGAGTATATGGTGTATGAATGCCGTTGGCTAATATTGCGCTGGATCAGTAGCTTCCTGATTCTAAGAGGTGCAGGGAACATAATACCTGCACATGGGTGGGAATTGCATTGGTCCTGTGGGTGTGTCGCTGCAGTTGTGGTTAAAGTGAATCTATTAAATATAAAATCTGGGCATAATTTAATCTATACTTTTCAAAGATTTCCTCCTCTGTCTGATCAAACATGGTAATGCGCATTCTGAAAATGCGCTACTGTCTCCTCCTCCTTCTCCGCAAACCTGCCAGGATCCTCATCCTCCTCGCCATGACGTACAGAGCAGCCATTCTTGGACTGGAAGTGCACTCTGGGTCTGGTTATATAGGCTGCACCTGGTTACCACCTTATTTCAGTTGGTATGGTTCATACATACATTTTGCGATTACCTATTTGCTAATCACGAATTGCAATTCTCTATTTGGAGTTGCAATTTTAGGTAATCACAAAAAGTGTGATTCCCTAAAATTGGGCTGCGAATGCCTTTCATACATCACAAAAGGCTATTTTACATTTGCAAACAGTCAGATTTAGTGATTCGCACCGTTTGTGAATGTAAAATGGGTTAATACATCTGGCCCTTGCTCACCAGAATTTCAAATGAGTAAATATACAAGTATACACCTGGAAAAGTGCAACTGTCACAGTTTTCCAGGTGTAACCAATAAACGTTTGACTATTCCATAACTAAGTAATTCTCCAGCCATCCAAGGCTGTAAACCTCCTTAGTAAATTTTCTAATTTGCCGATTAAGAAAAGTCAGTTTATTGCAGTGATCTTTGAATTCTCTCGCCTGACGACATAGCACTCATGAGCAGAAATATTAAAGGAGAAAGAACTATAAACATTTGTGCGTATGGCGATTAGCATGAAAGTTTATATAAATGTAATGTTTATTTTCAGGAACTACTACAAAAAAGTGATGTATTAATATAACTCTAATAGGTATCATCTGTATTTGTACCAGAAGAATTTTGCATAATAGCAAGGTGCTACATAAAGTCTTAGTAGACTGAATGATTAAGTGGCCAGTGAAGTGACTTAAATCTCATATACAAGTAAATTATGAATATGTATATATGTATTTATGGGGTATTTGTATAATGTGAACATAGTGGAATGGCAGCAAAGTCTCTATGGGGTAAAATGCATCAATGTAATTAAAAAGCAGTGCTAAGTGGAGGGTACAAGTTCAGGAAGGTGGGTAGACTATTTTCTGTGTCACAATGTGCGTTCTTTCATTTTCATATGTAACCTTATGGTGCCCTGGCTGTGGTTGTGCTAAGAGTCACTGGAAATGGTCAGTTTATCAGCCAGATTGGGGAAGGCCCAGCTGTGACTGATTTGTAGATGATGCAGCTGGCCTTGAAGGTGTTGCTGGCCGGCAAGATGAGCTAGAAGATTGGTGATGTGGTCATTTTTGTTCTGACACTTGAAAGGCATTTTCAAGCTTCCAGGATGCCTGTAAGAAAGGGTCAGTTTGGAGTCTGAGGCCATGGAGCAGGGGGCATTGCTACGATCCAGATGAGAAAGTACTAGCACTTGATCAGAAGTTATGAAGTCGATTTCTGGGAAGAACAGTTTCACTCTCCTAAAATAGGGAGAGAGATAGTAAAAAGCCATCTTGACTTTCTTGGTGATGTACTATATGAGTGTGAGGTTGGTGTCAGCTGGGGGATTGAATCTTTTGAGGTCCATGTTGTCAAGCCTGGTTTGGACTAGTTGTTGCTTGTTGCTGTAGACAGTTGAGTGCAGTCCTGCAAAAGTGCCTAAAGAGGTTGTGGAGAAGTAAGAGGTATGGGGGAATTGAATGTGGAGGGATTGTGGTTGCCAGAGTAAGTCAGCTTTGCAGGTCCTCGAGGTTGGAGAGGTGGTTCTTGAAAATAGACTAAAAATCAGAAAAGCAGGATATGTCCCAGAGGTCTCTGGAATGGTGTATTTCTTTAGAGAAGTGCATATGGATACCAAGTACCTGAGTTTAAACAGGAACAATGAGTCATAGGAATGGAATGGGATGGTGATAGATTCGGCAGACTAAATTGTTCATTTCATGATTTTCATAGTGAGAGAAGTACCCAGCTGCCTTGCTGTCATTAAGGAGAACTAGAAGTGATTCTGTGGAGGTTAAGGAGTGAGAGGGTAGCGAAGGTGGTTGTTTTGGGAGGATAGGAGTACTGCAGAATTCCAACTAGACTATTATATCATTTCTGACCATTAGGGAAAAGATCTTCCAATTTTCTATAATCTATTTAAAATGTAGTTAAATTGAAGCCACCAAAGATGTATTTAACCCGGAGCATTATTTATCTCCATTCTGGCTGCTATCGCATAAAACACATCTTGGCCCGTTAAATGTAAGCATGGGTGAAATTCTAATTACACTGGAGTAATTGGCATAATTTTGGTAATTTTACATTAAAAAATCTGCTCAAAACTACAGAAATTATGCCACTGCATCACATTGCATAGTTTCGGGGACAAAATTTAACACGAGATGTACCATCAAGGTAATTTTTGAATATGAGTGGCATTTCAGATACATTTATCATTCGGATAATTTATTTAATGCAAACTACAAATTTGCAGTAATTTTTAATGCAAAACTGCAAATCCAAACTCGAGCAGCAGTGTTTTGAATGCAAGCAACAGGAAATTACATTTTCAAGTTGAATTTTTACCTGAACAAACTGTTTGTGTAATTTTTTTAGTGGAGATAAAGTTTGGGTAATTATGTTTAATTTCACGTAATTTTTCACTAATTTCACAGAATTATGCTACCTGAAATTATGCGAGTTACACCCACCAATACTTAAAAGCATAATGCATTGCAGTTGCTCAGCTAATTTTGGTAACCAGACGATCCAGTCATATAACTTCAGTACTACTCTTCTTGAACGAGCTTTCCTTATATACAAAATACATATTCACACTGGCATGCATAGTCCATTGAGCTATACACACTTAGGGGTCGATTCCGATTCGGGCCGGAAATTTCTCCGACCGAGCCGGACCCGGAGAGATTTCCGACCGAATCGGACCCGTGCAGTCCGACCGAACGAGTACGATGCGTCCGTATGTTATCGGACTCGAGTCGGTCGGACTCCCATTGAAGTCAATGGGAGCCGGTCGTACAACGCGTACGCGGGCTCCCATTGACTCAATGGGTGCGAGTCGGACAAGGGCGCCCCTACAGCGGGTACGCGGCGAGCGATTCGCGCCGTACACGCACAGGTAGGGGGACCCATGGGTCCCCCTGTGTGCGACTCGCGCGGCTACGCGTACAGGGGGGTCCGACACGGACCCCCAAAGTACGGCTCCGACAGCTCTTACGAGCCGGAGTGCGCGGCTCGGTCGGACTGCTCGCGGCGCGCATCGTACTTACCCGGCCGGGAAACGTCTCCATTGCGCGGTGCGAGTCGAGTCCGAGCGAGTCGGTCGGAGCGGTTCGAGCCGGGAGCGAGTCGGTCGGAGCGGTCGGGACGCCCAGACGAGTCGGTCGGAGATTTCGCATCGTACTCGCTCGGCCGGACCCGTGTACGGTTCGGTCGGGAAACAGGGCTCCGAATCGGATCCGGTAAAGCCGAATCCGATTCGGAGCCCTACCGGCCGAGATCGGAATCGGCCCCTTACTATCCAACTAAACTGACCATCTCAGGTGGATCATGAGCCCTCAGGAGTGCAGACTTCCTTCTCCTGAAACTCTATCATTCGAAGGATCTAGAATTAGGCAGACAACCCCTTCCTCAGCACCATCAATTTGTTCATCACCTTCAAAAGCGTACTCAAAACATCACTATTACTAATCCAGCACCACTCCCTAAAGGGTTTGTAAACCACTTGTTTAAATTGGATGTTCAAATATGTAACCTAAGCCAATGCTAGTAAAAAATCAGCACATTTTCTGATTTTCTGATTTTATCTTGGTGGCTACCTCGCTCAGATTGACTATTTCTGTTTAATCTATCCCTTTTGGACCTGAACAAAATAGTGACCTTACATTGTATTATTGATATGAAACTTGTTATGCTACACTATCAATATTGAACTATTATCATTGTTTTACGTATAAATCCCACAACAATTTGTAAGGGGCGTCTTTAGGGCATTCCTTCCAAATATTGATTTGCAGTGCTATTCCGGTTGCAAAACATTCCTATTTTATTAACACCTCGAAGGAGCTGGAACTCATTCACAAATGGGAAGGGATCCCTTTTCAGAATGTAAAAATATATATTTTTAGGAGCAGGCAGTAGTCCCTTGGAACACTGCCTATTCCTAAAAAATTAAACTTAAAAGTTTCATTTTCCTTTTTGTAAACAAATTCCATTTTCCTTTAAGGAAATCGGGCTACATTTTAAAAACTATTGCTTTATTTAGTAGCAAACTCAGACTTTTGGTGGTTGGCTGACCCCAGCAGGCCACGAATCCTGTGATGGCAGCGATTCCTAGTGGGTCACAAATTGCGACTTACCACATTAATATTCATGAGGTAGGTCGAATTGCAACCCCTCTAAGAATTGCTGTTTTTTTATATATTCTTTAGTATATTTGGAATTGTGATTTCCTAGTCGCAATTCGGCAATTTGGAAATTGCAGTTCCTGATTTTTGTACAGCTGGCACCTTTGGCCGTTTGCAGTTGGGGGTTAGCCAAAGTGCCTGGCACTGGGGGACCCATTACCCAGGGCTGTTTTTTTTTTTTTTTTAATTAAAGAATAGGGGGAGTGCTCGGACTCCCTCCCCAGCCTGATTTTGGCCCCGGGGTTGCCATCCCCTGGTGCCCGGTGCAATTTTTATGAGGAGGGGGCATGCAGTCTTTCTCCCAGCACCATTTTCAGCCCGGGCACCTCATCCCCTGGGGCCAACCACAATTTTAATGGGGAGGAGGCATGTACCCTTCTCCTCGGACTGATTTTGGTACCGGGCACCCCTTCCCTCGGGGCTCAGCGATATTTGTACAGGGAGGGGGTCACGCAGCCCCCCCTGCCTGGACTGATTTTGACCTCAGGAACCACAAACCCCGGTGCAATTTTTATAGGGAGGGGCACAAGGCCCCCCTCCCTGGGCTGATTGTGGCCCCAAGGACCACATCCCCTGGGGCCTGGAGCAATTGTGACGGGGGACTATGGTATGCGGCCCCCCTCCTCAGGCCAATTTTGGTCTCAGGGACCCCATCTTCTGGGACCTGGAACCAGTTTGAAGGGGTAGGAGGGGCAAGCGGCCCCCCTCCCTGGGCCGATTTTGGCCCTGGGACCCCAATGCCCCAGGGCCCAGCAGTACGTTCAAGGGGGAGGAAGGCATGTGGCACCCCATCTGGGCCAAATTTTTGCCCAGGGGACCCCACCCCCCGGGGCCCAGCAGCATTATGAAAGCAGACGGGGCACACAGCCACCCTCCCTGTGCTGATTTCTGCCCCAGAAAGCACATCACCTGGGGCCCGGTAAAATTTTAAAGGGGGGAGAGGAACACATTGCCCCTCTCACCAGGCCTAATTTGGCCCTGTGGACCCCATCCCCTGGGGCCTGGCTCAACAGAGGGTGGGTGCCGTGGTGCCCTCCCTGGGCTCCCACCACACTGTCATGGGGGGCCTGTGGGCGGGAGCAATATTTAGATGTGCATCCCTGCCTGCATCACTGCGGATAGGCAAGGAAGCAGATCTAATGTCTGCTCCCAGCAGGCGGGAGCATTTTTGAAGCTCCTGCCAGCTAGGAGCAGACTATGGGGCCGATTCCGATCTCGGCCGGTAGGGCACCGAATCGGATTCGGCTTAACCGGATCCGATTCGGAGCCCTCTTTCCTGACCGATTCGTACGTGCGTCCGGCCGAGCGAGTACGATGCGAGCGCACGCGAAATCGCCGACCGACTCGTACGCGGGTCCGAACTGCTCCGACCAACTCGCACGGACACGACTCGCACCGCGCAATGGAGACGTTCCCCGGCCGGGCAAGTACGATGCGCGCCGCGAGCAGTCCGACCGACTCGCGCCGTCCGGCTCAAAAGAGCAGTCGGAGCCGGACTTTGGGGGTCTGTGTCGGATCCCCCTGTACGCGTAGCCACGCGAGTCGCACACAGGGGGGACCCATGGGTCCCTCCTACCTGTGCATGTACGCCGTGAGTCGCATCGAGGCGTACCCGCTGTAGGGGGCGCCCTTGTTTGCCTCGCACCCATTGAGTCAATGGGAGCCCGCGTACGCGTTGTACGTCCGGCTCCCATTGACTTCAATGGGAGTCCGACCGACTCGAGTCCGATTGCATGCGTGCGCATCGTACTCGTTCGGTCGGACTGCCAGAGTCCGATTCGGTCGGAAATCTCTCCGGGTCCGGCTCGGTCGGAGTGATTTCCGGCCTGAATCGGAATCGGCCCCTTAGTGTTTGCTCCCACTTAGCGGGTGCCACTGCAGGCATAGAAACCGATAAGTCCTGGGGGTGTGCATCCTGGCACAAAGCTGCTGAGCTGGCCCTAGGGCCCTGGGGGTCCTTCATGGCTCAGGGAGGTGGTTGTGCTGCCCCCTCCCAATTTTGTGCATTTTAGGCCCAAGGCCTTTAAAGATGTCAATTTTTTGTAGGCAGCTAGTGTGCTTTTGTCATATTCCTGCATGTGTTCTTTGTTTGTGAGCATGCCTCTTTGCTTGCTGTTTGACCATGTGGTCGCTGCCCATTTTGTGTAGGCAGCCAGTGTGCTTTTGCCATAGGCCCTTATGTGTTCTTGTTTGTGGCCATGCCTCCTTGCTTGATGTTTGACCATGTGGCTGGCGGCCATTTTGTGTGTTATTCTTGAGGCCTAGTAGCTCATTGCTCATACCAATGTACTGTATGAACAGTGCATTATTTATTATTACATACTTTTTAGTAATTTTCATCTGCACCACTCCTTACCTCACAAATCCCAGTGTGTTCCAAATTCAATTCTCTAGTAAGTAGTAGTCCCCTGTCTCTAGTACATCAACAATAGAATTATATTTTTACAATTTTTATTTTCTGATAATTTAAATACTTTTTTAATTTAATTTCAATTTGTTTTATCATTTTTTACTTACATTTTTTCATTTGTTCCCAATTGTTTTTTATTTTTGTAATGAAAAAAAATTCTAATGTTTTACATTTTGTCTGCAATGTTTTTAACTTTTTTTCTAATTGTATTTTTTCCATTTTCCTAACATCCAGCATCAACCCCATGTGCTATCAGCGGTGCACACCCACACAACAGCATTCATTTTCTAAGGATTATTCCATTGTCAGTTTTTTTTGTCACCTGCATCCCCCTGAGTGCCACATCCTATTCCCAACTTGATGCACATAAAGCAAACAGTTACATCTGTGAGTTGTTGTTGCTCTTTCTTATCCTTCCTGCGTGTACATGAAAGTTTATGTTGGTGTGGTTCTGCGAATGGATACACTGTATTGTTAATTAATTATTACTTAAGTAACCACACAAACTGATTCTACTAATTCAACTGCAACAATGCCACGTTTCTCTAATGTTCTTCTTGCTTGTTTGCTTTTTAGTTGCACAAGAGACAACATCACCCACAGTATGCCAGACAAAAGGCCTGTGTACGAAGTGGCGCGTGACCACACAACACAGCCATCTCTTCATCTTGTGAAGCTAAGTGCCACTGCCAACTGACAGCTTCAAGATAGCCCCAAAGAAAGTTGCTTCCAATAAAGTGGCCAGTGGGGAGGAGAAGAAGCCGATTTCCACCATTGCCATGCCGGCCGGGGCCTTTTTCAGCAAACAAATGCCTGCCACATCGGTCTCCAGGGAGCAAGATGGGAGCAGCACCCCCATATCAGTGGACCCTCCCCCAACCTAGGCCCAAGCCCATGTCTGGCACAGAGGCAGTCACTATAATTACGGCAACACTGACAACCAGTGACGCTGAAATGGACTCATCTCTTTTGCAAAGTAGTACCCAATCATCATGGGAAACTCAGATAAGTGGACAACAACAGCCGCAGTCAGCAATAGTAGTTCCTCCCGAAGTAGTAGCAGTTTAGGAGATTGAGCTTCATGCTGTGGAAGTAGAAGAAGCCACTCTTTAGAAGATCCATTGTCGTCCAGATCTCCAGCAAGAAAAAGGAGGGTTACTCCACCATCTTCTTCTCTAAGCCCCCTTCTGATGATCAAGACTCCACTTGTCTCCCGACTCAGTCTGAGACACACCAGGAGAGGCTAGGTAAAAGGAAGAGTCCTAAAAGCCGTAGAGTTATGGATGAAGAAGAGGAGGATGACGACGAGCCAGTCATCATGCATGTTAGGTCAACCCCAGTGGAGACCGTCATTACCCCATCTCAACCTGCTCTGAGGGATGTGGCAGAGATACCACCATGCCAGATGCCATATTGACCAGGCCCCAGCAGCGACATACTTCCACAACCACCTCAGTAGACGTATGAGCTGCAAAGAGGCAAACATCAAAACACCCACCTACGCCACTTCTTCCACCATTGGCAGTGGCACCATTGTCAGAAAGTGGACCTCCCCAGTTTGGAACTTCTTTACGGTTAGCGAGAAGGAGCCAAACATTGCCATATGCTCCATTTGCAGTGCAAGTGTCAGTTGGGGTAAGCTTGGTACAAACTATGGTACAAGAGGCCAAACAACCCATTTGAGAAAACACCACATGGTCTGCTGGGAGGAGCACCTTAGCTAAAAAACTGGAAGTGGTGTTGGTGAAAGTGGTGAGAGCAGGGAATCTGAATCTGTTTCAATTACGGTGGAAGTTGAAGGTGAAGAAAAGGGTGACTTTTTCATTACGCAAATCAGCCCTGTCCCCAGCAGTGCAGTAGTATCACCAGCATCAGCAACATTACAATGGCATCAGAGTCAGGTCGAGACACCAAGTCAAGGGCATACAGTGACTGCCGTGCTGAGATGCACCTTCTGCTCTCAGTCTCAAGAAGAAGTTGCCTGCATTAGTGACACCAGAAAAGAAAAAAATCCAGGCTACTATTCCTGGTATGTTTAGGCAGGAGGAACAGTACGAACGCAACCACCCAATGGCAGATTCGTACAATGCAAAGCTGGCTAAAATGTTAGAGCTGGACCTCCTCCCTTTGTCTGTTGAGAAAGTGGTAGGTTTTCTATAATTTGCGGCAGCCATCTGCCCGAAATGGAAGATTCCCAGCCAGTCCTATTTTGCCAGAGTTGCTGTTCCAGTGCTATATCACCATGTGCTGGAATTGGTTAGACAAGCTTTGCAGCAGAGTGCTGTGCACACTATTCACCTGACGACAGACATGTGGATCAGTTGCCAAGCCACTGATTACATGTGCATCACTGCACACTGGATCTCTTTTGTGGGGTTTAGAGAAATGATATCTGCAGGTGTTGATACTGCTGAAATTTTTAATGGCGCTCGGAAGCATGCAACCATAGCCATGTTTGCCATGGAGAAATCCTATACTGCTGTATACATCTTGAAGTCTTTAACAACAAGGTCTTTGAATGGCTGCAACCAAAGGGCTTAACATTGGATTTGTTGCCACCGACAATGGCAATTATTATAGTTAAGGCCATTGGAGATGGTGGCTATTTCAGGGTCCTGTGTTTGGCGCACTGAATCAACATCATTGTACAGGACTTTCTCAGAAAAGAAGACCAAGTCAGCAATTTACTGTCCACCTGCAGAAGAATCTACACTCATTTCAGTCATTCTTTTAAAGCCTAGAAGCAGTTGATAGTCATTCAGCGTGATAATAGAATGCCAGTTAAAGCACTCATACAGGAGGTGCACACACTTTGGAACTCAACTTTTTACATATTGCAACGTCTGTTTGAGCAGTACAGATCGGTCAATGAATATGTCATGCAAAGAGGGGATGCAACTCTGAAAGGCATGATTATTGAGATGGACCAATGAGGCCTACTCAAATTCCTGACAGAGATGCTGCTTCCTTTTGATGTTTTCACACAGGAAGTCAGCAAGGAGGACAGTACCATGGGCCAAGCTATCCCGTTGTTGCATATGCTACAGGAACAGTTAAAGGAGGAGTTTGAAATGTAGGCAGGGGTGGATGAAAAAATAAATGTGCATGAGTTGCTGGAGAGCTTAATCCTTCGCTTATCTTTTAATACAAGGGTGCAAAGAAAAGTTTTGTCATCCAAACATTACATGTGTGCCACAATTCTTGATCCATGGTACAAACAATTACTGGCCACTTTCATTCTTTTTTCTTACAGGGATGTTTCAAACTACAAGACGTGAATTGCTAAGCAAGCCAGTTACCTAGAAAAAGAACGGCTGAGAATTAGATGCCCACTCTAAGTTTCGCTGTGCAGCCTTCAACTTCAGAGCCTGAGGGCAGAGCTGTTGGCTCACAGCAGCCACAACCAACAACAAGAACACCAGCAACAACAGGAACAGGCACATCAGCCCCAAAATCTGCATTTGATTGGTTTCAAAAGGAAGGGCTTATGTCATGTGCAGAGGTGAAGGCAAAAGAGGTCGAGCATGGTGGGCACCAATGACTACTGAGAGGATGGTCCAAGCCTATCTGCATGACCCAACAGAAGTCTATCTTGATCAAAACCCATTGGTGTATTGGTATGAGAAGAGGCACCAATGGCCGGTGCTCAGTAGGCTGGCAATAAAGTATCTGGCTTGCCCGGTGGTCAGTGTGTCCATTGAGAATGTGTTCAGTGCAGGTGGTGCAGTTGTCACAGCCAGAAGGACCAGTCTCTTGCCCAAAAAACGTGGGGAGATTAACTATGATCAAAATGAATAAGCCCTTTATACCACCAAATAACACCATACCTGAAGTACGACAGGAGGATCATGAGGGTGATTGGTTAGACTCAGGTCATGGGGGTAGTGTGTTAGCTGACCAACTTATAGGCGAACCACCTGGGTTTGAGGACAAACTCTACTTCTGTGACTACTAGGCCAGGGCCACCAACCATAGAACTTTCTATTTCTATCGCTGAACTGCTTTGTTGACAAAATAAAAGATATAGCTAGGGGAACATTGTATTATTTTGTTTGTTTGTGTCTGACTGACTAATGCCACCAAGGGACCTTTTGGTGGGTGAGGGTTATTTTAAGAAAAGTAAATATTTTCTCTTAAGGAATACTACTATATCTGGAAGGATATCAGTTTAAGCTTTCTAATGGATTTCTTTTGATTATCTATTTGATACAGGAGGCAAGGTCCACTACGTACCTCTCTCTCCCTCTTCTTGATTAATGTGATATGTATACAGCGCACAGCTGTGGGAGCTTTCTTTATCTCTATCCAAAAAGGTTACCCCACTCTTTTCCTTATATTGTTTATCAATCCAATATTCCACAGCCGTGAGGAACAGAACACACACTTCACCGTCATGACTGAAATCACAGGCCTCACCCTTTCGAACGATGAAGTTGAGAGGATCCTAGCCACAATAAGCCCTTTCGAAGGTTTGAATAACCCAGACCCCAACACAGATAGCACAGACTGGGATGAACTAACAGCTTTAAGAAGAACCCAGATAAAGACAGCCCTACATGGGCTTATGATGACAGGATATCTACGGGCAAATGCCGCCCCACAAGGTCTCATAGTGAGAAATGAGCCCTTCATCTTTACACATGACAAAACCTTTAAAAAAGATTGGTCCCTCATTTCATGGCACTGCACACAAGATTGGCTGATCTTAATAATAAAAACAGCCACCCGGATTTCACAAGAACTCAAAACAGAAATCCAGACGATAGAAGTTAGATTAAAGAGCTATCAGTCAGTCAGCACTTTGAAGAAAAGACTAGAAGAGCTGAATCAGACCATGAATGACTTCGAGATCACTCTGAAACAGAGCAAATTCAACAAACTTAAAAAGGACACCAGCAAGTTCAGCCACAAATGGGTATACCCCTACATCAGGGACGACCTCACACCTCCAGATAAATATCAGGACTTCCACACCGATGTGGATACATCGGATACCGGCTCGAACAGTTCGGGCTCAAGTAGGGAAAGCAGAACCAACTACCAAGGAAGAAGGGGGCAAGGCAGAAGAGGAAACTATCGAGGACCAAGGAGGTGGGGCCCAAACCAATGTCCACCCACGTATCCAATACCTTTCGTTCATGGCCCCCCTGCCACACAAGGCCAACCTATGCCCTTTAACCATTGGAATCCTGCACCATATGACTTTCAGTACTATCCACAAAATCCTTTTTTAGGATCACGCCAAGGCCCAAGGAGGGGTCGGACGCAGAAGAGGAATCAAGTGCACTGGGCAACAGAAGAGGATGAAACGAGAGTGTCAACCAGGAGCATGACAGGCACCCAGAACAACCAACCTACGACCAGCAAACGGGTAGCCTAGTGGTGAACCTGACCAATTTTGTCCTGTCTGAAAATCAAATGGAGGTCCTCAAGAAGGGTTTAGGTTTTGTCCGACCGAAAGGATGGACAAATTCAAGATATTCATTGAAGTGAATGAGTTTATTAGAAAACTGAAACTTAAAGCCTTCTTTGCCAACAAGGAACCAGTCGTCCCAACACAGGATGACACAGGGTTGACACTGAACTCCACCTTTACTCCCCCAAACACTACCTTGCCAGTGGAAATTTTGGCATTTGAAAAAGCAGTGCTGAAGGATATAGAAAGTCTAAACCCAGATGAAACAAAAGTGTTTCATAATACCACAAGAGAACAGAAACAAGCAATAAAGGAGTTGGGAAACAACAGAGACCTGGTCATGAAACCGTCCGACAAAGGTGGAGCCATAGTCATTCAAACAGCAGTTGCATACCACCATGAATGTATAAGACTCCTACAAGACCCAAGAAACAATGAAGAACTGACAGCAGATCCAACAGAAACCCTAAGGGTACAGATCGCGAGCATCATAGAAGAGGCCCTCGCACACGATTGGATATCGCAAAAGGAGGGCGAATTCCTGATAAGTAAGAACCCAGTCATACCTTACTGCTACACGATACCAAAAATCCATAAAAACCTAACACATCCACCTGGACGACCCATAGTTTCAGGTATTTGGTCAATCCTGGAACCACTGTTGAAATTCGCTGACGCCTTTTTAAGACCACTAATTAAAAAAACTGACACTTACCTGCAAGTTACTTAGGACGTCCTTCGAATCTTATAGGACAAACCTTTCGATCATAATACAGAATTACTAATGGGTCTAGATGTGGAGAGCCTGTACACTAGCCTCCCACATGAGGAAACACTAAACATCATTGAGGAAGTCCTGTTTGAAATTGACTGGGAATACCAGACACCACAGAACATCGTGATGGAGAGCTGCAAACTCGCCCTAACCAGGAACTTCTTCCAGTTTTAAGATTCTCTCTACCTACAGAAGCACGGGACCAGCATGGGGAGCACCTTTGCCCCCAGCATAGCAGGGCTATACATTCACCACCTAGAGAAACACAGGATCCTCCACAACAGTAACCCCTTCTTCTCCCACATCAGCCTGTGGAAACAATACATTGATGATGTTCTGGTAATATGGAGGGGAGATGAGGAAACAGCACAGAAAATTCTTACATGGTTGAATTATCAAAATGACTTTTTGAAATTTACAAACACCACCTCCAATCAAGAACTAGTATTCCTGGATCTCAATATCTTCTGTCAAAGTGGCACACTAAAAACAACTACACATATCAAGCCAACGGCAAAAAATTGCCTTGGTCTATGATAGATTCCATCCGAGACACCTGAGAAACAACCTTCCATTTGGCCAAATTCTATGTCTGAGAAGGAACTGCTCGGACATCAAAGACTTCAAAGAGCAAGCAGCGGACCTGCACCAGAAACTGGTAAAAAGGAACTACCCAACACAAGTCATAAACAAGGCAATGAAACATGCTCGAAATAACAATAGAGAAGCTCTACTGGAGATAAGATCACCAAAACCAAAGGAAGACAGACCCATCTGCATCACTACTTATAACACAGCTAGTAATCAGGTGAACAAAATAATCAACAAACATTGGCGCATGTTGAATTGTGGGGAGCTTCTTTTTCCCAAACCCATGTTCTCACACAAAAGAGGCAAGAATCTAAAGGATCTATTGGTACACATTAGACCACACAAAGTCGGAGAAGAAGGGACACAACAAACCTTTCTAAGCCCCCTGTCTGGTCATTACCCATGTGGGGCATGTAGTGTCTGCAATCTCACCACCAGAAGTAAAAAGATACGGTTCAATGACAACAATGATTGAGAACAACGCCGCTTTACCAATTGCAACACTAAAAACGTGATCTACATGATCACCTGCCTATGCCAATTACATTACATAGGCATGATGACGAGGATGGTGAAGACCCGCATTTGTGAACACCGGAGTAACTTACGTTGTGAGAGGTCCACGACCAAAATGTCTGCACATTACATTGACAAAAAACATACAGTGCAAGACTTACAGTGGACTGTAATTGAACACATTCCAAATGAATCGCAACTTTTTGAAAAGGAACAGCGATGGGTTTTTTGTTTGAAAACCCACACAAACGGGTTAAACGATGAAATCCCGTGGAGCCTATTTGCATAACCGGATTTTTATTCTCCCTGAAAAACTACATGCCTCGACATAAGCACGAACCATGACACTCACCAGGGCCTTGAGACCCTCACGGGTGAGTAGCGCGCTTTATAAACCCCTGATTGATTGATTGACTTACGATTTTTTTCTAACATCAGCCACCATTACTCCATAAAAGAGAATAGAAACGATCTTTTCTTTTAAAAACACCTATAATACCGTATGTCTGCACAAGAACACTGATAATATCACAAATATCATGGAGTATCATTATCAGATGGAGGCTGTCGCTCCTCAACTACAATACTCCTCCCATCATGCACCAAATGAGGCCACGGTGCGGCGGCCATTTTGAAACGTTAGTGGTCCATGCAAAACAAACATGAGGCAGTGAGCACGAGCAGACCTGATATTTAAGCAGGACAGCTGAGTCACTCACGTTCACCCACGGAGTCACGGGCAGGCAAAGTATGCTGGGCGAGGGAGTAGCTTTGAGGCAGTAAGTACGGCATAGCCGCTTCCCCGATCACTGAGGACCACAACCCCTTTTATTTGTTAAACGTCAAAATTTGCAAATTTCATTTATCTCTTCAGAGTTGACTACAAGCGTCCCTCCCCTCCCGTGCAGAGCTCATGGGGAAAAGTCAGAACAGTAATAAGTACGTTTTTCAAACTAAGTACTCTCACAAAATGTATTTAGTGTTTCACTGACTATGAAGCACAATGAGTAGACATACGGCATGTTTTTTGGAAAAGAGTGCCTGGACATGACGATATTATATAGTGTGTGTTTTCTGTTATTTGTAGTGTACTGTCTTGTCCGTATAATTTTTTTTACACAGAGTGAAAGGCACCTTGCCAATGTCACCCTGATAGAAAAATATATCACACATTTTTCCACTGGATGGTGATGTGGTTTACAACAATTAACGTGCCGGTAATTTAACCCATGTTATGCATACTTTTATCTTTCCAGAATGAATTGAGACATCTTACCAAATAAATAGTATTGAAGCATCATACCGATTGGGTTTCGTATAACACACAATGATATACCATGAATAGGCACTAAAGAATACAATAGTCAATATTCAGGAGTGGTATTAGGGATCAATCGTACTTGGTCCTGAAGAAAAGCCAAAGGGGAAGGCTTGAAACATGTAGACCAGGAGTAACACATACATTATATTGTGCACCTCCAACTCCCCCGTTTTTAACAATACCATCCACAGGATTCAATAAAGTTTAGGTCCCTAGTGGCCAGGTATTTTTTTAGAATTTTTGTTCACTATCTCACTGACCCTTCCACTCCTATCTTTTAGTAATATAGCCCACACCTTCCAGAAAGTGCTCCCACGTCTCTGTCGGTTGCAGCACGCCCCGTCCCGCAGCGGGACGGGAAGAACCTGACGATGAAGCATGCCACCAAGGGACCTTCTGGTGGGTGAGGGTTATTTTAAGAAAAGTAAATCTTTTCCCTTAAGGAATACTACTATATCTGGAAGGATATCAGTTTAAGCTTTCTAGTGGATTTCGTTTGATTATCTATTTGATACAGGAGGCACGGTCCACTATGTACCTCTCTCTCCCTCTTCTTGATTGATGTGTCTCACTGTTTTAGACACATTGTATTGCTGTATTGGAGTTAGAACAGTGTGCAGTGAAGGAGCCTCCTCCCCCATTCCCCTCAAGCACATTGGAGAGACAATGTGCCTGCCTCCATCCTCATGCCAATCTAGTCTTTCTTTATTCCCCTTGCGTACTGCCTCACATTGTTTGATTTACAAGACTGGCCAATGTGTGTTTTGTGAAACAAAAAGGGTCTGCGATGTGAATGTACCACCATCACCGTGCTTGAATTAGAACAGGTAAATGGCATGCATGCTCCAAAGGTTGATATGCATTATGAGTGATTGTTGTTTGTGAGTGTGTTGAGATGATTCATGTGGTGGCAGGCAAGGAGACTGGTTGTTTAACTATAGCTATTAAGCTTGATTGTGTTTGTGATGATTTACAATGTTGGTGATCATTTTTTTTCCTGATGGTGATTTTTTTCTTTCTCCTTTGACACTTGGCTAGATTTGTTTTCCAGGTCCACACTGTTTTCTGCTTCACACTTCTCAAAGACCCAACCAATTCCTTTTGCTAATAAACACAGATCTATTCTACACAAAAAAATGACCCAATGTTTCTCTTGTTGTTCATCAACGGCATTGCCCTAGAGGTCGATCTATCGCATTTGAGTCGGGACTCAGTCGGACACATTACTCGGAGTCAGGAGGATGATGGAAGGACTCATGGCGTGACTACTTCCACAACTGCCAGAAGAAAAAAGTTATCAAATTCACAGAAACCAACATGGTGATGGCTCTAAGAGGCCTGCTCAACTCTGTGGACTGGTGGTGAGAGGTGAATTGATTTTACTTGATTTGAGAAATGCAATGTTGCTGAGTGTGTGTGCTGGCTGGCTTAAATGTGAAACTATGTGGTGGTTGGGTAGGGGCCTGTTGTAGGTAACTGGAGACAGACATGTGGTGATCATCACATTATGCACACGCTAGGCTACATATCATGATCATGACAGTTGCGAGTTTGACCATCCTGATACATGCAGCCACTTGTTTGTGATTGTTGGTTGTTGTAATTGCTCTCACCTGATTGATAGCACATCAGTCATAAAATGAATAATTGCAAAGGACTATTCTTTTCTCTTGCGCTGCCTCTGAGTCTTCTTGGTGCACTCCTTATGAAGTTTACCTTCTGTCCTTCTCCTTGATTCTACAATATCATTTTTGTTTTACAATCTGCAGGCCTTCTCTTTTCCTGCACAAAAAGGCAAAAGCACCATAACACTCATGCTTACCTTACCAGACCGCATCAACCAGGCACCCAAAATTGCTGGAGAATCCAAGACGAATGCAGATGCATCTCTCAATTTGGCAATACAGTATCATTTTTCTTTTAATAACTATTTTTTAGAACTGTGTGTGTTGTTCGCTTCACTCCTACCTAATTTGTATTTACAATTTTTTCAAACCCAGGTGACAAAACATTTAGATATATAATCATTTAGCTTGGGGCTCTCTCTGGGGCTGACGGACTGTTTGGTTTGCATTGCATTTAAGTTAACTCTGTCATAGTCATTCCTTCGTTTCCTTTTCCTCCCACAACTGATTGATGATGGTTGGCTGCTCATTGCCCTGATGAATATTGCCTTTGTGTAGTGTTTGTCTTTGTCACACCTTTCCTCAACTCCCATTGCCCTTACATTCACCAAACCCCTAACCCTCTTCCCCCAGGCTGTGTGATTTATTGAGATGTGACTTAATAATTTACACCATTAATTGATCACACACTTGCTGGGGTGGATGTGGTAAAAGCAACACCAACTCAGTGCAGGATCTTCAATCCTACTTCTATTACCGAAACAATAGCCCACACTGACCCCATTTACCTACCCACACATAAACTTTATTTATTTATTTTTATTTATTCTGAAGTTTTATATAGCGCTGGCCAGACCCGAGGGTATTGGAGCGCTTTACAACAGTCATACTACAAGTGGTCACAGAATACAGTACTAGTAACGAACATGTCCGGAGAGTTTCCGCAGGTTGTGTAACCAAGGGGCATTGAGGACATTGGGGAGCCAATAAAACTGATCGATATTTTAGGTATAGAAGAACATCATTCTTCAGCATCATCATTCAGGCATTATATGTTGCGTTGTGTAAATGCTTAACCAATAACCATGTTCACTCCAGACTTTGAGTCCTCTTCACGATTCAAGTGTCACTTTTGTTTTAATTGAAATACTAGCTCCCCATTGCTCTGAATAATTTTGTATTGTTTGGTATACTTTCAAATCAGGTATTCTTTGTTGTGTAGTAGTCTGGTCTCAATTGCTTGTAATTTTGTAAAGCTATGACATAATAATATAAAACCCACTAACTCAGTTTTTCTTTCAATTTAGTTGCCTGCAATGAATAATCCTTGTGATTAAAATCCTACAGTCGGAGTTCACCTAGGTGGGAGTGGGACCTCACTTCTGATTCCTTCATTGTTGGTAGTGTGCTAGCCTGCTACTACTATCACTACCATGGCACCTTAGGAAATCCTGCAGCCCTCGCCTCATCTATTCGGTAAGAGAACTATGGTTCGTTGCTCTACTAAGTTGTTGTAGGCAATATAGGCAATGGCAATCCCCCCCCTTAATGGTCAATATAGTTGCAGACCGCAGAGACTAGGAGAGTAGTAGGACAAGTGTACCACATAGACATAGCACATACCTAATTGTTGTTATACACGTTCAGCAAATTTTAAAAACAGGTTGTGTTAAAAGGCAGCAGTGAAAAGCAAAACACCCCCAGAAACCTAGATTTGACTCTTTACTCTTTCAATGCAGTAGTGGATAGCATTGAGTTTTCAGTATTTCCTAACTATTTGAAAATGCTACCTGGTGAAATTGAACAGGAATAAACAATTACTGCTGAGATAGCTAAGGAGAGTTCACAAAGCAGCCAAAGTTCAGGTCCTCTAAGTCAAGATTGTCTTGGACAGTCAATAATTGAAAATGAAGCTGCCATTGCAATGAATGAGGTGGAGAGTGCAATGCAAATAGCAAGACAGGAAACTATTGATTTGGGAGAGTTAGTTGCACAACTAAATGACGAGCAAAAAGAAATAAGTATGGAGGTGAAAGACAAAGTTGAGCATGGATTCCTCCATGACCAGATAGAGTGTTTATGCACATCATTTAACCCTATACTGTTGTATGTCAGCGCTCAAGCTGGCACCGGGAGAAGCTTTTAATACAAGTTCTCACTGCTGTCCTACAGAAGACTACAGTGTGTTGCTTGTCATGTGTAGTTATGGCACCGACAGGATTAGCTGCACATAATATCAAATGAATTACTTTACATCGACTTTTAATGCTGCCTGTAGAGCATGAAAGCAAAGTAGAATACCAAATATTATCCAGTGAAGCTTGCCATGAAGTCTCGAGAGTGCTAAAAAAGTCCAAGCTTTTAATCATCAATGAGGTGATCATGGTGTCAAAGTTAATGCTTGCTTTTGTACATTTGAGATTGCAACAGATTCTAAAAACAGACTATGATGTCCTGTTTGGAGGAGAACACTTGATTGTTTTCGGCGATCTACTGCAGCTTACAGCCTGTATTCAAATCAAAACACTGCTTCACGATGAAACTAAGAATTCTTTGGGAAGCATTGGAAATGCAGCAAACCCTGATGTCCTCTCTAACTACAGACCGATTTAGCTGTTACCTCTACTTGCAAAAGCTCTAGAAAGCTATATCAACAGACAGCTTATATTTTTTCTTGAAGAGCATAAGATCTTAGACCCATTTCAATCGGGTTTCAGAGAGCTAAACAGCACCGAGACTGCACTGTTGGTAGTCACCGATAACATCAGGCTCTCCTTCAATCAATATACTTTATTTCGGCCTCGAAGACCATTAAAGTACAAAACACATTAAAATACAATATACATATATGCAATTCATTAAAACTATACTCTTCCATTATGCATTTCAGCTAGTCTATATACCTTTTTGTGCTTACAGGCAGTATAATTTAAAAGAGACTGATATATGTTTCCCCGGATCTTTGATCTTCTCAGAGGGGTATAATTTAGGTTAGTAGGGAAACTAAATAGGGAGGTTATTCCCAACCCATCCCATCCCATATTCATTCCTTTGGGGAACATCTGTTACCTCAATTGTGCAAAGTCGCAAATATTTAAAAATCCCACTTAGACTAAGATATTCATACAAAAAATCAATAAAATATTAATTCAATGTATCTTTCAAATCTTAAAATCTTAAAATTGTACACTTCATTTACGAACATAATAATCAGTAAAACTCCTATTATCATAATAGTGCGATATTTGCACAAATGAACATGATTTCCTTTTATGCCCCTTGTTTCTTACTAAAGGGTCTTTCATGCCTCCGTTGCAATTCTACTTTGGTTACTGGAACGCCCCCATAGACCCACCAATCAATCCTTAGATAGATTAAATTTACTAAGTGGTGACCAATCACCACTTCTTTAGCCCAGGTCCATAGCTTTATTAAAAATAAGGATTCCTCGAACCCACTCATGTGCGGACTATAATCTTTGCCCCTTCTTTTTTCTAATAAAATTTATGGCCAGTAGAAAACGACTAACACCAAAAACTATTAGGCGGGAATTGTCTGTTTTTAAAATTCTCAGCATATCCTCCATTCTCCTAACATTAAAAAACCTACCTAGAGGTTTTATCCACTTAATTCTAGGGCCTTGATATGCAGGACAGAAGAACAAAACATGTGGTAAATCTTCTGCAACCCCCATTTGACATAAAATACAATGGGCCTCCCTATCCTCAAGCGAAGTAGAAGACCATTTAGCAACAAAGGTATTTAGTTGCAGTATTCCATATCTAAATTTCAAATATAGACTCTTTGCTTGTTGTGGTTCTACCTCATCAAGGAACAGCTCAAAACTAGGAGACATCTTATGCAGGAGGAATTGAACAGTGAGCCTACCTTGTGTTCCACTCCTAATCTCCCTATCTGTAATAAAATCCCAGTATATCATCTTAAACTCCGATTTAGATTCGCGGGTCAATAGCCCCGGGTTTAACCAATATCGGCTCAGTCCCAAATCAGTGAGCCACCCTCGAATGTGTTTTAGCCAGGGAAACGTAAGATTGGTATCAAGTGCCTGCAATTCAACTAGTGACTCTCTATATACAATTAGCTCTGGAGTTGTCCAAATTCTTATCCAGAACATCAGGGATCTCCAAACTGCAAGGGTCTCCAAACGTTTAATATCAAGATCGTATGTTAGAGGGATCAGCGGAGTATTTTGGGGGAGGGCAACAAACATCCTCAATATTTTATTCTCCATAATACCTAAAGTCTTAAGGTTACCACTACCCCAAATCTCTGCTCCATACAACGGTGCAGATTGTGCTCTTGCTTTATAGACCTCCAATGCCGGTGTAATAGCCTTAGAGGAGGTCGCCTTCAGCTTCTTAACGATAGGGATGGCATTTTGCGTTAGTATGGCTTTTGACTTCTCCGTCTGGATAGACCAAGAAAGTCTAGAGTCTATGGTAACCCCTAGATATACAAAATTAAGTACCCGTTCCAGTTCAATGCCATTCCAATAAATTTTACTTTTAAAACTTTTATGGGGCCTTATCGTCATGTATTTAGTTTTTGCTGGATTCACCTCTAGGCCTTTCCCTTTGCAGTAATTGTTAAAACTATATAATAAGTTCTGCAAGCCATTAGGTGTCTGGGACAACAAAATGGTATCGTCCGCAAAAGTAAGAGCACAGATGTGATTGCCCCTAGTTTTGGAGAGTCATGAGCACAATTTTGGAGATGTTCAACTAAATCGTTTACATATAGGAGGAACATTGTTGGGGCCAAGACACAGCCCTGTCGCACTCCCCTCCTAACTGGAATTTCCTCTGTCAGCTCACCATTTTTACCCCATCGCACCTTGGCATAATTGTCTTGATGTAGCCTAATGATTTGGATTAAGATCTCCTCGGGGACGCCCTGATGTCTCAAGTTATCCCACAACTGGGATCTAGGAATGGAATCAAAAGCCGCCTTTAAATCTATAAAGGCGACATATAAGTGACTCGATTTTAGTCTAGTGTATTTCCAACCTAAGATAAAAAGTCTAAATACTTGGTCAATTGTACTAATCTTCTGTCTAAAACCCTCCTGACATGGTGACAATATATTCTCTACGGCTATCCATTCTATGAGCCTATTTAAAATTTGTTTAGCATAAATCTTTTGTAAAACGTCTATCAAGCTTATGGGCCTGTAATTTGCTGGGTCGTCCCTTTTACCCTTCTTATAAATGGGGATTATTTCTGCTCCCTTCCAGGAGGGCGGCACCGGCTGTCCCCTGGCTATAGCATTTGATAGTTCGTTAATATATGGTACCCATACTTCCTCACTATGCTTAAAAAGGTCCCCTGGTAATCTATCGGGGCCCGGTGCTTTTGCTGACTTGGTCGCTGCTACAGCCAAAGCCGTATCCTCCAGGCTAAAAATTAAAAACGGAGATTGGCTATTCAGACATGATCCCCTATAGTTTTCCCCAAGATGATTGGCTAGATCCAGATTATCCTCACTACAATATAGTTTTGAGAAATGGTTCTGCCAAGTTGTGGGCTCTAGAAAGTAATCGGAGGGTGTAAGGCCATGTTTTGTACCCTGCGTCATTAGCCTCCAAAACAAGGCTTGATCCCCCTTCTTTGCAGCTACAGTAAGTTCTTCCCATGTGTTATCTTCCCACTTCCTTTGGGCTTCCTTTTGGATTTTCTTATAGTTAGATCTTTCCTTCCTGCAGGAACACCGGTCATGTTAGTGCAATGGTATCTAACCGTGGCCTATGGCACGGTCTCCTATTCCATCTTAGTCCGCAGACTACATGAGGCTGGTCTACACGACAGGGTGCTACATTGGCTCAGGGACTTTCTGGACAACCACACACAAAATATGTCTTGGCCCTTTCAAGTCAAGATTGATGCAAACCAACAAGGGAGTTCCCCAGGGATCGTGCCTGATCCCAACACTGTTTAATATCTATGTAGCGCCACTAGCTCAAATCGTGAGATTGTGCGGTGTGGAGATTGAGTCATATGCAGCTGACACTCAACTTCTTATCTTCTTTGGCTCTGATTTAGATAAAGTGAGAGGGCTGTATGAGGGAATCACTGTTTGGATGAATAATAACTGCCTCCAACTCAATAGCAAAAATATGGAGATCATGTTATTTGGCAAAGCCAATGAGATATGGTCAGCAGGCTGGTGACCCCCAGAACTTGGTCCAGCATCTTCACCCAAACAGGTGATGAAAAGCCTTGGAGTGAAAATACACCAATCACTGTCCATGAAAGATCAAGTCAATGCCACATGCAGCATCTGTTTTGTCACAATGAGGCTCCTAAAAGAGTATTCCCCTGGCTTCCGGACACTTCCAGAAAAATCCTCGTCCAATCTCTCATAACCAGTCACCTGGACTATGGAAATGGTTTATTGGTAGCAGTGAATAACACCCTGCTGACCAAGTTGCAAGTAGTGCAGAACACAGCCGCAAGGCGGATCTGCAATTTACGGGCGCGGTCTTCCTCTACTCCCATCTTAAGAAAACAGACCGTCTTCAAACTTTGCTGTCTGACACATAAGGCACTTTATAAGGCCCGTACAGCCTATCTATACTCACGACTCAGTTACTATCAGCCCCTTAGACAGCTAAGCTCCACAAATAAAGCGCTTTTGCTGACTCCAAGCATTCGCATCTCAAGATTCGGGGAAGATCCTTTTCATATATGGCCCCACATCACTGGAATAAACTCCCTTTTCATCTTTACACCTGCCCAGATTTTAAAAATGTCAAGCAGATGCTAAAAACCTGGCTGTTTTAGAATTTCCTCGCTTGCCTGATCAGTACAGCACTTAGGTTCACTTCTGGGAGTGAGTCTTCGGCTACTCCAAGATACAAAAATAAATAAATAAATGTCAATATTTGGTTAAATTTCCAATACAAAGAATTACTTAGGCATATGTGGGAAGCATCTGACGTTGAATATGGGAATATTTTGAAGGATATTAGAGTAGGTGTTCTTTCTAAAGATGGAAAGTGTCTGCTAGAAAGTCGTCTTCTTAAAAACAAATTCCAGTGAGCAAGACAGCAGCAGAGATAATGTTCACTTTTATTCAAGAAGGAAAACCAATTGTGTGCCTAGTCCCTAGACCAGCATAGTGTGCCTCTTTCAAAAAAGATTTGTTGCAATTGGAGAAAGAAGAAATTTTGAAACTGAAGGCAATAGACAGAATGGGACACCAGGGCGTCACAGTATTTCTAAGTGAAAGATTGCAAACAAAATTGGATTCATTAGAAAAATCTGTTTAGAAAACTGCAGGATTGGACAAATGTTTAAGTGTTTGCAAGAATATTAGAGTAATTTTAAATTTAAATGTTTAAATGTTGAGGAAGGATTAGTTAATGGTTTAATGGGTAAAATTGTTGATTTCATTAGCTTTCCTAAGAGGAATGAGATAGAGTACGTAGCAATTTAATTTGATCAGATTCATAGCGTAAAGCAGATTGGAAGGGCCATTGTACGAAAACAGTTTCTAGTTTCTCAAGCATATCCTGTAAGTATTCCTAAATCTCAAGGTTTAAGTGTAGATGGTTAATGTTGGGAGGACAGTGTTTAAGAAAGGAACATCATATGTAGCCTCATCTCAAGTTTAAACTTTGTTCAGTTTGTATTTGGTTGCATTTGATGACAGAAAATTTGTGTTAAAGAGTACAATTGATTAAGAAGTGTTTATGTCCTCATTTAGGACAGTATCCCATTTTTGAAAAACGCATCATCTGTCCAAAGTGAAAGCTTCCAAAGAAGTGTAGTAATGTCTTTGGAAAGAAAGAAATGATAGAGAAGAAAGACGTTGTTAAGAAAAGAAAATTGACAGTGAGGGAGATATTCTTCCTTACCAGTTGTGAGACCCCTCTGGTGTCAACTACTATGCAAATATTGTTCTAACTTACTAATTAAATGACCTCATCTTGTATATGCAATTGAACAGAAACCACAGAAGAGACTGTGTTCTGTACTATGCGCTTTGTTGCAACATTTACACACTGATAGGACTACAATACATTGTGCTTCACACATTTGAGACCTTTTAGATATATGTGGTGGATCTGTACAGTTTGTTCCAAACACTCAACAGGATGCACAGTAGTTCATAATGGTGACCTTTGGAGTATTAGGAGAAGAAAAAATATGCATTGATATGTTATTTGGACTTACTTACTCATGGAACCATGAGTGTGAAGATTGCTCATTCACATCAAGTACAGAAATAGATTTGGAGCAATTTCTTTATTTAACACTACCAGATTGCAAAACTGTGGGGCATATTCACAAGAACGTGCGATAACCATCGCAAAAGTTACTTAACGCAACCTTCAACATCGCAGTCCATCGCGGGAAATTTACGCCGTGTTAACCAAGTATTCACAACACGCCGGTATCATGCGATAGTCCCCAGATAACCCGACAACTGTCCGCGTTAAAATCAACGCCACGCCTCAAAAATGCGAAACACGAACGCAAAAAAAGCTGCGATGAGGCCAAGCGCGATACAAAAAGCAGCGAAAACCAGCGGCAGGCCTGTAAATCCCACGCGCCTGGCGGGAAAATGCACCATAGAAGCAACAAAAACAAAACACCAGAAACAATCCAAAGTGCGTAGCAACATGGATGCACCCTGATCCAGTGCAGAGGCCAACTCGAACCCCACAAGCCCCACAGACCACCAGCAAGGGCCAACGGGGTCGGGGAAGGCGAAGGAGAAGAGGGAGAGGAAGACGGGGTGCAGTCCGTAGGAAAACAAAACCAGCGTCACGGATGTGACAGAACACTACCAGCAACTGACCCACATTCAGACCACCTTGAATGCAGCCGGAGTGCCGAGGAGGCCAATGGAGGAGGCCAAGAGGTGCCGGCATGACGTGAATACCTAAACCAGGCCCAAAGACGCTGACAACAGGAAGGCAGCTATGGCGACAGGAGGTGGGAGTCCTGCGCCACAGGAGGAGCTGGAGGAAATGGAGGCCAGCCATCAGTGTGGAGACGGTGCAAGGAGGTGGGAGTACGGACACAGCACGAGAGGACCTGACACAACAACAACAGGGTGAGTAACTAACAGGTCCATGGGGGGACGGGGGCAGATGTGCACAATGGCACACATGCACAACGACGTGTAGCACACTGCACACCCACAATAACCCAGGGTCATGTCCCCCATCCCTGTGGCACACTGCAGCACACACACATGGCAATCACAGCACATCCCATCACAATGTGGCACAAAGTGCAACACCGACACTGCAGAACAGGGGACACAACTGGGTCCGCCCATGCGCAGAAACAGGCCAATCACATCTCTGACAGAGCAGGGAACTGTGAGATGCATATGTACGGGTACAACCTCACAACAGTCATGTAGTCCAAATGTCCACTGTCCCCCTCAAATTGCAAGCACTGCCCAAACAGTCACAATGTACATTGTCACACAGTCTGCATGTCTACAAGAACAATGCGCCAACAGAAATGTCAACACAATGTCAACATGCATCTCCCCTACACATTGCAGAGGGACAAACAACACCTCCAGCAGGTCAGACCAGACAACCCATCAGTGATGCAGGACACGACCAACACACCTTCGACACCGATGCCCTACAACAGCCCATGGACATCCCACGCAACCCACCACCAGGACCAGGGCAGACAAGCCACATAGAGGAGAACCAAGCCCCTGCAACAGACCACACAGCATGAAGCACATGCAAGCACGGCTGGCCCACAACCCTTCACCGACCCACACATGGCACCCCAATGCCAGGTGTCAGAACGCCAAAAGGAGGTGGCCGAACTTGTGCGGGTGTGGTCCGAACCCATGGAAGGTGAACTAGATCACATATGTGGGTGTCAATTACCCTTCAGGGACCACCTACACCCCACAAAGGAGACCCACACTGCCATAGAGACACACGCAGATATTATGTTGAACTGGCTACGGACACGTGCGCCCGGCCCCTTTATTGGCAGGGCCACATGTACAGTGACGCCTGTGCTGGATGTGTGTGGGGTGAGCATAAGCCAGCCCGCACGGAGTGCTTGGTGCTGGCAAGAACATGAACAGTGGACACCAGTGCAATGGAAACAGAAGACACATGCATAACAGAGTCAACTGCTGAGCAACATGGAGGGAGCCGGAGCAAGTACAGAGGTCACCCAACATACAAACAGAAGTGTCCATGAGTTGCAGTGCACTGAGGTTGGGGCACTAGAGCAGTGCGCGCTCATGTGATGAAAAAAACTTGGATTGTGTCCATTCAGGATATTCCTGATGCAGATGCAGTGGGGTGTGTCAGACCTGCAGCAACTTCCTCATCAACGTCCCAGGTCTCCCACACTGCCTGAGGTGACATTGCTGCGCAACATCTCCACATCACAAAACTCAACCAGTAACGGTCCATTGGTTGCGGTGCACTGAGTCAGTGGCACCTGGAATGCTGAGCAGGGGATCAGGCAGATGATGGCATCCACGACAGGTCTGAGCAACTCCGTCAGTCTGCCAGTACCACTGTCTCGACTCTGGCAGATGGTGGTTGGAGTTGGCCCTGGCGATGGTGGCATGTGCCTCCTGCGGTGATGCGACGTCCGGGCCGGTCAGGACTCGATTTGATGTGTGAGCCCTAGTGGTCCGCAGTTGAGGTCGGAGGCAGCGGACAGCACAGGGCCACATGCACATGGCATCGATGACCCCAAGACCACCGTCACAGAGGTCATCCAATATTCATCCAGACAGGGTCCTGGACTTGAGCTGCACAGAGTCAGTGGCCCCGGGTGCACATCGGCAGGCACAGGCACACCGGCACGGGACGGTGACTTGCGGTCCAATGAGGTAGGGCCACGCAGACTGAGCGGGTCCTTGTCGATGTCGGAGGTGAATGTCGCGTAGTGTTTCGGGGGACAGTGGAAGGTGTTCTTCCAGGGCATGATGCAGAGGGCAGAAGCTATCCGGAAGCAGCAAATGGAGGAGTGGAAAGCGACTGCCTCGTTGCCACCACCAATTCGGTATCAGCTGCATGAGGATGAAAACTACCCCCTAGTCCATAGACTCAAACGCCACCAATGTACGACCAGAGAGTGTCCATGAATGTCAGGGAAAAGGCTTAGTGGCACTGGGGCTGAGGGGGGATGCAGTCGGCGATGATGCCGGTACACTCATATGAACTCCGGCATTGACGATTCAAGACTCTGTGACCTACTGGACCACAGTGTAGGCCGGAGGCAGCGGTCAGCAGTGGGCCACAGCCATGTGTCGTAGGCTCACGATGCACAGAGTTAGTGGCATCAGGGCAGTTGTCGGTAGTTTTCGATCACCTCCGTAATGATGATCCTTTTTTCCTCCCAAATGCAACGCGTCATCCTCTTATGCCTCTCCTTGCGTGCATTGATTCGTACTCTGCCTTTGAATAATCGATGTTCAGTTCCAATTCTGTGACCTACTCGAGCGCAGCGTAGACCGAGAACAGTAGTCCGCGTGGGCCCACAGAATCTTGCAAAAAAGTCCCATCATGCCTTGTAATGTTGTGTCTAAAACCAGGGCTGGATTAAAGCTCGTTTTTGTCAGCAGAGGCATCACAATAACTAAGTGGTAGACTGTGCCAGCAAAAATGTTACACAAACTGGCAAACATGCGTAACTCTGGATTTTAACCAAACATTATTGTGATGCCTCTGCTGACAAAAACGAGCTTTAATCCAGCCCTGGTTTTAGACACAACATTACAAGGCATGATGGGACTTTTTTTGCACTAAAACGAACTGTAAAGCATAAATCTAAAGAACACAGTTAGTAAAATACCGTCAAGGAATGTTATTTGAAAAGGGCTTACTCTGTTGTGTTTTTCATTATATGCAAACCTGGTTGTGCAAGGATATATGTTGTTAATCTGGCCACGAGCCCGTGTCTTGCCAATAACTGTTAAGCAGAGTGCGTCTTTTATTTTGATTGCATAGAGGCTTTAAAAGGAAGCATCTAATATGGCGCATGTTAGGTCGAGAAAGGCAGCTTGACTGCCGAAACGCGTCCCTCTTGTGTTCCAACCTGTGTCAGCTGCAAATGATGCAATAAACGGGAGAAATACCCACAACTACGAGTGCAGGCTCTTAAATCAGAAGAAGGTTTGGGGGATTTTCTTTACATTTCAAAGCGGTAGCGCTTTTTGCCTTTGCACCACCAGCGATCTGGCAGCACGCCAGTATTACCGCAATTTTGTTTGGAATTTTGAGACAGGCGTGCCCCCATGCTAGGGTGTGGCAATGGAGATGAGGAGAATGCACATGTGAAGGTGGAAGTTCATACGCTGGGAGCTGAGTTTCCCTTGGCGGGGACTGTGATACCTGCACGAAGGGCACTTCCTCACCCTGGTATTACCACCCATGCGATGGAGCTGGACACCGACAGTGGCACTGGCCGAAACAGCGGTGGTGTTGTGGGACCCTACTACTGTTTGCTGGGATTGCTTTGCATCAGACATAGGAATTGGAATTTTATGGACATCAAGTCGCCACTGTGAGTTTTAACCTCCTTTTGAACTTGGATAATTGTGTCCCTGAAATTAGTTGTTTTCGAGTAGAGAGCCAGCTGCCCTCGGAAACATGTGTGCTTACAAGGAGTACTTTGAATAACTAAGTGGTAGACTGTGCCAGCAAAAATGTTACACAAACTGGCAAACATGCGTAACTCTGGATTTTAACCAAACATTATTGTGATGCCTCTGCTGACAAAAACGAGCTTTAATCCAGCCCTGGTTTTAGACACAACATTACAAGGAATGATGGGACTTTTTTGCACTAAAACGAACTGTAAAGCATAAATCTAAAGAACACAGTTAGTAAAATACCGTCAAGGAATGTTATTTGAAAAGGGCTTACCCTGTTGGGTTTTTCATTATATGCAAACCTGGTTGTGCAAGGATATATGTTGTTAATCTGGCCACGAGCCCGTGTCTTGCCAATAACTGTTAAGCGGAGTGCGTCTTTTATTTTGATTGCATAGAGGCTTTAAAAGGAAGCATCTAATATGGCGCATGTTAGGTCGAGAAAGGCAGCTTGACTGCCGAAACGCGTCCCTCTTGTGTTCCAACCTGTGTCAGCTGCAAATGATGCAATAAACGGGAGAAATACCCACAACTACGAGTGCAGGCTCCTAAATCAGAAGAAGGTTTGGGGGATTTTCTTTATATATATATATATATATATATATATATATATATATATATATATATAATCTACTGGCGGTCGCCAGTAGATAGTTATAGTTACAACCTATTATCCATAGGAAATCCGCGACATTCTATTTGAAATAACTCTCTTGCCGGTTGACGTATCTTCGCAAAATTTTCAAACTTTGTGGCCCGCTCCGGTCCGCTCCTACCCTGAAAGTCTCGGGGGATTCGTCAAGCGGGGGCCGAGAAAAAGGGGGGTCCCAAAGCGCGTTTCCCCATGCAATTTTCCATAGGAAACTTTAGACACGGCTACAGCCCGAACTGCTGAACGGAATTACACCAAATTTGGCAAAGAGGTAGTTCTTGGTTCAGAAAGAACCCTTTTTGTTAAATGGTGTAAATCCGTTCAGTAGTTGCTGAGAAAATCAAAAGTAAAAAGATAGTGATATCTATGGCCGAGTAGGGTCCGCGTACCCTGCCGATCACGAGCTGCATGTTAATTGGCTGTCAGCTGGCTGTCAACATTCCGATTCAGGAAATTTTGGCAGCCATTTTGTCCCTCAGTAGAACCGAGGGACAGAAACAAGTGCGCAAAGCGCACAAAGGGGGCAGGGTAGAAACACCCTGACCCCCTAGGTTTGCTCAGGGGGTCCCACAAGGACCCCCTGGGCAAAAAAATAAAAATAATTTTTTTTTTAAAAATCGGCAGGATGCGCTCAGGGTGCGCGAATCCTGCCGAAAAAAAAAAAAAATCGAAGCGCGGTCTCCCGCGTTTCGATTGCATTTTGCCCCAGGGTGGCCCAAGTCCCGGGGGCATGGTGGGGGGGGTTAATTTTATGTGTGGGGGCCTCAAAGGGCCCCCCAAGCCCCGGGGACCACCACCCCCCGGGGCTTTATATAAAAAATGGTGCGGGAGGGCTCTTCTGCCCTCCCGCAGCCCCGGGGACCGCCACCCCCCGGGGCTTCTTTTTTTATGTTAAATAAGGTGTGGGGGGGGCTCCAGCCCCCCCACATGCCCCGGGGACCACCACCTCCCCGGGGCTGTGCAATTTAAGGGAGGGGGGCCGCGCGACCCCCCTCCTGGAGCCCTTGATGGCCCTGGGGACCGCCACCCCTCAGGGCCGGCTCTTGCAGTGTCCCGGGGTGCCTACCCCCGGGACACTGTAGTTTGCTATGGCAGGACGGGAGCCTCGCGGCTCCCGTCCTGCCATTGCAAACTTGCTTTGGATATTGGAATAGAGAGCAGGGAAACCTGCTCTCTCTTCCAATATCCAAGCCGACAGCTCCACATGGGGAGCAGCATGTTAGCTGCTCCCCATGTGTAAAGCAATGCCGCCTCCCAAGGGACGCGGGAGCCGGTGGGACTGTGGGGGATTGGGGACCCCCCACAGTCCCCAACCGAGAGGGCCAGCCCCGGGGGATGGGGTCCCCGGGGCAAGTAGTGGCCCGGGAGTGGGGCCACGCGGCCCCCTCCCCAAAAAATAAAAAAAATAATAAAAAAAAAATGGAAAGGCCGGCCCCGGGGGATGGGGTCCCCGGGGCCTTAAATGGCCTGAGGAGGGGGGCCACGCAGCCCCCTCCAAAGAAAAATAAAAAGGCCATGCCCCGGGGATGGGGTCCCGGGGCCAATACAGGCCCAGGGAAGGGGGCCACGCGGCCCCTTCCCGTTTTTATTTTTTATTTTAATTACAAAAAAGGGGTAAGGCCCTGGGGGATGGGGTCCCCAGGGCCCAAAAACATGAAAAAGGAAGGGGGCCACACAGCCCCCCTTCAGGGACAAAAAAAAAAAGATCGGGCCCGCAGGCCCCGCCCCTTCCTTCACCACTCTGCAAACGCGCCCCTGGCGCGTTTGCAGAGGGGAACGAAGTCCCCTTGAATACTGGGGGTCCCTGGGGCCAACTAGCCCACCAGGAACCTCCAGTATGCGCCAGGGGCTGCCTTGCAGAGAGGTGTACAGAGGCCACGCCCTTTTACACCTCTCTGCAACGCAGCTCTGTGGCGCTTTTGGAGGTATATGGTGGGCTAGTTGGACTCCGGGGACCCTCAGGATTCAAGGGGACTTAATCCCCCAACTTAAAACGCGCCACGGGGCATGTTTGCACAGTGGTGAAGGGAGGGCGGGGCTTCAGGTGACATGTGTGCAAACAGGACCCGTGGCGCGTTTTAAGATGGGGAATTAAATCCCCTTCAATCCTGAGGGTCCCTGGGGCCAACTAGCCCAACAGGTACATCCAGAAAGCGCCACAGAGCTGCGTTGCAGAGAGGTGTAAAAGGGGTGTGGCCTCTCTACACGTCTCTGCAACGCAGCCCCTGGCGCATATTGGAGGTTCCTGGTGGGCTAGTTGGCCCCTAGGGACCCTCAGGATTCAAGGGGACTTAATCCCCAACTTAAAACGCGCCACGGGGCGCGTTTGCACAGATGTCACCTGAAGCCCCGCCCCTCCCTTCACCATTGTGCAAATATTCTTCTAAAATCATCCGAAATACGAATTCCGATTTACTCACCTGTTATAAGGAGAGACCTCAGTGCTGCATCTTTCAGCCCAGTACTGGTCCTGAAAAGTAATTTTAACCGTACTTACCAGTAACTTGAATTTCCTTCCATAGGATATCATTGCCTGCTTTTTGCTGAAAAAGTTTCTGTGTTGATTTTTGAAACATACAAATATTCCTCTAAAATCAGCCGAAATACGAATTCCGATTTACTCACCTGTTATAAGGAGAGACCTCAGTGCTGTATCTTTCAGCCCAGTACTGGTCCTGAAAAGTAATTTTAACCGTACTTACCAGTAACTTGAATTTCCTTCCATAGGATATCATTGCCTGCTTTTTGCTGAAAAAGTTTCTAAGTGTTGATTTTTGAAACATGCAAATATTCCTCTAAAATCAGCCGAAATCCGAATTCCGACTTACTCACCTGTTATCAGGAGAAAACACAGTGCTGCACCTTTTAGCCCAGCACTGACCCTGAAAAGTAATTCTAACCGTACTTACCAGTAACTTGAATTTCCCTCCATAGGCTAACATTGACTGGTTTCACTTGGAAATTCTTCTGTGTGGAGTTTTGGAACTTTAAAATATTCCTCTAAAATCAGCCGAAATACGAATTCCGATTTACTCACCTGTTATCAGGAGAGAACCCAGTGCTGCATCTTTTAGCCCAGCACTGACCCTGAAAAGTAATTTTAACCGTACTTACCAGTAACTTATTTTTTCTTCCATAGGAATCCATTGTCTGGTTTTCAGCAAAAAGTTTCAAAGTGTTGATTTTTACAAACTACAAATATTCCTTAAAAATCACCTGTATGACTTAAACGCATTCTTTCAACTGTTTACAGGAGATGCACCAGTGCTGGATCCAGGATCCAACACTGAGTAAGAAAAAGTAACGATAACAGTTTTTACCTGCTAAGTGAATTTCCTTCCATAGGATAACATTGGTGACTATATGAGAAAAAGTTTCTAAGTGTCAACTTTTAAAATACAATAATATTCCTTAAAAATCAGTACTGTAACCAAAACGCTTTTACTCAACTGTTTACAGGAGATGTCCCAGGACTGAATCTAGGATCCAGTCCTGTGGTTAGAAAAGTAATCCATAAAGTAACTAATTGCATTTAACTAGAAATTCACATTGAGCTGAATGTTGCATTGTGTTTGAAAATGTGTTGCCCATTGCAACAACTGTAACTACTGTACTTAAAAGTCTATTGCCTATGTGCAAAGTATTTAAACTAAAGTAATTCATTCTGAGAAAGTATTTTTTGTAATGTAATGTATAATGTAATTACAATGTAATTTAAAAAATAAAATATGTAAAAAAAAATTGTTTCTAAAAATGTAGTAAATCAGTATGAAAAAAATTAATATAACAATTAATACATTTAAAAATTGTCATTTACAAAACCTTTGAAATTCACTGAAAAACCATAGGTTTCAGGCACGTTATAGTTAGAAATTAGCATTTAAAAACCTTTGAAATTCACTGAAAAACCGTAGGTTTCAGACATGTTATAGTTACAAATTAGCATTTAAAAACCTTTGAAATTCACTGAAAAAACCATAGGTTTCAGGGACGTTATAGTTACAAATTAGCATTTAAAAACCTTAGAAATTCACTGAAAAAACCATAGGTTTTAGGGACAGTTATAGTTAGTTGGACATTGCACTCGTACAAAACCCGTGAAATTCCCCGTTATAGTTAGTCCAGCTAACTATAACTCGCGCCCCGCAATGCACTGCTGATGACGTCACATATTACATCACTCATGACATGGTCAGTGACATCACTGATGACATCACTGATGAAAAAATGGGCCATAACGAGGAAATTAAGACAAGAGATGTCAGTCAGGCTTCGTAAGGAGGAAGATAAAGTGAAGGAACGCAAGGCTTTCAAGTTTCACCGTGATAGGGTGGATTACGAAACAGGACGCGTCTTCACCTTCTCGAGGAAATATGATGCCATGAAATCAAATAAATTTGCGGCAAAAAGTACACAACCATCGGGGGCTTCCACTAGCAAACAGGGCGTAATAGATACTTCTAATTCCGACTTAAGCTCTGCAATAGAAAGCGAGGTGGAAAATGAAAATGCTCAAGCAACAGCAAGTGAAACACGTCGCCGATTATCTCCGGCAGAGGAATTGAATTTTTTAGCGGAGGAGCGGAGACAAACCCTCCGCCCAAGACCACAAAAGAAAACAACAGACAGAGGCGAAACCACCGGCGCCGACAGAGGCGAAAGGCAAGAAGACAGGCCGACCTCCAGCAGAAGACGAGGGAGGGGCTGGTGGAATCGAAAATAAACGATGATGAAGAAATTGAGAAAACAGTGGTCAATTTAACCAACAATGATTTAAACAAGGCCGAAAAACAAATACTGGCGCTCGGTCTATCCTACTGTCCGGAATCAAACTTTAATTATGCAAACACGAGAATGGATATATATAGATTTGTCCGCAAATTAAAATTACAAAAATATCACGCTCTGCAAAAACAAAAACCAAGAGCAGATGTGGACAATCCAAGCATTAATCCAAATGACTGCTCTCCAGTATCAAATTCCATAGTGGATTCATCCCTCCTGGAAAATCTATTGGAACTTCAAGCTGAAAATGAATGCACTGAAAGACAGGGGAACTCTGAAATACCAATTTGGGATGAGGATTCCACATCTACTAAGTTTAAAAAGAAGACTCCTTTCAAGAAAAAGTCCACGTTTACTCCGATAGCCTTAAGGGATGGTATAGACATTTTCAGTGAGAATGTGGTCAATGAAATTAAAAAACTAAATTTCAAAATTTTAAATATGAAGAAGAAAATCAATAATAGAAATAGACAGTACCACCAATTAATGACTAAATTAAGAAAAAACAAAAATATCATCATTAGAAATTCGGACAAAGGTGGCAATGTGGTCCTATGGGCCAGAAAAATTATATGGAGGAAGCTATGTCTCAACTAAACGATAGGGCATGCTATCGGACCAGCAATGCTTTGGCCCTAAAAGAAATTTCCAATGATTTTCACGGAAAATTGATAGCATGGAAAAGTGCTGGACTTTTAACTACGGATGAATATCAATTTATCAAAAAAGATCATCCCATTGTCCCAAACATCTATTTTATTCCCAAAATCCACAAAAATGCACTGAACCCTCCTGGAAGACCAATCATTTCGGCACAACAAAGTTTACTTGAAAATGCTTCTAAGTACATTGATTTTCATTTACAGGACCTTGTCCATCAATTACCAACATATATAAGGGATACCAGCGACTTTATCTCAAAAGTGAAAAATTTTAGATGGAGTAGTAATTATATGCTGTTAACGTTGGATGTTGCATCCCTTTACACCTGTATCAACCATAAGGACGGGATACGTGCAATTGAATATTTCTTAGGGAAAAACAAAATGACTTTGCCTCAACACAATGTGATGCTAATGAACATGATTAACTTTTGTCTAAATAACAACATATTCATGTTTGATAAAACTCATTACCAACAGATGCGAGGGGTGGCTATGGGGGCCAGCTTCTCTCCCAGCTATGCTTGTTTGTTCATGGGCTGGTGGGAGGAGCTGGTCCTCGGAGACACACATAAACAATACATGGACAAAAATGTCAAAATGTTTTATCGTTACATTGATGATCTGTTCATTGTGTGGGAGGGTTCTCAAAGGGAAGCTATGGATTTTGTGTCTGATATAAATAAGAACAAGATTAATTTAAGTTTCACATCTACTATCAGTGATACTAACATTCATTTTTTAGATGTTGAAGTATACCCTAAAGCAAACAGATTAGAGACTAGAGTATACAGAAAACAAACAGCCGGAAACTCAGTTCTCCACTCCTCGAGTGCCCACCCTAGACACTTAATTCAAAGTATTCCCTATGGAGAAATGTTACGCCTAAAGAGAATTTGCAGTAACCCATCAGATCTGGTTATAGCCCAGCAAGATAGTAAGAAAAGATTCTTATCGAGGGGATACTCTAGCAAAACTATAGAGGCAGCTATCCGCAAAACCAACAACCTAGATAGAGAGCAACTTTTAATGACTAACAGAAACAAGACCTCAACCTCCAACCTGAGTCCAGATTCTAATGTACTTAGACTCATCATAGAGTTTAGTACCCAAGAAAAAACTATCAAGAAAATCGTGCACCGCAATTGGCCTGCAGTAAAAAATGACCCAGTAATAGGAACAAATTTGCCTCCCAAACCAAGCATCACTTACAGGAGGGCATCTTCGATGCATAGTAGCCTGGTTTCGAGTGGTTTAGAAACAATTGAAACTCCTAAGTGGTGGGCGCAACCAAATGGGTTCATTAAGTGTAGGAATTGTAAAGCTTGCCAGTACGGCATTAATAAAAAACTTATTGTACAGCTTTCAGTGAGAAGGAAATCAATATCACTAAACCTCTTCACTGTAAAACAGAATATGCCATTTATATCTTAGAGTGCTCATGCAAGCTCAGATACGTAGGAAGCACTAAACTCCCAGTGAATAAAAGAATTCTTCAACACATTAGAGCCATTAATAACGGTGACCCGACGTACCCTGTCGCCAGACATTTTCGAGAAGTGCATGAAAATAATTTGAAAGACTTCTCGTATTACGTTATCGATTGTATACCCAAACCTAAAAGGGGAGGAGACAGGGAGGGACGTCTTAGAAAACTGGAGACGAGGTATATTTTAAATTTAGACAGCAAATCCCCTGGGGGCTAAATAACACAGAGGACCTTTACACATGCTTGTAATAGAAACTTTATTGTAAATCCCTGCCCCTCAATCAGCATACGTCTTTCAATTTGAAGAGTATATTAATTTGTCTTTTTTTAAAAAATTCAATGGATCAGCAATTTCGTAATGTTTTTATTTAAAATAGAAACCAGTTTAGGATTAAAGTAGGACGAAAACATTGTGAGCCATGATGGACCAGATTTTTAGGGAGGCTGCCCACTTACCCCAACCATTTGACATTATGGTTTTTTATTTAACTGCACGTTTACACAGTATTTTTAGAAGTATTAGACACTTGTTTTAGGGAATAAAATCAAAAAAGATGGGAAAAAGAATTCATTTAACTATTTATGGCATGAGCACTTTATATAATAAAACACTTAGTGGACCCTAGGACGGATGAATTTAATGGACAGAATAAATCTGCATTAAGGCAATAAAGTAATTTCATCTAGTAGACACATGTTAGTAAAGTATGGCTTAGCAGTAAAATATTGTAATGCAACAGTGGGCCATTACGTTATTCAAATGTAAAAAGATAATACTGGGATTTATCCGTGAGATATTCTAGTGGAAAACCATGATAATGAGCATTTTAAAGTTATTTGTTTATTTAAATCATGTTTGGTATTTATTGCACTGTTTTTAACTATGACTGACTTTATTTATGTATTTTCAATTATGCTAGACCATGTAGATATCCATGTTATCATTCAATGTGTCTTAATCTCCGTAAAAATGGGTCCTTTATGTCTACTAATAACAACCAATCAAATGCAACGTACAGCACTTAAAAAGGTCATGATAACGTAGCAGCGTCGTCATGTGATCAAGGTCCGGCTGGACCGAAACGCGTTATGGCCGACATTAAAAACACTTAAGAAGCACTTACTTTGTGGTCCGCGTCTGCTTCGTTGAAACTTGGAGTGAAAGTGAGGAGCAGTTTTCGTGTATATATATATATATATATATATACCAAAGAAGCTCCTGCTATACGAAGAACTGGAGGGACACAGCGGGGATTCCAGGTAAGTAGCTTTAATTTCAGAGCAGCAATGGCATGACGCGTTTCAACATAATGTCTTCCTCAGATGCCTGCTGCCACAGCGCTTGCCTGCCAAGAACGCTTGAAGTACTCCCCCTCGTTTCATCATGAATGACACAGCCAGGTGGGCCTGGTCAAAGGCACTGCACCACTGTAGTTGCGTCGGCAAACTACAGTACCCAGAATGCTCCTCTCACAGACAACTGGGTAAATGTCTTTTGAACGGCTCCATGTATCCCACATGGGTCCTAGATGAAAGTTAAAACGGGGTATCTGTGCTCTGGAAATGCGCCGTAGCTGAAATCAAGCTCCTCACCTGGGCCCCCAAGACGCCTCAACCGTAATAGTCCCCATACAGCCAGGCCTGAAATTGCGGACACAATGTCCCGGAATTCCTCCGTGCAGTCACGGACTGCCATTTGCAGCGGCCCTACTTCTGGAAAAGGATATGGTGGGTTGGAGCAAACCAAATAACTTTGGAGAAAAGGAAATGCCGAAGCTGCCCAAGTGACTCCTTCCACTTGCCAAGGCGGGTCTCCTCCTAGCGCGCCAAGGACACAGCGCGCAAACTATGCCAAAGAAGCTCCTGCTATACGAAGAACTGGAGGGACACAGCGGGGATTCCAGGTAAGTAGCTTTAATTTCAGAACAGCAATGGCATGACGCGTTTCAACATAATGTCTTCCTCAGATGCCTGCTGCCACAGCGATTGCCTGCCAAGAACGCTTGAAGTACTCCCCCTCGTTTTGTCATGAATGACACAGCCAGGTGGGCCGGGTCAAAGGCACTGCACCACTGTAGTTGCGTCGGCAAACTACAGTACCCAGAATGCTCCTCTCACAGACAACTGGGTAAATGTCTTTTGAACGGCTCCATGTATCCCACATGGGTCCTAGATGAAAGTTAAAACGGGGTATCTGTGCTCTGGAAATGCGCCGTAGCTGAAATCAAGCTCCTCACCTGGACCCCCAAGACGCCTCAACCGTAATAGTCCCCATACAGCCAGGCCTGAAATTGCGGACACAATGTCCCGGAATTCCTCTGTGCAGTCACGGACTGCCATTTGCAGCGGCCCTACTTCTGGAAAAGGATACGGTGGGTTGGAGCAAAACAAATAACTTTGGAGAAAAGGAAATGCCGAAGCTGCCCAAGTGACTCCTTCCACTTGCCGAGGCGGGTCTCCTCCTAGCGCGCCCAGGACACAGCGCGCAAACTATGCCAAAGAAGCTCCTGCTATACGAAGAACTGGAGGGACACAGCGGGGATTCCAGGTAAGTAGCTTTAATTTCAGAACAGCAATGGCATGACGTGTTTCAACATAATGTCTTCCTCAGATGCCTGCTGCCACAGCGCTTGCCTGCCAAGAACGCTTGAAGTACTCCCCCTCGTTTCGTCATGAATGACACAGCCAGGTGGGCCGGGTCAAAGGCACTGCACCACTGTAGTTGCGTCGGCAAACTACAGTACCCAGAATGCTCCTCTCACAGACAACTGGGTAAATGTCTTTTGAACGGCTCCATGTATCCCACATGGGTCCTAGATGAAAGTTAAAACGGGGTATCTGTGCTCTGGAAATGCGCCGTAGCTGAAATCAAGCTCCTCACCTGGGCCCCCAAGACGCCTCAACCGTAATAGTCCCCATACAGCCAGGCCTGAAATTGCAGACACAATGTCCCGGAATTCCTCCGTGCAGTCACGTACTGCCATTTGCAGCGGCCCTACTTCTGGAAAAGGATACGGTGGGTTGGAGCAAACCAAATAAGTTTGGAGAAAAGGAAATGCCGAAGCTGCCCAAGTGACTCCTTCCACTTGCCGAGGCGGGTCTCCTCCTAGCGCGCCCAGGACACAGCGCGCAAACTATGCCAAAGAAGCTCCTGCTATACGAAGAACTGGAGGGACACAGCGGGGATTCCAGGTAAGTAGCTTTAATTTCAGAACAGCAATGGCATGACGCGTTTCAACATAATGTCTTCCTCAGATGCCTGCTGCCACAGCGCTTGCCTGCCAAGAACGCTTGAAGTACTCCCCTCGTTTCGTCATGAATGACACAGCCAGGTGGGCCGGGTCAAAGGCACTACACCACTGTAGTTGCGTCGGCAAACTACAGTACCCAGAATGCTCCTCTCACAGACAACTGGGTAAATGTCTTTTGAACAGCTCCATGTATCCCACATGGGTCCTAGATGAAAGTTAAAACAGGGTATCTGTGCTCTGGAAATGCGCCGTAGCTGAAATCAAGCTCCTCACCTGGGCCCCCAAGACGCCTCAACCGTAATAGTCCCCATACAGCCAGGCCTGAAATTGCGGACACAATGTCCCGGAATTCCTCCGTGCAGTCACGGACTGCCATTTGCAGCGGCCCTACTTCTGGAAAAGGATACGGTGGGTTGGAGCAAACCAAATAACTTTGGAGAAAAGGAAATGCCGAAGCTGCCCAAGAGACTCCTTCCACTTGCCGAGCCGGGTCTCCTCCTAGCGCGCCCAGGACACAGCGCGCAAACTATGCCAAAGAAGCTCCTGCTATACGAAGAACTGGAGGGACACAGCGGGGATTCCAGGTAAGTAGCTTTAATTTCAGAACAGCAATGGCATGTCGCGTTTCAACATAATGTCTTCCTCAGATGCCTGCTGCCACAGCGCTTGCCTGCCAAGAACGCTTGAAGTACTGCCCCTCGTTTCGTCATGAATGACACAGCCAGGTGGGCCGGGTCAAAGGCACTGCACCACTGTAGTTGCGTCGGCAAACTACAGTACCCAGAATGCTCCTCTCACAGACAACTGGGTAAATGTCTTTTGAACGGCTCCATGTAGCCCACATGGGTCCTAGATGAAAGTTAAAATGGGGTATCTGTGCTCTGGAAATGCGCCGTAGCTGAAATCAAGCTCCTCACCTGGACCCCCAAGACGCCTCAACCGTAATAGTCCCCATACAGCCAGACCTGAAATTGCGGACACAATGTCCCGGAATTCCTCAGTGCAGTCACGGACTGCCATTTGCAGCGGCCCTACTTCTGGAAAAGGATACGGTGGGTTGGAGCAAACCAAATAACTTTGGAGAAAAGGAAATGCCAAGCTGCCCAAGTGACTCCTTCCACTTGCCGAGGCGGGTCTCCTCCTAGCGCGCCCAGGACACAGCGCGCAAACTATGCCAAAGAAGCTCCTGCTATACGAAGAACTGGAGGGACACAGCGGGGATTCCAGGTAAGTAGCTTTAATTTCAGAACAGCAATGGCATGACGCGTTTCAACATAATGTCTTCCTCAGATGCCTGCTGCCACAGCGCTTGCCTGCCAAGAACGCTTGAAGTACTCCCCTCGTTTCGTCATGAATGACACAGCCAGGTGGGCCGGGTCAAAGGCACTGCACCACTGTAGTTGCGTCGGCAAACTACAGTACCCAGAATGCTCCTCTCACAGACAACTGGGTAAATGTCTTTTAAACGGCTCTATGTATCCCACATGGGTCCTAGATGAAAGTTAAAACGGGGTATCTGTGCTCTGGAAATGCGCCATAGCTGAAATCAAGCTCCTCACCTGCGCCCCCAAAACGCCTCAACCGTAATAGTCCCCATACAGCCAGGCCTGAAATTGCGGACACAATGTCCCGGAATTCCTCCGTGCAGTCACGGACTGCCATTTGCAGCGGCCCTACTTCTGGAAAAGGATACGGTGGGTTGGAGCAAACCAAATAACTTTGGAGAAAAGGAAATGCCAAAGCTGCCCAAGTGACTCCTTCCACTTGCCGAGGCGGGTCTCCTCCTAGCGCGCCCAGGACACAGCGCGCAAACTATGCCAAAGAAGCTCCTGCTATACGAAGAACTGGAGGGACACAGCGGGTATTCCAGGTAAGTAGCTTTAATTTCAGAACAGCAATGGCATGATGAGTTTCAACATAATGTCTTCCTCAGATGCCTGCTGCCACAGCGCTTGCCTGCCAAGAACGCTTGAAGTACTCCCCCTCGTTTCGTCATGAATGACACAGCCAGGTGGGCCGGGTCAAAGGCACTGCACCACTGTAGTTGCGTCGGCAAACTACAATACCCAGAATGCTCCTCTCACAGACAACTGGGTAAATGTCTTTTGAACGGCTCCATGTATCCCACATGGGTCCTAGATTAAAGTTAAAACGGGGTATCTGTGCTCTGGAAATGCGCCGTAGCTGAAATCAAGCTCCTCACCTGGGCCCCCAAGACGCCTCAACCGTAATAGTCCCCATACAGCCAGGCCTGAAATTGCGGACCCAATGTTCCGGAATTCCTCCGTGCAGTCACGGACTGCCATTTGCAGCGTCCCTACTTCTGGAAAAGGATACGGTGGGTTGGAGCAAACCAAATAACTTTGGAGAAAAGGAAATGCCGAAGCTGCCCAAGTGACTCCTTCCACTTGCCGAGCGGGTCTCCTCCTAGCGCGCCCAGGACACAGCGCGCAAACTATGCCAAAGAAGCTCCTGCTATAGGAAGAACTGGAGGGACACAGCGGGGATTCCAGGTAAGTAGCTTTAATTTCAGAACAGCAATGGCATGACGCGTTTCAACATAATGTCTTCCTCAGATGCCTGCTGCCACAGCGCTTGCCTGCCAAGAACGCTTGAAGTACTCCCCTCGTTTCGTCATGAATGACACAGCCAGGTGGGCCGGGTCAAAGGCACTGCACCACTGTAGTTGCGTCGGGAAACTACAGTACCCAGAATGCTCCTCTCACAGACAACTGGGTAAATGTCTTTTGAACAGCTCCATGTATCCCACATGGGTCCTAGATGAAAGTTAAAACGGGGTATCTGTGCTCTGGAAATGCGCCGTAGCTGAAATCAAGCTCCTCACCTGGGCCCCCAAGACGCCTCAACCGTAATAGTCCCCATACAGCCAGGCCTGAAATTGCGGACACAATGTCCCGGAATTCCTCCGTGCAGTCACGGACTGCCATTTGCAGCGGCCCTACTTCTGGAAAAGGATACGGTGGGTTGGAGCAAACCAAATAACTTTGGAGAAAAGGAAATGCCGAAGTTGCCCAAGTGACTCCTTCCACTTGCCGAGGCGGGTCTCCTCCTAGCGCGCCCAGGACACAGCGCGCAAACTATGCCAAAGAAGCTCCTGCTATACGAAGAACTGGAGGGACACTGCGGGGATTCCAGGTAAGTAGCTTTAATTTCAGAACAGCAATGGCATGACGCCTTTCAACATAATGTCTTCCTCAGATGCCTGCTGCCACAGCGCTTGCCTGCCAAGAACGCTTGAAGTACTGCCCCTCGTTTCATCATGAATGACACAGCCAGGTGGGCCGGATCAAAGGCACTGCACCACTGTAGTTGCGTCGGCAAACTACAGTACCCAGAATGCTCCTCTCACAGACAACTGAGTAAATGTCTTTTGAACGGCTCCATGTATCCCACATGGGTCCTAGATGAAAGTTAAAACGGGGTATCTGTGCTCTGGAAATGCGCCGTAGCTGAAATCAAGCTCCTCACCTGGACCTCCAAGACGCCTCAACAGTAATAGTCCCCATACAGCCAGGCCTGAAATTGCGGACACAATGTCCCGGAATTCCTCCGTGCAGTCACGTACTGCCATTTGCAGCGGCCCTACTTCTGGAAAAGGATACGGTGGGTTGGAGCAAACCAAATAAGTTTGGAGAAAAGGAAATGCCGAAGCTGCCCAAGTGACTCCTTCCACTTGCCGAGGCGGGTCTCCTCCTAGCGCGCCCAGGACACAGCGCGCAAACTATGCCAAAGAAGCTCCTGCTATACGAAGAACTGGAGGGACACAGCGGGGATTCCAGGTAAGTAGCTTTAATTTCAGAACAGCAATGGCATGACGCGTTTCAACATAATGTCTTCCTCAGATGCCTGCTGCCACAGCGCTTGCCTGCCAAGAACGCTTGAAGTACTCCCCTCGTTTCGTCATGAATGACACAGCCAGGTGGGCCGGGTCAAAGGCACTACACCACTGTAGTTGCGTCGGCAAACTACAGTACCCAGAATGCTCCTCTCACAGACAACTGGGTAAATGTCTTTTGAACAGCTCCATGTATCCCACATGGGTCCTAGATGAAAGTTAAAACAGGGTATCTGTGCTCTGGAAATGCGCCGTAGCTGAAATCAAGCTCCTCACCTGGGCCCCCAAGACGCCTCAACCGTAATAGTCCCCATACAGCCAGGCCTGAAATTGCGGACACAATGTCCCGGAATTCCTCCGTGCAGTCACGGACTGCCATTTGCAGCGGCCCTACTTCTGGAAAAGGATACGGTGGGTTGGAGCAAACCAAATAACTTTGGAGAAAAGGAAATGCCGAAGCTGCCCAAGAGACTCCGTCCACTTGCCGAGCCGGGTCTCCTCCTAGCGCGCCCAGGACACAGCGCGCAAACTATGCCAAAGAAGCTCCTGCTATACGAAGAACTGGAGGGACACAGCGGGGATTCCAGGTAAGTAGCTTTAATTTCAGAACAGCAATGGCATGTCGCGTTTCAACATAATGTCTTCCTCAGATGCCTGCTGCCACAGCGCTTGCCTGCCAAGAACGCTTGAAGTACTGCCCCTCGTTTCGTCATGAATGACACAGCCAGGTGGGCCGGGTCAAAGGCACTGCACCACTGTAGTTGCGTCGGCAAACTACAGTACCCAGAATGCTCCTCTCACAGACAACTGGGTAAATGTCTTTTGAACGGCTCCATGTAGCCCACATGGGTCCTAGATGAAAGTTAAAATGGGGTATCTGTGCTCTGGAAATGCGCCGTAGCTGAAATCAAGCTCCTCACCTGGACCCCCAAGACGCCTCAACCGTAATAGTCCCCATACAGCCAGGCCTGAAATTGCGGACACAATGTCCCGGAATTCCTCAGTGCAGTCACGGACTGCCATTTGCAGCGGCCCTACTTCTGGAAAAGGATACGGTGGGTTGGAGCAAACCAAATAACTTTGGAGAAAAGGAAATGCCAAGCTGCCCAAGTGACTCCTTCCACTTGCCGAGGCGGGTCTCCTCCTAGCGCGCCCAGGACACAGCGCGCAAACTATGCCAAAGAAGCTCCTGCTATACGAAGAACTGGAGGGACACAGCGGGGATTCCAGGTAAGTAGCTTTAATTTCAGAACAGCAATGGCATGACGCGTTTCAACATAATGTCTTCCTCAGATGCCTGCTGCCACAGCGCTTGCCTGCCAAGAACGCTTGAAGTACTCCCCTCGTTTCGTCATGAATGACACAGCCAGGTGGGCCGGGTCAAAGGCACTGCACCACTGTAGTTGCGTCGGCAAACTACAGTACCCAGAATGCTCCTCTCACAGACAACTGGGTAAATGTCTTTTAAACGGCTCCATGTATCCCACATGGGTCCTAGATGAAAGTTAAAACGGGGTATCTGTGCTCTGGAAATGCGCCATAGCTGAAATCAAGCTCCTCACCTGCGCCCCCAAAACGCCTCAACCGTAATAGTCCCCATACAGCCAGGCCTGAAATTGCGGACACAATGTCCCGGAATTCCTCCGTGCAGTTACGGACTGCCATTTGCAGCGGCCCTACTTCTGGAAAAGGATACGGTGGGTTGGAGCAAACCAAATAACTTTGGAGAAAAGGAAATGCCAAAGCTGCCCAAGTGACTCCTTCCACTTGCCGAGGCGGGTCTCCTCCTAGCGCGCCCAGGACACAGCGCGCAAACTATGCCAAAGAAGCTCCTGCTATACGAAGAACTGGAGGGACACAGCGGGTATTCCAGGTAAGTAGCTTTAATTTCAGAACAGCAATGGCATGACGAGTTTCAACATAATGTCTTCCTCAGATGCCTGCTGCCACAGCGCTTGCCTGCCAAGAACGCTTGAAGTACTCCCCCTCGTTTCGTCATGAATGACACAGCCAGGTGGGCCGGGTCAAAGGCACTGCACCACTGTAGTTGCGTCGGCAAACTACAATACCCAGAATGCTCCTCTCACAGACAACTGGGTAAATGTCTTTTGAACGGCTCCATGTATCCCACATGGGTCCTAGATTAAAGTTAAAACGGGGTATCTGTGCTCTGGAAATGCGCCGTAGCTGAAATCAAGCTCCTCACCTGGGCCCCCAAGACGCCTCAACCGTAATAGTCCCCATACAGCCAGGCCTGAAATTGCGGACCCAATGTTCCGGAATTCCTCCGTGCAGTCACGGACTGCCATTTGCAGCGTCCCTACTTCTGGAAAAGGATACGGTGGGTTGGAGCAAACCAAATAACTTTGGAGAAAAGGAAATGCCGAAGCTGCCCAAGTGACTCCTTCCACTTGCCGAGCGGGTCTCCTCCTAGCGCGCCCAGGACACAGCGCGCAAACTATGCCAAAGAAGCTCCTGCTATAGGAAGAACTGGAGGGACACAGCGGGGATTCCAGGTAAGTAGCTTTAATTTCAGAACAGCAATGGCATGACGCGTTTCAACATAATGTCTTCCTCAGATGCCTGCTGCCACAGCGCTTGCCTGCCAAGAACGCTTGAAGTACTCCCCTCGTTTCGTCATGAATGACACAGCCAGGTGGGCCGGGTCAAAGGCACTGCACCACTGTAGTTGCGTCGGGAAACTACAGTACCCAGAATGCTCCTCTCACAGACAACTGGGTAAATGTCTTTTGAACAGCTCCATGTATCCCACATGGGTCCTAGATGAAAGTTAAAACGGGGTATCTGTGCTCTGGAAATGCGCCGTAGCTGAAATCAAGCTCCTCACCTGGGCCCCCAAGACGCCTCAACCGTAATAGTCCCCATACAGCCAGGCCTGAAATTGCGGACACAATGTCCCGGAATTCCTCCGTGCAGTCACGGACTGCCATTTGCAGCGGCCCTACTTCTGGAAAAGGATACGGTGGGTTGGAGCAAACCAAATAACTTTGGAGAAAAGGAAATGCCGAAGTTGCCCAAGTGACTCCTTCCACTTGCCGAGGCGGGTCTCCTCCTAGCGCGCCCAGGACACAGAGCGCAAACTATGCCAAAGAAGCTCCTGCTATACGAAGAACTGGAGGGACACTGCGGGGATTCCAGGTAAGTAGCTTTAATTTCAGAACAGCAATGGCATGACGCCTTTCAACATAATGTCTTCCTCAGATGCCTGCTGCCACAGCGCTTGCCTGCCAAGAACGCTTGAAGTACTGCCCCTCGTTTCATCATGAATGACACAGCCAGGTGGGCCGGATCAAAGGCACTGCACCACTGTAGTTGCGTCGGCAAACTACAGTACCCAGAATGCTCCTCTCACAGACAACTGAGTAAATGTCTTTGAACGGCTCCATGTATCCCACATGGGTCCTAGATGAAAGTTAAAACGGGGTATCTGTGCTCTGGAAATGCGCCGTAGCTGAAATCAAGCTCCTCACCTGGACCTCCAAGACGCCTCAACAGTAATAGTCCCCATACAGCCAGGCCTGAAATTGCGGACACAATGTCCCGGAATTCCTCCGTGCAGTCACGGACTGCCATTTGCAGCGGCCCTACTTCAGGAAAAGGATACGGTGGGTTGGAGCAAACCAAATAACTTTGGAGAAAAGGAAATGCCGAAGCTGCCCAAGTGACTCCTTCCACTTGCCGAGGCGGGTCTCCTCCTAGCGCGCCCAGGACACAGCGCGCAAACTATGCCAAAGAAGCTCCTGCTATACGAAGAACTGGAGGGACACAGCGGGGATTCCAGGTAAGTAGCTTTAATTTCAGAACAGCAATGGCATGATGCGTTTCAACATAATGTCTTCCTCAGATGCCTGCTGCCACAGCGCTTGCCTGCCAAGAACGCTTGAAGTACTCCCCCTCATTTCGTCATGAATGACACAGCCAGGTGGGCCGGGTCAAAGGCACTGCACCACTGTAGTTGCGTCGGCAAACTACAGTACCCAGAATGCTCCTCTCACAGACAACTGGGTAAATGTCTTTTAAAAGGCTCCATGTATCCCACATGGGTCCTAGATGAAAGTTAAAACGGGGTATCTGTGATCTGGAAATGCGCCGTAGCTGAAATCAAGCTCCTCACCTGGGCCCCCAAGACGCTTCAACCGTAATAGTCCCCATACAGCCAGGCCTGAAATTGCGGACACAATGTCCCGGAATTCCTCCGTGCAGTCACGTACTGCCATTTGCAGCGGCCCTACTTCTGGAAAAGGATACGGTGGGTTGGAGCAAACCAAATAACTTTGGAGAAAAGGAAATGCCGAAGCTGCCCAAGTGACTCCTTCCACTTGCCGAGGCGGGTCTCCTCCTAGCGCGCCCAGGACCCAGCACGCAAACTATGCCAAAGAAGCTCCTGCTATACGAAGAACTGGAGGGACACAGCGGGGATTCCAGGTAAGTAGCTTTAATTTCAGAACAGCAATGGCATGACGCGTTTCAACATAATGTCTTCCTCAGATGCCTGCTGCCACAGCGCTTGCCTGCCAAGAACGCTTGAAGTACTCCCCCTCGTTTCGTCATGAATGACACAGCCAGGTGGGCCGGGTCAAAGGCACTGCACCACTGTAGTTGCGTCGGCAAACTACAGTACCCAGAATGCTCCTCTCACATCCGACGCCAAAGTTATTGGGAAAACAATATACGCTTTTCCTATGGAAACTAGGTCCTAACTATAACTATCTACTGGCGACCGCCAGTAGATAATATAATATATATATATATATATATATATATATATATATATATATATATATATATATATATATATATATATATATATATATATATATATGTATATTATCTACTGGCGGTCGCCAGTAGATAGTTATAGTTAGGATCTATTTTCCATAGGAAATCCGCAACATTCTATTTGAAATAACTCTTGCACCGTTTGACGAATCTTCGCGAAAGCTTCCAACTTGTTGGGGCGCTCCGGTCTGCTCCTACCCTGAAAGTCTCGGGGTGATTCGTCAAGCGGGGGCCGAGAAAAAAGGGGGGTCCCTAAACGCGTTTTCCCCATTCATTTTTCCATAGGATCCTTTCATCGCAGCTACAGCCCGAACTGCTGAACGGAATTACACCAAATTTGGCGAAGAGGTAGCCCTTGGTTCAGTGTCGTGCCTTTTGCTTAAATGGTGTAAATCCGTTCAGTAGTTTCTGAGAAAATCACAAGTAAAATCACATATATATCTATGGCCGAGTAGGGTCCGCGTACCCTCCCGATCACGAGCTGCATGCTAATTGGTTGTCAAGTGGCTGTCAACACTCCAAATCAGGAAGTGTTGGCAGCCATTTTGTCCCTCTGTAGAACCAAGGGACAGAAACAAGTGCGCAAAGCGCAAAAGGGGGCAGGGTAGAAACACCCTGACCCCTAGGTCTGCTCAGGGGGTCCCACAAGGAACCCCTGGGCAGAAAAAAGCATTTTCTTTTTTTTAAAAATCGGCGGGATGCGCTTAGGGTGCGCGGATCCCGCCGTAATTAAAAAAAATCGAAAGTCCCTGGGGCATGCGGGGGTTTATTTATTTTTAATGTGGGGGGCCTCTAAGGCCCCCCAAGCCCCGGGGACCGCCACCCCGGGGCTTTAAATAAATAATGTTGGCGGGGGCACACGGCCCCCCGCAGCCCCGGGGATCACCACCCCCCGGGGCTTATTTTTTTTAAAAAATTACTTGACCTGTGTGGGGGGGCTCAGCCCCCCCACACGCCCCGGGGACCGCCACCTCCCCGGGGCACTAAGAAAATAAATGTGGGGGTCCGTTATGGACCCCCGAGCCCCGGGGACCACCACCTCCCCGGGGCTGTGCAAAGGATGGGAGGGGGGCCGCGCGGCCCCCCTCCTGGAGCCTGTGGTGGCCCTGGGGACCGCCACCCCCCAGGGCCGGCTCCTGCAGTGTCCCGGGGTGCCTAACCCTGGGACACTGTAGTTTGCAATGACAGGACGGGAGCCTCGCATTGCAAACTGCTTTGGATATTGGAAGGGAGAGCAGGAAACCTGCTCTCGCTTCCAATATCCAAGCACATTGCTTTTCCACACGGGGAGCTGCATGTTAGCAGCTCCCCATGTGGAAAAGCAATGCCTGCTCCCGCAGGAGGCGGGGAGCCGGCATGGTCCGTGGGGGAGTTGGGGTCCCCCCACAGACCCCAAAGGATAGGGCCAGCCCGGGGGATGGGGTCCCTGGGGCAAGTAGTGGCCCGGGAGAGGGGCCACGCGGCCCCCCTCCCCAAAAATAATGTAAACAATTTTTTTTTTTTAAAAAGGCCGGCCCCGGGGGATGGGGTCCCCGGGGCCTAAGGAGGCCTGAGGAGGGGGGCAACGCAGCCCCCCTCCACGAATTTTTTTTTTTTTAAAAGGTGGCACTGACGAATGATGGGGTCCCCGGGTCGAAATTGGCTACGGGAAGGGGGCCCACGCGGTCCCCTTCCCGTTCCTTTTTAAAAAAATAAATAAAAGAGAGTCAGGCCCTGGGGGATGGGGTCCCCAGGGCCCAAAATAATTAAAAAGAAGGGGGGCCACACAGACCCCTTTTAAAAAAAAATAAAAAATAAAAAAATCCGGCATCGCTCCGGAGGCCACGCCCTCCTTGGCAGCACTCTGCAAACGCGCCCTGGCGCGTTTGCAGAGGGGGAACGAATTCCCCTTCAATACTGGGGGTCCCTGGGGGCCAACTAGCCCACCAGGAACCTCCAGTATGTGCCAGGGGGCTGCGTTGCAGAGTGTTGTAAAAAGGGGCGTGGCCTCTGAACACCTCTCTGCAACGTAGCTCCGTGGCGCTTTTTGGACGTACATGGTGGGCTAGTTGGACTCCAGGGACCCTCAGGATTCAAGGGGACTTAATCCCCCAACTTAAAACGCGCCACGGGGTGCGTTTGCACAGTGGTGAAGGGAGGGGGCGGGGCTTCAGGTGACATGTGTGCAAACAGGCCCCGTGGCGCGTTTTAAGATGGGGAATTAGATCCCCTTCAATCCTGAGGGTCCCTGGGGGCCAACTAGCCCACCAGGTACCTCCAGTAAGCGCCACGGAGCTGCTTTGCAGAGTGTTGTAAAAAGGGGTGTGGCCTCTGAACACCTCTCTGCAAGCTCTCTGGCGCATACTGGAGGTATCTGGTGGGCTAGTTGGCCCCTAGGGACCCTCGGGATTGAGGAGGAATTAATTCTCCAACTTAAAACGCGCCACAGGGCGTGTTTGCAGACATGTCACCTCAGGCCCCACCCCCTTCCTTCACCATTGTGCAAATATTCCTCTAAAATCAGCCGAACTACGAATTCCGATTTACTCACCTGTTATCAGGAGAGACCTCAGTGCTGCATCTTTGAGCCCAGTACTGATCCTCAAAAGTAATTTTAACCGTACTTACCAGTAACTTGAATTTCCTTCCATAGGCTAACATTGACTGGTTTCACTTGGAAATTCTTCTAAGTGTGGAGTTTTGGAACTTTATAATATTCCTCTAAAATCAGCCGAACTACGAATTCCGATTTACTCACCTGTTATCAGGAGAGACCTCAGTGCTGCATCTTTGAGCCCAGTACTGATCCTGAAAAGTAATTTTAACCGTATTTACCAGTAACTTGTATTTCCTTCCATAGGAATCCATTGTCTGGTTTTCAGCAGAAAAGTTTCAAAGTGTCGATTTTCACAAACTACAAATATTCCTTAAAAATCGCCTGTATCACTTAAACACATTCTTTCAACTGTTTACAGGAGATGCACCAGTGCTGGATCCAGGATCCACCACTGAGTAAGAAAAAGTAACAATAACACTACATACCTGCTAAGTGAATTTCCTCCCATAGGATAACATTGGTGATTCTATGTGAAAAAGTTTCTAAGTGTCAACTTTTAAAATACAATAATATTCCTTAAAAATCACTACTGTAACCAAAACGCTTTTACTCAACTGTTACAGGAGATGTCCCAGGACTGAATCTAGGATCCAGTCCTGTGGTTAGAAAAGTAATCCATAAAGTAACTAATTTCATTTAACTTGAAATTCACATTGAGCTCAATGTTGCATTGTGTTTGAAATTGTGTTGCCCATTGCAACAACTGTAACTACTGTACTTAAAAGTCTATTGCCTATTTGCAAAGTATTTAAACTAAAGTAATTCATTCTGAGAAAGTATATTTTGTAATGTAATGTATAATGTAATTACAATGTATTTAAAAAAATAAAATATCTAAAAATAAATAGTTTAAAAAAATGTAGTAAATCAGTATCAAAAAAATAAATATAACAATTAATACATTTAAAAATTGTCATTTACAAAACCTTTGAAATTCACTGAAAAAAACCATAGGTTTCAGACATGTTATAGTTAGGAATTAGCATTTAAAAAACCTTTGAAATTCACTGAAAAAACCATAGGTTTCAGGCACGTTATAGTTAGAAATTAGAATTTAAAAAACCTTACAAATTCACTGAAAAAACCATAGGTTTTAGGGACAGTTATAGTTAGTTGGACATTGCACTCGTACAAAACCCTTGAAATTCCCCGTTATAGTTAGTTCAGGTAACTATAACTCGCGCCCCGCAATGCACTGCTGATGACGTCACATATTACATCACTCATGACATGGTCAGTGACATCACTGATGACATCACTGATGACATCTCAAATGACATCACTGATGACATCACTGATGGCATCATCCATGTGATAATTTGATGCATCTTCTCACACCCTAATATAACTTTTGATACACCCACTGTAAATTACAGACTGCCATTGTCAAAACCATAGACACTCCAACACCAATTACTATATACACACTCACTAATTCTTAGGTCTACACACACACATCTACTCACTCACCCGTACAGTCACTCATACTTATAGTCACTCAGTACAGGACTATTATTTGCACTCATACACCTATATAAACACTCACACACCGCCACTCATCCATAGAGGTACTCACACACCTAGTCAGTCATGCAAAAATTAAGCACACACCCATTTACTCACCTATACAGTTATACACACACCAGCTCACTTATGCATACAAATACTAGCACATTCTTACGCTCTTATACAATCTCTGATACAAGCACACACTCATCCATACAGTCACTCTCACAATCACACACTCTCGCTTATAGCTATTTATATACTCCAACACACATATATACTGCCTTTCACATATGTAGTTACTCACACATGTACCACTGGGACATACATTCACTCACTAACACACTCTTACACACACTTACCCACCCATACAGTCTATCACAGATGCACTCTTGAAACCATCCACCCAGTGAATCATCCACTCACACATCTATGCACAGAGTCGCACACACCCCACCCACACAAACACTCAGGCACCCATACAGATACTCAGACAACCAATCAATAACTCATATAGACACTCATGTAGCTATTCACAAACCCATGCAGCCACTTACACAGCAACAGACAGACGGATACAGACATTCACCCAGTTTAGTCACTAACCCATGCATTCAGTAAGATACATTTAATCACTCACTTATAGAGTTAGTCACGCACCTACTAAATCATCCATTCAGACACTTATACACCCACTCATTCTTCAATACGCCTTTCCCTATATATATTAAACATATTTTAACTTTACAGAAACACACAGTCACTGGATGATGTCATCAGTGATGTCATTTGAGATGTCATCAGTGATGTCACTGACCATGTCATGAGTGATGTAATATGTGACGTCATCAGCAGTGCATTATGGGGCGCGAGTTATAGTTACCTGAACTAACTATAACGGGGGAATTTCACGGGTTTTGTACGAGTGCAATGTCCAACTAACTATAACTGTCCCTAAAACCTATGGTTTTTTCAGTGAATATATATATATATATATATATATATATATATATATATATATGTATGTATGTATGTATTTATGTATATATATATATATATATATATTCAAGGTATTCCGCTTCTAATATATGTATTTCTTTACCAGAAATCAGATACGGACCACAGCCTGAGTGCAAAGTTATTTTATTCCAGTGCAAAATGTCGCCATGACGCGTTTCAGCCCTTCCCACGGGCCTTGATCACATGAATATATATAAAAGAAGAAGAACTCTCAGGCAGGCTTAAAATATTTATTCCACCAGCAGCAGATGCAGAAACTGCCCAAGGATTAAAAACATACGGCCTTACGTGTTTCGGACTCAACAGTCCTTGCTCACAGGCCTGACGCACAGCGAAGCATTCATGATTTGCAGCCACCTGATATCCATTAGCACACAGGACCGCCCACTTGGGCCTCCAGTGGGTTTACACTCCAGTGAGTTAACAAGTGCATCATGGTACAAGTAGTTCTGCCCAACATATTCACCCTAGTGGGTTTGCTCTCGCTTGTGTGCCAATGTCCTTAAAATTCAATACACAAGGGGGCTTAATCCAAAGTTCCATCTGTGAAAATGCTGGGCATTAACCAGGGCCTGTCGATCCAAAAATGAGGTGCAATGTCAGTCATTCTGGACCCGCTGGGATCCGCGGTGGTGCTCCAACACGGCTGGACCAGCCGTAATACACAAAAACAGGAAGTTGCCCTCTAGTGAAGAAGCACTCTCAGCAGGCTTAAAATATTTATAGCAGCAGATGCAGAAACTGCCCAAGGATTAAAAACATACGGCCTTAAGCGTTTTGGACTAAATAGTCCTTGCTCACGGGTCAGGTCACCAACATCAAAACCATGTTTAAAAAACAGTGTGCCCTCAGTTTCAAACAGAATAGAAAGTGATAACAGTGCCAGGAAAGTGTACGAGAAATGTTCGGCCATCTTGGAACTGTACAAATACATTCCATTTCTTGTACACTTTCCCAGCACAGTTGTGAAGAGCATGTTGTCACTTTCTACTCTGTTTGAAACTGAGGGCACACTGTTATTATAGGAAATTGTTGCGGCTACCATCTTAGTACTAGGAGACTTAGTCCCCAAGACTTAAAAAGAAATTGAAAAAAACAGAAGGGGGCAGGGTAGTAGTACCCTGACCCTCTGTGCAATGTGGGGGGGATCTCCCAGAGGGACCCCTTAGGTTAAAAAATGTAAACATTTTTTTCACCTTTCCATGGATAGGTGACAGCACACAGCGTGGCCCCCATGGAGAGTCACAGTGGATTTGCGGAACCAGAGGAGTGACAAAAAAGTAAATAAAAGCCAGGGCCTGCACCCAACCTCATGTGCGCACATGCGTCATATATGGCCAAAGGCGAAGCAAAGCAGGAGGTCGGGTGCCTGAGGGGGGTGGACGAAGGTCAGGCCCTGGGCCCAACTCCACGCCGGACATTTCGTTGGACATCTTACTTTACATTCAAGAAATCATAGAAATTCACTGAAAAACCCAAATGTTAAAAGTGACAGTTATAGTTAGGTATTTACAAAAATCTTACAAATTCACAGAAAAAACAGAGGTTAAAAGGATGTTATAGTTATGTGCATGGCGGGGTGCAAGTTATAGTTACTTTAGGGCACTAGCTATAATTACTTGAGATATCTATTCCTGTCAAATTTCAGTGGTTTTGTTCTTTTAAAACAGTTTTAACTGACATTTACACTTAACTATAATGTACCGTTACCCTTTGATTTTCTGTGAATTTCTAGGTTTTTTAAAACAAATTCCTATCTCTGTTTGATTTTGTCAGTGAATATATGTATATATTAAAGATGCATAGATGTAGAGTTAGGAATAGTGAATTCTTACCTCCCTCTGTGCACTTACCTGTTCATTATTTTTTCCTCAAACAATAACCCGTCAGTATTTTGGATACAATATTCCCTACTACACTTGAAGCAAAGATGAGGATCTGTTGATAGTTCCTGCAGACTTTGTGACACATGACAGCACTGGCTAAAACCATTAGTACATTTATTTATCATAGACTTTATGTTAGGAAAGGTCCTGTCCTCACAACTAAATGCAATTCAAATCCCTACATTTAAAATAGGGAATTTGTATGATCTCCCTCCTATGTGGATTGGCAAACATCTTTGGGAAGGTATTAGCAAACAGATTACAGCTCCAACTCTATTAGTCATTGCAAGCTGGTTTTAGTCATCGGGACTTTGGACCCGGCTGTCCATGTGCGTTATGAAGTACAACTCCCAATAGACAGGTGCTTTTGGCCTTTCTTGACAACATAGATCAAACTTTTCTAAAGCAGTCACTCATGGGCCGATGGGGCAAAAGTGACTTGAATAAACAATCTTACTATACACTGGGAAAACTGATAGTTTCCACTATTTGAATTACAGTGACCATTTTAGATTCAATAGGGACATCAGGCAAGGTAGCACTTGACCTCTGCTGCTCACAGCTCTCTTGAGCCTGCGATCGTCTTCCTCCTATAAACAATCTTACTATCCACCAGGAAAACTGATAATTTCCGATATGTGAATTACAGTGACCATTTCAGAATCAATAGGGACATCAGGCAAGGTAGCACTTGACCCCTGCTGCTCACAGCTCTCTGGAGCCTGCGACCATGCTCCCAGGCTCCGTTGCCCCCAATTCGAACCCGCTGCTCACAGGTCCGTCTGGTCGAGTGTAGGAGCTTATTTAATTACTTATTTACCCACTGCTAATTTCTAACTATTGGCTTTATTTTTTTCTAATTTTGTTTTAATTTTGTTACTGGTACTGCATATCATTTTGGTTAACTCATTGACCCATTGAGCTCATTGAGTTTCACTTCGCTGGTGTCTCCCCACCCGTTCCCACTGTTTCTTCCCACTCTGACACTGCACCTGCCCTCCTGCCTCCCCAACAGCCTCTCCTACCTCTCAGGACAACTTATGGAGGCCGCTGCCTGGCTCCAGTGAGTAGCCCTTGAACCCTGATCACTGCGCCACTCCCCCATTGCCACTCACAGCTCTCTTGAGTCTGCGACATGCTCCCAGCCTCACCTGCACCCGTTTCGAGCCTGCTGCTCACAGGTACACCTGGTCAAGTGTAGGACCTTATTTACTTATTTCTTTACTTATTTTCCCACTGCTTTAATTTTTAGCTATGTGCTTTAATTTGGTCTAATTGTGTTTTAATTTGGTTACTGGTACTGCATAGTGTTTTGGTTAGCTGGTGTCCCCCACACATTCCCACTGTTTCTTCCCACTTCGACGCTGCACCTGTCGCCTCCCTGCCCTCCCACCTCCATGACAGCCCCTCCCACCTCCCTGGACTACTTATGGAGTCCGCTGTGTGGTTTTGCACCACGCGCTGCCATAGGCATACCAAAGGAAAGCCCATCTACACCTGCCCATGCCTGGACCATGCCCAGCACCAGGACACCTGGTACTCCCACCATCTTCTGCTACGCCCCCAAAGGAGCTCCTGCCCCTAAATCCTAGACGTCGCAATGTCCACTGGTTCACACCCTCTCCACATTCTACCAAAGGACTCTTCACCTGCTACCACATGCTACCACAGCTGCTTCTCCTGCTACACAGGGCCTCCTACCCATGCAGAACTGAGCGCAGCTACAGCTCAGAAGACCACTAACAACCCAGAACTACTCCAGTGCATCCTGCTCAATGCCCGATCCCCCAGCAAACACGCCACTGAAGCCTGGGACACCATCACCACCTTCGTCCCGGACGTGGCCTTCATCACTGAGACATGGCTCAACCCCACTTCGAACCCCGACATCACTATCGCCATTCCCAAAGAAACACGGAATGGGAATCATCATAATCTTCAAGGAAACCATCCGATGCACCACCACAAACAATGACCTAAATACCTCTCATTGAACACCTCACTTTCTGACTACAATTCGATGCCAAGAAGACCACAATAAGATGCACCCTCGCATACAGACCTCCAGGACCCAGACCAGCCTTCTCCGACGCCATCTCCAACCACATCACCCACCTCACCATTGACTCCCTCCACTACGTCCTGCTCGGCAATCTCAATTTTCGCATTGATGACCCTAAGAACGGCAACTCCACCTCCCTCCTGGGGAACCTCAACAACATTGAGCTTACCCAACTAGTCAACCAACCCACACATAAAGTCAAACACAGACTCAACATCATCTTTATCTCCAGCGACAGAATCAAATTCACCCTCGTCATGGAGCTCACCTGGACTGACTATGCCATCATTCACTTTACCATCTCTGATGCCCAACACACCATCAGCAAGCACCACAGCGCCACCCACCGCACCTGGGGCAAGGTAACCAAGACTCAATAAACACAGACACTCCACGCCACCCGAAGCGTCAACAGATCTCGGCCAGGCTGTCCACAACTTCTCCACTGGATCAACAAATGCGCCGACAGAGTTGCCCTGCTAAAGCCGTCAAAAGCCAACAAAACCTTAAGACAAGCCAGCTGGTACACCCCAGAGCTCATAACCACCAAGCGAAACTGTTACCGACTTGAGAAGTGATGGCTCATCACCAAGGACCCCTCTGACAGAGCAGCTCACAAAGTAGCCCTCAGCGACTACCACCTGCGCATGAAGGAGGCCAAAAGAGCAATCAATCCTCACCACATCGACACCGCGGTGAACCACACAAAGGAACTCTACAAAATCATCAAGGAATTCTCCAACCCGGCAGCCACAGAGAACACTGCCCACCCATCCCAACAACTCTGCAACACTCTCTCAGACTACTTCCACAGGAAGATTGCAATCATCTACAACAATTTTGACCCCAAACCCACCACACTCAGCCTCAACAACCTCAACCGACCAGTGAAAACCAGCCGAACCACCTGACCTCCACTCGACACTCAGACCACCACCACCATCAATTCATCCATCCACTCCGAGGCACCCATCGACCCCTGACCCTACCATCTCTTCAACCTCGGAGCTACCATATTCTTCACCAGCATCCTCACCATTTCCATCTCCACAGCAACCTTCCCAAATGTATGGAAACATGCAGAGGTCAGACCCCTCTTAAAGAAGCCCTCTGCCAATCCCAGCAACCTCAAAAATTACCAACGATCTCCCTGCTACCATACCCAGCCAAAGTACTCAAGCAAGCCATAAACCAACAGCTCATGATTCCTTGGAGAAAAACCTCCTACTCAATGCCTCACAATCAGGATTTTGGGCCAAACACAGCACTGAGACCTCGCTGATTGCCACCACAGATGACATCAAAATCTTCCTCCACTGCAGAGAAACTGTGACCATGATCCTCCTATACCTCTCTGCGGCGTTCAACACCATCTCCCACCACATTCTCATTGACAAACTCCACAACATTGGCATACAGTAACACACCCTCAAGTGGATCACTTCCTTCTTTTCAGGACACACACGGAGCACCCATCTACCTCCCTTCTCCCCCTCTCCCAAGGACATCGTATGCGGCATGCCTCAAGGATCTTCCTTCAGCCCCACCCTTTTCAACATCTACATCAACCCTCTCGCAGACGTCATCAGATCCCATGCATTCAACATAATCTACTCGACTATGGCAACACTCTATGCAGGAATTTCCACCAAGCTCATTAAGAGACTCCAGATGATACAGAACACCTCAGCCAGACTCATCCTGGACCTCCCCAAATGGACCTCATCACCCTTCACCTCAGGGACCTCCACTGGCCACCCATCCAGAAGAGATGCCAGTTTAAGATCCTCGTGCATGCATACAAGGCTCTACACAACCAAGGACTTCCTACATCAACCATCAACTGAATTATCACCTGCCCGCAAGACACCTGCCCTCTGCCTCACTCACCCTCGCACACCCCCTGCATCCATTGCAGCAGGGCTGCTCATTCTCCTATATTGCTGCCAAGACCTGGAACAACCTGCCACTCCACCTTCAAACAGCACCCTCCCTGGTGGACTTCAGAAAGCGACTCAAGAGCTGACTTTTCGAGAGAGATCCAGCACCTTCAGTGCCCGGATACCCCTATAGGTGACAGTGTTGCACTATACAAATATTGATTGATTGCTTGAATGATTGATTCACTTGTGGCACCCTTGTAGTTATGGTTGCCAATATCATGACGCCCATCACAGAAGACGGTGAGTAGTCTCCTCATAGAAGATGGATCCACATTTTGCATTCTGCTCTATGCAGACAACGCATATCTGAACACTTTCTGAAGTCATTCAAAGACTATCTCATTTATAAAAATTTGCCCCTGAGGGAAATGTAAAATCCTCATGGTAGGGGAAGCCGTGCACTTCTAGGAAAGGCTTTAGGTTAAATTATCATATAGTAGAACCAGTGATCAATATAAAATGTTCTAGCTTCCTTAACGGAAAGTTTCAATTCTATTAAGAACTCGGAGGCATGGATTATACTATCTTTTCTTTGCTTTAATCTTCTATTGCCAGCCATGTAAAACATCAAAAACTACAAATCCCATGAACATTAGAGATCAAGTTCACATGAGTTCAATGGAGGTCAACCAATCAGGACAACCCAGGGCCACCATAGTCCCCGACAGTGTCCTTTCTTCCTCTTTCTTTGAGCACCAACAGCCAGGATCAACCCTTATTTCTGCTTGCTTAAATCATTACCTGCAATAGAAGACCAATGTTCAGCACTCTGTCCACCAAGAATCAAATCTTATTTCCAATTGTGCGGACTATGATTGCATACAGAAAAAAAGGCACTTAACCATGATTTCATTCAGCATTGCAACACTATAAACAGGGAAATTACTTACTTACTTTCTTTTACAAAGTTTCATGGAAATCCAGGGAAAAGAATGTCATCAATACATAACCACAGGTGGGATAACCCTTGCCTCTGAGTCTTTAAAATAATTTTCCATTACGAGAGCTAGGAAATTTTATATTGTATGTCAGGAACGGAGGCAAGGATTATGCTAGTTTAAAGCTTATCCACAACTAGGGATGCCATGTTAGTGAGCAGCTGCATATAAAAACTTTCAAAGACAGAGTTTGAGGACCAATCTGCTGCGTTCATGATATCTTCTAAATGAGCTCCCGTGGAGAATGCTTTGGATGCCATGGCTCCTCTGGTGGAATGAGCCCAAAACTTCTTTTTTCAGCCTGGCACTAAAGGCCCAGGACATGCCACCGTCCCCGGAAATGATCCATGCCATAAGCTGCAGAGAACTCTCCAGGACTAGATGGTGGGGATTGCTGGATGGATTTCGGAGAAGAGAGTGAAACTGGGGTAGATGGATTGGAGAAGCTCAAGAAAGTCCCATCACAACTACAAACCATGCTTGAGACCGCCATAAGAAAGTGATCACCCCTACTTACCCCTGCTGCCGATGGACCTGCGTGGACAGCCACATTATCATTGAGAAGGGAGGAAAAGGGTTGCCTTTCTCTGGACTCCAGCCCTGCGTGAATGCGCCCGTCACTTGAGCCGAGGGATATGGCCTCGAGCTGAAGTACTTGGTGAGTTGGTGATTCGATCTGGACACAAAGAGGTCCACAGAGAAGGGACATCAATGGAGGTTCAACTACCAAAAGACAGAGTGATCCAGCTTCCACAGGCTGAGATCCATCAGGTGGCGGAAATTCCCAGAAGGTGCTTCGCCGTGACAGAGATCTGATTCTCCAGGCAATATTCCCAGAAGCTCCAAGCTAGATCTGAAAGGGGTTTCGATCGGGTCCCCCCAAGATGATTAATGTACCTGATTGCAGCTATTTTGTCCTATCTTGAGAAAAACGTTGCACGGATGTGATCCTTCATCCAACACTTGACTGCAAAGGAGCCTGCTATCAGCTCTAAGCAACTGATGTGAAGAGAGCTCTCTAGTTCTGACCATCTTCTGCCTGTGGAGAATTCCCCACATCGGGGTCCCCAGCCCTCTCTGCCGGCATCTGACTCTATCACTAGGTCCGGCGGCGACCCAAATATATAACGTCGACGTTCCACACCTCCATATGCGAAAGCCACCATTGGAATTCCGTCCTCGCTTCCACTGACAGAGGAACGCACTCAGAGTATGTCAGACCTCTTTGTATGTGAGAAATTTTCAGGCACTGAAGCCCTATAATGCAGTGGTCCTGGGAGAATGGCTTTGATGGATGAGGATAGAAGGTCAACAACTCACACCACTTGATTCAGAGAGGTGACTGATTTTGCTAGAGTGCAAATCAGTTTGTGATGGATCTTGATGATCTTCCAGGAGGGAAGGCTCAGAGTCGCTTGGACAGAGTCCACCAGGAAGCCCAAGAAGACAAAAGATTGTGTTGGGGACAAGAATGACTTTTTCTTGCTGATGAATAAACCCAGCAACTGCAAAAGTGAAATTGCCCACTGAAGATGGGTGCGTAATGCTTCCGGGTCCTGGTTCATCAAGAGAAAGTTGTCCAGGTATATTATGAGACAAACCACCATGGCCCGAAGGTGTTCCACTTCTGGTTGGAGGATCTTGGTATAAAAGATCTTTTTAATAGAGGATTGAGTCTTGTCCAATGAGTTAAATGTCTGAACCAATTTAGTGAGCTCCTTGATGAAGGGCTCCCCAAACAAGCCACCTTGTGCAGGGCCAGACTGGCCATAGCGGGCATCAGGAATTTTACCGGGAGGCTGGAAGGGCGGGGACCGGTTTTACAGGAGTGGGAGCTGTTCTTCTGTTACTGGGGTCGGTTTGCAGCAGTGCTGCAATATCGGCTCCCCGTACCAAAAGCAGTAGTGCTTCACACTTGTACCGTCCCCCCCACTGCCCACCCCCCACCACCCCCCCTCTCCCTTAACCCGCCACACCACGGGGTGCTGGTCCTACAAAATTGCCAGGGCTGCTTTGGGTTCCCAGTCCAGCCCCGACCTTGCGCCACTGGGACTGCTTCAGATGTGGCAGGTTGTCCCAGTTTGGGGTCAATCTTTAATAGAAGGGACCTTCTTCTTTCAGATGACAGGGCACAGTTGGCATTGCCAAGAAATATAATAGCCCTCTGAGCCCATCCAGAAAGGACCTTGGGTAAAATGAGGGGGCTGGAGGTCTTGGCGACCTCTGCCATATTGAGAAATTTTAGTCAGCGGGTCACCTACATCAAGAAGTTTGTACTGGCAAGTCTGCCAGGATCGATCTATGCCCTTTCTGGGGTCACACATGTACTTTGTGAGGAAGGTCGCCATGCGAGGGTCTATCTCTGACCTTAGGGCTACTTTGTTCATCTCCTTATCCACAACCTTCCTGAGTCTCTCGGCCGTGAAATTGACCACTTTATTAGTCGGAATCCAGCCAGAGGACCTGACGTGGAGGAGATCATCTGAGTTGAGAAAGTCAGAGTCGGGGGCCGAGGGCTGTCCCTCGTCGTCATGCGGTATGGGGGCTGCCTATGGGTGCCAAGGCCTAACTGGCTCCAAATCATTGTCTGAGCCCGGGAAGGAATCATCGTCAAGTGAGAGAGGGGCTGAGGATGAGGACATGGCACTGGGGCTGATGGACCTGCTGACTCCGAGGAGCTATGGTCCAGGAAGGCACGCTTAAGTCGGGCAAAGGCATCCAAACCTATGCCAGTGCACTTCTTATCGTTGCTTTGGTGTCTTGGGTCTGCCCATAGGCTGGAGGTTCAGAGGCCCCCTGAATTCTGCCCTCGGGTCGAGGTGTCCTAGGCACTGTGTGCCAGCGGATCACTGACAGAATATCAACGGACAGAATATCAAGCTACAGGAATATCGAGTCTACAATATCGATGGACAGAATATCGACAGCCTATCTCTACAATGGTAAGTACAAAAATATTGAAACCAAAATATTGTTGTTTAAAATATCGTTGTTTAAAATATCGTTTATTTTTAAATGTCTTAAAAATAATATAAAAATAATTAAATAATAAATATAATTAATAAAAACATAGTTAGAATTATTTAAAAATGTTAAAATCTGATAAATGATAAATGTAATATAAAAAAAATTAAACATACATATTTTTTTTTATATATATATATTAACTTAATAATATTAATAAATTATTTTATTTAATTATAAAATGTTAGAAACATAAGAAAAGTTATAAATACATATATATATACATAAACCTGTAATATAAATATAAAAATAAAATATATATAATAAATTAAAATAGTAAAATAAATTTTTATTTTATTTTATATTTTACACTACATTAACTATAAAAGTAGGGAAATGTTGGATAGCGTAGGGGATACAATTACTATTCCCACTACAGAAAGTACAACAGTAGGGAAAGAGTTGGATAGCGGAGGGAAATTATTTACTATTCCCACTACAGCAAATGCAACAGTAGGGAAAGTGTTGGATAGCGGGGGGGAATAATTTACTATTCCCACTCCAGTGAGTGCAACAGTAGGGAAAGTGTTGGATAGCGGGTGGGTAAAAATTACTATTCCCACTCCAACAAGTGTAACAGTAGGGAAAGTGTTGGATAGCGGGGGGTTACATTTATTATTCCCACTCCAGTGAGTGCAACAGTAGGGAAAGTATTGGATAGCGGGTGGGTAAAAATTACTATTCCCACTCCAACGAGTGTAACAGTAGGGAAAGTTTTAGATAGCGGGTGGGTAAAAATTACTATACCAACTCCAGCGAGTGCAACAGCAGGGAAAGTGTTGGATAGCGGGTATGTAAAAATTACTATTCCCACTCCAGTGAGTGCAACAGTAGGGAAAGTGTTGGATAGCGGGTATGTAAAAATTACTATTCCCACTCCAGTGAGTGCAACAGTAGGGAAAGTGTTGGATAGAGGGTATGTAAAAATTACTATTCCCACTCCAGTGAGTGCAACAGTAGGGAAAGTGTTGGATAGCGGGTGGGTAAAAATTACTATTCCCACTCCAGTGAGTGCAACAGTAGGGAAAGTGTTGGATAGCGGGTAGGTAAAAATTACTATTCCCACTCCAGTGAGTGCAACAGTAGGGAAAGCGTTGGATAGCGGGTGGGTAAAAATTACTATTCCCACTCCAGCGAGTGCAACAGTAGGGAAAGCGTTGGATAGCGGGTGGGTAAAAATTACTATTCCCACTCCAGCGAGTGCAACAGTAGGGAAAGTGTTGGATAGCAGGTGGGAATAATTTACTATTCCCACTCCACCAAGTGTAACAGTAGGGAAAGTGTTGGATAGCGGAGGGGAATCATTTAGTATTCCCACTCCTGCAAAATAATTAACATTAATTAACAAATAATTAATTTTTCAAAAATAATTTACCTCCCACTATATTCCCCTATAAACATCACCACCAATATTGTAAAATATTACACAATTAACATAATTATTTAACAATTAATTAATTAACTAATAACAATTAACAAGCAAATTAAAAACAATCAAAAATAAATTAGTTCACACAATTAACACTATAAAATAACTTTAAATAAATATTGTATATAAAAAAATAATAAAAACGTTATTAAAATTAAATTACTTCCCACCCTACTCCCCTATCAACCCACAACCAGCTCATAAAAAAATTACACAATTAACATATTTACCAATTATTTATTAATAATTCATATCCAATTAATAACTAATTAATAACATTTTTAACACAATTAACAATATAAAATATTAATTACATATATATTAGTTAATACAATTATTAATTAATTAATTATAATTAAATTACTTCCCACCCTACTCCCCTATGAAACCACAACTCGCTCCTCCAAAAATTACACAATTAACATATTTACCAATTATTTATTAATAATTCATATCCAATTAATAACTAATTAATAACATTTTTAACACAATTAACAATATAAAATATTAATTACATATATATTAGTTAATACAATTATTAATTAATTAATTATAATTAAATTACTTCCCACCCTACTCCCCTATGAAACCACAACTCGCTCCTCAAAAATTACACAATTAACATATTTACCAATAAATTGTTAATTATTAATAACCAATTAATAGTTAATTAATAACAAATTAATTAACACAATTAACAATATAAATTATTAAATAAAAAAATAAAATTAATACAATTATTAATTTATTAATTTTAATTAAATTACTTCCCACCCTATTCCCCTATAAACCCACAACCCGCTACGGAACTAAAACGCAATATTTATGTTTTCTTTGTAATTATTAACTTCTAAAAAATTATTATTAAATATATTATAATTAAATTACTTCCCACCCTATTCCCCTATAAACCCACAACCCGCTACGGAACTAAAATACAAAAAATTAACATAAAATTAATTACTTGTAAAAAATTCAAACATACATTACAAAAATAAGCTATACTTTTAACACATATACTAACATACAAAACACTAAAAAAAAATCGATATTATTAACAACGATATTTTTACTGACGATATTACTAACATCGATATTAATTAAAACGATATTTCTTACCTGCATGTCGATATTCTGGTCGACGATATTCTTGATAGTCGATATTCTGTCATATCGATATTTAAACATCAATATAATGGTATATCGATATTTAGACATCGATATTATGTCTGCATACCTGTGCCAGCATCATCAGTTTATTCTCCAAAGGAACTAGTGCTTACAAACCAGCCCGGTGGTTGTAAGTAACTGCCTCCTCTTCAGTGTATGAGTCATGAATCCACTGTATTCTGGTGGCTGAAAGGTGTCTGGTTATCACCAGTGCAAAGAGGAGGACCAGAGGCAACAATATGATGGGGACACCAACAGCCTTTTATGTCTCAGGGCGGAATATAATGTCTTCCCTTCACAATGGTATCTACTACTGTGATATTGGCAGTCTGTTCAACTTGCTAGCACTTGTGAGCACCGCTTATATTAGTAGTGCTGTATTCAATTGACAAACAACAGGTCCAGGTGGGTGTCCCAGGAATTGGAGTGTTAGAGGATAATTGTACCTCGCGCGACAGAGGAGGCTCAGAATGCAGCCTTGCTAAGCTCAAGACGGGCCTGCTTGCACTTTATTGGAAGGGAGTGGTCAATGACCTCAAATACTTGCCCAGCAGGTGTCACGTGAGGAGTGCTGTGTCCTCAAAGGGAACATAGGCTGACCCCAGCGGGTTGTCGACACTCCAGGCTAGCGGCAGGGGAGGCACAGCGGCTGTCTGATGCGATCGCAATCCGTGACACAAATGCGATGCCGTTGGTGGCTGCGCTTTGTTCCCAAAACTGTGTGCTGGTGCCACTCACCAGTTAGAAGACCACACCGCACAGCCCTAACACAAATTAGCGCCACATATAAGTGAACAAGGGTGTGATAAGGGGCCCTGTGAAAGGGAATACAATAAATAAGGCATCACGCCTGCACCTAACTTATGGCTGTGAGGAGCAGCGAAGAAAAAGGAAGAAAGGACACTGTCGGGGAACTATGATGGCCTTGGGACATCCTGATTGGTTGATCTCCGTTGAACTCATATGGCTTTTATCAGGGCACAAGTGCTAAAAAAAGAAGTGGGGGGACTAACCTAGTCAATCAGTATGCAAGTGGCATCGCAGCGCGTGACATCACGGTGCGTGACATCGCGGCACGAGACATCGCAGTGTGTGACATCACAGCGCGTGACATCACAGGAACTGGCATCACAAGAAGTGACATCAGATCTTAAGCCCTCACATATATGTTTAGCAGGTCTATAATGAGTACATTTGAGCACATTTCGAGTATACTTGCAAACCCTCCTGATTTAGTCAGAAGATTCACACTTTTGTACGCTACACATAAAACAATGTTACCTTTTATCAGCATTAAGTTTTCTCTAGCCATAGTGCTTTAAAAGAAATAGTGATATTTAAATTATTACAACGCCTCCTCAGCGGTAGTAAGCGCTATATAAATGCTATTTATTTTGTGCAAATGCTGGGAAACATCAACACATCTGAAGTTTTTACAGTGCATGCATATCTCCTAAACAGAGCCTGAACAAAGTTAAAAGCTGCCTCTCTTCAGTATGTGTGAAGTGCTAACAAGGTGTGAGCCTTTGTTTCCCCTCCACTGCATTTGCATCAGGTGTGAGGCTCCTGACTGCTCCCAGCCAGGAGACTCCAACAAAAGGAGGCCTGATGACCCCTCCGATTCGGGCTTTGTTATGGGCCCAGCAGGAGTCAGAACTAAGAGAGCCCCGTCCCCGCCGGCACATTGTTGCAGATAGAAAGCAGATAACAACGTGCAGGCGCTGCAGGATGTGTCCCGGTGTTTGTAAATTACACCGGGAAGAATTCAGCATATTTTACAGTGGGGTTACACTTCTTGGCAGCGTGGACGGTGTCCACCCTGTGAAAAAAGTGGGGGGACGCCGTCCACCCGCGTGTACCCCCGACTCGTGCCCTGGCTTTTATCACTAATGTTCATGGGATTTGTAGTATGTGATGTTTTTCTGGCGACTGTTTGAATAAAGCGAAGAAAAGATAGCATAATCATCGCCTCCGGTCCTGACATAGAATTGCATTTTAATAGCAGAGTTACTTGATCTTTTAATATCACAAAAAGCATTTGTATTCTGATGTACTCCCCCGCAAATTCAATCTGCTTATAATACAATGCTTGGGGGATGTTGTCAACGCTCTGTGGTAATTGATGCCAAAATATAGGCTGGCCTGTATGTGGGCCAGAGCTGTGGGCATGTCCAGAAGTAAATTACTTGAGTAAAAGGTTATCTTAAGTAAAATATGCAATAATCCAAAAATGGCCCCAAAAACTCTAAGTCAATAGTTGGGGGTCAAATGTGTCACTTTTGGGCCAATATCTGACTAAATACAGCTGCAAAAGAATATCCTTGGTATCTTCCAGAACTATTAACTCACTTATATCTAGTGAATTCTGCTGAATATAGGATTGAACTTTGCCATATCCAAAACAACCATTATAAAAAAGGCAATCCTCACTACGATTAGAGATAACCTTTGATAGAACCCAATTGTGAGACCTTTTACAGCAGTTCATCGGGCGTTTATGTGTCGTTAAATCTCTACCAGGTGAAAAGGATTTCTAGAGAGAATGGCGTTTTTCTACGAATGCAGCCTGAATCTGAAATTTAGATTGTGTATTCTGCCACAGAGAGCCTTCATATCAACATGGCCAGGTGAGTATTATATATTTTGTGTCTGTCCCCACAAAATTATAAACGATAGGATGCACTTTTTATACCTATGTACTTTAATAATGAGTGTATGAGACAGTCAGGTCTGCACAGCCAAATCCATAAAGAAGGCATGAAATCTTCGAATAACACTGTTACCTTTAATGCCATCGGGTAAGAGCTAGGTTAAGTACGGTAGTGTGAAATTGCAATTTATATGATATATCATTATTCAGTGAATTATTTTCAGCTGAAAGGCTAAAAGTGGAATAATTACACTACTCTAAGGAGCTATTAGATGAGCGTTCAGGCCTATCAGTATCCTAACACTTTCAAAACTGTAAAACATTCTATGAGGCATACAAATGAGAAAAACAACTTTATTCTTCAAAACTAAAAACGAATATATTAACATGAAACATCAGTTTTCCAAGTGATATTCATCAGTAGTACAATATCTGAATAGTTTTCGCCAACAGAAGAATGGTAATACCCAGTTTTGCATGCACACAAATTTAATGTACAAATGAGCATATACCAACATATTTGAAGACTAAGGGGTCCATTAGGATGCCGGGTGGTGGCACCAACGCGGTGCTGGCGGAGCGGAAAAATGCATTTTTCCGCCCGCGAGCAGCGGGAATCACGTCCGCCATATTAGAATGGCCAAGCATAGACCATTTCCCGTCCGCTGCCGTGCGACGCGAACCGCCATCAAAGTGCGCCCGCAAACTCGGCGGTGGGAGCCAATGGAGACACACCACCGTGCGGAATGACGTCCGCTCCGGTCCACAAATTAGGATGCTCCAAAAAACCAGTTGCACCGCAGCGGAGAAACCGGCCAATCCTACACGGCGGAAACTCGACAGCGGAGCGCGAAACCAGACACCCGGCCCACAGCGCCCGGACACGACCGCCATGGACCCAGCACTCCACGTTTTCCCGGTGCTGTACCTGATACATCACCAGCAAATAATGGACCGTCGCGGACGCCGTCGCAGGTACGCAATAACACAACCCCACACACAACCACAAAACACAAACCATGGACTGGCACAGGGTCCCTAACCACATAAGATACCCTGGTGGGGATAGGAACACATCCCCAAGTGCACACACACATGACCCACCTGCCACCAATACACCCCTCCGCATCCAGGTCACACATCGACCGCGATCGTGCGGCAATGTCACAGCCACGTCACCGCAGCGGTTAAGACAAGGGAATACATGCGCACAATGCAGAAGGCTGGGCCAGCACCAGGTATGGGTAGGGCACAAAGACCACAGGGCCACTACTCCACCCTCACACACTAGCCCCCCACTGAAGGGACATGCCATGTGCCACACCTGTGCACCCCCATGCACAACAACAAGCCAGGTGACACCACACCCTGCACCACACACAAAACAAATAGGGACACAGCCACAGCAGGAGTCGCTGCACAGGAACACACAGCACAGAAGCACAGGGCCAGGGCTACACTCACACACCACAACAACACCACACCAATGGCAAGTAAACTCAGTACAAGCATCAAATGGACACATGCAAGGAACAAACATCTCACTGGACACACAGCCTGCCAAGTCACACACACATACCCCACACTGGCACACAGACACATACACACACCACATGCCACCAGCAATGGAGCACACAAAACAGGAAAGCCAAAGTGAGGTGCACACAAATGGAAGGCCAAGGACACAACCACCAAGCATGTGTACAGCACATGCAAGACAAGGAACATAGAACAACACCCCCAGCCCACCTAATCACACATTGCTTGCATAGTGATTGAAGTCAAACCACAGACAGCACAGTGCAACAACCCAAGGAAACAGCAAGGCAACACATGTAGAGGCACAAGGATGAAATGAAGGCCCTGAAGTCAAACTGTGAACAGCCACACATATGTATACAAATACTTCACAGGAATACTCCAGCAGCACAACACACAGGGCCCATTGACACACTCCATGACTGTCAAACACTAGTAGGAATCCACACACATACCCCCCTAACATCTGCAGTACACAACACCAGTGTCAAACAAACAGAAGGGTGGCAATAATGTTCAGGCAATACACAGACAAACAGTCACACTCCCTGGGGGTAGCCACAAACATCACATACACACAGGGATGCCAGAACCAATGTCTGCACAAAAACAACAGACAAACACATAACCCAACAGACCCACACACAGAACCACAACAAGAACAGACATGCCCTGTGCAGCAAAAATGTGGAAAGGCAATGGGAGCACAGACACAACAGGAGTGCACGACCCCATCAGTCAGGAACAATGCACACACAACATACCACAACACAGACAAGAAGTGTACCATCACAGATAAACACAGCCACTGCAAACAAACAGATGCACAGCCAAAAAAAGAACACATAGCAAACACAGCAGGACATAAGTGGATGCATACCAGCCAATGACAAGGCAACATACCCCCACAGCACTGCATGCACAACAAGCAGTGTCTGAACAACAAGCATACCAGCCACACACAGAAATGAGTGACACAACATGAACCCACACAACACCAATCAGCACAGCACAAAGACAACATCACACACAGGAAGTGAAGCAGTACCACAGCAAACACACATACATGATGAGCCTGGCCAGCATGCCTGCAATCCTCTGGACAGAATCCCATTCTGAGCTGGCAGTGCACCACAACTTGACATGTGTACAACACAGCCAATATGAACAAACAATGACAACTGCATCACACCTCAAATCTAATACATTGCCCACACAAGTATCAGGGTCAGGAAAAACTGAAGTCCCTCACCCCTGCAAAAAATAGAGTAAGTGAGTAAAGAAATTGGCAAGGTTGAAGTGGCACACACAGCATGTGGCACAGTAAACCATATACACACAGCAAAAGAACTTTATTCAGTAAGGACACTGACAAAACAGACAACAGGATCAACTGTCTTTATTCACAAAATGCACAGATAGGCAACAAGAGTAGATAATAGCAAGGCACAAAATGCAGGGCATGTCCATGAGAAGCTGCACAGGCAGGGTCAAAACAGCAAGGCCAGTGGCCAGTCCAAGGTGCAGAGCATGTCCATGAGAAGCTGCACAGGCAGGGGCAAAACAGCAAGGCCAGTGGCCAGTCCAAGGTGCAGAGCATGTCCATGAGAAGCTGCACAGGCAGGGGGCACACAGCAGTGAATGGCAAGGGCAGTGGGCAGGACAAAGTGCAGAGTGAGTCCATGAGAAGCTGCACAGGCAGGGGGCACACAGCAGTGAACGGCAAGGCCAGTGGGCAGGACAAAGTGCAGGGCATGTCCATGAGAAGCTGCACAGGCAGGGGGCACACAGCAGTGAATGACAAGGCCAGTGGGCAGGCCAAAATGCAGAGTGAGTCCATGAGAAGCTGCACAGGCAGGGGGCACACAGCAGTGAACGGCAAGGCCAGTGGGCAGGACAAAGTGCAGGGCATGTCCATGAGAAGCTGCACAGGCAGGGGGCACACAGCAGTGAACGACAAGGCCAGTGGGCAGGCCAAAATGCAGAGTGAGTCCATGAGAAGCTGCACAGGCAGGGGGCACACAGCAGTGAACGACAAGGCCAGTGGGCAGGACAAAGTGCAGAGTGAGTCCATGAGAAGCTGCACAGGCAGGGGGCACACAGCAGTGAACAGCAAGGCCAGTGGGCAGGACAAAGTGCAGAGTGAGTCCATGAGAAGCTGCACAGGCAGGGGCAAAACAGCAAGGCCAGTGGCCAGTCCAAGGTGCAGAGCATGTCCATGAGAAGCTGCACAGGCAGGGGGCACACAGCAGTGAACGGCAAGGCCAGTGGGCAGGACAAAGTGCAGAGTGAGTCCATGAGAAGCTGCACAGGCAAGGGCAAAACAGCAAGGCCAGTGGCCAGTCCAAAGTGCAGAGCATGTCCATGAGAAGCTGCACAGGCAGGGGAAAAACAGCAAGGCCAGTGGCCAGTCCAAGGTGCAGAGCATGTCCATGAGAAGCTGCACAGGCAGGGGGCACACAGCAGTGAACGGCAAGGCCAGTGGGCAGGACAAAGTGCAGAGTGAGTCCATGAGAAGCTGCACAGGCAGGGGGCACACAGCAGTGAACGGCAAGGCCAGTGGGCAGGCCAAAATGCAGAGTGAGTCCATGAGAAGCTGCACAGGCAGGGGGCACACAGCAGTGAACGGCAAGGCCAGTGGGCAGGACAAAGTGCAGGGCATGTCCATGAGAAGCTGCACAGGCAGGGGCAAAACAGCAAGGCCAGTGGCCAGTCCAAGGTGCAGAGCATGTCCATGAGAAGATGCACAGGCAGGGGCAAAACAGCAAGGCCAGTGGCCAGTCCAAGGTGCAGAGCATGTCCATGAGAAGCTGCAAAGGCAGGGGGCACACAGCAGTGAACGGCAAGGCCAGTGGGCAGGACAAAGTGCAGGGCATGTCCATGAGAAGCTGCACAGGCAGGGTCAAAACAGCAAGGCCAGTGGCCAGTCCAAGGTGCAGAGCATGTCCATGAGAAGCTGCACAGGCAGGGGCAAAACAGCAAGGCCAGTGGCCAGTCCAAGGTGCAGAGCATGTCCATGAGAAGCTGCACAGGCAGGGGGCACACAGCAGTGAACGGCAAGGGCAGTGGGCAGGACAAAGTGCAGAGTGAGTCCATGAGAAGCTGCACAGGCAGGGGGCACACAGCAGTGAACGGCAAGGCCAGTGGGCAGGACAAAGTGCAGGGCATGTCCATGAGAAGCTGCACAGGCAGGGGGCACACAGCAGTGAATGACAAGGCCAGTGGGCAGGCCAAAATGCAGAGTGAGTCCATGAGAAGCTGCACAGGCAGGGGGCACACAGCAGTGAACGGCAAGGCCAGTGGGCAGGACAAAGTGCAGGGCATGTCCATGAGAAGCTGCACAGGCAGGGGGCACACAGCAGTGAACGACAAGGCCAGTGGGCATGCCAAAATGCAGAGTGAGTCCATGAGAAGCTGCACAGGCAGGGGGCACACAGCAGTGAACGACAAGGCCAGTGGGCAGGACAAAGTGCAGAGTGAGTCCATGAGAAGCTGCACAGGCAGGGGGCACACAGCAGTGAACAGCAAGGCCAGTGGGCAGGACAAAGTGCAGAGTGAGTCCATGAGAAGCTGCACAGGCAGGGGCAAAACAGCAAGGCCAGTGGCCAGTCCAAGGTGCAGAGCATGTCCATGAGAAGCTGCACAGGCAGGGGGCACACAGCAGTGAACGGCAAGGCCAGTGGGCAGGACAAAGTGCAGAGTGAGTCCATGAGAAGCTGCACAGGCAAGGGCAAAACAGCAAGGCCAGTGGCCAGTCCAAAGTGCAGAGCATGTCCATGAGAAGCTGCACAGGCAGGGGAAAAACAGCAAGGCCAGTGGCCAGTCCAAGGTGCAGAGCATGTCCATGAGAAGCTGCACAGGCAGGGGGCACACAGCAGTGAACGGCAAGGCCAGTGGGCAGGACAAAGTGCAGAGTGAGTCCATGAGAAGCTGCACAGGCAGGGGGCACACAGCAGTGAACGGCAAGGCCAGTGGGCAGGCCAAAATGCAGAGTGAGTCCATGAGAAGCTGCACAGGCAGGGGGCACACAGCAGTGAACAGCAAGGCCAGTGGGCAGGACAAAGTGCAGGGCATGTCCATGAGAAGCTGCACAGGCAGGGGCAAAACAGCAAGGCCAGTGGCCAGTCCAAGGTGCAGAGCATGTCCATGAGAAGATGCACAGGCAGGGGCAAAACAGCAAGGCCAGTGGCCAGTCCAAGGTGCAGAGCATGTCCATGAGAAGCTGAAAAGGCAGGGGGCACACAGCAGTGAACGGCAAGGCCAGTGGGCAGGACAAAGTGCAGGGCATGTCCATGAGAAGCTGCACAGGCAGGGGGCACACAGCAGTGAACGACAAGGCCAGTGGGCAGGACAAAATGCAGAGTGAGTCCATGAGAAGCTGCACAGGCAGGGGGCACACAGCAGTGAACGGCAAGGCCAGTGGGCAGGACAAAGTGCAGAGTGAGTCCATGAGAAGCTGCACAGGCAGGGGGCACACAGCAGTGAACAGCAAGGCCAGTGGGCAGGACAAAGTGCAGAGTGAGTCCATGAGAAGCTGCACAGGCAGGGGCCACACAGCAGTGAACGGCAAGGCCAGTGGGCAGGACAAAGTGCAGGGCATGTCCATGAGAAGCTGCACAGGCAGGGGGCACACAGCAGTGAACGACAAGGCCAGTGGGCGGGCCAAAATGCAGAGTGAGTCCATGAGAAGCTGCACAGGCAGGGGGCACACAGCAGTGAACAGCAAGGCCAGTGGGCAGGACAAAGTGCAGGGCATGTCCATGAGAAGCTGAACAGGTAGGGGGCACACAGCAGTGAACGGCAAGGCCAGTGGGCAGGACAAAGTGCAGGGCATGTCCATGAGAAGCTGCACAGGCAGGGGGCACACAGCAGTAAACGGCAAGGCCAGTGGGCAGGACAAAGTGCAGGGCATGTCCATGAGAAGCTGCACAGGCAGGGGGCACACAGCAGTGAACGGCAAGGCCAGTGGGCAGGACAAAGTGCAGGGCATGTCCATGAGAAGCTGCACAGGCAGGGGGCACACAGCAGTGAACGGCAAGGCCAGTGGGCAGGACAAAGTGCAGGGCATGTCCATGAGAAGCTGCACAGGCAGGGGGCACACAGCAGTGAACGGCAAGGCCAGTGGGCAGGACAAAGTGCAGGGCATGTCCATGAGAAGCTGCACAGGCAGGGGGCACACAGCAGTGAACGACAAGGCCAGTGGACAGGACAAAGTGCAGAGTGAGTCCATGAGAAGCTGCACAGGCAGGGGGCACACAGCAGTGAACGACAAGGCCAGTGGGCAGGACAAAGTGCAGAGTGAGTCCATGAGAAGCTGCACAGGCAGGGGGCACACAGCAGTGAACGACAAGGCCAGTGGGCATGACAAAATGCAGAGTGAGTCCATGAGAAGCTGCACAGGCAGGGGGCACACAGCAGTGAACGACAAGGCCAGTGGGCAGGACAAAGTGCAGAGTTAGTCAATGAGAAGCTGCACAGGCAGGGGGCACACAGCAGTGAACGACAAGGCCAGTGGGCAGGACAAAGTGCAGAGTGAGTCCATGAGAAGATGCACAGGGAATGTGTGCAACTGTACCCAAACCATGGTCAGCAACACTGTCTGGGGTGTCACGATGTGCAGCACAGGCCATGCTGTGTGAGAGACAGGCGTGTGAGGTCTACCAACACTCAGACTTGGCTGTCAGTCGTACTGGGAGCTGGCTGTGTGTCGGGCCCAGTTGGAGAACTTGACTGGGGAGAGGGAGGCACAGCTGAGGTATACCTATCAGTGTCTTGGCAAAACGGAGGGCTGCTTGGACCAGGTGGCATAGTGGCACGTGGAGGTGGAGTCATGCAGACATGAGACACAGTGTGGATGGGAGATTGTGGAGGGGTGCCTTTCCACTTCTTGGGGAGTCGCAATGGCTTAACTGTTTTGGGAACAATGGGAAGTGGCGTGGACACATCAGGCTCACTCAACACCAAGGCTGCAGCAGGTGCAGACGCTGGCCCTCCCTCTGGTGACGTGCTTGAACCTGCGCAACGCTTTGCATGGCCCTGGCTTTGCCCCTCCATCCCCTGCCTACCAGGTGGTCCCCCCACAGTGCCCTCCATTCCCTGCTTCACTGGGCTTGCTATGGGAGTCGAGGTAGTGGGTGAATCGGACTTGCAGCCCTTCTTATGCCTACCCTTGGCACTCACCACCTTCTCAGTGGGCATGGAAATTGTATGTTTGGTTTTGGGGAGACGCTTTCGGGACAGGAGAGTCCTTGGCTGGGGATGTCCCTGAGGCACGTGACCCTGATGCCTGCTTCTTGGCTCTTTGTCCCCTGGTGTTGCCTGATGGGCTCTTATCTGTGTGCACTGGGGTGGCTTTGGTCATCTGTGGGGATGGTGTCTGCGGCCTGGACCGCTTGGGCTTCTGCTGCTGCTGTGTGCTACGTGTGCCGTATCGTGACTTAGAGGTCTGTGGAGCGTGGTCACGGTCGTCCGACGTGGCCACTGGCATGGGTGTGGACAAAGGGACTTTCGCTGGACTCCCAGATTGTGCCATTTGAAGGGCTGATGTCACTGCAGTGGACAATGACTGGACAGTCCGGTGCAGCCCACCCACGTCTGAATGTATGCCCTCAATGAATGCAACCACCTGAGCCAATTTACTGTCGTGGTCCATGAATGCATTGAGGAGAGCTGTCTGGCCTACACACAGCTGGCGCAAAAGGTCCACAGACTCAGCACTGATGGCAGCAGGGGGACCGGGGCAGGGGCTGCGGTGCCGGGGGTGAAGGACACCCTTCCCTCTTAGTGGTGCGAACACGGGCAGCACCAGAGGAAGTGGCTGGGAGGTTGGGCACTGCACGCTGTGTGGTGGAAGATGATGCAGAGTCCCCGTTCCCTGTGCCCGCCAACATGTCTGCATCACCGCTGGCATCAGATGACGTACTACTTTGCGTCTCGGGCTGTGATTCCTCCAGCAGACTCCTGTCCCCCTCCGAGGCGCTGGTCACATCTGTCTCACAGGGCTCCTCTGCAGCTGTTGTGCTAGTTTCCCCACCACTGGTGTCCGTCCCATGTTCCTCCGTGACCACGGGAGATGCTGCATGAGAGAGAGAGATGTAGGGTCAGTGTAGTGGCAGCAACAGAACAAACATATGCATTACAGACAACCATTAAGATGTCTAGATCTACATGTTGCACGCCACCCTGTGCAATTACATCGCTCAAACCCACCTCTGTCATCACAACAGTGCGTGTGCACTATCAAACCGGGACAAAGTGAGCAATGTGATGACCACACAGCACAACATCCTGCATGTGGCTCCGTTACAACTGCAACACAGATAGCTCATACCTGTCTCACACCACCCACAATGCCATTTAAATGCCCCATACCCGTTTCCCAGTGTTAAGTACAGGTAGGACACATGCATGACATCTGCACCCAGCACCGGCACAAGCTGACACTCACAGGCCACTGCATTACACTACCAACATCACATTGCCCAGCGCTGGCACATGCGGTGCACACATGCAGCCACACACAGCCATAGTCACCCTTCCCAGTACACTCACCCCTAATTGCCTGCCGATGCTCCTTCAATCGTGCATCCAGCTCAGGGTGAGTCACGGCCAAGATGCGGTACATTAGTGGTGTCATGCTGCGCCGTGCCATCCGGCCAGTGCGAGGGATCCGCCCCAGTGTCATCTCCGCAACGTTCTTTGCCAGCTATGAGATGTCGTCCCACCTCTTGTGGCAGTGGGTGCGCCGTCGGTTTGATACTCCCAGAGCACGCACCTTGTTCGCAATGCCCCTCCACACGGCCTTACGCTGGTGCACCTTGAGCTGCAGGCATGGGAGACAAGAGGGGGCAAACATCAGTGACACAGTGTCATGTGACAAAATCACTCAGGACTGTAGCATGATACAGATTAATCACAAATCCACATATCTCACATGCAGAGACAGAAATGCTTTTCACATGGGACATCTGCATGTGAGAATCACACGTAAATGCATGCATGTATAAGGGGGGACACAATACTTGCACATCTCATGTACAAGCAGGATGCCAGCACAGAAGACCATGTGTACTCTGCCCACATCTACTAACCATTTTTAGGTAGAGCAAGACATACGTCACAAAACAACATGTGTATGTGGCGAGACCCACTGTGTCCGACAATGCGCAGGCGTCAACGAACATGCACTGTGAGTAGCCCACTGTGTCATGTATATCACATCGAGGGACATGATCTCACAAACCCACCTTCTTTCTCACAGTGCAAGTCGTGTGCAATCTACAGGGTTGACCTGGCACATTGATGGGGAGTCAAAATTTAAAATGAACATGTTACACTCTGTACAGTCAGTGATGTGTTCTTGTTGGATTGGGCGGTGACTGTGCAGGCCAGGTGGGCTCACACTGAGATGGACAACAGGGAAACGCAAAGACATGCACACTGGCAATGACTGGCCTGAACCCTCCATTACCAACTTGCTGCTTCACTGTATGGCTGACAAGCAAGACAAGACATGTCCCTGAAATCTTGATGTGCAGGCAGGCGACTTGAGGAGTAGGGTACACACCCCTTCACCCAATGGAATGCAAGTTAGTCAATGCATGACACAAACCCACACTCACATGCACATGCTGCATCAGACCGACTACATGTGTGCCCCCCCTGCACTCTCACACCCACTGTGGAAGACTTACCACGACATTTGGGGCACCATATAGCCTTGGGTACTGTGTGAGCACCTTGTCCACCAGGACCTCAAGCTCCTCGCCGGTGAAGGGACTGGCACAGATCTTCTCTGTCCTTGACATCACTGTTGGTTAGAGACAGCAGCGGCAGCAGCAGGTGAGGGTCTCAGGCGGCAGCAGCAGGTGAGGGTCTCAGGCAGCAGTCCCTGGAGGGAGCAGCAGGTGAGGGTCTCAGGCAGCAGTCCCTGGAGGCAGCAGCAGGTGAGGGTCTCAGGCAGCAGTCCCTGGAGGCAGCAGCAGGTGAGGGTCTTAGGCAGCAGTCCCTGGAGGCAGCAGCAGGTGAGGGTCTCAAGCAGCAGTCCCTGGAGGCAGCAGCAGGTGAGGGTCTCAGGCAGCAGTCCCTGGAGGCAGCAGCAGGTGAGGGTCTCAGGCAGCAGGCTCTGTGAGCAGTGGAAATTCTGGGCACTCTCCCACACATATATAGCCCCCTGGTGTCGTTCCAGTAGTCCTGGGCTGCTGCAATTGGTCTACCAGGTCAGCCTTTTACAAATGCATCCAATGACTGGCACCGCAGTGGTGTAGCACGCCTACCGCTATTTTCAAAATTGCATCGAGCTTCCGCGATCGCGGAGCCCATTGGCTGTAATGGCATGGACCATGGCGGTGACACACCGCAGGGGCCAGGCGGGCGCTACCGCGGTATTGCATCTTTTGATTGCATCCAATGACCGGCACCGCGGTGGTGTAGCACGCCTACCACTATTTTCAAAATTGCATCGAGCTTCCGTGATCGTGGAGCCCATTGGCTGTAATGGCATGGACCATGGCGGTGACACACCGCAGGGGCCAGGCGGGCGCTACCGCGGTATTGCATCTTTTAATTGCATCCAATGACCGGCACCGCAGTGGTGTAGCACGCCTACTGCTATTTTCAAAATTGCATCGAGCTTCCGCGATTGCCGAGCCCATTGGCTGTAGTGGCATGGACCATGGCGGGGACACACCGCTGGTGCCAGGCGGTAGTTTTCGCACTTTGGGTGCCATAGACACACATGAGGCACCGCCATTTGGGTGGCAGAGCATGCCAACCACCATTTGGCCATGTCTCTGGGGCTATCAGTACCGCACCTGTGCATTGGGGTGTGTTGCACACACACCGCTGGTGCCAGGCGGTAGTTTCCGCACTTTGGGTGCCATAGACACACATGAGGCACCGCTATTTGGGTGGCGGAGCATGCCAACTGCCATTTGGCCATGTCTCTGGGGCTATCAGTACCGCACCTGTGCATTGGGGTGTGTTGCACACACACCGCTGGTGCCAGGTGGTAGTTTCCGCACTTTGGGTGCCATAGACACACGAGGCACCGCCATTTGGGTGGCGGAGCATGCCAACCGCCATTTGGCCATGTCTCTGGGGCTATCAGTACTGCACCTGTGCATTGGGGTGTGTTGCACACACACCGCTGGTGCCAGGCGGTAGTTTCTGCACTTTGGGTGCCATAGACACACATGAGGCACCGCCCTTTGGGTGGCGGAGCATGCCAACTGCCATTTGGCCATGTCTCTGGGGCTATCAGTACCGCACCTGTGCATTGGGGTGTGTTGCACACACACCGCTGGTGCCAGGCGGTAGTTTCCGCACTTTGGGTGCCATAGACACACATAAGGCACCGCCATTTGGGTGGCAGAGCATGCCAACCGCCATTTGGCCATGTCTCTGGGGCTATCAGTACCACACCTGTGCATTGGGGTGTGTTGTACACACACCGCTGGTGCCAGGCGGTAGTTTCCGCAATTTGGGTGCCATAGACACACATGAGGCACCGCCATTTGGGTGGCGGAGCATGCCAACCGCCATTTGGGCATCACTTGTCTCTCAGTACCGCACCTACAGTACACTACACTACACTACACTACAGGACAGTGTTGGTATGGACAATACAATGTGCACACATGTCAATGTGTTGATGTGCATTGTCAATCACAGCATTTGTTTCCTCAATTGATGATGTTTGTTTTAGCATGTCCTCTCATGTTAGATCATGCACACACTCGTGATTGATGCTCAGACTGTGGTCATTGTGTTGTTGAGGTGTGCCAGGTTCAATTGACGCCTGAATGTGCGTCATGTACAGCAGCTAGGTAGGATACCGTGGGGTTGCCTTGTCACACATGTGCAGGATGACAGACTCCCAGGCGTGCCCATGGGGAATGTGGCCATATCCCAATGTCCATTCACTTTGACCGAGGTGTTGTTTGGGGGACTTGCTGTGTGTAATCTGACAAGTGTGTGATTTGTGTAGTTGAAGGGGTCCCTACATGTCAGCTGGTCTGTGACTCAATTCATATGACATTCTTTGTTGCCGTTGTGTCAGCCATGATGTGAGATGCTGTGCACATCCCATGATGTATTGCATTACAATGTGTCCACTCTCATCTCAACTAGGAGGAGACCAAATCTGCATCGTCACTTGACAGTGCTGGCAGACATGGAGGATGAGGCGATCATCCGGAAATGCCGTCTGGATAGAGCCACCCTCAAGACCCTTTGTGATTTGTTGGAGCCCCACCTGCAGCCTCGCCAAACATATCCAACAGCTTTCACCCCAACGTATAAGGTCATGGCGGCACTGCATTTTTTTGCGACTGGATCATTCCAGAACACGGTGGCCGAGGCAGGTGGGATGTCACAACCCATGTTCAGCATGGTGCTGCGGGATGTTCTGTCCGCCATGATGATCTACAAGGACAGATACATCCATTTCCCCAGGGGGGCAGAATTGGCAGCTGTAAAGGGAGATTTCTATCCCCTTGGACTCATCCCCCATGTAGTTGGTGCCATTAATTGCACCCATGTTGGGCTAGTGCCACCACAGGTCCGTGAGCACATCTACAGGAATCGTAAACATTACCACTCCATAAATGTCCAAGTGGTATGCCTGGCAGATATGATCATCTCCCACATGTGTGCAACATTTCCAGGCTCGGCCCATGACTCATACATCCTGCGTAGCAGCATTGTACCCCAGCTGATGGCCAATCTGCTTCCTGAGCGTGCATGGATTGTGGGTGAGTATGCCTAGTCATTTGGCGTGCTGTGTGTGTGACCTGCTGTCCTCTGCATCTGCAACATTGCAATGTTTCTTTGTGTGTCACACATAGGTGACTCTGCATATCCCAACCATCCTTGGTTGCTGAGCCCACTGTGGAATCCCAGGACACCAGCTGATGTCCGCTTCAATGATGCCCATGGTAGGACACGTCGTGTGGTGGAGCGTACCTTTGGACTGCTGAAGTCACGTTTCCGCTGCCTGGACAAGACCGGAGGGGCACTGATGTACTCGCCCAGGAAGGTGTGTCAGATTGTAGTGGCATGCTGCATGCTCCACAACCTAGCCATTCGCAAGGAGATTCCCCTGCTCCTGGATGCTGATGAGCAGCCAAGGCCCCCGCCTGCAAACCAACCCGTGTCCAGTGATGATGACAGTGGAGAGGAGGAAGGTGTTGACCTGCGTCAACAGCTCATCACCCGCTACTTCACTTGAAGGTGGGGGACAATGTACAATGTACCCATTGTCTGATGATGTTGCTGTTGTTGTTAGGGTGTAAGTGAGATTTGTGACAGCAGCCAGTTGTAGACTCAGTGTTTGCTGTCAATGTTGATGGGACAGTTCATTTCTGACCATCTACAGGATGTGTATGTTGGCACTTGTTGCCCATTGTTATGTGTGCATGTGGGTTGTTCTTGTTGTGTGATGTCTGTGATGCCACACCCAGACTAGTGAATGTTGTTCTGTTATTTTTTCCTAGGTGCCTTTGACCTCTCCTTGCCTACATACACTCCGTCCCCTGGTACATTGTATTCCTGTTGAAAATTGTACATCCTGGAATAAAGACGGTGCAGGTACAACAACGTGTGTGTAAGGATTTGTTTATTTACAAAGGTGACATGTGAGGGGGGGTACATTGACAGTGAGGTGATTAGTGGAGCAGTGAGTTGACATTCATGGTAAATGAGATAATCGAGTGGTCACCACATAGGTGTGGTGACCCAGACTACAGACAGATGCCATTCACAAGGCAGTGTGGGGAAGGACAGTCCAAAAAGTCAATGCAGTGGTGCAGAGGGTTGCCATCATGGCTGGCTGCGTGACTGGCGTTTGGCAGGTGCTTTGCCAACAGATACTCCTAGGGTTTTCTTCGGACGGCCTCTTTTCCGTTTGGCAGGGGGGCCTCTGCTATAGGGCCAGTGGGGTCTGAGGACTCACCACTCTCTGTGGCCGCAGGGGAGGATGGTGAACTGTCATCCTGCGGACCACCAGTGGGAGGGAGAGGTGTTGTTTGTGGCGCAGGCCTGTGCCTCAGTACCGCCACTAGTTGGCCCAAGAGGTCCACAATTTGTCCCATGCGGGTGTCCATGGACCTCATCAGCAGGAGGAGCTCACGTGAATCTTGTTCGGACCGGGCCGTTTGTCCCTGGGCCCATTCATATGCTCCAAGGACTCTGTGGATGTGGTCCAGGGATTCGGTCCCATACTGTGTTCGTGCGTGGGTGACCCTGCCCCTCCCACCTGCTCTGCTGCCACGGACCGGTTGCCTCTCCACTGTCGGACCACACATCCTCTCCCTGCCCTCCTCAGTTGCTGGGGTGGGGTGGTCATCCTGTGGGACAGGGAGGGTGTTGCAGGCAGCACTGGTGGTTGTGGTGGTGGTGGAGGACGCACCAGACGTAACAGCAGGGGCCTGCAGATTGGTTGTTGTAGCTGCAGGTGTGGTGGGGGGGATGATGGGGTCCTGGGACCTGTTGTGCCCTGGAACACCAGATGGCCCGGCCTCAGTCTCCTCGTCCGTAGATTCCTGGAAGTCAACATCCGAGAGTCGATGTTCCGGGTGGGGGCGGGGGGGTGTAGACTGGCCCTGCAGGTTGCTGGTGTCGTCCTCTGCAGTCAATTCTTGGTCCCCTGTGGATCAGATGGGAAATAGTCATTGGGGTGCACCACGTAAGATTTGTGTTAGCTGTGTGTCATTCACTGTTAGTACACTACACAGTTGACTGATCATCACATTGTTTCCTATGTGCACTACTGTGCCTCCTGACATGCTGCGGTGGTACATGCGGTGGTACATGCATTTCTTGTCCATGGTGTGAGGTGTCAATATGTACCATGCGCCACGTGCATGATTTGTGATTACAGGGACATGTTGACATCTAGGGCCTTGCGCTAAATATGATTTTTGTGCGGACTGTATGTGGATTTTTATGACCCGTCAGCCGTCACATCTGGGCATGTCCTGGACATTGTCATCTCCTGCATACCTTTGTCTTGTCATGTGCATATCTGGATTGGTACCACATAACATGCTTTCTTACTGTTCATATGGTCGTTGTTACTCTGGCCCCATGGCACTGGACCTGTCATTCATTGCTGTGCATGATTGTTCCCAGTCTTTCCTCTACATGTGCATTGGTGTGTCACACTTTGGTTGCTGTGACAGTTTCCTTTGCTTAGCTGTGTGCACATTGATTGCTGTGCATATTTGTACATTGAGAGGACTGGTGTTGTCATATGGCACCATTCTTTTTGTGGCAAATGGCTAGGTGCACGTACTGCCTACTTGCCTGTTGTGTGTTAGCATTTGTGTTTGTTTTGTGACACATCTGTGTGTGCGCGGTGGAGGCTTGCATCCTGCTCAGTGGTGGCACAAGACAGAATAATATGTCTGGCTAGCTGTTTGTTTATTTGGAGTGATCCATTATATGACACATGCACAAGGGTGGGGTGGGGGAGTGCCCCATCCTGCTGAGGTGTGGGACGGGGGCATGGTGGGAGTAGTAGTACAGGCCTCCACCCCAAACAGCCCTCCATGACAAGATGGCTACCTACCTGTAAGTTTGTTTGTTGGGGATGTAATGGCTGACACATGCTTCTGGGTGGGGTGGGGGAGTGCCACATCCTGCTGAGGTGTGGGACAGGGGGCATGGTGGGAGTAGTAGTACAGGCCTCCACCCCAAACAGCCCTCCATGACAAGATGGCTACCTACCTGTAAGTTTGTTTGTTGGGGATGTAATGGCTGACACATGCTTCTGGGTGGGGTGGGGGAGTGCCACATCCTGCTGAGGTGTGGGACAGGGGGCATGGTGGGAGTAGTAGTACAGGCCTCCACCCCAAACAGCCCTCCATGACAAGATGGCTACCTACCTGTAAGTTTGTTTGTTGGGGATGTAATGGCTGACACATGCTTCTGGGTGGGGTGGGGGAGTGCCCCATCCTGCTGAGGTGTGGGACAGGGGGCATGGTGGGAGTAGTAGTACAGGCCTCCACCCCAAACAGCCCTCCATGGCAAGATGGCTACCTACCTGTAAGTTTGTTTGTTGGGGATGTAATGGTGACACATGCTTCTGGGTTGGGGAGTGCTCCATCCTGCTGAGGTGTGGGACAAGGGGGCATGGTGGGAGTTGCAGTGCAGGCTGCCTGTGCACCTGCACCCATGGTAATGTTGCTAGGTACATTGGTGGTGTTTGGGAGGGGGTGGATGTTGGATCTGTTTTAGTGAGTGTGTGGTGCAGATGAATGGAATTGTTCCTAGGAGGTGTATCTTTGTAGTTGTGCAAGGCAGTACATAGCAGTGTGGTGGTAGTCATTTGTTTGTACTTACCAGCCTCCACTCCCCCGGGTACTCCTGTGAGATTCTCTGGATGCAGTATGGCAAGCACCTTCTCCTTCCATGGGGAGAATGGTTTTGGTGGTATGGGAGTGCCACCGCCAGTCCTGTCAGCCAGCTCACGGTTCTTGGTCCTCCTCTCTTTGACAACCCTCTTCAAGTCATGCCACCGCTTCATGATTTCCTTTCTGGATCTTGGGATGGTCCCTACTGCATTGACCTTCTGGACTATCCTTGCCCACATTTGAGTCCTTGTGGCTAATGGTGTCTGTTGGACCAGGCTACCAAACAGTTGTGGTTCCACTCTGACTATCTCATCTACCATTACCTTCAACTCACTCTCTGTGAATTTGGGCATTTTATGTGTTGACATGGTGTGTGATGTGCAGAGGTGTTGTAGGTGCAGGGGTGTAAGTGGTGGTGGTGGTGGTGATGTGTATGGTGTGTGATGTGCAAAGGGGTTAGGGGTGCAGGTGTGGAAGTGGTGGTGGTGTTGTGTGTGGTGTGAGTGGTGATGGTGTGTAGCTTTGCCTATCCTTTGTTCTCAGGGGTTGGGCCCTTCAGTTGTGGGTTAGTGCAGAGGATTGTGGTCAAGGAAGGGGCTGGTTTTATGCTCTGCTATGTGGGTGTGTCCACATGTAGGAGTGCTCTCAGGTGTGTTGTGTGGGTTGTCCTTGTAATTTTTTTTGTGTGTGCAATGTTGTGTCATTGGGGTGTGTTTACTGTTTTTGGGTGGCATGGCTACTTTGGTGTGGGCACTGTGTGGCCTTATTGTGGGATTTTTGATTCGTCCACCAAATTTGTCACGGAGCGTCCGCGGCGGTGGCTTTGCTGCAGCTCTTCCGCATGCTCTCCCATTCATCACTGTTAGCGATCGCGGCGGTTGGAAAGAGCGGAACGTGCCGCCGGACCAGCGGGGATATCCTAATTTGCCGTGCGGTGTCTCCGCTATCCATGCGGCGGGTAGGTGTTTTTCCGCAGCGGATCCATCTGCCGCGGACGTGTTTTGGCCATCTCCGCACGCTACGGGCGGTTTTTGTTCCCCCCGTACCGCCGCGGTCGGTGTTTTTTGGCGGTTGATCATAATTTGGCCGCAGGTTTCTCCACGGTACCGGCGGGCGGTTGTTTTCCGCTTCCATGGCGGTCGGGGTGATTTTCCAACCCCCATCCTAGTGAGCCCCTAATTCTCCCAAATTATTGCAATGAGGGCAGGCAACGTGTCTTTTGTGACACTTTGTTGCATTTTCATTTCTGATAAGTTTAGAAAGTCATTTAGTATAAAATTATTTTTCCATAAAATATATTATTTTAGTTGTTAGGAATTGGGTTACTGGTTGACTATGGTGTGAGCCCTGGTCAAACCACAAATTAACCTGTGCTCAACCCCTTCATAGCTTGGTACAGAGCAGTCAGGCTTAACTTAGAGGCAATTTGTAAAGTATTTGTTCAACACTTCAAACAGTAAAATGGTGAAAACACCACATAAAAAGATCCCAGACCAGGTTAGAAGAATAGAGCTGAATTTAATAAAGAAATCAAGACCTAAATAACAAAATTCCATTCAGTAGAACTGGAGTTATGAACTTTTAAAGAAGAAACTGTAAAACAGTGCCTAAAAGTACAAAGCGCCAACCGCTGCTATCTGGTCGCACTGGACCAGGTCAAAACCAAAAGCTCAGGTCGATGGCGAGGGAGCGTGGGTCGAATACAATCCCCGATTTGTCCCGCGGAAGTTTTGCCTTCTCAATTTTTGTGCCAAGAGTCCCGTTCATGTTGGAGAGGGTCACAGGGAGCACAGTGAGCGTTGCAGCAGTGGTTGGCTTGGCGCGAAGAGCAGGGCAGGCGTCACAGACGGGTGGGCTGGTGCTTCACGGTGGCAGTCTTCCGCTGTGTGAAGAGATGGGCTGGCAGCAGCTCACGCTGAATTTCGGTGTGAGAGGCTCGGTCTCAGTGCAAATGTGCCCATTCGCAGTCACAAAGAGCCCACAAGCTTGATTTAAAAAGCCTGCAAGCCACACTAAGGATCCAGGACCTCAGAGGCAACACTTTTGGGTCAGGAACTCGCTGCAGTTGGGTCCAGAAGCTGTTGGGGAGACCTTTGCGTTCTTGAGACTCAGATCAGGAGGCCAGCAGACTGGCACTTTAGGTCACTCAGGGATGCTGGGTTCAAGATGAAGTTGCAGATCCAGTTCTTCTTCTTCCACAGGCAAGAGGGCAGCAGGTAAGCATAGGAGGGCATCAGTTGCTTTAGAGCAACAGTCCAGCAGAGTGCCAGTCCTTCTTCCTGGCAGAGTATCCACAGGTCCAGAAGTGAACTGAAGAGTTGGTGTCTGAGGTCCTTCATTTATACACAGTTGTGCCTTTGAATTGGGAAGACCCTTCTTGATATCACACAAAGAGCCCTCGGGTCTGAAGTCACACAGTGGTAGTCCAGAGGTGAGAACAATGATTATAGAGGGGGGGTTTCCCTTTTGAGGATGGTTTCCCTCACACACCAGAGGTGTCATGCTTCATCATGGGGATACCTCCTTGCATCATGAAGCCTGGTCATGATGCGGGCTACAACCCCCTCTTTGTGAGAGAGGAGCTCAGGGATGTTTTGAAAGGAGGGGGGTATTCCTAAAACCCAATGTGAGTGGTGTGTTTGATGGGAAAGTGCAGTGCTGGCGGGTAAGTGGTTAAAACTAGCTACAAGGTTAGCCAGATGCAGTTTATTATTGCTGCCCTGTGCTAGGATTAAAAACAAATGACGTGTAGTGCTGCTGCCGACATTAGATGCAGTCGCACCGAGTAGTGATCAACATGTTTCAGCCTCAGACCTGGACAGTGTTGTGGCTTTCATCAGGATCTCTAATAAAGCTACTGCTACATGACGGTCAAGAAAAGAAATAAAAGTGCGTTGGCGTGTTAAATGAAAAATACTAAACCAGTGATCCAGTAGTTCAACAGATTCACCGGTAGGACCTGTGAATAAGACACAAACAACATACCGCGCAATTAGGCCAGTGTAATAAGATGCTGTGCAGTTGTCCCACATCTAGACATATCCACATGAAAACATTGATATAACACAACTTTACCACTTGTTCATGCAAACGTAACAGGGGTAATAAGGATTGTGTGGTGACTATGGACAACTTATATCATATCTTATGAAAAAGTGTCTCTCACCTGCAAGAGTCAGGTTCCATGCCACCTCTGTCCTCAGCAACTAGCCTAAGGTACACACGCCCATCTAACCTAATAAGTAGAGGCAGTCGCGTTAAAAAGTGGAAGGAAAAGATGCCCGAGTTTAAAAAGACAAGCATTAAAAACACAACATCAAGTGAAATGGAGACCACAGACCTGTTCTTAAGTATGTCAGCTTAAAAACGAATCGTATTGGTTGGGGAAGACCATGCCAAGTTGCTGGCAAGGGGATGAGAGGGTGATGCAGCACATGTAGCAAGAATACCTAGAAGGAAGGCCTCAGTGAAGCTGCGAACCCCTAAGTGAGAAAGATCGTTTTGCTGCTAATAGTATCAGTGCATAGATGCAGAGCTCAGTAGATTAACAGTACACCTGACAGATAATAACTGTGATGGAAAGACACTGCATGTATCTCAAATCGAGAAAATGTCAGGAGTTACCTCAGCCTGTGTCCAGCAATTACAGTTAAAGTATCAGATACAGCAAAGAACGTACTGTGTCAAGCGCACACTGCTCGCTGGGAGCGTGAAAATGTTTCTGAAAAGGGGGTTACTAAGGACTGTGCGAGTCGTGGCTTGGAGGCCGCTACAATGTCGGAGTGCCTGGTGGATGTCATGTGCCACTGGACGAAGTGATGCAATGGAAACAAAAGGAGCCTGTATCTGAGAGGGGGTGTGCGCCCAAGTATCGAGAGGTGCCCTAGCCCATGTATTGCAACAGAAAAAAGGGGCTGGCGCACAAAGATATGGGTGGGCGGAGGTGGGGCGGAGGTCAAAAAGAGCCCCCTCTATAATCGTTCTCACCTCTGGACCACCACTGTGTGACTTAGGACCCGAGGGCTCTTTGTGTGATATTGAGTCTTTAACTGGGGAGTGTGCCCTTGCTGGTCCATTAAATCTCCTCAGGCCCCACCTCGTGTGTATATATATAAAGCTTCTTGAGACATGCTTTTGAAGTATGCAAATGCCCTACCTTTCCTGCCCTGGCTCCAGACTAACTGCAGGGGTTAGGTGGCAGCCCTTTGTGTGGAGGCAGGACACAGCCTATTCAAGTGTAAGTGGGGTTGGGCCTAGCTCCTCCCACCCATCCTGCCAGTGATGGTTCAGCCAGTCACACATAATCTCCCCATTGTGTGTTGCTGTCTAGGAGGAATACACAAAGGCCAACTGTCAGCTACACCTCGTCATGTGACCAGAGACAAGCTGCAGGCATCAAATGGCCAGGGTAAGAAAATTCAACGAACACACAGGGACCTTGTCCGATCCCTTACCAGCAGCACAGCCATATCCGTTGCTTAATGAGTCAAATCAATCAAATTTCTATATTACTCTTCCATTTTATCCACTTTTTAACTCCATTGCTTTTCGTCATTTTCCACTTTTCATCGATTTATTTTACTCATTCCCATACTCATTCAAAAAGTATTCCAAAACAGGAGGTGTTTCCACATGTCACAACTTTATTTAAAATTCACCCAATGCATTTCGGGAAATTCCCTTTGTCAGGGGTATCGTGACAGGTATTACTCTAAATACATCGATCGAACCCGGACTCGCGGTTTCCCACAGGTTTTGGCAAAACCGTACAATTGCTTCTATTTACAATCATTTTTATCAAGTGCCCGACACGTCTTTGTGTTTGATAGCTATGTTAAGGAGTACGCAGGTGTGCATCTCATCACCATTAATGTACAGGGTAAGAAAATGCCATCTTTCTAAAAATGTTACAGCAAACAAATGATGGACGGAATGCTGACAATGCAAACATTCTCCCCAGTCAAAAGATCTGGGTTAAATCCATTGTTCTTTTGCCCACTACGCCACCCCAGTTTGGACCCAGCCATATGCAAATCAGTCTTGACCCTGTGCCCCATGGGAACAGTCCAGACCGAACTGCCAGGCCAGGTCCTCCCTGGACCGGAAACAAGCATCCTGGGACCAGTTTCAGGGTATGTCACCCTTCTTCAGCCAGGCTAGCTTGAATCCAATAGCGCAGTGAGCAAGGGACCCACGTGTGGGCATACCCATCCCACTTAGGGCGAAAAGTGTTACAGCAAACAAATGATGGACGGAATGCTGACAATGCAAACATTCTCCCCCAGTCAAAAGATCTGGGTTAAATCCATCGTTCTTTTGCCCACTACGCCACCCCAGTTTGGACCCAGTCATATGCAAATCAGTCTTGACCCTGTGCCCCATGGGAACAGTCCAGACCGAACTGCCAGGCCAGGTCCTCCCTGGACCGGAAACAAGCATCCTGGGACCGGTTTCAGGGTATGTCACCCTTCTTCAGCCAGGCTAGCTTGAATCCAGTAGCGCAGTGAGCAAGGGACCCACGTCTGGGCATACCCATCCCACTTAGGGCGAAAAGTGTTACAGCAAACAAATGATGGACGGAATGCTGACAATGCAAACATTCTCCCCAGTCAAAAGATCTGGGTTAAATCCATCGTTCTTTTGCCCACTACGCCACCCCAGTTTGGACCCAGCCATATGCAAATCAGTCTTGACCCTGTGCCCCATGGGAACAGTCCAGACCGAACTGCCAGGCCAGGTCCTCCCTGGACCGGAAACAAGCATCCTGGGACCGGTTTCAGGGTATGTCACCCTTCTTCAGCCAGGCTAGCTTGAATCCAGTAGCGCAGTGAGCAAGGGACCCACGTCTGGGCATACCCATCCCACTTAGGGCGAAAAGTGTTACAGCAAACAAATGATGGACGGAATGCTGACAATGCAAACATTCTCCCCCAGTCAAAAGATCTCCATGCCACTGGAATCAAGCTATCCTGGCTGAAGAGGGGTGAAACCCCGAAACCGGTCCTAGGATGCTTGTTTCCAGTCCAGGGAGGACCTGGCTTGGCAGTTCGGGCTGGACTGTTCCCATGAGGCACAGGGTCAAGACTGATTTGCATATGGCTGGGTTCAAACTGGAATGGCATGGTGAGCAAAAAAACGATGGATTTAGGCCCAGATCTCTGTACTGGGGTGAATGTATGACATTGTTCTGCATTCTGTCCATCAACTGTTGTTTTTGCATCTGTCACCCCGAGTGGGACGGGTATGCCCAGACGTGGGTCCCGTGCTCTCCATGCCACTGGAATCAAGCTATCCTGGCTGAAGAGGGGTGAAACCCTGAAACCGGTCCTAGGATGCTTGTTTCCAGTCCAGGGAGGACCTGGCTTGGCAGTTCGGGCTGGACTGTTCCCATGAGGCACAGGGTCGAGACTGTTTTGCATATGGCTGGGTTCAAACTGGAATGGCATTGTCAGCAAAAAAACGATGGATTTAGGCCCAGATCTCTGTACTGGGGTGAATGTATGACATTGTTCTGCATTCTGTCCATCAACTGTTGTTTTTGCATCTTTCTAAAAATGGCATTTTCAGAATTGCAATTTAAAATCCGACTTCACCATAAGTTAGGATTTTAAATTGTGATTCCAGAGACACCAAACATGAACTGGTTATCTCTTCCTATTTGTGAATTACACTTATAAAATGTAATAAGGCAACTCCAATATCATCCTATGGAAAAGATAGGCCTTGCAGTAGTGGAAAATGAATTTAAGAGTTTTTCACTACCAGGAAATATAAAACTTGAAGGTACATGTCCTGCTTTTTAAATACATTGCACCCTTTGCTCTGGGCTGTCCAGGGCCTACCCTAGGGGTAACTTATATGTATTATAAAGGAATGTTTGGGTATGGCAAAAGGTTTATTTTGTCAGTAAGAATAGCAGTTTAAACTGCATACACAGGCTCTGCAATGGCAGGCCAGGGACATGTTTAAAGTGCTACTTAAGTAGTGGCACAACCAGTGCTGCAGGTCCACTAGTATCATTCAATTTACAGGTCCTGGGCAAATGTGGTGCTAGGGACTTACAAGTAAATTAAATATGCCAATTCGGTATAAGCCAATGTTACCATGTTTTAGGGAAAGAGCACAACTTTAGCTCTGGTTAGCAATGGTAAATTATGCAGAGTCCTAAGGCTAGCAAAACTGAAGTCAGCAAAAGCATGAGGTCTGAAGGCAAAGGGTTGGGGGGAAACCATGTCAAGGATGCCAGGTCTAACATTAACCAAATTGCTTCAAGTGTCACATTATATTGAGTCACATGAACATGATGTTAAAACCTGAAGCCTCAGCTGTGTAAAAAATATTATTTTGCGGTAATCAATTATTGCGAAAATCCTAAGAAATGGCCTCAATAATACATAATGTCACATCATTTTATAGAAAGAGCTTTCATTGTTTAATTTTAATCTTGAAAAGATTCCCTCATGTGTTACCTCAATCCGTACAAAATCACTTTCATTCGGGTAATTCACAACTGCCCTGAAGAAGGATGTATTTTAAAATGTGTTTAAGAGTGAAAGGCATTTGTGAATTTATCAATCAGCTAAGCTGGTTTACGAATAAATGATTATTAGTAAAACCCAATTCTCGAATGTGAGACACAAGTAATATGTCACTCAATGATCTGTCACTGCTTATTAGTATAAGTGCCTACATTATTTTGTTTTTCTGAAATCTTAAGCATTCTTCTGTCTGATTCTCCATGTGTAAATATTCTCCAAAAAAGTGTGAAAACGTATTTCTATCTAATATTCTATTCTATTATTCAGCATTTATAGAGTGCACTGCTACCCAACTGGCCTCCGAGCGATGGTAACAAATATTAACCAACAGTACTGCTTGCATACCCTGAACGGAACTAGATTAGGAAGGTTTTCAGCTACTTTCTGAAGCTAAGTTCTGATTGGTCATGTCTAATATATGCTGGAAGAGCGTCCCAGAGCTTGGGTTCCAGATAGGCAAAGGAACTTCCTCCGCATCTTGCTCTCTTGGTCCTCTGCACCTACAGTAGTTTGAGACTCTTGGAGTGTAGTGGTCTTTACGGATTATACAGAGTCACCAGATGCTGAATTAGCTGAGGACCCTTCTTGTGAATGGCACGATGGACCAGACTATGGGGCATATTCTCAAGGACACATCGCCTAGTTAGCGGCACTTTATCGCAGCCAAAGTGGCGATAAATTTATCGCACCATTCACAAGCTGGTGTTAACAGCCCATAACACCATTTTACCCGCGATAGCAGCCGCAAAAACCCTCGCCACAGATGACCCCCGCAACTATCGCTAATGAGATGCAGAGTAGGCGTACCCGTGCAAAAAGCCGCGAAAACACCACTCCACAACATTCTCAACAACCACCCAGATCGGCGATAAGACCAGAAAACAGGCGATAAGGCCCGTTAGCAGCAGGAAACTAACACCTGCTCTGACCTGGTGCAAAGTCGGACCACAGCCTGCACCACAAAATGGAGCCCAGCCCAGAGCCACACCTGAAGGGCAACAGATGCCATGGAGCCACTGATCATGCAGCTCGGAGCCCCAACAGGGCCACAACACCCACCTCCCCCAGGACCCCCCCCCCCAGCCCTCCCCTGGGCAATAGGTACTAACACTGAAGACCTCTTACCTGATCTATATTACTTTTATCATGACCTGTACAGGTTCACTGTGTCAGTAACCCATCTATATTATACAACACCTCAAAGTTTAAGACAAACAGTATATATTTTTTATTTTTTTTATTATATTTATAACATATTTTCTTTGTGTAAATTGGTAAATATTTTCAATTCACATTTCATTATTTTATCATTTAATACACACATTGGATAGAAAAAATCACAAAAACAATCATAAATACAAAACAATGCACATCTCTTCAGACAATTGAGTCAAGATTCATAGCTTATTACAATTGAATTTGCTAAGAATGTCAAGATACTTAAACCAGCAGCAACCTATAATTCATTCATTCATACTACACATGCACACTCATTCTAACTGCAAACGTACTATAAATACACATCACTAGAGATTCAGCCCTCTTGGAAGTAACAAGTTGTATTAGAGAGATCCATATTTGTAGATGTCTACAAACAATCCTAGATGATGAAATTGTCTCTCCAGAGCCACTTCTCAGGGGCAGGCTTGGTCTACGCGCATTTCAGTGGCAACGCCACCTTCTTCAGGACCAAAGATTGTGTAGAAAGAATCTCGCATATATAAAGGTTGTCTGCAGGGTAATCAAAAAAGATTTTTCATATACATGGTGGGTTACGACTGAACTTAGTCTTGCATGGCATAAATTAACCTATTTAGAGTCTTCATGAGCTTCCCGTGAGGACAATTCCTTTTTGCCTATAGCGTTCGTGATCACAGTCATTATAGCCATGTGGTTGGTTTTAGTGCGCAAAACTAAAAAGAGTGCAAAAATAGAAAGCCTACGCCTTTACATGCCAGATCATGCAAAACTGTAGCTCAATTATTTACAAAGACGAGAGAGAAGAAGAACCAACACCCAGAAAAGTTCCACCACCACCATCAGCAAGAAAGAAAAAAAAAATTAGATTATGGGAAGAATTAAAAACAGGCAATGTTAGGTCTAATATACCTGCAATACAACTGTCCGTTTCTAAAAGAAACCTCCTTTGGTACAATTGCCAATGTACATTAAAAACTGACAGACGTTCCTATAAATGAAGAATATACAGGACTGTCTTAGTGTGACAAATCAGAGGTCAGATGTTATGTATTTATTCATATGTGAAAAACTGCTGACTTACTCTCTATATCGCGTTATGGTAGCCTTTATCACATTCCTTCTACTTAGGACCATCGCTTCTGTCGCCCGTCTTATCCAGCATGATTAACTTCAACATGGAAGATGACACCTATGGTATTTTTTGAAATTATAGTTCTTTTCTAAAAACAAAGAAGACAAAAGAGTTAAGACCGGCTTATGTCGAAAGATTTCCGCTGACTGTAGATTAAAAATCAAATATATATATGTATCTGGGCGTGTGCACTCGTCTCTGCTAATTAGTCCGCCATAAGCACTGTAAGTGTTTATTGGTAAAAAGGCATGTTAGTATTAAATTCACACCCGTAATACCCGTATTATCCTAATTTGGTGCTATCTAAGTGTGGTAAGGCTCTGAGCCACAAAACCTTTTCTCTCCTACGAACACCGATGCAAGTTCGCGACGCCAACAGACATACTAAAATTATGTCACCCATTATACTACTCGAGTCCTCGTTTGTTATCATGTACTTATATAATGATGGACTACCTACTACACTAGAGCCCACAAGGCATATAGGCTTCTGAGCCCCTATGTTTAATACAAAACGAGTAATATTACAACCCTCCCTTAATTCAAACATGGGCCGGCTATTACAAACTAACGCTTTACCTTTATATTGGTGTCCTGGGGCGAGTATGTCGGGCATCCGTACGCGGCATCAAAGTAGCAAACAAACCGAGTCCTGGGCGCCATTTTTAAACCTTATGCGACTGCCCCGTGTTGGCGCGTGATTCTCGCGAAATGCTCGCGATAACAAGCCTTACCTATGGAGTCTCGCGGTCTGTATAGCATCTACTATTTCCATTGTGAATTTGGTCGCCATGATGGAATGGAGTATTAGGTATGTGAGTCAAGCATCTTCAAATAGTTTAACGCGAGGGTACTCGCGATAATACACTTCTTCAAAGGAATTACATAGACAAAGGACATCTTCTATTGCTATTATATGTTTAGTCACCATGTTGAGATGGAATACTCAATTAAGAAAACATACATCTATTTACTGATTCCCTCCCACGTATACCAACTGGAAGGACGGACATAGTTACTAGCTCACATTTGTGATTTAATCTACGTGCTGGTACTTGCTACTACCCAGTCGAAGTTATTATAATTTGATGATTTAAAGACATATTATCCTTCTCCATTACCAATAGTGCTGTAATCAGTCCAATATCAAGTGCCAATATTACTGCTAGGGCCCTCATTCTACAGCTGGTGACCAACATTCATACCCAAGATGAATTTGTACGGTAAAAAAAGAATAGAAGTGCTTTAGGTGTATTTATATTCTATGAGTATATACTATAGATGCTCATTACACTAGAACCAATTTTCTCTGGTACCTGTCTCACAAACTCCAGTTATTGGAAGGCCATTCATGTAACCATCCATATAATTTCTTTATTAAGACCTCTCCGTACTGTATCACAGTGAAAAATCCAGAAGGTTTCCCTGTTTTTTCTGACTTTCTCGATGTCATATCCTGGTTTAGTCATGATTTTCTCCAAGATGAGCCAGGAAAGCTCACCCTCATTGTGGTTATAATCAATGTAATGTCTGACCAACGGGGCTTGCATCTTCTTGGTCCTAATGGCTGACTTGTGTTCGGACAGTCTGGTGCGGAATTCTCTGCCTGTCTCTCCTATGTAACCAAGTCCACATGGACAGACAATCAGATACACTATGTTGCTGCTCCTGCAATTAGTGTGGCTTTTTAATGTTCCTGTCTTAGTACCATAGGACCACATTTGGGTAATGATTGCTGTGGGAGAAGCATGACAATTCCCACTTCTGTGATTTCCTACAATAGGAGGGAGTCCATCAATTGTTTTCTGATGCCCACTCTTTCTAGGTTTGGGTCTGCTATGTACTAGCTTGTCTCTCAAATTAGAGTTCCTTCTATATGCCACAAGCGGTTTTATCAGTGCTGTGTCTTCTTCACTGATGTTCAAGATCTTCCAGTTTCTGTAAAGAATTTGTTGAATTCTATTATTGAGACTGGAGTGGTTAACTACACAGACTAGTCTTTCAAGTTTGTGTTTTTCTCTACCATTGATCAGACTATCTCTGTTGTAGTATTTGGCATGTTTCATCGATTGTTTGATCAGGCGTTTAGGGTACCCTCTGAGAAGTTGTTCCGCATGTACCATAAAATCTTGAATGTTGGTACGATTGCGTCTAATTCTCAAAAATTCCCCGAAGGGGATTGAGTCTTTTTGACAAGGGGGATGGAAGCTGCTATGTTGCAAAATAGTATTTTTTGATATAGGTTTTCTATACAAGCTTACCTCAATCCTTCCCTCGCCACTCTTGATCCAAATATCTAGAAACTCAACTTTTTCTGATGAAAACTTCGCCGTGAATTTCAGATTGCTGTCACTATGGTTGAGCCACTCGATAAACTGCACCAAGTCTGACTCTTCTCCTGACCAAATAAAAAAAATATCATCAATAAACCTTTGGCAAACGTCTATATTCTCAAAAAATGGGGCTACTTTGTTAAAAATATGTTTCAATTCGAATTTGACCATATAGACATTCGCTACACTAGGAGCACACGAAGCTCCCATACTGGTGCCCTTTATTTGTTGATATAGGTTGTCTTTAAATTCAAAGAAGTTATTATGGAACACTATGTCTAGACACTCCAGAATGAAGTTATTTGGTCACTCCCCCGGAACTCTAGCCAATAGGGTTGCCACTGCCTCTAAGGCTAGATCCTGGGGGATGTTGGTGTATAAGGATTCTATGTCTAGTGTTACTAGAAATTATGTCTCACAGTTAAAGGGTTTATGCTCTATGGTCGCTATCATGTGTCCGGTATCTTTTATGTATGAAGCTTAGAGTTTAGTCAGAGGACACAAAAATGCGTCCACATATTGAGAGAGCGGTTCAGTACAAGAATTGATCGAAGAAACTATAGGTCGCATGGGTGGGTCTACTGTATTTTTATGCATTTTCGGGACTCCATAGAGGGCTGGAATGACTGTGTTAGTTTTGTTAAGGAATTCTAGTTCCTTTAGACAAATGTAACCATCAGTGAAAGCTTTCGCTGTACTGGTCTCTATTCTTTTTCTAAGTTCTGTCAGAACCGTCCTGTGTGTTTGTTGGTAGTGTTCAGGTACTGACAGCATTGCTTCCATTTTATAGGAGTATTTGTCGCTGTCCATCACCACTATGCCGCCTGCTTTATCACACGGCTTAATGGTGATGTCTGTGTTGTTTTGCAAATCTCTAAGTGCTAGACTTTCAAGATTGGTTAGGTTAGGAAGTGCCTTCGGAACATATTTGGTGATTATTTCAATTTCCTTTATAACTGTCTTTTCAAAAACTGCAACTTCTGGCCCTACCATCTCTAAAGATGGTGTAAAACTAGATGGAGGCTTGCAACCCAAATAATTTATGTCTTGCTCTAAAGGAATTTTATTGGACATAAATTTTTGTAGTCGTATTTTGCGAAAAAACGTGTAAAGATCTTTATTCAGTTTGAAAATATCCGGCTGAGTGCTGGGAACAAATGACAAACCTTTGCTCAGTATATTAGTTTCTTCAATAGAGAGTTGATGGTTTGATAGGTTAAAAATGGGAATGGTATTAGAATTAGAGGTTTGCTTATTTAAGACTTCCAATACTGCTGGTTCCGCGTCCGCATGTATGGTTGCGGATGTACTGGCTCTGTCTGAGCATAGTGGTTCCTTTCCTGTCTCTGAAATTTTGCGTGGCCTCTGCCCCTGCCTTGCTGTAAAAAAGGCGACTGTCCTTGTTGGTATTGATTGTATGATTGTCCTCTCTGATTTCGAGGGTTATAAGATGGTCCCTCATACATTGTAGGGCCTTCATAATCAGAGTCTGACGAGTTAGTGTCAGAAAAAGTCAGAGTTTTCTGTCTCTTATTAGTACGTGTATTATATTGTCCACCTTCATAGCGATCTACTTGATAAAAATTGCTCTGAAGGTAAGGATATATCTTTTCTTGCGTAAACCAGCATATGTCTTTTTTTAACTTATCTGTTTTTTTCTTGATAAGGTAGTCCTCAAATTCCTCAAGTTCTTGATTAATATTAAGTAGTTTGTTCTTAGCTTCTTCTACACCATTATTAGCTTTCAGTTTTTCTTCTAGCTCTAGAATCTCTTTGTTTAAGATCTGTATCATTTCTTTCACTGCTTCTATGATGAGGATCATCCAGTCCCTGGAGCAACGGTTCGCAATCTGTGACCATCGCTCCAGGAACTGGCGCACCTCAACAAAGAGAGCTGGAACATTTCTGACTCTCAACCCAGAGGGTATCGCTCCTTCCTACAAATATTCCAGCATAAAGTGAGCGTGAGACTCCATTCTTTTTGCTTTTTTCTTTAGATTCATAAGTTTATTCCATTCACTATTGTCGCTGTTAGTATCTCTACTATCTCCATTGGTACCGGCTATTTGTCCAATGAGTGCCGAGAAAACATCGTCTGTAAAACCAAAGGTCTTAAAACCTTCCATGTCTGTCTACAGTATTCCACGTGTAACTGTCAAAAAATAATGTATGTTCCACCTCCACCAGGAGATCCTATATATAGGAGGGAAATAAAACTATTTCAACCAGCATGCACTACAAAGATTCAAAGGTTACCCACAAGGGCTGAAGAGAAGATGCTTATAGGTGCCTATTACTATGCCAGGAAGCGTATGAACGCTCAACGATACAGCTCTAGAGCTGATACACCTGCGGTAAATACCAAAGAAACCAACTATAAAGGAGAAAGGCGCCCCCTGTAGTACTTTAAGGTCCAAGAGGAGGGGGAAGAACAAAAGGTACTAACACTGAAGACCTCTTACCTGACCTATATTACTTTTATCATGACCTGTACAGGTTCACTGTGTCAGTAACCCATCTATATTATACAACACCTCAAAGTTTAAGACAAACAGTATATATATATTTTTTTTAATTATTATGGGGCATATTAGCAAGACCCACGTTAAAATTATCGGCGTTTTAGCGGCAGGAAACTGCCGCTAAGCGGCGATAATGGGCTTGCTAATATGCGGTATGGAATTCCAATAGAAGCCCAGGTTAGATGTGCAGGACATCTAACCTGGGCTCTATTGGAATTCCATAACGCATATTAGCAAGCTCATTATCGCTCGCTTTAGCGGCAGTTTCCTGCCGCTAAAACGCCGATAATTTTAACGTGGGTCTTGCTAATATGCCCCTATATTTATAACATATTTTCTTTGTGTAAATTGGTAAATATTTTCAATTCACATTTCATTATTTTATCATTTAATACACACATTGGATAAAAAAAATCACAAAAACAATCATAAATACAAAACAATGCACATCTCTTCAGACAATTGAGTCAAGATTCATAGCTTATTACAATTGAATTTGCTAAGAATGTCAAGATACTTAAACCAGCAGCAACCTATAATTCATTCATTCATACTACACATGCACACTCATTCTAACTGCAAACGTACTATAAATACACATCACTAGAGATTCAGCCCTCTTGGAAGTAACAAGTTGTATTGGAGAGATCTGTATTTGTAGATGTCTACAAACAATCCTAGATGATGAAATTGTCTCTCCAGAGCCACTTCTCAGGGGCAGGCTTGGTCTACGCGCGTTTCAGTGGCAACGCCACCTTCTTCAGGACCAAAGATTGTGTAGAAAGAATCTCGCATACATAAAGGTTGTCTGCAGGGTAATCAAAAAGATTTTTCATATACATGGTGGGTTACGACTGAACTTAGTCTTGCATGGCATAAATTAACCTATTTAGAGTCTTCATGAGCTTCCCGTGAGGACAATTCCTTTTTGCCTATAGAGTTCGTGATCACAGTCATTATAGCCATGTGGGCAAAACTAAAAAGAGTGCAAAAATAGAAAGCCTACACCTTTACATGCCAGATCATGCAAAACTGTAGCTCAATTATTTACAAAGACGAGAGAGAAGAAGAACCGACCCCCAGAAAAGTTCCACCACCACCATCAGCAAGAAAGAAAAGAAAAAAATTAGATTATGGGAAGAATTAAAAACAGGCAATGTTAGGTCTAATATACCTGCAATACAACTGTCCGTTTCTAAAAGAAACCTCCTTTGGTACAATTGCCAATGTACATTAAAAAACTGACAGACGTTCCTATAAATGAAGAATATACAGGACTGTCTTAGTGTGACAAATCAGAGGTCAGATGTTATGTATTTATTCATATGTGAAAAACTGCTGACTTACTCTCTATATCGCGTTATGGTAGCCTATATCACATTCCTTCTACTTAGGACCATCGCTTCTGTCGCCCGTATTATCCAGCATGATTAACTTCAACATGGTAGATGACACCTATGGTATTTTTGAAATTATAGTTCTTCTCTAAAAACAAAGAAGACAAAAGGGTTAAGGCCCGCTTATGTCGAAAGATTTCCGCTGACTGTAGATTAAAAATCAAATATATATGTATCTGGGAGTGTGTAGACGTCTCTGCTAATTAGTCCGCCATAAGCACTGTAAGTGTTTATTGGTAAAAAGGCATGTTAGTATTAAATTCACACCCGTATTACCCGTATTATCCTCATTTGGTGCTATCTAAGTGTGGTAAGGCTCTGAGCCACAGAACTTTTCTCTCCTACGAACACCAATGCAAGTTCGCGACGCCAACAGACATAATAAAATTACGTCGCCCGTTATACTACTCGAGTCCTCGTCTATTACCATGTACTTATATAATGATGGACTACCTACTACACTAGAGACCACAAGGCATATAGGCTTCTGAGCCCCTATGTTTAATACAAAACGAGTAATATTACAACCCTCCCTTAATTCAAACATGGGCCGGCTATTACAAACTAACGCTTTACCTTTATATTTGTGTCCTGGGGCGAGTTTGTCGGGCATCCGTACGCGGCATCAAAGTAGCAAACAAACCGAGTCCTGGGCGCCATTTTTAAACCTTATGCGACTGCCCCGTGTTGGCGCGTGATTCTCCCCCGGGCAAAGACATGCCACATCAACTATACGGAATCATGTACCAAATAATCCGCCTGATGTCGCACAATCACATTTGGTAGCATGCGTGTGTCGTCACAAAAATGAGCATCACACATCCACCTTTAATGTAACAAATGAAAATGTATTCAAAGAAACACAGAACAGAAATGAAGACACATGGCGGCTCCCCTCGGGACAATCCGTAGGTCACAGCCTGCAAGACAAAAATCATGATGAGAAGGTGTGTCTTGCGCACATCAAAGGACAGAGAGAGAGCGAAGGAGAGAGAGAGAGAGAAAGAGAGGGAGCGAGATAAAGACGGACAGAGAGAGGGAGCGAGAGAAAGACGGACAGAGAGAGGGAGTGAGAGAAAGACGGACAGAGAGGGGGAGCGAGAGAAAGACGGACAGAGAGGGGGAGCGAGAGAAAGACGGACAGAGAGATGGAGCGAGACACAGATAACAGAAGAGATGGACAGGGAGAGAGAGTGCCCACAATGCGCACCCAGGCCACACTGCCCACCTGCTGCCACAGGTGTGTCTCCAACCACGTGCCTGTATGTAGTGCAGTTCACCAGGTCACACATCTGAAACAGATCCGTCATCTGAAACAGAGTCCAGAGACATGAATGGCAAAGTACATACAATTGCACAAGACATCATCGCCTGTCCGCCCCTGCGCACCCAGGCAGATGTACCCCAGCCTCTCCCGCCGCCCAGCGGTGCATGCCCACCCCTGCGCACCCAGGCCTCACTGCTCACCTTCCGCACTTGGCGTGTAGTAATGATGGCCCACCACGTGCCGCTGCAAGCCACATGCCCGGGGCCCGCGGACATGGCGCCCTCCACATCATGCAGCCACGCTCCGCAGGCCACCAGGTCTCACATATGATTCTGGGTCTTGATTTCGCCATGGCAGAGGACATACCAGTGCACCGGGCATCATCGCAGGCTGCACACCGCTCAGCCCTTGAGGTGCCACTAACTCTGTGATCCGGGATGCGACACCACGTGGCGGTAGGCCCGCGCTGCCCGCTGGCTCTGGCCTACACTGCAGTCCAGCAGGGCACACAAATCCTGAGCAGTCCGGACGGCCGGGACGGGGCATCATCACAGGCTGCACACCCGCTCAGCACTTAAGGTGCCCCTACCTCAGTGCACCCAAAGTCACCATCCCGTGGCGGTGTGCCTGTGCCGGCCGCAATGTATCCGGTGCCACCAAGTCTGTGTCCCATAGTCATGGACCCTGTATGATTGGGTATCGTGTTGCAGACGCCATCATGTCACCTCTGGTCCTGGGGAATGTGATGTTGCAGGGCCCGAGGCCCTCATGCCTACATTAACACCACACGGATGCACCCAGATAGAGAGTGGAAATGGCGTCGAGCACGTGCGCCCGTCCCTTTTCATTGGCAGGGTCACATGTCCCGTGACGCGTGTGCTGGATGGGTGTGGTGTGGGTGTAAACCAGCCGTGAGGGAGTGGCTGTGGCATGCTGACAACTAGACCTGTGAGCAGCAGATCACCACAGGAAAGACAGGGGACATGTAGCGTTGCCATCCCCCCTGTGAGCGTAAGCGGAGTGTGCTGGCCTGGCGTATGCCAGTCCAGCGAAAGGGTTTGTATATGACCCCAGGGCCCTGGGCGTGGTTCCGTACTGGGCTGGACAAGGAAGTAACTCATGCGTGTGTCAGCGCCACCCGGACCGCATTGGTCAATGTGTCACCCTGTGACCCCTGTTCTACGACATGAGCCACATGGACGTAAGAGGAGTCCAGTGAGCCTACATTCATCCATACTTCCACACTTGAAAGACCATAGACATGACACATCTGTGTGAATATGAATGTTTAATGCACATTCAGTGGAGTGTTGCATCTGGAGCAGTACAGGGCCATGCAAACCCCACATGACGATGTTGTCCCGTGGAGGGCCAGCCAGGGTCCTCCAGGGAATGACAAGTCCAAAGGAAGAGGAAGAGTACAGTCCGCAGTCTGATTGCTGTGTCAATGGCGATCAAACAGCATATGGCAGTCCATGTCGAGGTCCAAGGTGAGTGTCGCAGAGTGCATGGGGGGACAGTGGAAGGTGATGATGCAGAGGGCAGTACCAAGCTGAAGCCGGACCTATGGATGAGATGCATGCTGCTGCGTCCTCCTTACCACGAGGGTAGTATCATCCGCTTCTTCGTTCCCTGCTGTTTCATGTGCCTCATGTGTGGGTGGTGGTGTTCTGTCTCCAGCACTGTGTGGCAGTGACACATCAGTGGCCGGAGGTGGAAGGTCTGCCGCACTGTGTGGCACTGACACTTCAGGGGGGCGGAGATGTGGATGGAGTGGTGGCAGCAGCATGCATCCGTGCCAGGCCTTGTGGCAGCAATGCCATGAGGAGGGTCCTGAGGTCATTGAGGAACCCAGCTACCTCTCGTTGGTGTGCAGCCATGGCAGCCGCTTGTTCCGCATTCACCCGCTCCATGGTCTCCATTAACCTCCGCATGTTTCCCAACTCCTGTGTGACATCGCTAGAGCCACTCGGACTGGACAGTTGTACTATTCTCTGAGTCAGGGCTCCAGTGATGTCAGCCATGGTCCGTTGGAGAGCATGGAGCGGACTGTGGGTGTCCGTTAGGGACCGTGAGTGGTCCCTAATGGGACTTAGACACCCACGTATGGCATCTAGTTTGTCTGCCATGCGTTCGAAGCCCACCCGCACCTGTTCAGCCAGATTCTCCTGGCACCTCAAAACACGGCGTTGGAAGGCCATGTGTTCTCCGTGGGGGTCCTGGGAGGCAGCAGTGGTGGTGGGTGTTGCCTGCTGTGTGGTCTGTGCAGGGGGTGGGGTCTCCTCGTAGCAGCTGGGCTGCCCAGCTCCTGGAAGTGGGCTGCGTAAGCTGTCCACGAGCAGTTGGAGGGCGTCAGAGTCGAAGCTGTGGTCGTCCTCTGTGTCTCCAGAGAAGAGAGGGTCGGGCTGCTCTGCAGGAGGTGTTGATTCTCCCTCTGCAATGTGAAGGGGAGATGCAGTTTAACAATGTGTCCACATGTATGTTGTCGCATTGTACATGTTTACATACAGACAGCATGACTGGGTACATTGTGGCTGTTTGGGAGGAGCTGCCTATTGGATGGGGGACAGTGGACATTTCAACAACAGACGTGTGTGTGTTTGTACTTGTACATTATCAACGCACATTTCCCTGCAATGCCAATTGTGATTGGCCAGTGTCTGCACCCAAGCGGCACCAGTTGTGTCCTGTGTTCTGTTGAAGGTGTTTTGCAGATTGTTTCACATCGTTGTCAATGTAGATGTGCTCTGCATGTGATGTGTGTGCTGCATTTTTGGGGAGTCGCCCCTGCAGCTCAGATTTTGCTGCCGCTTATCACTTTCATGAGGTGTGCCTTTGACTTCTGTGCTTGTACAGTGCTGACATGTTGCATACTTGGGTACGTTGGTCTCTTGGTGGGAGTTGGTGGTCTGGGGCATGGTTTGTCCGCAGATGTGCTCAACTTAATTGTGCATGTGTGCCATTGTGCCCATCTCCCCCCGTTCCCCCAGGCCCTGGTCGTTACTCACCCTGTTGCTGTTGTGTCGGGTCCTGTTGAGCAGTGTCCGGGCCCCCAACTCCTGCCACCGTCTCCCCACTGATGACTGTGGACACCATTTCCTCCATGTCGTCCAGCTCCTCCTGTGGCGCTGGGCTCCCACCTCCAGTCCGCATTGCTGCCTTCAGGTTGTTGGCGAGTTTCAGCTTGGTTTTGCGCTTGACATCATTCCAGCGCCTCTTGACCTCGTCCATTGTCCTCTTCAGCACTCTGACTGCATTCACCTTGTCCACGATGGACTGCCATATTGTATTTTTTGTAGCCAATGACACAGTGGAGGTGACGAACAGTTGTTGATGGTGTTCTGTCACCTCCGTTATCAGGATCCTGTTTTCCTGCGGACTGAACTTCGCCTTCCTCTTCTTCTTGTCCTTGCCCTTCCCTGACCCCGAAGTCCCAGGATGGTCCTCCGGGGGGCTTGTGGGGTTCTGGCTCTCCTCCGTACTTGCTTCGGCAATGTCCATTGTGCTTCGCTGTTGTTTGGCATTTGTTTGTCTGTTTTTTTTCTATTTTTATGGTGATTGTTCCCGCCTGACGCGTGTGGATTGCAGGCCTGTAGCTGGGTTTCGCTGATTTTCGTATCGCGATTCGCCTCATCGCAGCTTTTTTTGCGTTGGTGTTTCGCATTTTTGCGGTGTGGCGTTGATTCTAACGTGGTCAGTTGACGCGTTATCTGGGGACTATTGCATGGTGCCGCCGTGTTGGGAATACTTGGTTAACAAGGCGTTAATTTCCCGCAATGGACTGCGATATGCAAAGTTGCGTTAAGCTAAATTTGCGGTGGTTATCACACGTTCTTGGGAATATGCCCCAGAGTGTTTTAACCTAGATTCTCTTCTGAATCGGTAACCAGTGCAAGGCTGCTAACACTGCTGCAGCCGACTAGTGCTTAGGAATATTGGGGAGAACCTGAAGCCGCCTTGTCATGTACTGACTCTTCAAACATAGTAACCGACAGACTTTCACTATGAACGGCCTAGAGAAGGGTGAGATAAATAGCACCTACCATGAGATTTTCTCTTAATAATTAGAAATACTGTGTGGATTTTGGTGCTTACTGCACCTAAGTGTCATGTCCCAGTATTTTTTCCCTTTTTAACGGGGGTGCACCTGTCAGGGTAAAAGTCATCGTGACACATTCCTAAATAGAAGCTACACAGGTAAAGTCCGTACCTCCTTGTTTTGCCAACCTCAAGTGAGAACAATCTGTGAAGTGTGAACATGTTTTCTTTCATTCAGCAAATTTATTAACATTAGTGAAAATCCTATTAACATTAGTGAAAATCCTTTTCAAATATTCTAAGATACAAGATATTAGTACGTGCCATAATTCTTTGGGAATTCCTGAACGTTTACAAGCAGCTCATCTTCCCAGCATGCACTGCGCTCAAATACATGGTCAGTCTGCTTAGGTGCAATCGAACCCCTGATGATTCCCCTGCGTTCCGCCAACACAGACATAACCCCCTCCCCCCGAAAGCTCTGAATGGCAAACAATTATGTCGATGCGAGTTTCAACAACACATTTCCCTTCAGTTGGGCAGAACAGTGTGTAACCTCCTGTCACCTCGCACACGGTATGTGCATATGTGCAGTCACCATAAAATGTCAAGCCCTTTTTTTTAATACAGCCCATATGTCTTTTATGCAGAGACGGCCAGACAGACATATTCAAAAAGAGACAAAGACTTGTTCACACATACACACAGACATAAACATCCAAACACGTGCATGTATGCGCGCTCACACACACACATACACGGTACAGGAAGATAGCGGAATGAAATAATATATTTTTATAAGCGCAATTCGGACAGTCCATGATGCTTACTACCTTTGGCATTTCTTGTTTCTCCAGCTATATCGAAGGCAGAAGATGCATTCAGCAGTAAAAGACAATACTTCGATTTGCAGGCCGGCTACTATTCTCCACAACAATGGAAATAGTAGATAGTATTGCATACCTCATCGGATCGTGTCTATGATCACGTAACAGAAATAGACAAAGTACTTGAATAATGCCGGTCACTCTGCCATCTGCAGACCCCCAATCGTTTGTATAGGGTTTGCGGTGCTAGCAAGAGGGCTGCCCTGAGCAGTGAAAGACACATGAACTGCTCTAGTAACCACCATACGTTTGAGTTCTATTGTTGTTGCCTAAGGCTCGGGCAGGCGTGCCATGAGCTGCTGACATCGTTCATGCACATAGTGCCAATATCGGCAACACTCAGTTCTCATACAGTGACATACATAAATAAACCACACAGCACCTTTTTAGTGGAGAAATTTTGCTGCAGGTTTATTTGCATAACCAATATGCCAACATGGTGGGTTATCTTACGGGCGATCCCAGGGCAGGCCAGCCCCTATGCCGCCTGCCCGCCTGATGAGCCAAATTGCACCGTGGCCGCCGCCAACCGGTGGTTACCAATTATTGGGAGAGGCCACCTCTCCCCTCAGTGGACCGCCAGTCCACTCCTTACTCACGCCCCACAGGTGGGCGGAGCTGCTCCAGGCAGCCCCTGGTTGCTCAGACTCACAACCGCCTGTAGGCTAACGGGGCACCGTAGTTCTTCCAGGGGACACGCTAAGACATCCCTGGGTATCCTTGGCTTAGCACCCTGTTGTGCTGCTGCAATATAGTACCCTTCTGTATCTTGCAGACTCTGGATCGCCCTGTAACTCCTCCTGCAACACAAAACAATAAGTTAGATTCTTCCCCTCCCCGTACCACCCTTTGGCCATCCGCAGGGTAAGCGGTAGGGCGGGAAACAGCGAGACGGGCAGCGGTCAAGAGACCCTCCAGTGGGCGGGGAAGGCTTTGTACCCCTGTCCCCCTCCCACGGCCGGAAGTGATGCGGCCAGCCGACCCCCTGGTCCCTAGGCCAGGGAGCCTAGTCTGCAGACTTCTGTGCCTTCCTGTGGCACTAAGGCGGCCGCCCTGTTGGAGGGTCCCCTACGTGGCCCCCGGGCAGCCTTGGCATAGTGCCAATATCGGCAACACTCAGTTCTCATACAGTGACATACATAAATAAACCACACAACATCTTTTTAGTGGAGAAATTTTGCTGCAGGTTTATTTGCATAACCAATATGCCAACATGGTGGGTTATCTTACGGGCGATCCCAGGGCAGGCCAGCCCTATGCCGCCTGCCCGCCTGATGAGCCAAATTGCACCGTGGCCGTCGCCAACCGGTGGTTACCAATTATTGGGAGAGGCCACCTCTCCCCTCAGTGGACCGCCAGTCCACTCCTTACTCACGCCCCCACAGGTGGGCGGAGCGTTCCAGGCAGCCCCCGGTTGCTCAGACCCACAACCGCCTGTAGGCTAACGGGCGCCGTAGTTCTTCCAGGGGACACGCTAAGACATCCCTGGGTATCCTTGGCTTAGCACCCTGTTGTGCTGCTGCAATATAGTACCCTTCTGCACCTTGCAGACTCTGGATCACCCTGTAACTCCTCCACAGCTCTGGGGTGGCCACCGTCACCACCAGGGCCCCCACCAAGGCAGATATTCCTACCTACAGCCTGTTGCTTCCAAGGCCTCCCCAAGGTCCAGCAAAAATAGGTCCATGCCTACCCTTGAGAGGTGAATCCCATCCACTTCCCAACATCCAGTAGACTTGGCATGAAGTAAACCATGCCTGATGAAGCCAAATCCCCTTTGTTCCGTGAATTTACGCATGGCGCTGTTCACTCTCCTACGTGATATCTCAATTGCGTCTCCCGATCGGGCTCCTTGCCAAACTGGGCGAGGTAAAATTTCGGACCTCCACAGTTCACATGCCCCCAGCTGATTACTCAAATGACACATGATGTCCCTCAAGTCTTGGAGCAGTACCCTGAAAAGGAGAGACATGGTAGGATCGACCTGGCCCCCCCCATATAGTATAATGGCACCTTCCAACCGGTGCTGTGCTGCCACCCTGGTGTCCCTACCCTTCACGAGTGCATATGCACCCAGGATGACCTAAAACCATTAGCTTGGTGTTGGTTAGATGTTACCTTGCCTGGCTGCAGAGCAATACCTTTGACCAGTCCCTCCTGACAAGATGTGCCAATGCGGGTAGAAGTAAGAGTTATCAAGCCCGCCTTACTTCCACTCACCCAGTTATCTGTGTATAGCGCTTGTCGGAGCAAGTCCCTTGAATTCAGCCAGTCACCACCCTAGGTGACACCTTGCCCTCCCAAACTTCTGCTAGTACACCAGGGAGCAGACAAGGCAGTGAACCGGAGGGGAACCATATGTATAAATACCTGCCCCCTTTACTGGGAATGCCAGGTGTTCTTTAATCTTTTGCAGCCCTTTTGTGCTTTAACCCAGAGTTTCCCCCAATTTTTGGACCGTAGCCCACTCGATGGATGACAACTTCCACAACCTGCATGGCTGCCAGCCATGGCTATAGGGCGGGAGAATTTACCCAACTTTATTGTTACTCAACTCAAAGGTACTCGTATTATCGACCTCAGAAGGATGAAATGCTAAGAGGACCTACCAGAATCTGTGACCAAGATGTCGAACAAAGCCCCTTTCGGTTCTGCCGCTCCACATACCTGTGAACTTGAATCCCAGGGCAAACTTCAGGCACCTAACCCTTACTTGGACATGCCTGGACTAGAAACCCACATCTCAAAGGCCTGCCAACCGGCTGACCCCAACATTGCAGTCCCAGTGTTAGCTGCCAACTCCCAAGGAAAATTCGCTTAACTGGAGCAACTGGTGACATGCAATCAATTCTGGTCAGGGGACTTGGAGTAAACATATGAGTAATGAACCCCCCTAACTATGACTGTAAAATGTGCTCTGGTAGTTGTCCGTATTAGTGCTCCATCCCCTCCAATTCAGCACTATCAAGGCAAACCGCACCCTCTTGGGAATGTCACCCTCACGCCCCAGCTGACAGAAAGTGCCTATTCGTGTGTAGCCCATTAACCTTACGTTTTTCACTGATGGTATACCAGGATTATGCTGAAACTTAGCTTGCTATACTGCTGAGTGCGCGATGCACAATCACATATTTGTCTTTACCTCACAGGGTTGCCCTCGGTAACTCAGAATTCACACTGGACATGATTCTCTCCCTGATTGGCTTACGGACGGAAGTACCGTTAAACTTTGGAATACCCAGTCCCACTTGCATAATGCGCTCCGCTCCAGGCCCGCCCTGCAAGCTGCTGATGCTGCCCATCCAGGAAGAGAGACTACAGAAAGCTAGCCATACCCGCAATGCCTGACACTGTAACGATGCCTCAATATCCGCTCTAACTGAACCAAGTTAAGAGGCGAGCTGTCAGCATGCCACTGGCAATACCCTCTCTTGGAGCGCGAGGGCCAGGCCTCCTAGTAGACGCAGCACACGCATATCTAGGAAGACAACCCGATAGCCCAGTGCGAGCAGAGGAAACGCTGCTCCTGGCACTGTATCCTTCTGCACATGTATAGCCATTGTAATGTCCTGGTATCCCCTGACCCCCGCAACTGGCTTGAATACGTTCATCCCATAGTATCTTGGCGCTGCATAACATGTTTATTGTTACTCAAACAATGGTACTTGTTTTATCAACCTCAGCAGGATGAAATTCTAAGTGGACCTACCAGGCTCTGAACATGTGACCAAGAGTAACCCAGGGCAGACTTCTGGCACCTGAACCCTTACTTGGACATGCCCGAGCTAGAAACCCACATCTAGAAGGCCTGCCACCCAGCTGCCCACCTCAAACATTAGTGTCCCGCAGCCACTCCGTAGCCAGGATACTAAACCAGGTACAGAGTATCGGAAGACCCATCTCTTGGCGCATGCCTGCCACCAATTCCAACGCGTATCCTAGTCTGTTAAAACCAGGGCGCAGGGTAGCCTGCAAGGCTAAGCCCCCAAAGCAATTGCCCACCCCTGCGGAGGACACCAGGCAGGCAAATTCACGAGCTTCGGATGCCGTGAGCCGCCAACAAGGTTAGAAAGAACCAGCAGATCTGAAAACAGCACCGAGGAGGTAACCCAGTTGACCCCTAGCCCTGCTTCCCACTGGTCCGGAACTGGAACAACCGCATGTGTTTAAACGTGGCAGCATACCCTCCGCCACAGAAACTTACAAGCAAAATTGTTCGCTGAGATTTTGACCCCAGACCAGATGAAGCTGCAGTTAGATAGATATGAAGCTGTTCGCTGAGATTGTGGCCCCAAACCATGTCAGTCTCTGTCCCTGGCCTTCCCTCCTTGTGCTCCTTTTCACCCAATAAGGCTCTTCTGTGAAGCCGCTGCATCCCTGCCTACCCACTGCAATTGGTAGGCCATTGCAACACTTAATTAAAGTCCATGGGTAACTTCCTCACAGTGTGGCCTTAAACCAAAGAATTGCAAATTGTGTGCTGGGATTTTAGCCCCAATCAATGTACGTCTTCTATCCTGTCACCTCCTCGGTGCATCACCTTGGCCTTCAAAGACAGAGACCCTCCCGGGTACCTCCCAAGCCCCCTGTAGGCCCGCCTGCCTCGCTCACTGCAACCTGCTGCAGGACAGTCGTGCAACTATATGCCAGGCCTCACCTCAGGCGGACGCTTCAGTTTGGCCCATACCTAGCTCCTGCCGTGCTGCCAATCATAGTAACATCACAACTACTAACCCTGAGTTAATGCAAGTGTGACAATCCTACTATAACAGGCCACCAACGCTATAAGAATGGCTTGAGCAGCAGGCAACGAAATTCAATGTATATAAACAGAGTAACATGTTCTGACTTAGAGCTGTTCACGGCGACACATACCTAGAGACGACCAATATTGCGCGAAACTAGGATCAGCATTCGCCCGCGCTACATTGCAGCACAGCAGTTCTACAGAAAACCTGACACTTGTGCCACTATATGCCATGACTCACGTCAGGTGGCCACTTCCTTTTGCACCACACCTTGCTCCTGTCGTGCTGCCAAGCCTAGTAACACCACAACTACTAACCCCGACACTCATGCAAGCGTGACAATTCCGCCTATTCCAAGCCTCATTGGTAGACGGGAGCCGCTGTTGTCTGTCTACTCCGCCCCACCTACCCACCTATCTCCCTGCTAGCTGAGCAAATCATTAGTGCAGGTTATTCGTAGCACTGGATGGTTTTAATAGAACATAATTAGCTCTTATTACAGAAAAGGTTTGAGACCCCTGCCCTAGTCAGTCCACATTGGGCAAGCAGCGCCCGCTAGAGGCAGATTGTCACACGCGCCGGAGCTGACACTTAAGTGACAGAGCAGCCCTTGTGAAATTCCCTGGTTGACTTTCGCACAAAGTGGATTTAAGCAAAACGAGGCTGACAAAATAATGCCAGTTTAAATAAATAAAGTGCTATATAAACTGCTTAATAAATCCAAATGAAATGCGCGCTGCAGGCCTGACCTGCCAAACCCAGGCGAGAACATCAGCAACCCATGAATGTGCAAGATTCGCACAGCTGACACCAGAGCTGCAATGCCACCGAATCGTGGCCCCTTAGTGCTGCACCCGCGACTGCCTCAGGAGAAGTGCAGGATCAACACCACTTTGGTTGGGCGCCCACGGCATCCAGCCCTAACCCCTGGGCAATCCCTTTCCAGGCATAGCAAATAATAATATGTAGATGAATGAAAACTAGTCATCCTGTACCAACACCATGTTCATCCCCGAAAGGTGCAGGCGCCCAAGGTTGCATATATCCCTTTCCAATCCTTATTGTTTTGGGTCTCCCCTTAGAGTTACTCTCCACTACACACATTTGTACCCCCAAATTGCACCACACCTTGCTCCTGCCGTGTTTCCCCCCTAGAACATCACTACTACCATCCCTGACAATATTGAAACGTGACAATTCAGACTATTCCAAGCCCCCAAGCTAGAAGAATGGATTGGGTTGCAGGTATAGTAATTCCAATGCATGTACAATTAGTCAATGCCAGTTGTTTTGGTCAAATGTAAACGGAACATTACAATTGCCATATGAACTAGATCCCCAGCCTGCCTGTAGCTAAATTAACGTAATGGTCCTCCTCGTACATCACACTTGTCCCTCCTTAATGTCATTCTTCCAACCCCCATTTGTACGACCAACCGCGTGGCTGAGAAGCCCTGGCGTTTTGACAACCCTATAACATGAACAACCGTCCTGTCACAATGTTGAAATATTTTTGTGCTAAGGCTAAACCAGGTTACCTCGCAGAGGCAGAATGCAGTAGCTAATGACATGGCTCCTGGTTTTACGCTGCTAGACTTCACCAAAGTCACCTTCACTGCCTGAACTGGAAGACAGTGGCATCTGCCTACCGTACCTCGATGGGAGCTCTCCACACCTGACCAACGTGCCTAGGTCATGATCTCTGAACACCACCGTGCTGCGGGCCCGCCGGCGTGTACCAGTCATAACTGTGACGCCTATGGCCGTCTACATGGTACATCCCAGCTATCCTGGCACTGTCCGTGCACACACAAGTGCACAAAGGATTCCATGCAGAGTCAACTACCCACTACTCTCAGACGCGTTACCTGGCATATAAGACACATCCACAGCCCCTGCTAGAGACAGCCCGCACAAGTCTCTATTGAAAGCACTCCTCCCCCAACAGCCATGCCTGGCTCCAGTCCCGGGCTCCAGCGCATCGGGCCCTGCGTATGCGCCGCTCCCCTTACCCCCGCCATCGGACAGGGGCAAAATACAGCTGAAGTGCGGGGGTGTAATAAAACTGAGTTCCACAGTGGGGGCAAAATACAGCTGAAGTGCGGGGGTGTAATAAAACTGAGTTCCACAGTGGCACGCCGGGGTGTTAATTTTTGCCAAGACCCTTCAATGCTAAACTGGTGGCGCTACCGGTGGAGAAAGAGCCCACCCCTGGCATAACCACCACAACCATAACTGTTTGCATGACCCAGCGCTGCAATCCACTGCCTATAAACGCACAGCATGTGCTGGGGGGGGGGTCCCTAATCGCCGCCTGACCCTTACGGGGTCAAACCAGGGCCAAGGCAGGAATACCCATCCTCGCAGTGAAACAAACTTAACGTGGGTGTCAATAAGCATCGTTACCATTGACATAAAACGCTGAAAACGATAATGTTGCCCCGATCGCTGTGAGGTGGTCAGCCCATTCTGGGTGCAGCAAGATGTAGCCCCGGGCCCCACCATCTGACAAGAAACGCCCCGGTATGGGCGCATGATTCGGCGCAGCTACCTCACCTCCGTAACATTTAAAATCTGCCTTGGCTACTCCGCAGGGCTCGAGTCGGGGTACCACGCATTTGCTCCGTACTTGGGGGAAGGGAGCCTTTAGAGGGAATGCGGGAAAACCAGCAAGACCCGCAAAGTATATGCCCTGGCACCAAATACCAACGAAGCCCTCTGAGAGGGCCGGCGCTGCCCGAGTCAGGCAACCCCCATTGTCCTAGACCTCCGCGGGACATCCTTAATAGGGCGGGTGCAACTGGAAATACCCAGCACACACATCAGTCCCCGCGGGCCGGAGACCTGTTTACCCACTGTAGCTCTTTGACACTAACACAACACAAGCAGGCTGTTTTACCAACTCCCTCGACAAATAAGGGGTTTTACAGTTCAGTATGTTTAAAAACTTGGGGGGCGGGGGGGAATTTGAATGGACGGCGAGTCCCTCGACTGATCGGGCTTCTTAGATTGCCAAAGCCTGCCTCAGCAGAGAAGGCCGGCTGTGTCTTCTTGGCCGTTTCTCCTCGCGACCGAGGAGGCCCCGCAGCCAGAGTGCAAGCAAGTCACCAAACAATTGCAGTTTCCAAGCCGATTTGCATAGCCCCTTCACCCCCATCCAGGCGCTCAAAACTGCAGAGTCTCGGCAAGGAAAAAACCCACGAAAGCAAGAGGTACATGCATCTTGCCCGAAAAGAACCCCCGCAGCCCGCCTTAGCTGCTGCTGGCTGCGTGTTCTTCCAGGTATTGCCAGCCTGCTCACGCCCTCCAGCCCGCTGAACTTTCAAAGAAACGCACAGGCAGAAAGTGTTTTTGCTGGGATTGGTCTGCCGGGAAACCATGCGACGACCGCTGCTCCCCTCCCCCCTCAGGCCTCGTACGCGAAGACGGCTGGCGAGGTGGCCAAGCGCTCGCAGCCCAGGGCCCCGGAGACATACGAGCCGCATAAAAATGGCATGGAGCCTCCGACCCCCATGCCCCCTCTCTGGTCTACAGAAAGCTGAAACGACCAGGGGAGGGAGCCGCTACCCTAAGCCCCCTGGAGCTGTCCTGCGCCCCCCCCTCCCCTAGGCGGCCGCATCCACGGCAATGGCCGGGCTAACAGCCTTGCCCCCGAAGGGGTGGGGAGGAGCAAAGCACTCACCGCAGAACACCGAACAGCTCCAGTAGCTCGACGTCCAAACGGCGTCAGGGGAATGGGCCAAGAGTACATGTGATCCTAGATCAGGAGCATGTTGGAACAGCGAGACGGGCAGCGGTCAAGAGACCCCTCCAGTGGGCGGGGGAAGGCTTTTGTACCCCTGTCCCCCTCCCACGGCCGGAAGTGACGCGGCCAGCCGACCCCCTGGTCCCTAGGCCAGGGAGCCTAGTCTGCAGACTTCTGTGCCTTCCTGTGGCACTAAGGTAGCTGCCCTGTTGGAGGGTCCCCTACGTGGCCCCCCGGGCAGCCTTGGCAAAATGTGGCAGTGTAGCTGCTGATTACGCCAGGCTAGATGCCAATGGTAAAATGTCTGTTTGCAATGTTACTTTTTTCTTGTCAACCATAATGATGAATATATGTGAATGACTTAAACGGTTTTGCTAGCTGCTGCGTTGACGCTCCTATTGTGGTAGCAAAACCTTAAGCCCAGGATACAATTGTCGCTGCTAGAATTATGCAGAAATGCAGAAGTTAAGTATGAGGCATGGTTGACTGAGTTATTAATAAAGAAAGGCACTTTATATGCCGTACATTCGTTATTAAAGGAACATTTTAAAGCAAGTTCCGTGACATTATTAACGAATAATTTTGACGGTGAAACGCACGTAGATAGATTCTGAAGTACATTCGACCCCTATTTTTTTTTTTTAGCAAATACAGATTTTTCTTAGGAAAAATAATATACACTTTCAGAAATGCAGACACGCTATTGAAGCAATACTGTGGCTGTTACTTCAAACAGTAAAGCTTTGACGTGCAGCATATACGATGTTACACTCAGTAGACTGTAAACCTATAAATACAATTCTCTTGTAATAAAAGGTGTACCGTTTTTAATCTTCTCATAACAACATTTTTAAAACCTGTCTGCCGGAGTTAAGTGTCGTATTTGTTCTGGTTTTACATTGTGAGGCTTGATGAGCCCCTTTCCAGCAAGAAACATCCAAGCAGAACAGTCTTGTTCATGAAATATGTATTATCTAACTTTTTAAATGGTGTTCATGGATGATGTACTGGAGCGCATGCTGAATATTGTGTCTAGCATAGCCTTTACAGTTAGGTTGTGTGATTAACAAAGTTGTACCTTTTTAATGGTGATGTACTTGTACTTATTCACTCCTATAAAATGAAATCTAGGCCTGGACATAATTTAATTACTCCGGAATAATTGGTGTAATTCGGTAATTCTGTGTTACTCTTGTGATGCAGAGTTACTGATTGCAACACCATGACGCAGCGTCACCTAACTGATTCTCCCATTTAGAGAAAATCGGACTGTGACAAGCACTGAAACAACGTGAGTGCTCTAGTGCGTCTTTTGTCTAACACGATCAGAACATTCAGCGGTCGTTTACAACATGAGCAGCTGTAATTTAATGCAAGCAGTTGCTGTCAGCATTTTGAGTAGATTTCATACTCGAGCAGCCGGAGACTAAGGGCCTTATTACAAGTCTGGTGGTCCATGGACCTCCAGACTCATTGGGGCATGGCGGTGGAGGTCAAGCCACCGCCGCACCGGAGGTCCGACCTCTGTATTATAAGTTTGGCAGTCTGACTCCCATTTGACCACTGCATCTGTCAGGGAACCATGTTCCGTGGTGGTGGTGTGGTAGTCAGAGGCTCAGAATATGCTTGTGGTGCTTCTGCGGTACCGCCATGCATATTTAGAGCTTCCCCACCGCCAGTCTTACATGGTGGTCAGCACCGCCATGTAAAAGCTGGTGGTGGGGAAACAAAGGGGGCCCTGTCCCTACGCCCCATGTAGGTAGGTGCATGCAGGGGAGCACATGTTGTGCCCCGCTGTGTGCAAGCACCCCCCAGTTCCAGTCCATGCCATGCTGTAATGCGCTGTGGCGGTCGCACGACGGGGCAGTGTTAAAAGGCTCATTGAGCCTTTTTACTGCACTGTCGCAGGACCGCCACGCTGCCAGCCCGCCAGAAAACAATTTGTATTGTAATCTAGCGGGCGGGCAGCATTCGGGTTTGGTGGTGAACAGCCAAACTCGCAATAAGGCCCTAAAACCCGAAATGCAATTTCAAGTTGATATTTCACCCAAACAGACCGTTTAGGTATTTCTTTGAGCACTTTTTTAAACAGGAAGAAAGTGCTGTAGAGACTGGGAGGCTACTGTTCATACAGTAACAACTTCCTCTTTCAGTCCTGAAGACCCCTGTGTCTGCTTTGTACAGCCCTTGTTCACTGTAGATTTGGATTTTGGAGGGAAATCATCGCTCTCTCTCTTTGTCTTCAAATTTCTGCTGTATTCCCACCATTGGAATTTCAGCTTTTGGGAGAAAACAAGCAAATAAATTCAATGCAGAACTTTGGAGAAAAAAATTTTGTTTGAGAAAGGGCACGCACCAGTATTTTTTAGTTATTTTCTATCTTTTTTGGTGGGTGGCCTGGAATGTGGGCTGTAGTAGAGAGACTCATTTGGGATACATTTTGTTTAATGGGAAATGTTTGCACTTTCTTGCTGGTAGAGGACTAGAGTTAAATATATTTTTTCTCCACTTTCTTGTGTAGGTCTATTAATTTTATACTGATTTGTTTACTATTTTACTGTGATGTTGTTTTACTGTTTGGGACTATGGGCCTGATTATGAGTTTGGCGCAGCTGCGCTGGCTCAACGCCGGATCCGCTGCGCCAAACCCGCCCATGGACTGCCGGTCATATTACGAGCTGTAAAAGTACAACTCGTAATTACGGTCGGCAGTCCTTTGGCCTTTCTCATGGCGGTGCATTGAAAACAGGCACCACAATAGGAACGGCCAAAACGTTCCAGCAGGTATGGAAAGTGATGTCCATGCCGTGCTGGAACTGCGGGGAATACAGACAGGGGGGAACATGATGTGCCCCCCCTAAGTGTATTCCCATGGTGGTAGGAACATGGGGGCCCTGTAGGGCCCCCTTTGTTCCTGCACCACCAACCTTTTCATGGCGGGCTCTGCCATGTAAAGGCTAGCTGTCCAGGAACTCAAAATATCCTGAGCGGGACTTTGCCAGTCCCTGCTCAGCATAATGTATTGTGGCGTTTCTGTGCCACCACCAGGTAACAACTGTTCCCTGGCACAGCTGGCAGTCCACCGCTGATATGACTTACAAAGTCGTAATCGGCAAAACAGTGGACCACCATTCCTGCGTCACAGCGAGTAACTGCCGGACTCATAATCAGGCCCCTAGTCTACCCCACACTATGCCTTGGGTTTATTTTTTATGTACTTTTCACAATCTCAGTGCTGCTGTGCTATTTGTTTTTTAAAAACAATTAGGGGGTTGTGGATGGTTTTGGATTTAATACAAAAAGTAAATTATTTTATTTTTTGTCTGCATGTGCCTGTTGTTAGCTAGGGTTGAGTCCTGAAGTCCAGGCCCAAGTAGCCAGGCATCTTCCTTTGTTCTCTAGTATCTTCTGCTTGGCCACCGTTTTTGTGTGCATTTGTGTATGTGTGACATGGTTGATATTGTGGTTGGGGAATTTTTAAAATGAATTTGGTTTTAATTTTTGGCATTGCTGATTTCATATTGGTGGGTAAAGAGCAGTTGCAGGTGTGGGCCCAGGCACAGTGGGTAAATCATATCTTTACAATCCTTTCCCTGCAATGCTACAAGAAGGTTTTTTTCTGAGAGGGGAAGGAGCTCCATGCAGGACAGTGCAACTGTCTTCTTTGTTCTCCATGCCTCTTTCTTTGCTGGCCATTTTATGTAACCAGTGTTGTGTGCTACTCATATACAGCCATGTGTTCTTTCTTCTCCATATCTCGTCTTTGTTGGCCACGTGGCGGTGCCCATTTTGTGTAGCCAGTGTGTGTGTGTGTGTGTGTGTGTGTGTGGTCATGGTAAGCGTATTGTCTTTGTTCTCTATGCCTCCTTCTTTGCTGCCCATGCCATTTTGTAGAGCCGGTTACTGTGTGTGAGGGTAGTAGTTTGTCATTTTGTCTTTGATTTCCATGCCACCTTCTTTATTGGCCATGTGGTGGATGAGATAGCTTCCACCATTTTGTGCAACCAGTGTGTGTTTCAATCCCTTTATTCCACTTTTAAAAGCCAATTTCTAAAAACATTGCTAGAGGGAGCCTGTCACATTCTTGCTCCTTTTTAATTGTTTCTTGATATATTTATTTGTGATTGCAGCTGATTGTAGTACAGTATTCTTGGTTTCATTCATTTTTTGATTTTTGCATGCCTCCATTAGTGTACCCATTGCTGTGGTGTGGCAGCAGCAATAAATTCATGTATTTTTTGCAATTTATGCCAGTGTGTGTTTGCCATAGGCTGCCATGTATTCTTTGTTCTCCATGCCTCCTTCTTTACTGGCCATGAGGCAGGGCCATTTATGTAGTCAGTGTGTGTGTGTGTAGTCACGGTGGCCATTTTGTCTTTGTTCCTTACACATTTGTCTTTACTGGCAATGTGGCACCACCATTTTGCAGAGCCAGTTAGTATGTGTGATTTTGGTGGTCGTTTTGTCTTTGTTTTCCATGCCTCCTTCTTCAGCAGGCATGTGCAACCATTGTGTGCTTCAATTCATTTATTCCACTTTTAAAACTGTTTTCTAGGAATATTGATAAAATTGATAGAGGAGGCCTATGATATTTTTGTTAATTTGTTCTTGTTCCCTGATATATTTGTTTGAGCTTGTGGCTGATTGTAGTACAGTGTTGCTGTTTACATTCTTTGTTCGCTTTTTGCCTGCCTCCCCCTGCCTTCCATAGAGTCCCCATGGGTCCTACTGGGACGTCAGCAATTATTTAATTATTTTCGTTTTTTCACTGCCTCTCCCTGCCTCTCATAGAGTCCCCATGGGCCCTGGTGGGACACCAGCAGTTATTTAAAATATTTGATATCTTTTTTTCCTGCATCGCCTGCCTGCTAAAGGGACCAAATGGCTATGGAGGGGCACAAAGTAACCTTTCTGTGTAATGTTATGTGGAATAAATTGTTTATGCATGCTTTGGGTACAGTAATGTTAAGGATTTCAGATGATGAGGATGATGATGATGACATGTTTCATTGGCTAGATTCTTCTGATTGCCACATTTCGCCGAATTGGTTTGTTGCTATGCTTGCAGGTATTGCAGAAAACATCACACACTGATACAGAGAGAAGTCCATGAAGGAATCAACTGACAGTGACACCTAAGTCCCCCGCTGCTACGTGCTTCTGGTCCTAGTGCAGAGTGATGGCCCGAAAGAAGGAGGTTCTTGCCAAAATATTGGCCAGTGGAGAGGAGAAGAAGCCGGTCTCCACCATTGGCATCAAGCCTGCATCTTTTTTCAGGAAACCTGGTGTACCTGCTGTATCCTCCTCTGGGCAGAAAGAGGCTAAGACTATTATATCAATGGCACCACCACCAAAACCTAAAGCCATGTCCCTCAGCACTCCAGTGACTGCAGTCATGGAGAGCAGTGAATCTGAAATGGAAATGTCTCAGCAACAAACTGAATCATTGCAGGAAAGTCAACAACAGGAACCACAATCAGCAACAAATCTTCTGGAAGTAGGAGCAGAACAAGAGGTCGAGGTCCTTGCTGAGCAAGATGTTGTTGAAAAGACTGCTCTTCCCCATCAGCTACATGATCTCCAGGAGGGAAAAGAAAGAGCACTTGCTCATCTTCACTAAGCCACCCTTCTGATGATCTGGACATAGATTGTACTCCAGCCATGTTCAAGCGACAAAGAAAAACAAAGATTCCTGAAAACCTTGCGAGTGAGGAAGGTGGTGATAATGATGACGAGCCAATGATCATCAGTGTAGACAGTGACACAGAGGAGGTGCAGATCACCTCTACTCAACTTGCTCAGAGACATGTGATTCCACCAACAGCACCAGTTCCCATATTTGCAAGACCCCACAAACCTGCAGCCGCCACCACCCCTACAAGAGACGCATTCATCGCAGCACACCCTACAGAAAGGCAAACAACTACACAACCAGCTAGCTTTGCCTCCAGTTGTTCAGGCTTTGGTACAATAAGAAAGCTTTCCTCCCCAGTTTGGGATGTTTTTACACTTAGCTTGCATGAGGATAACATCGCAATATACTCCGCTTGCCACAAGAAAATTCTTCATTTGAAAAACAACACAAATCATGTGGGAAGAGCACCTTAAAACATTGGTAACAGGTGGTGAGAGAAAACCAGCAACTAAAGTGATAGAAGAGGGCAGTCAGGGGGGGAATGGAGAATGCCAGTGGCAACATCATGCAAAGAAGCACTGTAAGCCTCCCCCATAGTATACAATCCTCAACTGCATCAACCTCTAAATGGCACAAAACACAATGGGATCCAGCAACTTCCAACCCAAAGAGCGCAGGCAGCATACCTGCTGTTGGTATCTGTAGGAAATGTGTGGCAGTGTTGTACCACAGGAAAAATAGCCTACTATTAAGGCTATGTTTACCAAGGAGTCACCATACCACCAGAACCATGAAAAAGCCAGTTCTACAACAGGAAACTGGTTAAAATGCTAGCGCTTGACCTCCTCCATTTTTAATTTGTGGAAGGAATGGGCTTACTAGAATTTGTGGAGGTCCTCTGCCCAGCTATGTTGCCAGAATGGCTGTGCCAGTGATGCATCATAAAGTGCTGCAATTGGTTGGCAATGCCATGAAGCAGAGCACTGTTCAGTCCATGTACCTCACAACCGACATGTGGACCAGTTGTCAAGGTGAGGATGCAGAGTAGGAGGAGCCATGAGGAATCACAAGGACCGGCAGGACCCCCATGAAGGGGACCGAGGAGACGTACCCCGAGCCGCAAGCCGCGTAAGAACTACACGCCCAGCTACTTGCCACTGGAGCTGCACGGCTGGCTGGGGGACACCGATGCCAGATCAGTGCTGGAGCGGCGGGCTGCTGCAGGTTGCCGCTGTTACTTGTAGTTGGTTTGGGTGCCGGTCGGGTGCCGAGCTCATTGAGCCTTTTTACTGCACTGTCGCAGGACCGCCACGCTGCCAGCCCGCCAGAAAACAATTTGTATAGTAATCTAGCGGGCGGGCAGCATTCGGGTTTGGTGGTGAGCAGCCAAACTCGCAATAAGGCCCTAAAACCCGAAATGCAATTTCGAGTTAATATTTCACCCAAACAGACCGTTTAGGTATTTCTTTGAGCACTAAATGCACTTCTTTTTTTAAACAGGAATAAAGTGCTATCTCTTTCAGTCCTGAAGACCCCTGTGTCTGCTTTGTACAGCCCTTGTTCACTGTAGATTTGGATTTTGGAGGGAAATCATCGCTCTCTCTCTCTTTGTCTTCAAATTTCTGCTGTATTCCCACCATTGGAATTTCAGCTTTTTGGGAGAAAACAATTAAATTCAATGCAGAACTTTGGAAAACATTTTTTGTTTGAGAGAGGGCATGCACCAGTATTTTTTTTAATTTTTTGGTTATTTTCTATCTTTTTTGGTGGGTGACCTGGAATGTGGGCTGTAGTAGAGGGACTCATTTGGGATACATTTTGTTTAATGGGAAATGTTTGCACTTTCTTGCTGGTAGAGGTCTAGAGTTAAATATGTTTTTTCTCCACTTTCTTGTGTAGGTCTATTAATTTTATACTGATTTGTTTACTATTTTACTGTGATGTTGTTTTACTGTTTGGGACTATGGGCCTGATTATAAGTTTGGCGCAGCTGCGCTGGCTCAATGCCGGCTCCGCTGCGCCAAACCCGCCCATGGACTGCCGGCCGTATTACGAGCTGTAAAAGTACAACTCGTAATTACGGTCGGCAGTCCTTTGGCCTTTCTCATGGCGGTGCATTGAAAACAGGCACCACAATAGGAACGGCCAAAACGTTCCAGCAGGTATGGAAAGTGATGTCCATGCCGTGCTGGAACTGCAGGGAATACAGACAGGGGGGCACATGATGTGCCCCCCCTAAATGTATTCCCATGGTGGCCCTGTAGGGCCCCCTTTGTTCCTGCACCACCAACCTTTTCATGGCGGGGCTCTGCCATGTAGAGGCTAGCTGTCCAGGAACTCAAAATATCCTGAGCGAGACTCCGCCAGTCCCTGCTCGGCATAATGCATTGTGGCGTTCCTGTGCCACCACCAGGTAACGACTGTTCCCTGGCACAGCTGGCAGTCCACCGCTGATATGACTTACAAAGTCGTAATCGGCAAAACAGGGGACCACCACTCCTGTATCACAACGAGTAGCTGCCAGACTCGTAATCAGCCCCCTAGTCTGCCCTACACTATGCCTTGGGTTTATTTTTGATGTACTTTTCACAATCTCACTGCTGCTGTGCTATTTGCTTTTTAAAAACAATTAGGGGGTTGTGGATGGTTTTGGATTTAATACAAAAAGTAGATTATTTTATTTTTTGTCTGCATGTGCATGTTGTTAGCTAGGGTTGAGTCCTGAAGTCCAGGCCCAAGTAGCCAGGTGTCTTCCTTTGTTCTCTGCTATCTTCTGCATGGCCACCATTTTTTTGTGCATTTGTGTATGTGTGACATGGTTGATATTGTGGTTGGGGAATTTTTAAAATGAATTTGGCTTTAATTTTTGGCATTGATGATTTCATATTGGTGGGTAAAGAGCAGTTGCAGGTGTGGGCCCAGGCACAGTGGGTAAATAATATCTTTACAATCCTTTCCCTGCAATGCTACAAGAAGTTTCTTTCTGAGAGGGGAAGGAGCTCCATGCAGGACAGTGCAACTGCCTTCTTTGTTCTCCATGCCTCTTTCTTTGCTGGCCATTTTATGTAACCAGTGCTGTGTGCTTCTCATATACAGCCATGTGTTCTTTCTTCTCCATATCTCGTCTTTGTTGGCCATGTGGCGGTGCCCATTTTGTGTAGCCAGTGTGTGTGTGTGTGTGTGTGGTCATGGTAAGCGTATTGTCTTTGTTCTCTATGCCTCCTTCTTTGCTGCCCATGCATCAATCACCATTTTGTAGAGCCGGTTACTGTGTGTGTGGGTAGTAGTTTGCCATTTTGTCTTTGATTTCCATGCCACCTTCTTTATTGGCCATGTGGTGGATGAGATAGCTTCCACCATTTTGTGCAGCCAGTGTGTGTTTCAATCCCTTTATTCCACTTTTAAAAGCCAATTTCTAAAAACATTGCTAGAGGGTGTAGTGTAGTTCCTATTTCCCTAATAGGCTCTGCGCATTGGAATAATATAACCTATAGGTTTGACATAGGACTAAGGTCGGTATGTCCCTATCGATTATATTAAACTTAATTACCTGTGCCAGCTAGCTCAGAGGCCACTAGAAACTTCTTGAAGACAAGAAGGGAATAGTTTCTGGCAACCACATAGCATAAAACCCTGATCCCTCAGGATCGTGGAAACAATATACTACTTTTCATTCAGTCACTCATCTCAGAGAAGTACATAGAAGAAACAGTCGGGTGTGTTTACAATAAAATTTATTGCACTGTTGTTGTTCTAGTACTGGTTATATGTGCTGCGACAACTGTTGGACAGTAGCAGAGAAATATGGCCAGCAGTGCAGTTAAATAAAAATGCATGGTACAGTTTTACCATTGTGCAATAGTAATGAACACATACATGAAATGCAGAATGCATTAAGATAAAGCCTATACCCCTATGATGCCTAACTAGATGTACCTAAGTGTACCTAGCATGTGTGTAGGTCTTAGAGAGCCAAGAATCCCCCTAGGATTTAGTCTAACCCCATTACCTTAGTGGGACTTCATCCTGGTGTTGAGCTGGACACCCCAGGATGGGTGGATGTACCTCTGCCAGCTGGAGCTGTGGCATGATGCAGGTTGCAGCGTCTCACGTCAGAGTGTCGGCATGGAAAGTCTCGGTCCTCTCTAGTTTGCTTGGGCAAAGGGAGGTATATTATACCTGATAGATGCCTTGAAGTGTTAGTATTGACGTACAGTCGGTCAGAGGAAGACGTCAGGAATGAACCCTTAGGAAATAGTGGTTCATGCATATTTAATGAGTCCTTGGAGAAATCAATAATCCTGTGCTAGGGAAAATCCCAAGAGCGAAGGGTCTTTGTCTAAGAACTCGTTGTGACATAGGTTAGTCACTTTTGGACATGGATATGACGTATTTAGAATGGACCCAGAGCACACGTCAGATAAGGGACAGACTCTGTTGCTCGTTATTTGTGAAGGGAGGGCCAATGTAGGTGAAAGGTCCTGCCTGCCTCTGTGGCACGAAGGATTTGAGCCTCTGAAACAGCGCACCTATGTTAGGGCCTCAATCCAGCACATAACACCCAGTCCTATCTATGGACAATCGTGAATAACCCATTAAAAGCAAACTACGTGACTAAAATAGGCATTTGCACATAATTGGCAGGTAGTTTGCATGAGAGTGGTTTATGAGCTGAAAAATAGCAGCTGTTAAAATATGTAAAATTACTATAGACTCTGTGGAGACAGGAAAAATCTATAGTGTCATTAAAAAATACTCTCTTAGAGTCAGTAGTTACTTATAAAAGTTCCTGTTTATAAAATTGAAAACTCTTACAAGCTGTTCAGAAGACCATGCTTTCTTTAGAAGAAAAAAAAGAAAGAGAAAGGTAATTTTAGAGGGAATGCTCCAAGCACTCGGTCAGAGTTGAAACAATAATAGAAAAAATGTGTTTCAGGACATGTTTTAGCAAAATGAGAGATAACAAGTGGCTGAGAGACATAACATTTCTGTTGATAGTTACTGCAGCGGACGGATCTCTGTAATACCTCGCAGATTCAGAGCACAGAATGAGCAGTGCTGCCAGTTGCTGGTTCTGAGGCAGCCGGTGCTGTAATCGATACCTTGGTGCTAGCTAAAGGAAGCAAAAAGGCACCCTCCGGATTTTGCAAGGAATGCTTTGGTTTGATGGGAATACGCTTGGGACACAGCCAAGCATGGGACTTCAGCAGTTCCAGCCTGGTGGTAAATGCCACTGGCGTTTCCTTTGGAAGTGTCAGACAGATGATGACCACGCATTCTTCACTGCAAAAAACAGGCATCAGAGAACAGGTATGTTGCAGTTGCAGTCTTTTCAGACTGGTCTTTTAAATATTAGAAACCATGAAAAGCATGGTTCCTGTTTGCAAGGTATTCCCAAGGTGCATCACACTGCTTGTGTGTGAAAGATAAAATTTATCAAAAAGGAAAGAGGGGCAGTCTGTATTTAAGAGTGCTATTTTGCAAAAAGAAAAAATATTTCTTTAGCTGATGTGAAAATGAAAAATAAAAAGTGCTGCACAAGCATGGTTTTCAGATTGCTAAAAGCATTTGAACTTTATAAAGGAAACTTTTGTTTCACTACTGTCAGTGTTGGGGCTTCAAGCCAAAAAGGGCAAAACTTTCCTACACTGTAGGATTTCACTACCTCTGGATGTTATCTGTACATAACGTAGGTCTGGCTTATATATACTGAGTCCCTTGGTGATGTTCAGGAATCATTTTTGTGACAGGTATTTGTGTCAAAAGGCCAAATCACCCATACTTTCCTAACTGGGTCTGTCCTGTCTGTTTTGTAAATGGCATCTAATGTTGCCCCTGCTGATGTATGTCAACTATTCCACCCCCGTGTGATGGTGTTTGGTGGTGTTTGGCAACGTTCCTACTGGTGTTTAAACAACCACATTTCTAGATGCATTACAATTGTGTAGGAGTTGATAACCTTAATGAAGGTAACAGGTATAAAGCGTCACAATAAGAATAAATCTCTAACATTTCATGATCTGAAAATGTAGCAATTATTCCTAAAACAGACAGCATATTATTCACTGTATCAGTAACCCAATTTTCAGAAAAATGTACTGCAGGTAATGACATCACTGAATGAATGATAAAATGAATGAAAATGAATGAAAGTTCAAAATACATTAATCAGAATTAAAAACCGGATGATTAAATACATCATTTAGAATACAAAGGCTTGTTCAGGCCGAATACATTTATAAGTCTCTTTTGCATTTGAATTTAAAATGGATGTGGCTTCAGTTTTATGTTGATCCTGTGTTGTAGAAAGTGTCCACTAAAAGTCATACTAAAAGCTAGCTCTAAGCAAAGCTAGAACAGAAAAAGATGAACCCAGAAATACTCCATAGTTCTACCCATGGTGAAGCCAGGTCTGTATCTTTTTGGAAAAAGAAAAGGTTCAAAAGATTGTACTTGTATGTTCGTTGTTTGTTTTTGGCAGGCTTCGCTTCCTGTTCCGTGGAGCCATGGAAAACGTATCACAGTTAATGAAATAGCCAGTATGATTAATTGTTGAAATTGCATCGTGTTTAGTTGAAGTTATTTCTGCTGTTTTTGTTGAAAAACGTTTGAAATGTTGAAATTAATAGTTGATGTCTTTGCTGAAAAACTTTCAGATGTTGAAGTTAATATTTTATGTTTTTGTTGAAAAACATTGAAGCATTTATTAGTTGTTGCTTTTGTTGAAAAACGTTGAAGCATTTATTATTTGATGCTTTTGTTGAAAAACGTTGAAGCATTTATTATTTGATGCTTTTGTTGAAAAACGTTGAAGCATTTATTATTTGATGCTTTTGTTGAAAAACGTTGAAGCATTTATTATTTGATGCTTTTGCTGAAAAAACGTTGGTGTACACATTTGTTTTTGGCCAAATTGCAACTTGAGTGTTGTCTTGACTTTTATTTTGAATTTGAAAGGTTGGTTCAAGGAGAACTAGTTCCATTGCATTGTTGCATAGTCCCCCAATCCATGGATGTGATTACTCAAACGTGATGAGCTTTTCAGTTTGAAGTTCTTGAATAGTAGTGAGAGGGACGTCTACTACTGTGGAGTTCACGAGGCCTACTGCTCAGTATTGGCCACATAGTTTTTGGTTGATTCTTTCATTTGAAATGAATCTGTTTTCCTTTTTCACGGCAAGATGCGGCAAAAGTACAGTTCTTGTTCCTTTCACTTCAAGTAATGGCACAGGTTTTCCTGTATGAGGGGCCAAATTCCTTTGTGTCCGCGATCTTTATCTCTCTCTGCCCAGATCCCCGACTTTTGGGATTCAGACAGGTCTTGCTGTGATTACCTCGACTTCCCAGTGGCGGCCTGTTTCACTTTGACAGAATCTTTGTTTGTTTGTTTGTTTCCTTTAGTTCCTGTAAAACAGCCAAACGATCATAGAAACAGAATGGTTTTCATCCGCCACTGTGCCTTCACATTTATGACCAAGTTCCCACATTCGTAAATGGAGTCAGACCTCCTAGAGAGCTTCTTGGCTGGGTGTGTATTGCCCCCTGAATCCATATAAGTGTTTGACCTCACTAGCGCCCCGCCTAATACCCTAGCTGTTAAGGATTGCTCTATGCCCCAGTCCTTCCTCTCCTCTACCTAAATTCCCTCAGGATGGCGTTGGAGAGGAGTACCGCAATATTACGTCCATCCCTTCCATGGCCTCTTTGTCAGCCCGAGAGCTAAGCATGGAGCCACAGTCAGGGTGTAACGTTGATTGCGTATCTCCTGTTATGGACTCGCAAATCTTTTTATAACAGTTTTGAGCATCAGCCGAGCGCTAAGGCCATACCTATAGGAAACTTGAGCACGGATCCACTGCCACCAAGATATATTTTTAAGCCACCTCAAAATTTGAGGGGCCACAGTGGTCCTGTTACATGACACGATCAAGTGGACAGTCTGATGCTGTCTAGCAATGGGACCTGCGCGGGTCTTGTGATGGTGTAGCCTGGCATTTGTTTGCAGATTTTGCAGTTCAAGACAAAGCCAATAGTCTGACTTCTGAACCCTGGCCACCAATAGCACTGTTTGCAATGAAGAAATAGTAGCTATTACCCCTGAATGTGCGGAGCCCAAGCCCTTGTGTGCTTTAAATGATTAATTCCTGCCTACTATCCATATTTGGAAATACTCTATCCCCCACTCCAGGAATCTGAGCATATGGAATGTTGTTTGCACCTAACTTGTAGGAGTACATAAGTGGAAATTTCTTAGGCACTGCTGTGCTGCCTTTGCGTGAAGCAATTACAGCCACCATATTCTAACCGTCTATTCTCGTTGTTGAACGAGTGTGCGCAGCTACGGAAGCTATGTGAACAGCCCCCTGTGTGGCTTCTACAGCCAATGAATTCCCTGCAACGTGCACGCCATCACGTGTTAATCACGTGAGTTTTTGTTTGGTAGGTCGTATTTTTCAACTCCACTACCTGTTCCCATAATTTTTGTGTTTAATTATGCCACCTTTTTCATCTTTAAACCCATTTTGTTCCCAATGGTGTAAATATTTATTACATGATTGCACACAGTAAAAGAAATCGCACACTATAAGTGTGGGGAATTTGCGATCCGTGTTTACAAGTGCAAGTATCAGGGCTTTTAAAGCTGCCAACCAAGATGTGCTATTACCTAGAGGTAGTTTTTTGGTGCATTGAGGACGGAACTTGCCATCCAGCATCTGTTCTTTAACAAAGGTGGCCGGTGGGGCAGACCCATCAGTGTAAATCTTAAAAATTCATACTGGTCTAGAGGTAAATTTCACTTGGTAGATGATGTTCTTTCTCATATTGCAGGAATGCCTATGTTTTTAAACTTGGATCAAATCTGGATTCAAAGTCTGATGCAGCAAAAGAATTAGCCCTTTGTATCCCTTCTGGATGTAAGGCTTTGGCATTAGGAATGCTAGCCCCGGTACTGGGGTGACGACAATAATGCATCATCCCATGAGCCAGTGCTCTTTCTTTTGCTACAGCAGTCGGAATGGTTGTCAGAATTTTTTCCTGTTGAATTTAAACTCATTTCTGTGTTTGTGTACAGATGAGATTTGTATGCGATTGGTACAGTTTCACCTTCATTAAAGGTTTAATAGGTGTACCCGCATTGACCCAAAATGATACTGAGTACCAAGTGTTGCAAGTTTACACGTGTGTGTATGTGTTTGGAAGCAATAATATCTTCCTGGAGTGAACAAAGAATATTGGTGTGTTCTTGTGTCCAGTGTTTGACTGAAAAGTCAGGTTTGAATAAGGTCGTAGAAAGGTTTTACGCTCTCTGCGAAATCAAAAATGTATGTTCTGCCAAAATCTAGGAATCCCAGTACTGATTGGAAGTTGTTTTAATGTCTTTGGAGGCTGGAGCAGAGCACACTTTTCTAAAAAGTTAGCTGCCAGGCTTTTCCCTTCACTTGAAGACTAGTATCCCAAAAATAGGACACAGAGGTGGGCAATTTTTGATTTCTCAAATTTTAATTTGTAGCCCCCAGAGGCGAATCCCATAATAATGGTGCTCAGCCTGGTCAAGTGTTTCCCCAATAGGTTGTCCGTTAGATAAATATCATCCAAATAGGACAACGCTTCTTCATCAAAGTGCTTTAGCCATTCAGTAACTCTTTCAGAAAATACCCCTGAGCTGTTCTCATACCCACGGGGAGATGACAAAAAATTGTCGCTGGGACTCTAATATACTAAATGCTGTTAGGTACCTGTTTTCAGGTGCTATAGTTTGACAGAAAAATCCATTTGAGACAACAAGTGTCGTTTTGTATTTTTTCCCGCATAATGTTATTCATTAATGCGGCACTATCTGCATGTTGGACAGCATATGTCTTTGTGCAAGTGTTCAAGTGTCTGTAAATGAAAACTAGACGAAATGTATTATCATGTTTTGATAAGTGAAACAAGGGATTGTTCTTTTGTGAAGTGCATTTTTCAATGATCTCCTGGTATTCAAGTTGATCTAAGATCTCCCTGACCTGTGTTTTTAGCTTCTTTCTTAATACGATATTGTCTTTGATCATGTGGTGAAAATATTAATGGGATCACGTGGTGGGTTGAGGCATCATCCCATCCAGCGTGATTTTTATACAATGCTGGAGCTTGGGCTACTGCCCACTCCCGTGCATATGTATGTTTAAGGTAATCTGGAACATGGTTGGAAAATGCAGGAAAAATATACTTTCTCCCTTTGGGCGCTCCCTGACGAATGCTGGCGGCTAATCTTGTTCTGCTAACAGTATGTCAAAACCAGACAATAGGTTCTTTGCAAAGAGACCTTTTACTTTCCTGTGTTTGTCCTCCTCCATGCGGAGTGTTATTTCATATAACTTGTGTGGGACGCTCACCCTTTTGTCTGGTGTTTCCATCGTGATGTAATCATTCAATTTTGCTGTCCAGAAATTCCTTCAGGTTCTGGCTAGCTATTGTTACTTCTGCCGCTCTGTCTAGCATTGTCTGAGCCCATTCCCCGTTCAGAAGTTGAGTCCTTAGGATTCTGTGCATGTCTAACTTTGAGACCTGCAACTTTCTTCTTTTTAAATTGAGGTTGGGATTGTGGCTTGTCTCCTGTTTTTAGAAGAATCCTGAGCGTGCTTGTCCCTGGACTGCTTGCGCTCTTCTTTGTGTGCTGACTTTCCTTCTCTCCCTGTGTTGTTTGTCGAGAGGAATGTGTATCAGTATCCTGATACCTGTCAGGTTTCCTAATATTATCCCTATTCCTAAGGTTATACCTCTTTGCAGAGGGCTCCTGTTGAGGAGATCTACCTCGGGACTGAGAATCTTTTCTGAAAAAGTTTGTTTTTTATTATTATCCCACTTCTTTTTAGAAGAAGTAGGTGTCTGCTTAGAATTGTCCTTCTCAGGACTGCCCATTAGCTGTGGTTTTAAAAGCTTTCCCACCCAAACTGCCCCTTCCCAGTTCTGCATTTGCAGTTTCAATTATTTTGGGAAGTTCTTGTGGTTGGTCTATAAGACTGACCTCTCTTAGGTGTTTGGCGGATCGCCACTGAAGCTGCTTCCCCTTTAATGTTAGCTAGTATTATTGTTGATACTTGGTCGTAGTTACCTAGTAATTTCATACCTAAGGTCAGAGCTGGTTCAGCTCCATACTTGTTCTGTATCTGTCGTAAGACATCTGGAATTACCGCTAAGGAAGGAATACCATGAGTCCTGGTATATATGGCAGCAAAGACTGTACCCCAAGTGGTGCAGTCCTCTAACTGTGGTGTGATCCCCATGGGCAAGCAGAGTGTTAGCATTATATGCTTTCAAATGGTGTGGTATTTGGAAATACTGCTTCTAACTGGATAATTTTCTGAGCTACCAAGAAAGGAATCTGTTCACATTTTGTGGGCAGTTTGCCCATTACTGTGTGTAATGTTTGTGGAGTGATTTTAGTAGCGGTGCTCTGTGTTGGAGCTGTGTTATTTGTAGCTACTGTGGGCTGGACACCAAGTGTCCTCATGACGAGTTGCGTCATGGCTCTGTAAGAGTTTTACCAACTCTTTGTGTTGTAAGAGCAGTGCATCTTGTGGCATTATATCAATGTCAGGATGTGGTGTGTAGCCGGTTAATGTCGGCCATGTAGCTCCTGGTCTACCTAGTGGACCAAACCTGGTTTTATTTATTTGTTGTAGGGCGCCATTAAACCAGAAATTGTGGTCCTGGTCAGTGTGCGGAATCTTAATCTCCTCGAATGGAGTGTAGACCGCTGGGACTTTTTCATGTATGTAAGAATGAAAAGTCTGAGTTGTTGCATTTACTGCTGGGAATGTAACCCAAGAATAGAACACATCTGTTTGATAATCTTCGTGTGCCTCTATTAATATCACTGTACCCTCTCGGTCTGTTAAACCATGTCTGAGGGGTTTTTGTGTGAGTGTATGCCTGATTTTGGGTGCAAAATGTATTGCATTTGCTTCCTCTTCGTCGTTTGAGACCTGTGTCCCAGTGACAGGAGAAGCTGCCTCGACAGACATTGTGTTCTGAAAACAAAATGTCCTAAAAAAGGGTTTTAAGATAAGGTTTTAAAAGGCACAATTGTTCGGGAACTTTTTCCTTCAAGCTTGATTAACCTACAGCCAATACATAGGAGATTGCCTACTCAGCTGTGGCGGAATTTTGTGCCTACCCACTCCAGACGTCTCTGGCGTTTTGTGAGTAGGGGTCTCTGAGAATAAGCATGACTGAACTACTCAGATTCTACTGTTAAATAAGTGCCAAATTCACGTTGGGCGCCATGTAGTGTAGTTCCTATTTCCCTAATAGGCTCTGCGCATTGGAATAATATAACCTATAGGTTTGACATAGGACTAAGGTCGGTATGTCCCTATCGATTATATTAAACTTAATTACCTGTGCCAGCTAGCTCAGAGGCCACTAGAAACTTCTTGAAGACAAGAAGGGAATAGTTTCTGGCAACCACATAACATAAAACCCTGATCCCTCAGGATCGTGGAAACAATATACTACTTTTCATTCAGTCACTCATCTCAGAGAAGTACATAGAAGAAACAGTCGGGTGTGTTTACAATAAAATTTATTGCACAGTTGTTGTTCTAGTACTGGTTATATGTGCTGCGACAACTGTTGGACAGTAGCAGAGAAATATGGCCAGCAGTGCAGTTAAATAAAAATGCATGGTACAGTTTTACCATTGTGCAATAGTAATGAACACATACATGAAATGCAGAATGCATTAAGATAAAGCCTATACCCCTATGATGCCTAACTAGATGTACCTAAGTGTACCTAGCATGTGTGTAGGTCTTTATTTTTTTTTTTTTTTTTTTTATTAACAAAAGTCATTATACAAAAGATAAAAGGACCAATTTCAGACGTGTCCGACCCCCCTTCCCTCCCACAGCCCCCTCCCCCATGTCCAAAAGCAACAGGGTAGACATATGGTGGTGAGTAATCTAATACATCATTACAATATCCAGGATTTCAAAAGTTAATAAAACGGTGATGAAAGGGAAAAGAAAAAGATATATATATATATATATACATGTATAACATTATATCGACTTTGCATTTATAAACATTATAATATATTAAATATGAACGTCTTAGTCCTGCCCAACAAAAAGAATAAGCATAGAATTATATTCAGACAGTAAATCTCCTAAAATTCCATCAACGTAGATTTTCCCAAAAACATGTTACTTTGTTTCGTGTAACCCCAATATAACTATCTATCTAAGCCAAGCAGATAAAGGTTGCCAGACAGCAAGACCCCTTTTTTTCCTCGACTTCCTTTTTGGAGAAAATGGCCTTTTCCAAATGATATATAGAAATCAGTCGAGCAAACCAATGAGAAAATAATGGAGGATTAGGGTCCTTCCAAGATGAAGCTATACATAAACGTAAAATCGTCATGGAAACATAAATAAAAGCTCCTCCGTTATTTCTGCTAATCTTTTCTTGGATGCCTAACAAAATAATCGTAGGAGTTAGCTGAATTTCCTGAAGAAGAACTTTACTGAAAAAGTCTTGTATCTGATCCAGTAATGGCGTAAGTTGGGGACACATGGCAAACATATGTGTTGAATCTGCCCTGAATGCTGAACATCTCGGACATAACGTTCCAGCTCCTGTTCCCCATTTAGCGACTCTGTTGGTGTAATATATAAAAAAATGCGGTTTTAAAAAATTGTGCCTGTAACTTAGCAGAGAGTAGATCGCTCTTGGCAGATTGCACAGCCTTATTAAAGATGTTAAGAGGTATATTCAATTTCTGTTGCCATTTGTTAGCGATAATAAGCATGTCGTCAGACATCAAGCTGACTAATATATTGTATAAATAACGTATCCTAGGTAAGGTAGGACTTCTTAATTTATCAATAAGATCTACCTTAGAAAAACCGGAAGTCCCCCAGTCTTACGAATCAGAAAATCTCTTATGGCCATGTATTTAAAGGATTCCTGATCCCCCAAATGGAATTCAGTTTTAAGTGTGCCATATGTTTTTATACCATCAGAAGTTATTAGGTCCCCCATTTTCAGTATTCCAGCTTGATGCCATTCACGTAGAGAAGAAGCCCCAAAGATTGCTGGTAGGTTAGAATTATTATTAAGAGGGGAGTAATAATTCAAATTGCCCAATCCAAAAGTTTTACGAATGTTGACAAAAACCTTATAGACACTCATTAAAGTCTTGAATCTTACCCTTTTAAAGTAACCAAAGGAGAGCTGCCGCCAGAGACATCCGGGAGTCTCTGCGCCTAAAAGTAATTGAAAAGGCGATGGTAAACCTTCCACAGAAGTAAATATATCATCTTGAAGCAACACCGCGCTATATTGCATAACAGAGGCCCAATAGTAAAATCTTAAATTTGGTAGCGCCCAACCACCCCTTTCACGAGGGAGAGAGAGTAATTTGAACGCTCGTCTTGGTCTAGAATATGCCCAGATAAATTCGGAGAAGATTTGATTACATTTCTGTAGCATTATTTTACTTATTTCTAAAGGAATAGCCCTAAAGAAATATAAAAGTTTGGGAAAATAGGACATCTTTACAACATTACATCTCCCTACCATGGTAAGATGCAGATTATTAATGCGCTTAAGCGCTCGTTTAGTCTCGGTAGCCAGTGGGATCAAATTTTCCTCCACTATCTGATCGATATTAGCCGTTAAGGTGACCTCAAGATATTTCGCAGTCTGGACCACCCTACAGTCTGACCAGTCAATTTGATTGTTAATAATGATCTGAGTTTTCCCTTGATTGAGGGCATAACCTGAGATCTTCCCAAATGTTTCAGCCTCTTGTTCTAGGGCAGTGATAGCGCTCCGAGGGTCGGGAGTCACCACTGCCAAGTCATCGGCATAAGCCATGATTTTAGTATCCAGCCCAAGTCTGCTCGTCGCTCGAATGGATTGATTTCTCTCAATTGCTTTAATAAGGATCAATATAGAGAGAGCAAAGAGCAGAGGTGAGCATGGACACCCTTGGCGGGTCCCCCGAGAAATTTTTATCTGTTCCGTCGGAGCCCCGTTGATTATTACGTTAGCCATGGGGTGACTATATAGCGCTTGTATAGCTTGTATTGCCTTAGGCCCAAAGCACATTTTCCTCATGACGGCCCAAAGAAATATCCAGGAGACCCGATCGAACGCTTTCTCAGCGTCAAGTAAAATTAGTGAAATCGGGTCGCCGGCTACCTGTGCAGCATGCAAAAGGGTAATAGCCCTTCGGATATGTTCCGTCGTGCCTTTTTTGGGAGCAAACCCGTGTTGCCATTGTGAGACCAAGGACTCTATTCTCAGAGATAGTCTAGAAGCCAAAATTTTGGCATATATCTTGGAGTCACAATTAATTAGAGTTATTGGCCGGTACGATCCCATTTCAAGAGGGGATTTACCCTTTTTGGAAATACAACTATCTTGGCATTCGACCAAGAGTCTGGTGGGGTGCACCATTAAAGATAGAAATAACCAATTGAGTAAGAAGAATATTTATCTGGGGAGTAAATATTTTGTAAAATTCGACCGGTATGTGGTCGGGACCTGCCGCTTTCCCATCCGGAAGGCTAACCAGGGCTTTAGATATCTCATCCCATTCTGGAGTTTCCTCGAGCTGATCATGGTCTTCTGGGCTGAGCTCCGCTAATGTGAGTTCGCCCAGATATGTCAGACTTTCATCCTCTCTTAATTTTAAGGGTCCCAACTTATCTTCAGAATAAAGCCTTTGGTAAAATTCGCAGAATGCCTTACGAATCTTATTGGTATCATTTGTAATTTCACCAGAACTGAGTTTAATTGATGAAATTTCACAGGCAGACACCTGTTGTCTAATTCTAAGGGCAAGTTGGTGACCAATGTTATCACCGCATTCATATATCTTTTCTCTAGCAGATGCCCATTTCATAGCGATTTTGTCTGCAAAGATGGACCCTATTTCTGCTTTGCTAGCTACTACTTCTAATTGGGCATTCTCGATTTCGCCCCTAATTGGACTGCTAAGATTAATTTTTCCTCAGCCTTTTTCATCTTTTCTTGTGCCCTCGCTAGTTGTTCTTTAGTTTTTTTATTCTTCCTTATAGAAAACCGCAGGGTCTCCCCCGAATACCCGCCTTCATGGTATCCCATACCGTTCTAACTACTGCGGATCCTATATTAATTTCTAGAAATTCTTTGATCCACCCTTGCATGTGAAGTCGATAATCTTCATCATATAATAATGCTCTTTCAAAACTCCAGCTCGAAATTTCTTCTCTAGGCCCCAGCCCCCTAATTTTAAGCACAAGGGGATTGTGGTCTGACATAAAACGTGGAGCAATTTCTATAGAGCAGTTTTGAAGTAGTGATAAGGAAACCAAAAATAATCTAATCTAGCAAAGGAAAGGTGTGGAGCTGAAAAATAAGTGTAGCCCGGATAAGTTGGTTTAAAAGTGGCCCAAACATCGTTAAGCCCATGAGTTTGCATTAGATTAAACAGGGCCCAATAGACTTTAGGCTTTCTACCTCTATAGGACCATTGGTCAGTTATTCTCCAGTTACTAGGTAGGTTTATATTTAAGTCTCCGGATACTACTAACGGTAATGGCCAATGGGCAAGTTCACCCGAAATCCAATTGATGACCCCGGGGTCATCGATATTACTCCCATATATTGAACATAGTGTGAAACTGTTGTTCGGGGGAAGATGACATTCTGCAATAACCCACCTGCCCAGAGAGTCAGTTTTCACCCTGCTAGAGGTCAAAGGATACTTATTTTGAGCCAAGATTCCAACCCCTCGTGTCTTTGCTCCCTGCGAGGTACCACCAATAACCCTATAACCCAAAGAGTTCAATAAGTGCTTCTGGGATCCCTCTATATGTGTTTCCTGGAGAGTGATAATATCCGCACCCAATGAACGTAGACCCAGAGCCACCTTCTGTCTTTTCAGGGCATCATTTAACCCGCAAACGTTGACGGACACTATTTTTTAAAAACTTTGATCATTCATATTGTTTAACATATTGATTCTTATCCTGAAAACACATCTTAATCAAACTACAATTTATACGTCCCTCAATATCCCATAAAATTACTATATTTGTTCTTTTTTTTTGTTTTTGTGAATATTCTCTTTTTCCCCTGTTTTCATTGACTTTACTTTGTCTTTTTCCCCTTCTTTTTCAGTATTTTAAATTCATCAATTATAACATTTTCCCATAACGTACCCTTTTCCACCACCAAAACGTGACCCCTCCCTTCCCACCCCTCCCACCCCCCCCATACATAGAGCAATCAGGAACATCCTGAGTGATGGTTGTCAGTTAGGTTTCACTGCCGCGAAGCCAGCGCCTTGGAATAACATATAGAATTATCGGCTAAGAATTAATATAGAGGTCATACCAGAGAACCAAAAGATTCTCCAGTATAATAGACAGCCCTTGTATTACTAGTCTTCTAATAAACCTTTATTTACCTCCCTTTCTTTTTATCTTAGCTTCCTCCAGATACTCCCCTGCCTTGACCTCGGATATAAAAATCCGGGTGGACCCATTCAAGATAACTTTCAGTCGAGAAGGATTAATTAAAAACACTTGGGCACCAAGCTGTTGAAATGGGGTAATCATCTGACGCAAATGCCATCTGCGTTCTACCGTTGTGTGGCAAAAATCAGGTTTGGCAAAAAACATCACACCATTAGCCCCCTTTGGGGAGTTTGGACGAGCCTGGTCGTACACAAATTGCCTAAGGAGAAAGTTCCCAAAGAAAACTAAAAAAGCTCTTGGTTTTCCCTCAGAAGGGGTACTAGCATTACGGTTCATTTTAAGATGGAAAGGGAAACGATGCGCACGCTGGACTTCATAGTCCCAGTTCCAGTCTACTTGTGTCGGGAAGGTTTCTCGTAGCAGTTTTACAATGTAGCGTCTTGGGTCATCTCCCTCAACTCCTTCCGGAATACCAAGCAGGCGGAGGTTGTTCCTGCGTTGCCGATTTTCTTGCTCCTCCATCTTCATCCTAACATCTCCCAGGCATGCCTCATGAGCAGACCCCTGATTCTTCAATGTGGTTATCTCTGTTTCTAGGCTCTCTGTACGACCTTCAACCATACTGACCCGATCACTAATATCAGTACATAATTTGTTTAATTTCCGCAGACTCCCTGTACCTTTTTGGCTGCCCCCTTAGCAGCTCGATTGTCGGAGCGAACTTCTGCTTGGAAGTCCTTGATAGAAGTTAGAATTGAAGATAAGGAGGGTTCTGCCATAGGTTCGGTCACAGTTGTAGGTTTGACGTTTTCCCAGATAGACGGTTGTTCAGTTTCTTCGCATAGGGGTAAGACATTTGCGAGTCCGAATAATCCCATTTAAGTTGGCTACGTCTTTTCTGGGGATTTCTATTTTTCGTCTGGCGTTGTACTGTCCCTGTGTTTTTAGAAGGATCAGCATGAATATCTTCACTGGAGCTGGAGCTAATTTGATCTTCATCGGAAGTTGACAGAGAGCCGTCTAACACTGAGTAGAAATGTTCGCCACTAACCTCTGGAGTCCAGGGGGCTCTGGGGCCAGGATTAGGTTCTGCTTTAAGAATGTAGTCCGTGATACCCTTTGCAAGATGATTTGGCCCAGTTTCACTTTCGTCCATCATTTTAGTAGGTTCTGAATGTTGGGAGCTAGCCGCGTCTACGGCAGGTTGTATAATAAGAGAAGGATCAGTGAGTACATCTGCCAAAACCACAAGACCCATTGTGCTGCTTTGAACTGTAAGTTGTTCATCCAAAGATTTTCCTTTTGACACAAGCATAGCATGTTCTTGAGATCCGGCCAAGTTAGGTTCAGGATTCAGACAGTCCTGCGCGTCTGCAAGCTGACAATCTGATTTAGACATTGCAGGGGGTATAGGGTATGGGGCGCCGCTCAGAGTAGTGTCCAGAGCAGGTAGAGCCTTAGATCCAATAAACATTTCCACTATTGTCGGTTGGAGACCCTCCTTAGCTCCCCCAGCGCCCCCAATGCCCCCGATCCTCCCAGTGCCTCGTTTTGGGCAGATAGTCTCCCTTTTATTTTTTAATGAGCTATCCGGTATTACAGGCTCCCCTGGGGCCATATTGCTTAGCGTAGGTTGGGGGGCCTTTAATTTACTGCTTTTCCCGGTTCTAGAGCCCCTGGAAGACATCTGCAGCCTTTGTTGTTGTATACTTGTTGTAATAGAGAAGCACAGAGAAAGCGCAGAATAGCACAGAAGCAAAACGTAGATAAGGAAGTGATGTATTCTTACTGGAATGACATGTCCCAAGTGTTGATTGTAGATTCCAATTCCGATGTTTCTTTTTGTATGTCTCCAAGCTTGAAACCACGGCCACTGCCCTCGCGCTCTAATCCTTTTGTTAATTGGTAGCAAGGATCCCAGAGCAAGCGCGAGTGTCACAGATACAATGTAGCACAGAATCAAGCGGCAGATACAGAAGTGAAACTTTCCTCCAGGTCCGGCGTTTATCCTGCCGACGGAGAGCGTTTCCAAGCCTCTCTGAATTGAAAAGCAAAGCGCTCGCGTCTGACTGCTTTTCCCCCTCGACATTTTGAAACAGTCCATACAGCCGATTACCGAGAAGCACGACGTGCGCGGCTGAGCGACGTGAGAAATCACACCGACACCATCTTGCTCCGCTCACATGTGTGTAGGTCTTAGAGAGCCAAGAATCCCCCTAGGATTTAGTCTAACCCCATTACCTTAGTGGGACTTCATCCTGGTGTTGAGCTGGACACCCCAGGATGGGTGGATGGACCTCTGCCAGCTGAAGCTGTGGCATGATGCAGGTTGCAGCGTCTCACGTCAGAGTGTCGGCATGGAAAGTCTCGGTCCTCTCTAGTTTGCTTGGGCAAAGGGAGGTATATTTATACCTGATAGATGCCTTGAAGTGTTAGTATTGACGTACAGTCGGTCAGAGGAAGACGTCAGGAATGAACCCTTAGGAAATAGTGGTTCATGCATATTTAATGAGTCCTTGGAGAAATCAATAATCCTGTGCTAGGGAAAATCCCAAGAGCGAAGGGTCTTTGTCTAAGAACTCGTTGTGACATAGGTTAGTCACTTTTGGACATGGATATGACGTATTTAGAATGGACCGTCTTCTGCACCCAGACCACACGTCAGATAAGGGACAGACTCTGTTGCTCATTATTTGTGAAGGGAGGGCCAATGTAGGTGAAAGGTCCTGCCTGTCTCTGTGGCACGAAGGATTTGAGCCTCTGAAACAGCGCACCTATGTTAGGGCCTCAATCCAGCACATAACAAGGGAGCCTGTCACATTCTTGCTCCTTTTTAATTGTTTCTTGATATATTTATTTGTGATTGCAGCTGATGGTAGTACAGTATTCTTGGTTTTATTAATTTTTTATTTTTGCATGCCTCCATTAGTGTTCCCATTGCTGTGGTGTGGCAGCAGCAATTCATTCATGTATTTTTTGCAATTTATGCCAGTGTGTGTGTTTGTCATAGGCTGCCATGTATTCTTTGTTCTCCATGCCTCCTTCTTTACTGGCCATGAGGCAGGGCCATTTATGTAGTCAGTGTGTGTGTGTAGTCATGGTGGCCATTTTGTCTTTGTTCCTTACACATTTGTCTTAACTGGCAATGTGGCACCACCATTTTGTAGAGCCAGTTAGTATGTGTGTTTTTGGTGGTCGTTTTGTCTCTGTTTTCCCTGCCTCCTTCTTCAGCAGGCATGTGTAACCATTGTGTGCTTCAATTCATTTATTCCACTTTTAAAACTGTTTTCTAGGAATATTGATAAAATTGATAGAGGAGGCCTATGGCATTTTTGTTCATTTGTTCTTGTTCCCTGATATATTTGTTTGTGCTTGTGGCTGATTGTAGTACAGTGTTGCTGTTTACATTCTTTGTTCGCTTTTTGCCTGCCTTCCATAGAGTCCCCATGGGTCCTACTGGGATGTCAGCAATTATTTAATTATTTTCGTTTTTGCACTGCCTCTCCCTGCCTCTCATAGAGTCCCCATGGGCCCTGGTGGGACACCAGCAGTTATTTAAAATATTTGATATCTTTTTTTCCTGCTACAGGGACCAAATGGCTATGGAGGGGCACAAAGTAACCTTTCTGTGTAATGTTATGTGGAATAGATTGTTTATGCATGCTTTGGGTACAGTAATGTTAAGGATTTCAGATGATGAGGATGATGATGATGACTTATGTTTCATTGGCTAGATTCTTCTGATTGCCACATTTCGCTGAATTGGTTTGTTGCTATGCTTGCAGGTATTGCAGAAAACACCACACACTGATACAGAGAGAAGTCCATGAAGGAATCAACTGACAGTGACACTTAAGTCCCCCGCTGCTACGTGCTTCTGGCCCTAGTGCAGAGTGATTGCCCGAAAGAAGGAGGTTCTTGCCAAAATATTGGCCAGTGGAGAGGAGAAGAAGCTGGTCTCCACCATTGGCATCAAGCCTGCATCTTTTTTCAGGAAACCTGGTGTACCTGCTGTATCCTCCTCTGGGCAGAAAGAGGCTAAGACTATTATATCAATGGCACCACCACCAAAACCTAAAGCCATGTCCCTCAGCACTCCAGTGACTGCAGTCATGGAGAGCAGTGAATCTGAAATGGAAATGTCTCAGCAACAAACTGAATCATTGCAGGAAAGTCAACAACAGGAACCGCAATCAACAACAAATCTTCTGGAAGTAGGAGCAGAACAAGAGGTCGAGGTTCTTGCTGAGTAAGATGTTGTTGAAAAGAGTGCTCTTCCCCATCAGCTTCATGATCTCCAGCAGGGAAAAGAAAGAGCATTCGCTCATCTTCACTAAGCCACCCTTCTGATGATTTGGACATAGATTGTACTCCAGCCATGTCCAAGCGACAAAAGAAACAAAGATTCCTGAAAACCTTGCAAGTGAGGAAGGTGGTGATAATGATGACGAGCCAGTGATCATCAGTGTAGAGAGTGGCACAGAGGAGGTGCAGATCACCTCTACTCAACCTGCTCAGAGACATGTGGTTCCACCAACAGCACCAGTTCCCATATTTGCAAGACCCCACAAACCTGCAGCCGCCACCACCCCTACAAGAGACGCATTCATCGCAGCACACCCTACAGAAAGGCAAACAACTACACAACCAGCTAGCTTTGCCTCCAGTTCTTCAGGCTTTGGTACAATAAGAAAGCTTTCCTCCCCAGTTTGGGATGTTTTTACACTTAGCTTGCATGAGGATAACATCGCAATATACTCCGCTTGCCACAAGAAAATTCTTCGTGGAAACCTAATTGGCACTACAGTACCATAGGCCACCTGTTTCATTTGAAAAACAACACAAATCATGTGGGAAGAGCACCTTAAAACATTGGTAGCAGGTGGTGAGAGAAAACCAGCAACTAAAGTGATAGAAGAGGGCAGTCAGGGGGAAATGGAGAATGCCAGTGGCAACATCATGCAAAGAAGCACTGTAAGCCTCCCCCATAGTATACAATCCTCATCTGCATCAACCTCTAAATGGCACAAAGCACAATGGGATCCAGCAACTTCCAACCCAAAGAGCGCAGGCAGCATACCTGCTGTTGGTATCTGTAGGAAATGTGTGGCAGTGTTGTACCACAGGAAAAATAGCCTACTATTAAGGCTATGTTTACCAAGGAGTCACCATACCACCAGAACCACGAAAAAGCCAGTTTCTACAACAGGAAACTGGTTAAAATGCTAGCGCTTGACCTCCTCCATTTTTAATTTGTGGAAGGAATGGGCTTCCTAGAATTTGTGGAGGTCCTCTGCCCAGCTATGTTGCCAGAATGGCTGCGCCAGTGATGCATCATGAAGTGCAGCAATTGGCTGGCAATGCCATGAAGCAGAGCACTCTTCAGTCCATGTACCTCACAACCGACATGTGGACCAGTTATCAAGGTGAGGATGCAGAGTAGGAGGAGCCATGCGCCATGAGGAATCACGAGGACCGGCAGGACCCGCATGAAGGGGACCGAGGATACGTACCCCGAGCCGCAAGCCGCGTAAGAATTACACGCCCAGCTACTTGCCACTGGAGCTGCACAGCTGGCTGGGGGACACCGATGCCAGATCAGTGCTGGTGCGGCGGGCTGCTGCAGGTTGCCGCCGTTTACTTGTAGCTGGTTTGGGTGCCGGTCGGGTGCCGAGCGGTTGGCTGCCTGGATCACTGTTGTGCTACTGTTCCTCCTGCTCCATCAGGGGGGTTTCTTGCACAGTGTGGATGACGAAGAGTGGGCTGCTAGCTGCTAGCTTGATTCCCTGCCATGTATCACTGTGTTTTTGGCAGTTGGCGGCAGTGAGAAGTGTTTGTCTATCCTTGCTTATCCTGTCTAACTAGTCTCACCTGCTGCTCCTGCTTATCCTGCCTTGTGACTGTTGATATCTAAGGCACATAGACTGTGCCCTGATGTCTTGATGTGTCTTACAAAACGTTGCAAAAGCCCAGTGCCAAAGAGCTCTTTGCAGTGGTTACAAAGAGTTTATAAAATTGATGCTAACTGCGCAAACAACGCCTTTCATGGTGCCACAAACAAAGGGCCTGGGGAGCACGCAATGGTCGTAAAAGCACACATTCACTCATATTCAGAGTGTTGTGTCCCATTCTCCCCTCATATATCTTCAGTACCAATGCCGGAACCGGTGCAGCAAACTTGATCAATCATAACAACTAAAGATGTTGCCCTGGTCCAGGATGTATCAAATCACAATCTTAGTGATAATGATAATTCTGTTATATGCTTACATGATAATCACCAAATACAAAAGTTCTCTAAGAAATTGAAGATGTAACCACCAAAACTATCAATAAATGTTAAGCATCCTCGAATTTCTAGTTTAGGAGAGCTGATCTCTGCTACTGGTCTTTCGAAAGAATAATCTGAAATGGTTCCCTTTAGCCCAGTTCCTATAGAAAGTAGTAAACATCTTGGTTATAAACCAAAGCTAACACCACTAAAAATTCACTTCACCAACACTATGGCGTCAGAGCAAGGCTCCATAGAGGTAGATGAAATGGACTATTCTCTAAATTCTGCTGAACTCTCCTTCTTGGGCAAATAAGATGCATCCGATTCTGAGAATGTCAGATCCCCCAAAAATTAACGCTCAACTGATATAGGAGGGGAAACTTGTAAAGCACAATGAATGCAATTATACTTGCTCTAAACTTTCACTCTGATAAATTAAATATTCAGGTGGTGTTGCTAAACACCCTTGCCTTATACGTTGCAGTAATAGATTCTAAACTCCACACTTAACTGACTTGGTTGTAAGAGCCCAATCCGATGTAAATAATCAATTAATAACTTGCACCTGTGCACGTATTTTAGACAATGTCTAAGAACTTCCAATTATAGTAGGATCCCTGGTTAATGAAGTAAAAAAACTGTCTTTCCAATCAGGGTCTGAGCCTGCAGCATTGCCTCTATCAAACATTAGTCCTAGTTGTTGTGTGGGCCATGATCATGATTGAATAATTGCTCAAAAAGATCAACTTGATGGGTCCACACTTGCACTAAATGGCCAATCAGTAGTGCAACCGATTTGTAGTGGTAAAATATCATCAGAGAAAATAAGTGATACAACGAAGTTTGAGCTAGTCTTGGTGGAAGAAAGGGTTGAGAGGTTCTCCCCAGCAGAGGAGTTTGACAATGATGGGATCCAAGTTTTAAGTGCTTCTGTTTCCCACAATTGTCCCGGTGTGAAACTATCCTTAACAAAAAAGGTTAGAAAAATGGTTGTGAAAGACCCGAAATAAGACCAAGAAAGCTATGGAAATACGAATTAAGACTGAAAAGAAGCCCATGGATCGCTTTCCTATTTTTAAACTCAATGGTCAACTTATACCGCAGCAGCAGTTAATACCTGTAGGGTCAGGGGTGGCCCCCTCTGACAACAATCAAATATCCCAGCTTAGCCCCCAACCTTGGATTCAGCTAGTGGAATCACTAAAAAGTGATAAGAAGGGGAAATGAGTGAATTCCACTTGTAATAGAGAGGACTGTCAATCACAAACTAAATTGACTGAAAATACTGTGTTAGAGAATGTACCGTATGTTAGTTCCAATGCTACCAACTTGTTCACTTCTGGGCAACGGCATGGGTGCAGGATGGAGAGAATAAACTCTGCTGATATCTTAACAAACGCACCCAGCAAGGGAATCCCGAACAGTTTAAAATCTGAAAGGTCGTACTAGGGGATAGAACATTGTGCAGTGGCCTATGATGGGCTTATGCAGATAAATCAATCTTTTAATGATGTAAAAATTATTTTCCACCCTTTGTACAAATCTAGAGGTGTGCATGACATCCTAAATTGAGGAACTCTATTAAAATTGACAACCTCTATTCCAGCATTATCTTTTATCACATCAGAGGACCTTTTTTTCTGTTCAATTCAAGGAAGTCCTTCTCAATTCCATACGTGAATCTACCTTTACTACATGGTCCAACATCACAATCGGAAATAAAATAATTGATTGTAGTTCATATTTTGTCGAATGGGGTATTGAGGTCAAGAAATCTTTCCTCCCAAAATATCCATAAGCATTGGAGTTGGCAGTTCCATCAAAGAAGGCAAACAACGTCCCTGCTTTGAGGAGCAATTGGGCCCCTTAATAATCCAGTAAAAATCACAGGCCTTTCAATCACAAACTCGATGCCAGAGTATGCACCTGTGAATTAATTTCCAAAAACAAAGTGCCAATGAAAGATTGGGCATGGCTTCTGGCAACTTTATCCAATATACTATCTGATAGTGGGTACTGATGCCCGAACAACACTGGTAAGGCAAAAATGCCTACAAGACTATGTTCTTGGAATGTACATGATCTTGCAAGGTTGTTGGACAATTCAGATACTATATCCTTTTTACAGACGTTTGAAATCTTGATGTTCCAAGAAACATGGAAAGAGCAAAATACTCCAATGATTGGTTGCAAGGAATTTGACCTTCTAGCCACTCACTTGGCAAAACAAGGCTGTGCCAAGGGAGGTCTTTCATTCTATATTGCAACAGAATTGGATGTTGTGGCCAAGGCTATTGATTTACTGCTGTGATGGTTGCAATATACATTACTGCATCTTCATTTTCCACTGATAATATTGAACATATACCTAAGTGCAAGAAGAAATAACAAAATGACTCACTTGTTTACTTTTGGGGCATTGTTAAAACACTTGTACTTCATTTCCCGACTGGTGATTTCAATCTTCATCTTATTTCACCACAGTCATTCAATAGGTCAAATAAGGGTACTGCTAAGTTTTGTCGTGACCATTTCCAGCAGCCTGGCCTAATTATGCCTAATGAGAAGTTTTCAACAAAGTCATGTGAAGTACCAACCTTTAAAAGCACTAAGCACAGCTCAATTATTGATTATACTTTATATCGGAGGATTTTGCTACCAAAATCAATGGTTATATGGTCATTCCAAGAGTATAAAGTGACCATAATCTACAGTCATTAACCCTAGACTTGTCAGTATACTGCAACCATAAATTCAATGTGCTCCAACAAATAATTTCCTCTTTTTACAGTTTGAAAAGATTGGTCTGACATTCTGACAAACAGGCTGGAACATTGAATTTCGCAGATTTTTTAATCAGATCTAGTGGCTTGGTCAAGACAAGTGGAAGAAACTTGGAGGATAAATGGAAGGACTTTCATAAATCTTTAATTGATAAATTTGCTGCAAGAACTTTACTCAAGGCTAACCCCCTAAGTTCTACTGTCAATAAGTGGTATACGCCTAAGTTGTTCCAACAAAAGAAGGCTCTCAACAGGGCAACAAGAGCTGTTTTTAGTCAAAGACATTTGTCAATCCACTCCTCCTTTAAAGAAAATCTAAGGACACTAAGGAGGTCATATAAACAAGATATTTGGAAGGCCAAGATAAAGCATCAACAGGAATTATTGAATAGACTATTAAGTGCAATTGTTGTAAACTATTGTTGTGTAATGCATGCTACCCATTGTTGTGAATTGGCTGATCAGCAAGGATGCTTCTCCTGGTGGGGCATCACATATAACCTGGAACTCAACATATAATAATCCTACACCCTTAACTTACATGACATGGCTACGTGACATCATTCATTGTAACAGCATCCAAGACAAACAACTCTAAGACCCTTTGGGGGATAAGCAACAAACTGGAAAAGGGAGCAATATGGCTTATATTGCTAATATTATGGAGAATGTATGGGCTGACTTTATTACAAATCTGTATGGTCCCAGTATCGTTGCCTTCATCGGTACTCCTATGAATCGCCTTGTCTCCGAAGTGCGCAGTAAACTACGGGGCATTGATGCTGAGGAATATGTGGTGTCTCAAATTGATCTAAGTAGCCAAAGCAACGTACCTCCATTTTGCAGTTCTGAACCTCTAAAATAAAGAAGAAATTGTCTCATCCCTTCAACGGATATGAACAAATGGGGCCTTGGGCCCAAAGGGTCTCCCTAATGCTATTTTTTAAGCCAACCCTGACTTGTGGGCTGAGGTTTCGATTCCCCTATACAATGAGGTCTTATTAATGAACACAGTTTCCAAGTCCTGGCAAGGAAGAATTTTGCAGCCAATCTACAGAAGTGGACCATTAGAAAATCCTTCAAATTATCATTTAACAGCTTTAACTCATGTTGAGGCGTAGGTTTTTGCCACTCATTTACTGGAGGATTTGGAAGAATGGGCACTGGCACAGACATTAATACCAAATAATCAGTCAGGATTTTGCAAGGGTCAATCTACAATTACTAACCTACTGAACCTCACCTTGCTGGTGGAGCATGCTGTTTTAAAAAAGCAGAACCTACATAACTGCTTTGATGAACTAAAAGCTGTATTTGACTCTGTTGCACAAGCTATATTATGGAAAAAAACTAGCAGGATGGGGAAACCCTAAAAAATTGTTGCATGCTAATATCCTTTAGTATACAAATACTTGGGAACAGATTAAGTTAGGGGATGGTCTCAGATTGACTCAGAGAATTAAAACCTTCAATGGCCTTAAACAAGGATGTATGCATGCTCCATGCCTATTTAACCTTTTTATGGCCGAATTGTATCAGCATTTGTAAGTCAATAATGCCCATCCTCCCAAACTGGCTAATTGCCACTTAAAATATCTACCGTATGTGGATGACACAATAATACTCAATCAGACCCCTATATGGTTACAATAACTAATCTCATAATTCGATTAATATATATCAATTAACAGTTTGGAATTGAACATTAAGAAAACTGAGATAAAGGTAATAGGGCCATCGATTTTGAAACTTCGAACCTGGGAAGCAAGAGGAAGGCCTGCTGAAGTCGTATCTGGGAATCCTATTTTATGACAAAGTTTCTTTTAAAAGCCTTAATGTTTTTGGAGCTATGAAATCGTCTTTATTTTTTGCTTTTAAGTCAATACATGATACTCTAAGAAGCCAATGATATGAACATCTCCTTAAAGTTAAAGGAGCCAAGCTGATTCCGTCTATTGCCTATGGCGCACCTATCAATAAGGGGAAGGATGCTAAATTACTAGATATATTGTTAATCAAGGCTTGTAGGGCCATTTTCAGAATCCCTAAAGACATTGGCCAAGCTGAAATACGATTGAATTTTGCCTTCAAAGACAAGCACTAGTAAGATGGGTGACTTTTTAAAAATGCATGCATTCCTTGTCTTCATCAGTTCTAGGCTCTTTAGGAAATAGATGTTGGCATGCAAGAAATCATTCTGAGTATGCTGGTGCCTGGAGATCCTTCCTAAAAATGTGCTTCCAGAGCTTTGATTTACAGTCAGTACAGTTTTTAAATCGAAAGACAAAAATTGCCTAGTTTTTTGTTTGCTGACAAGGAAGCTTTAGCTGCAAAGTAGCACGCCTGGACTGTGATAAACTCTTATCTTATGACAATCTAGAAATTCAGTCCTACTTGCCCACATATTTTCTGTCACGCACGAGGAACATATTTCTGAAATTACAATTTGATAGATATCCAACAAAAGGCAGCAGTCCAAAATGGACACATCAATGGGTATCTAGCTGTTGTAGACTGTGTGGGCTTCTGCAAGAAACTTTATTGAATATTCTATGTGTCTGTACAAACCTTCTTGATGTGCATCGCATTCTTTTAAAGCAACTAGTTCTAGAAGCAGGTGTGAGGTCTGTTCGACCTCATTCTATGTTTATCAGGAACTTCAATTCGACTGATTTGTCAGTTTAAGTAGTTCTTGACTATTGCTGAAAGAATGATTACATCCTTATCATCAACACTTGGCCCTTGGATATGGTCCGTCTGTCCCCATTTGAGTAAGTTGAAAACCATCCCTCTCACTTTGGGGCACATTTACAATATTTTGGGGTAGGGCAGCTCTGCAAGCCTACGTCAAAAGAAAAGCGCAGCAATGTGCCGTATCTACAAGATACTGCACATTCCTGTCCTTTCTGCTGGCGCACAAACTGCAGCTGAGTGCCAACACAGGCATCCCTGCACAATGGTGCAAGGGTGTCTGTGTTGTTGACACAATTTTTTTTGTGTAGGTAGGGACACCTTCCTCCACAAAGACAATCAATTTAGACATTTTCCTCGTTCGATGTGTAATGCAGCACATGTGTAAAGAGGAAAAAACAAGGAGAAATGTAAACATTTATCCACGTTTCGCCTGCTTTGGAAAGGTGTTAGTTTTGGCGCTGCCCCAAATTTACGCTATGTTGTAAATCTGGGGCGGTGTCAAAAACCATGGGTGTTGCGTGGGAACACCCACAGCAACACCCATGGAACGCGCCTTCCACGCAGAGTAAGGCATTGCCTTGTTCCATATTTACAAGGCCATAAAAAGCCATGGAGGGTGGCTTTGTGTGGCCTTGTAAATATGGGCCCGCACACTGCGTCTATGGAGCCTCACAAAATTGACACTCCAGTGGCGTAAAAGTGCCACAGGGTCATTGTAAATATGCTCCTTTATGTCTGATTGAATATACAATCCTTAAGTAATTTAGTACTCGACAATTGTACTGTTATGGCAGTTTATGAAGTTGCTTGTTTACTGTGGGAAGAATGCTTACATCTACAACATAAGCACTGGGCACTTTGATATAGTCTGTTTGCCCTTGATTGAGTAGGTGATAAACCACCTTTTTCATGTAATGTTTGAAGAAATGGATCATTCTTAGGCACATATGTTTTTAACTGCTGTAGTATGTTTTTATAATGTTGCACAGACACTTTGATAACAGCAATCATGCTAAGTGTTTATATTATGTACCTCAAATTATGTCACTGGAGAAAATAATGAGATAGGTTTTATCAGCATTTTCAGATTTTAATTTGCTTTTTAAGTCAATGTAATAACAACAATCATGCAGTGTTATATCATGTATCTCGAATAATGTCACAGGAGAAAATAATGAGATAGGTTGTATCAGTATTTTCAGATTTTAATTTGATTTTAAGTCAATGTTCCTGTGAATGATATCTATTGAAAATGTAGCTTTTGTGATGATATTTATTAATCAGACAAAAAATTAAATTGCAATTACAGTTCTCAAGATACAGATTACTTTTTCATCACTGCACACTGGATCTCTTTCAAGGGAGTTAGGCAAAGGCTAGCTGCTGGTCTCACTGCGAATGATTGATTCAGGGCATTCAGCAGCATGCAACAGTTGTAATGTTCGCCATTGAGAAATTGCATACAGCTACTAGCATCTTGGAAGAGTTTAATATGAAGGTCTACGAATGGTTTAAACCCAGAGGTCTCACAATTTTACTTGTTGCCACCGACACTGGCAGTAATATATTGCAAGCCATGGCTGACAATGGGTATTTCAGAGTCCTGTGTCTAGCCTATTGCATCAATCTAATTGAGCAAGACTTTCTCCAAAAAGAAGAAGTAGTCAGTAACATACTCATCAGCTGTCAAAGAATATGCATTTACTTCAGTCATTCATTCAAATAATAAAGGCGGTGTCAATATGTTGGGAATCAACCTACTTCATGCTGGAACGCCTGTTTGAGCAGTACAAGTCTATCAACGATTATCTAATTCACAGGAGAGGCGAAATAACTGCCAAAGCCATGACAATGGAGGTGGACAAATGGGGCTACTGGAGTGCCTTTTACAAATGCTCTTTCCTTTTGTGATTATGAAATGGGATGTCAGCAAAGAAAAAAGTACCATGAGCCAAGCAATTCCATTGCTGCATTAGGTACAGACAGATGAAGAAGGTGGAACAAATGTTCACCAGTGTTAATGAAGCAGTTCTTTGATCGATAGCTTAATCTTTCCCTTGAGCACTAATAATTGGCCTGCAGAAAGACATTGTGTCCTTCAACAACTACATCTGTGCCACAATATTGGATCTACAATACAAAAGAATTCTGCTGGCCACTTTCATTCCTTTTATTGAAACGGATGCCTTAGTTTACATGAGTTGAATCATCGGTAAAGCAAATGAACTAAAAGAAAAAAGACAGCAAAATTGAGGCCCTTTAAAATGCAAGTGTGGCAGGGAAGCTCTTTTCCAAAACATCCACTCTGCCTTCACCCAGTCCCACTTTCCTCACTAACCGGCAGGAATACACAAACTCCAGCAGCAGAGCCATTCAAAGTCGTGTGACTCAGGACACTTGCAGCAGACACTAAATGGTTAGGGTGAGAATATGTCAATTTGCCATTAAAGACAATTTTAAATTATAATTCATTTGAGTCTTAACATGACATTCCTACCTGCTCCCAATCAAAAGTTAGCACTTATTGTATGTACTAAGGTAACCAAATTCTATTCAATGGGAGAGATAGGCCTTAGAGTAGCAACAAAGCCACTTTGAGGTTTCTCACTAGCAAGACAATTTAGAACTTAAAAACACATGTCCTACATTTTAATTGTAAAGTATCCTGCCCTATGGGTCTTCAGGGCCTACATTAGGGGTGCCTCATTTGTATTAAAAAGGAAGGTTTAGTCCTGGCAAAGGGTTTATTTTAAAACTGAAATATAAGCTGCAATGGCAGGTCGGAGACATGTTTTGAAGATCTACTTAAGTGGATGGCAGAAGGAGTGCTACAGACCTACTAGTAGCATTTAATTCACAGGCCCTGCTAACATTTAGTACTGCATACTAGGGATTTAAAAAGTAAATTAAATATGGCAATCAGGTGTAAGCCAATTGTGCAATGTTTTAGGGAGAGAGTGGTAAAGTGCATAGTGTCCTCATGCCAACAAATACGAAACTCAAAATACAGGAGGGGTGAATGGAAAATGTTTAAAGGGAACACCACACCAAGGATGTCAGTTCTGACACTTACTAATAGATTTTTCCCTAATTCACTACCCTAGTCACATGACCTATGTGTTTGGACTTGGCCCTTTTGGCAGGGTTATCTCCAAACTTTCTGCCTTCCTCCTGTATTTTTTCTGACCTGTTTGTGTTGCTTTAGGACTCCGGGCACTTTACCACTGCTATCCAGTGCTAAAGTGCATGTACTCTCTCCATATACCCAGGGCCTGCAAATTAAATGCTACTAGTGGGCCAGCAGCGCTGCTTGCACCACCCACAGAAGTAGCCTTTAATCCTGTCTAAGGTCTCTGCCACTGCAAGGCCTGTGTGCGCAGTTTACTGCCAGATTGCCTTGGCATTTAAAGTTACTTGCCAAGCTTGAAACTCCCCTTTTACTACATATAGGCCACTCCTAAGGTAGGCCCTAGGTAGCCCTATGGGCAGGGTGCTGTGTAGGTAAAAGGTAGGACATGTGCCTTTACTGTGTGGCATGTCCTGATAGAGCAAAAGTAATAAACTATGAATTTTTGGTTTTCATGTTCAAACTACACTAATATGGAGGACGACTAAGGACTCTCTATGAAAAGCAATTATTTTTCTTTCATTTTCCATTTTTGATTATTTTGGAACCCATTATTGACACCAAGAGCATTAAAAGGGGTCGCTCTGGTTTATAACTTTGGACTGGTTGAACATTGATTGGTGCTATTTTTGATTTGTGTCATCTTGCTTATTAATGTGTGATTTATTTTTGGATATGGAAAAAGTTTGTATAGGTTTGCAATACTTTTTGTTATCACTCTCTCTTCTTAAATATTGAGCAATGTTATGTCAGGATGATAGAATGTTATAATTGATTTACAGGTCATGTTTATTAAATAGAATGATCTTGTAAGAAAAGTTAAAAAACAGAAAGAAACACAACCACCAACTGTTTTAGTTTTTGATTGTATATAGAGGTCCATGGTGGTTGCAGATAAGGGCCCAACCCCATATTGTTGTTTTTCAACTTTTAGAAAGTGGGCATTTTGCTGCGCTTATGACTCTTGTGCTTTGCAAACTGACTCGAATCCAGATCTAAGGTGGAGGGCCGCTGGGATTTGTGCATACTTTCCAGACTGCCATCACACAGGAAGGGTTGGGTGTAACAGGGTTGCATCTACATTCATCTGTATACTGAATGGTCTTCCTGCGCTGCGAGAGATAGAGGGAGGAGTAAAGGCTGGGTCCTGCCCTCACACAAAGGGCTCGTTTACCCCCTACTGATGTCTGGAGCCAGGGCTGGGATTGAATGGGAATGTTATGCACTTCTAAAGTTCTTTTGAAGTTACCTCCACATCAAAGACATTTTGGAGAATATTTAAAGGGATTTTCGCAAAGCAGTTTTCATGCTGCTTAGTGGCACATTTTTTACTGCTGCCGATCACCAAATCCTAAGGCTATGTTTGCGATGTATTTACAATACATCGCTACATGGCATTAGGATCAGCTAGCGGCTGGTAAAAATTTCGCTAACACTAGCGTCAAGGCGATAGAAAAATACACATTAGCGTGGAAAAAATGACGTCTGGCCAATTAGCAGCAAAAAATGTACACTAGTCAGCCCAACGTCACTTTTCAGCATCTAGTGGCAAAAAGAGCTTACAAATACACCTCTAAGGAAAAAAATAAATAAAAGCACCGGAATGCAGAATGGAGCAACCAGGACCAAGTTCAGCACAGGTCAACAACCTCCTCCATAACCCCCAACAGCCAGAGTACCGGGGTAAGAGAAAATGCAGATTCAGGGTTCATTTATGAAAAGTGGCGCACACGCTGGGGAAAAACAGTGACGCGTCATCACTTTTCATTGCGCCATCCTTGGGATACCATGGATGTGCCATATTTGCAACAATACGGTGCAGCCCTGCGTTTCCCCCTGCACTGGTGCTAATTTATGCAGCCTAGCACCAGCGCAGGCACCCTTGCACCATAGTTTAAGGGTGCCTGTGTTGTGAGGAATGATTATTTATGTGCAGGAAGGTGTCCCTTCCTCGTCTACAGGCCCCTGGCCACAACCCACCAGTCACCGACTCCATCGTAGACCTCATCGCACCACAAGCTCTCGCATCCACCGATTACATCCTACTCGGAGACCTCAATTTCCACCTGGACAACCCCAGTGACCAATACACTGCATCCCTACTGAAGAACCTCAACAACATTGAACTCAAGCAGCTAGTCACCAAACTGATCCACACAGCCAGACACACGCTCGACCCCGTTTTCTCTGCCAGCGGGAACTTCACCTACAGCCACACCACAGAACTCCTCTGGACCGACCACCACTGTGTACATCTCGCCTTCGCGAAGCCCACCGCACACCACCGCCCTCATTGCCACCCTTTGGAGCTGGAGCAAGGCCACCAAAGAATGCCTCGTCGACTTCCTCAGCACAACCACTCTGCCAACACCAAAAGACGCCAACACAGTAGTGCGCAACCTTTACCGATGGATCTCCAACTGCGCCAACACTCTGGCACCCCTCAAAAAGACGCCAGGCAAGCAACACTCCAAGAAAGCTAGCTGGTTCACTCCCACACTCCATGAGTCCAGACGTACCTGCAGATGACTCGAGAAGAGATGGAGGCACAACCAAACTCCGGAAAACCACGCAACCCTCAACTCCACCGTCAACGCCCAGCACCTTCTCCTCAAAACCACAAAGAAAATGCAACAGAAGAGAACTCTTTGCCATCATCAAGGTGTTTGCCAGGACCAACAGGAAGACCACAGACATCCCACTCTTCCAAGACCTCTGCAACAAACTCAGCACCTTCTTCCACCACAAGATCAGGCAGATCTACGACAGCTTTGACACCCAAGACCCTGCCACTATACCTGTCACCACCGCACACAACCACTCCGCACCCCAACAGATCATGCTCAACTGGACTCCGCTCACCACAGACGACACACTCAAGACTAAGAAGAGCATCCACTCAGGAGCCCCATAGGATCCCTGACCGTACCATATCTTCCATAGAGCAGCTGCCTCCATCGCCCCTCAGCTTCGCCGCACCGTGAACTGCTCCATCGAACCGCCATCTTCCCCAATGACTGGAAACATGCCGAGATCAACCCCCTACTGAAGAAACCATCCGCTGACCCGACAGACCTCAAAAACTTCAGACCCATCTCCCTCCTTCCCTTCCCAGCCAAGGTCATCGAGAAGGCCATCAGCGCCCAACTCTCCTAGTTCATCGAAGAGAACCACGTCCTGGACACCTCCCAATCTGGCTTCCAAAGAAACCACAGCACTGAGACTGCCCTCCTCGCCGCCACCAATGACATCTGCTCCCTCCTTGACTGGGGCGAAATCATAGCCTTCTTCCTACTGGACCTCTCGGCTGTCTTCGACACCGTCTCCCACCTCACCCTAATCACAAGACTCCAATGCCAGGAGGAACCGCCGTTTGGACTGCTTGCTTTGCGGTGTGGCCTGCTGCCTTCTGGGCTGCAGGAGGGACTGCTACTTTGCACTGCCTGATGTGCTGGCCTGCTGTTTATTTCCCTGCTTGTGTACTCCCGAGTGATCTCTCAGGAGCTTGGCACCTGGTGAGCACTATGGTCTGCTCCTGGCTTCTGCTCCCTTTCTTGGCCCCTGGCACGTGTTTGACTCTTTCTTCGGTGAGGGTCTGAAGGGCCAGCAGATTACTTGGAAAGACAGTGCATGGTGAATGTCTTGTCTGCTTCAGACTGGCCTGATTTGGAAGCGCACACTCCCTAGTGCCCCCGGGGCACAATCAGGCATCCACTTTGGTGCACTCATGGTTCCCCGAGGTTTTCCTGGTTGAAGGAAGACCAGCGTGCTGGGACACCACATTTCCACAAATAGGTCAGGTACCAAAAGTGTATCTGTTAAACAGTGGATGTAGAAAAAACATATAAAGGAAAACAACAGGACTAATTGCTAAAGAAAGTATTAATTTATACCATATTTCAAACAATTATTGTATATTTAAAGGAACAATTTAATACATGCTTTCAGTGAATAAAGTGAAAACACTGTGCTAGTGATAAATGTGGGCTAAAATAGTCATCACATGCAAGAAAAAGGAGAAACAACGGGGGAAGACTAGGCACAATTTTAAAGTAGGGTTTGCAAGAATTACAGTTCATTGGAATGTTGCTGTACACGAGAAATAAAACAAAAGTATTTTCACTGTTCACTGTCGTGAAGATATCAACAACATTTCGGCCCTTATTGAATGGATGGGTCATCATCAGGACAGAGAGCACTTGGAAGAGCGCAGTGAGCAATCAACGTCTCTAAATGAACACAAATAAGGGTGAGCATTGTCAGAAACGAAATACAAATAATTTGATAGCAAAACTTAAAGTACAAGGTCATGTTGGTGGAGAATGCCTACAGTCCAATAAGATGATGGATAGCTATGGAGGAGGAGAAATAAAAGAATGAATCACAGAGATAGATGGAACAGCACAAGTGAGCACGTATGAGAAAGTGATGAGGAGTGAGAGTAAAAAACTCTCTGATGGCACTAGCCCATCTGTCGGTAAATGGTATAATATTTAGACTTGGACGGTAAGCCAGGAAAAAAGAGTTTGGCATTAACCGATTTAAGCAAGTTACTTACAAAGATTTTGAGTTACTTACAAAGATGTAACATGAGGTTAGTGAGGCCTAGTCAGTGAATTGGAGCAGGGTTCCAAAATGCCAATGTATGACCCACAAGAAGGCAATAAGGGAAGTATCCAGGGCAATAGATGCCATTTAGTCGCCTAGATGTTAAAAGATGTGGTTTAAAAGCAGAAGGGGCACGGGTTTCCAATTAACGATGTTGCACAGGTAAGGATGGTGGAAACGAATATCAGCAGGTTTCTTACAGAAAAGTTTAAAAACCTTGCAGGTGGCAGAAGATGAATCCTCGCACATCTGGTGGAAACACAATGGTGATGTACTATTGAGAACTGATTCCCACACATAGCTCTGCAGACTCAACTTGCATGTGCCCGGCAGGTTCAAACCTTCTTTTATGGATCTAGTACAGAGCGGGCGAACTTCCTGTGGAAAGTGAGACATGCTTGGCACGCAATTCAAGTGCTGAGTGCCCTGTCAGAGTCTATGGAGTTTTAGATAATTTAATGTGAAAATTATAGTGTAAATTGTAATATTGCACCCTATTTTTCAATATTTTTATGTGGGGAGAATCAGTGACTTAACACCAGATAATGTGGTCCCCTGCATAATCCCAAAATAGGAGAGAGGGGTCCCACTCACCAAAGGGACAGGACACCAAAATTAGACACTTCTGTCAAAGACAAGATCCCTTTGGGCTCCTTTTTAAGCATACAGGTACACCCAATAATCACACATACACTGTTCAAATCACCAGCATTCATAAGAAACCAAAACGATAATATAAAAATTGTACTATATTTTATTATATGCGATCCTGAATTCCTGGTAGGATTCAAAGTATACAAAATTAAAAAAGCAAATTCATTTTAAAACAACATATATATCATCAATATGCATCAAATAATCAAATGAGATTAAAACATTTCCTAAAAGAGCATAATCTGAAAGACTGTAACAGTTGTTAGAGACATTAAAAACCCAATAAATCAAATTGGCACACCAAGTCTTGAAACTAAACAACCCTGGGTCAACACTTAGTCACGTTATTTTCTTTCCTGATGGACCCCGGAAGTGCTTGGGTGCTCAATCGACACAAAGCAACGCGTTTCGGTGGTTTAGTATGATTCACCACCTTCTTCAGGCTTAATGTAACAAATCAGTGTCTCCCCATACAATCTAAAACAACAATACATAAAAAAAAATATATATACAATTAAAATTCCATCTTTGAATTCTGTCATATAGTATAGTGCATCTTTTTCTTTTATCTTTTACCAAATGTTAAAAATACAATCATGTATGGAAAATTCATTCACAAATACATTAAACACATTTATATTATATTACAATTTTGGTTTCCAGCACGATGATTCACATGTCAGTATCCATCACTCAGACTCATACACCGTCCATGTTCTAACACACACACACAAGTATATAACTCGAAGGAGTTACCCACCCGTTGAATGATATATCAATAAGCAAAGGGAGATCTGTTTCTTCCTCCAATGTGGTTGCTTATCTCCTTCAAACCACACTATGTATAGAATAGGAATGTGGGCCTATATGTCCTCCCTAAAAAGAATAACAACATTGTAGGAGCGTAATTCTAGAGTCTTATTATTACTAGCTATCAGCCCGTTATTATTGCCTGCCGCCCTTCTGAAAAGAACTCATCATTGTACAAATTAAAAACTCTCTACCTTCTTAGAACTCCAGCAACGAACCGCCACTGGAGCTGTGGCGATATATTTCTTCACCTCACAACGGGCTTAGGCACTGCTCAAACAGACGTGTACCGTTCCGGAACAGACTGCCTATGTATAGAAGAGGACACATCACAAATTAATTGTCCTTATCTATCATTTGCGATTGAAACCGCCCATAAAAACCGTTCTAACCTCAAAAGGCTCGATCAATATTGAACCGCTTTATCGTGTCCATACATATATATATCTCATGGACATCTCGCCTGTCAGGTAACCCCCGCAATCACCAAAACCCCATATGGTATTAACACACCGCTAATTAAAGTGTGGGTGCCACAAATGACAGCATCGAACTCTCATGAGCAAAGGGGCTAAGACATCAACGTTTTTTTTTTAAAAAAAGGCGAACTTGAGGACGGCCGAGTTAATTTAACAGCGCCTCAAACGCGGAGTCCCTTCCCATATACAAGTCCCCCAAACTTTAAAGCCCACGTGCGAGCCTGCTCTCTAGCTTACCGGGACGTAAAAAGTCTCCAGGCGTGCTCCAACACCTTCTGATTTTTTTCAATAATTACCAGTGAGTGAGAAACGCTGCTTATAAACCAACCCGTCGTCACTTTCCTCAAATCAGAATCCTAGTAAAAGCGGACAGCGGACTAACGATGGAAAGTGGCAGCCATCTTAAACTGGAATCAAAAGGCAAACCTACATGTAATTTGGCCAGCATCTTAAACTACGGGTGACCCTCGTAAAGTAAAATGTTTTGTATTGCGAGAGAGGACACTGTTGTTTAATTATTTGCCCCCATCTGTTTGAGCAGTGCCTAAGCCCGTTGTGAGGTGTATTGACCTAACAAGAAATATATCGCCACAGCTCCAGTGGCGGTTCGTTGCTGGAGATCTAAGAAGGTAGAGAGTTTTTAATTTATACAATGATGAGTTCTTTTCAGAAGGGCGGCAGGCAATAATAATGGGCTGTTCCTCCTTTGTGCATTATTATTTTCTATGTCTGCAGGGAACGAGCGAAGTTTGACTTATACTCGTGCTAACTCCGACTCTATTCATCACCACAACTAAAAGAAAAAAAGAAGGAAAACTAAGGTATAGTTGTGTGTTTACATTATTGAGTGGCAGGGGACATGATAGCTAGTAATAATAAGACTCTAGAATTACGCTCCTACATTGTTGTTATTCTTTTAGGGAGGACACATAGGCCCACATTCCTATTCTATACATAGTGTGGTTTGAAGGAGATAAGCAAACACATTGGAGGAAGAAACAGATCTCCCTTTGCTTATTGATATATCATTCAACGGGTGGGTAACTACTTCGAGTTATATCCTTGTGTGTGTGTGTTAGAACATGGACGGTGTATGAGTCTGAGTGATGGATACTGACATGTGAATCATTGTGCTGGAAACCAAAATTGTAATATAAATGTGTTTAATGTATTTGTGAATGAATTTTCCATACATGATTGTATTTTTAACATTTGGTAAAAGATAAAAGAGAAAGATGTACTATACTATATGACAGAATTCAAAGATGGAATTTTAATTGTATATATATATTTTTTTATGTATTGTTGTTTTAGATTGTATGGGGAGACACTGATTTGTTACATTAAGCCTGAAGAAGGTGGTGAATCATACTATACCACCGAAACGTGTCGCTTTGTGTCGATTGAGCACCCAAGCACTTCCGGGGTCCATCAGGAAAGAAAATAACGTGACTAAGTGTTGACCCAGGGTTGTTTAGTTTCAAGACTTGGTGTGCCAATTTGATTTATTGGGTTTTTAATGTCTCTAACAACTGTTACAGTCTTTCAGATTGTGCTCTTTTAGGAAATGTTTTAATCTCATTTGATTATTTGATGCATATTGATGATATATATGTTGTTTTAAAATGAATTCGCTTTTTTAATTTTGTATACTTTGAATCCTACCAGGATCGCATATAATAAAATATAGTACAATTTTTATATTATCGTTTTGGTTTCTTATGAATGCTGGTGATTTGAACAGTGTATGTGTGATAATTGGGTGTATCTGTATGCTTAAAAAAGGAGCCCAAAGGGATCTTGTCTTTGACAGAAGTGTCCCCTGCATAATGCAATGATAGCTTCCTAAGTCTCCAATATCTCACGAAAATTACTTAGCATTGAGCTGAATTGTTGGAGGGCCCCTGAAGGGTTGGGTCTGCAGGGGTCTGCGTTATGCAAATAGGGAGAATAATTTGCATCCCAAAGCACTCAGGGAAAGTCTGATTCCCTGGATTATCTAGTTACGATTCAGGCCCGGTATTAGACCCCACCTTTGCTTATGATCATATGCACCACTGACCTCAGATACTCAGGAGCATTTTACAAGAGCAGTGGCAGCCTCTTGCAGAATGGCAAGGAATTTCTTTACTAGATATTTGTGGATGTGATACATGGATTTCTATTAATACTTTTGTAAAAGATCATAGACTTGATGTAAGTTCACAAAGTTTTGGTATTTTTTCGAAGGGTGTTTTGGCTTATCTAAATTTGATTTATTTATAATGTATATCCAGTAGTGAACTGACTTTCTGTTTTTATTTATGAGGTAAATCCCATTATGTTAGTAAAGGTTACCAGTAACTAACCAGATCTTCCTTCCTCACTCTGGAGACAGTGAAGCACTTATGAATGTTTTATTTTTCCAAACCCAACATACTACTATGCAGTTATTAACGTTGTTTTCATTCTTATTTGGCGAGCTGGTATATTAGTGCCCCGTACAGACATTCATCACCATTTCCAGAGGGATGAAGAGGCCTAAGAATCCAGAAATTAATCCCAAGTTCTTTCTTAGGGGGATATTCACAAGAACGTGCGATAAACATCGCCAAAATCGGTTAACGCAATTTTACACATCGCCGTCTATCGCGGGAAAATAACTCCATGTTAACGTCGCATTCTCAACACGGCGGTAACATGCAATAGTTTCCCGACAACGCGGCAAATGACCGCGATAACAGTACCGGGACGGCGATAAAAATCCAAACCCGAACGCGAAAAAAGTTGCGATGGGCCCAACCGCGATAAAAAAAGACCAGCGAAAAGCAGCGCCAGACCTGCAATTCACACAAGTCAGGCGGGGAAAATCAACACAAAAGCAGAAAACAAAAACACAAACAAGAACAAGACAACTGCGAATCACCATGGAGGTAGCCGGAGCAAGTACGGAGGACAACCAAAACCCCACAAGCCCCACGGAGGACCTGCCTGGGACCCCGGGGTCAGGGAAGGGCAAGGAGAAGAAGAAGAGGATCCTGCGTTTCAGTCCGCAGGAAAACAGGATCCCGAGAACGGAGGTGACACACCCACCATCCAATTGCCATCTGTGAGAATGACAGCACCAAATGTTGCACTTACACTTGTCAGAGTGATGTGCTAATGCAGAGGAGTGACATGCACACAGGGAATGTGTGTTGTAATGAATTAATCTGCACATGCCTTGCCTGTGGTCATTTTATCCAGTCCCATGATTGACAAGGACAGTCCCAATGTGACGTGCTCATGTGAAGAAATTGTCAATGATTGTGTTCCTTCTGGCTATTCCTGCCACAGCTGCAGTGGGGTGTGGTCCACCTGCATCATCTTCCTCATCATCGTCCGGTGCATCTGGCACTTGGATCCATGGGGCATTGGTACGTACACATATGTTGTGCAATTCACAAAATGCAGTGATCATCTTGCACACTATGACCGGGCTGTACAGGAGTCTTCCACCTGTGATGTCCAGGCACCTGAAACGTGACTTCAAAAGGCCAAATGAGCTCTCTGGGCCGGGGTGTTCGGGGCTCGTAGGGGTGTCATCATCCACGGGCAGAGTGCATATCCTTGATCACCTGTGACAGGGGGGAGAGACATGTGTCAATCGGTGGTTCTGCAGTCTGTGTTGGCAGGCTGATTACTTCAGTGGTGTGTGATGTGTGCGACTTTGGGATTCAATGAATGACATGTCTTGCATGTGGCAGATGGGCGGCATCCATGTGTATTACGTTGCCTCACAGCTGCCCCTCACTACCCCTGAGCATATTTACTTGTGTGCGCTGCGCGGTTGCATCACTTGCACTCCGATGACATACCATTGTCATGGCTGTCTGCGCATGTCCACAAGCCTGACTACGACACTGTGAATTTGGCTGTTGAAGCTGGTCTGCCTCATGTGTGTAGGGCCATGGCCAGGTATTGGCGGACACAGAGACACACGCAGTAGTTGCTTTGGTGGCCATCCCAGAACTGAACCATCCCCAGAGCCCCGGGCTATGTATTCTCACCCCTCCACTGGCCCAGCCCAGCCCAGCCCACTAACGCTTACGCTTCCAGAAGCGGACGACATAGCTACATGTCCAAGGTCTTCCCCACTGCCTGAGGTGACATGGTTGCGTCCACTGTCCACAACACTACAAACAACAGCAGTATATGTCCACATGGACATGTCTGTGCCCTGCATACTGACGTCTGTCCAGCGCATCACCACCACACTTGGCATTGTGTACATTCAAATTCATGGGTCTCCTGCCTCCTTCGCACAGACTTGGTTCCCACCACTCCCCACATTCTGCAATTGTGTGGCAGAGGTGTCATGACATGGATGGTTTGTCTACATGTCTGGCCCCTTTTACCACAGTTACTTGTGTTGTCGTGTCTGGTAGGTGGGCATGTTGTTTGGCATGTTGTATGTGATTTTGTTACGTGTGCATTCCCACAGTTGTGAGTTGTATGATTGTGGAGTTGAGGTGTGTGGTGAGTTCCGTTGGTACTTACCAACAAGCAGTGCATTTCCATAGGTGCCATCCTGAAAGCGCTGGTTGATGATGGACTGTCGGAAGATGTAGGAATCATGCACACTGCCTGGGTAGTTGGCGACGACGTTGGTGAAGAGTCCCCGGTGGTCTACTATTGTCTGCACATTGATGGAATGCGTGTGCTTTCTGTTGCAGTAATTGTGTGCAGTGTCAGCAGGGGGCACAAGTAGGACATGTGTGCAGTCAATTGCCCCCAACACGTGTGGGAATCCAGCTATGGCGTAGAAGCCTTGCTTGGTCTCCAGCTGTTCCTGCGCAGTGTGGGGGAAGTGAAGGTGCTGGGGTATGAAACTGATGATGGCATCCAGGACAGGTGTGATGAACTTTGATAGGGCTGGCTGTGAGACTCCTCCGACTCTGGCAGTTGTTGGTTGGAATGTACCAGAGGCCAACAGGTGCAGCACAGCCAGCAGCTTTGTCTGCGGAGGGATGTTGGTTGTCCGCTGTGTTGGTACTGTCAGCCTGTGGGCAATGTGGGTCAGGATGCGGAGGATGGTTGTCCTTTTGAGCCTGTAGTGGGCAATGACTTCCTCTGGCTTTAAGTCTGTGAGGCTGGTGCATTTTCTGTAGGTCCGCTGCCTTGTTCTGCGCTGCCTCGGTGGTTGTCCAGGGGGGTGGTCCGGGGGGAGGGGGGTCCTGGGGGTGGTGGCGGTGGGTGTTGTGGGCCTCTGGGGTCTCCGAGCTGCATGATCAGTAGCTCCATGGCATCTGTTGGTCTTCAGATGTGGCTCGGGGCTGGGCTCCCTTTCATACTGCAGGTTGTCGTCCTGCTTAACACCGGCAGAAGACAGGTGTTAAATCCCTGCTGCTGACGCGCCTCATCGCCTGTTTTTGGGTCGCATCGCAGATCTGACTGGTCGTTGTGAATCTCGCGAAGTGGTGTTTTCGAGTATTTTTGCACAGGAACGCCTACTCTGCATATCATTTGCGTTAGTTGTCGCTCTCATCCGTGGCGATGTTTTTTGCGGTGGCTATCGCGGGACAACTGGCGATGTCGGCAGTTTGCACCAGCTTGTGAATAGGGTGATGAATCTATTGCCACTTTTGCGGCACTAAAGTGCCGATTAATCGGCGATGAGTCCTTGAGAATATGCCCCTTAGTCTTTTCTCTCTGACTTTGAAGGAGATGGTTGCAGTGGGATAGCACAACTGTAACTCATATCTCATTTAGCCTTACCTGTCGTGTAAAGTGAGTCATTTATAGAGCAAATATATTTTACGAGGTTTAAATTACATAACTATCTGCTCTTTTTCATTAGTAAAAATCAAGGATACTGCAAAATGACTTTGCATCAGTGTGTTGCCCAGAAGAAACACTGTTTCTGAAATAATTCCCACATCACATTCTTTTACCAAACCGTAGTGTGGTGCTGAGCAGAGCACAAACACAACTGAAGTGAACAAATCGAGGTGATGCACAAACGTGTCATGACTGACCATTCACGAAACAAGAAATACAAACTACCAAACAAACAATATATTTCTCGCACACAACAAGTAATGCTAGAGTATAGATGTTTCTTTTCAAAATGCCATTTTTTGCGCTATCTAATGCCAGTTGTATTGCGTATTGAAGGAAAGCTCCTGATCCATTTAATATATGTGTTTATACATTGAACTACTGAACGCAAAAAGGCAAGGCATAGGTGCCCAGTTATGACAGTGGTTATTGCCGAAATTATATATAACTCCTTCGATTCTGATAAGAAAACTGTACAATACAGGATCAGTGCTATTCATCATAATATTCAAGCAGTGACAGCACATATTTGACAGCAACTTGATAAAGCTGCAATTATCTTTGTTTGATTAGGTTAGCCATCCAAGCTTTCCAAACATCACAAAGAAGAAGAAATGCAAAGCAAGCATCCTCTCTTAGAAAATTTGTACACGTTGGCACAATCAATACCCGTGATGATATTCAGAAGAAAGTACACAAAATTAATAGGGTATGGACAATGTTGTGCACATAACATAAGGACTCCAGTTCAGGCAGTACTAACACAAATGACCTTTCTAGCTACATCACCCAAGCTCTACAAAAAGCAGCAAAGTTGTTAAGCTTTGTGAGATTGAAATCCATATGGCCTATCATGTATATTTATCATTTACACAAGAGAAAAAATGAAGCGACAAATAGCTCCTCTTATGAGGTCAAGCGCAAGCATGTTGGGATTTAGCAATACAAGGCAATTCTGGGGCAACTTCACAACCTCATTAAAAGAGAGAAATGGCAAGGTTGAAATATCCCAGGTCCCTTTTTTCCATTAAATGTCCCTTCTTTGCATATACAAGGACAAACATCGCACTGCAATTCTTGGCTTTACTGCTAGACTCCGTGCCATCTGCAATGGTAAAAGTAAAGGGGAAGAAGAAAGGACACTGCATAGAATGTAAAGTATGGTTTTCTAAGCAGCCAGGGCTGGACGTCAGTGTCACACACGACACATAACATATTGGCATCACTAAAAGTAAGAAACTTATAGCCCGCTGCTGAAGTCTATACCTGTTGTTAAAGGCCCTGAACCTGAGTTATAGGCCGGAGCCGCATGCGAGGGTCTTATCAGAAGGGTGGAGGCCTTTAACAACAGGTATAGTCCAAGGCAGAAGAGCTATAAGGCTATTAGACCATTCCACCCACTAATTGTACAATGTTCTAAATTAAAAAGAGAGAAACAGAAAGACAAACTTTGGAATGTTGGAGCAGATGGCTTATCCCAGCCATTATAAGACTAGAATCACTCCATTGTCTTCAATGGAGCTCTCTACATTCTAATGTTCCAATGAATGTTATGTAGGGGCTTATCGATGTTTCCCTTTATAGGCCTCACCTACAGACAACTGCAGATGTCTGTCAGAGATCTAGTGTTGCTAATACAGCATAACATATATACATACACGCATACAGAGAGTAGACTTTTAGTCAACCTGTTCTACCATTGCTGCAGGCATTTTTTAAGGAATTGTCATTGGCTGGGTGAGCTGTCCTTAAAGCCAGGGCATTTCTTGAAAGGTTACATGGCATTACATGAGACTTTAGATAGTCCCCTGTGCAACCTCTTACTGTTGGGCCTCTACCACTCTTCACTCCCAAACCCTGAATACTGTCTTTGTGTCTCCTGGTTCCCTTAGTCTTTCAGTGCAGCATGTGGATTCAGCAACCATCCACAGGTGCACACCAGTGTACTGGTTGACTTGCACCACAAGAATTAACCATGGCAAAACGATTGTACCACAGCCATCTTGTACTGGAGTTTCTTATCTTTATTTTAAATCCCAATACAAAATGGCTGATGTACGTATGTGCACAGTGGGCGTTTGAGAATGGTCTGCCTTTGCTAATGATTGTAATGCAATTCACCAAGCATTGACAAAGCCAAAACTAGGTCTGGGTGAAAAACACTGCTCCGCTTGTGAACTTTGCAGAATTCGGCAGCTCCTCATTCTACGGAGAATGCAGAGTTACAGATAAACTCCGCAGCAGAGCAGAGTTTGTTTTTTGTTAGCGTGCTCAAAATGTCCTTTTGCGTGCCCAGGAGTGACTTGCTGGGCACTCGCAATCCCCCACGAGATTTGTTAGCCAGCGGTCACCAACACGTCATTCGGGCGTGTCAGCGACTGTCAAGCAGATGTGTTCTGTCGTACGCGATCCCGAATGCGCAGGATTAACCGCAGCTGCAATGTGGGGAAGATTCTCTCCCTGACAAGCATGAAAATCCTTTCTGGAACAACACATATCCTCCAAACTGGAAGGAAGAGTCCCAGAGTCTCCAACTTCCTGTTCCTGTCCAGCAGGCTCCTCCCAGTGCTTTGTCCATCTCCTGGTCACTTTTCATTTGGATTTGGAGCTGGAAGGATCACTATTTGTGTCTGCTGCATAAACCATTTGTTTTAAGGAATTTGTATTTGAGATTTCACAAATAAGTTGAAAAACTGGTGTTGTTTGTTTTACTTGGGCCATGCACCTGGATTTATTTGTACTTTTAATTGATTTTTAAGATTTGTTGTGGTGGGTGGCCTGTAGTTTCAGTAGGGGCCTATTTATTTCTTTGTAAGTAATTTCTTTTCTTTTATAATGGAATAATGCTGCACAGTTCACTACATTTTCTCCATGTTTTTTTAATAAATTTGCAATATTGGTTTAATTCACTATGTGGGCTAGTCTACCAATGGGCCTTCCAGCCAGCGGGCTCAGTGCTAGTCTATTTTCTGTGGTGTCTGTTGAATTGAAACATCATTTAGGCCATGGATGGATTTGGATTAAAATACAAAATTTGTTTTTTTTGTGGTATTTCACGTTTCTTTTCTTCCTGCAAACAGTGTTTAGGTGGGTTAATGCCTTTGGAGGATATGTGTTGTTGCAAACATTTTTAGCCCTGTTAATTTTCGTTTTTGGAATTGCTGAATTAATGCTTTGTTCCCTGTGTTACCAATGCCTCCTTTGTCTGGCTGGTGTGTGTGTGCGTTTGCATAGGCCACCATTTGGCTTTGTTCCCCATGTGGCCATTTTGTATAGTTAGTGTCCATACGCCTGCATGTGTTCTTTGTTTTCCAGGCTTCCTGCTTGTTGTTGTGACCATGTGGCTAGCGGCCATTTTGTGTAGGCAGCCCGTGTGCTTTTGCCATAGTCCTGCTTGTGTTCTTTGTTTTCCAGGCCTCTTGCTTGTTGTTGCTTGTGATCATGTCGCTGGCGGCATTTTTGTGTAGCCAGCTAGTGTGCTTTTGGCATAAGCCTGCATGTCTTAGTTGTTGTGGCTATGCCTTCTTGCTGGTTGCTGTTGTTCTGACAACGTGGATGGCGGCCATATTGCGGTGGCAGTCAGTGTGCTTTTGCCATAGGCCTGCATGTGTACAAGACATCACTGTACAAGACTTTCTCAAAAATGAAGACCAAGTAAGCAACTTAATGTCCACCTGCAGAAGAATCTGCATTCATTTCAGCCATTCATTACAGCCCGTAAACAGCTGAGGGTCATTCAGTGTGAAAATAGAATACCAGTTAAAGCACTCATACAGGAGGTGCCAACACATTGGAACTCAACTTATTACATGCTTGAATGCCTGTTTGAGTAGTACAGACCGATCAATTAATTTGTCATGCAAAGAGGGGATGCAACTTTGAAAGGCATGATCATTGAGATGGACCAATGTGGCCTAGTCAAATGCCTGACCGAGATGCTGCTTCTTTTTGAGGTGTGCACACGGGAAGTCAGCAAGAAGGACAGTACCATGGGCCAAACTATCCCTTTGTTGCACATGCTACAGGAACAGCTAAAGTAGGTGTCTGCAATGTATGCAGGTGTGGAGGAAAAAAAGATTCATATGAGTTGATGGAGACTGGAGAGCTTAACCCTTCGCTTATCTGTTAATACAAGGGTGCAAAGACACATTGTGTCATCCAAACATTACATGTGTGCCACAATGCTTTATCCACTGTACAAACCATTACTATCCACTTTCATTACTTTTTCAGACAGGGATGTTGCACAACACAAAACATGTATAGCTGAGCAAGCCAGTGAGCTAGAAAAAGAACGGCAGGGAATTAGAGGTCCACTCCTCCAGCGCACAAGTTCTGCGGGGCAGCCTCAAGTTCAGAGCTTGAGGGCAGTGCTGTTGGCTCACAGCAGTCAAAACCAACAACAATAACACCATCAACAACAAGAACAAGAACAGGAGCATTGGTTCCAAAATCTGCAACTGAATAGTTTCTACTGTCAGGGCTTAAGTCTAGTGCAGATGCAAAGGCAAAAGAGGTCGAGCAAGGTGGAGCACCAATGACCATTGAGCGGATGGTCCAGGACTATCTGACCCAACAGAGGTTTACCTTGATCAAAACCCATTAGTTTATTGGTATGGGAAGAGGCACCTATGTCCAGTGTTCAGCAGGCTGGCAATAAACTGTCTCCACTGAGTGTGTTTTCAGTGCTGCTAGTGCCTTTGTCACAGTGAGAAGGACCAGTCTCTCGCCCAAAAATGTGAATAGATTAACCATGATTAAAATGAATCAGCACCTTAACCCACTGGATTGCTCCATACCTGAAGTACGACAGGAGGAAGATGAGGGAGACTCAGGTCATGGAAGTAGTGTGTTAGATGACCTACTTCTGGGTGCACATCAGAGGTTGGGGACGAGCTCTACTTCCCTGACTACTAGGCCTGAGCCAACAACCATAGAACTTTCTCTATCCGTTCACTGCCGCTGATCTGCTTTCTTTCTTTGACACCAAAAAAAAAGATATAGCTAGAGGAACATTATTTAATTTTTATTTGTTTGTGTCTGGTTGACGAATGCATCCCCACCATCTTACTCTTAGACACATTTTATTGCTGGATTGGAGTTGCAACAGTGTGCAGTGAAGAAGTCCCCCCACACATTTCTCTCAAGGACATTGGATGGAGAGATACAAACATATGTGTGCCTGCCTCCAACCCTTGGCCGTGACTATCTATCCTTTCCTAGTTCATTTTTACCCTAGCCAGACTACCTCACATGATTTGATTTAGACTGGCCAATGTCTGCTTCATGAACAATGGATCTGCAATGTACCACGGTCACGGTGACCACATCTGATTTAGAAGAACAGGTAAAATGGCATGCATTGAACACTGAGTGATTGTTGTTTGTGAGTGTGTTGAGATGATTCATGTGATGGCATGCAGTGACACTGGGTGTTTGTTTATCTGTAACTATTACACATCAAATGTGTTTGTGATGATTTACAATGTTGGTGGCTTACCGACGGCTGATAATTTTTTCCCTGAAGCTGATTTTTTTTCCCCTTCCCCTTTGAGAGATAGCGAGATTTCTTCACCGGGTCCACTCCACACTGCTTTGTTTAATTGTTTTCTGCTTTATACTTCTCAAAGAGTCAGACCCGACCAGTCCCTTTAGAATAGATAACGCAAACACAAATCTAGTCTTCACAAAAAATGACTCAATGTTTCTCTTGTTGTGGAACAACAAAATTGTACTACAGGTCAATCTATTGCATTGAATTGTGTCAGGACACAGTCGGTATGGAGTTGGACACCTTACTCAGACTCTGGAGGATCAGGGATGATGGAATGACTCAGGGCATGGGCATGACTAATTCCAGAACTGCCACAAGAATAAGGAAGTTTTCAAGTTCACTGAAACCAACCGATTTGGTGATGACTTTCAATTGGCCTAAACAGGCCTACCCAACTCTGTGTGGTGGTGATGAGTGGTGACAGCTGTGCGTTGATTTTACTTGATTGGGAAAAGGCAATGTTGCTGGGTGTGTGTGTGCTCAATGCTGTCTGGCTTCAAATTTGAAGCTAAGTGGTGGTTGGGTGACGGGCCTGATGTTGAAGGTAACTGTAGAAAAACATTTAGTTATAAATGATCATCACATTATGCATGTGCTGTTAGGCTACATATTGTTGTCATATGATTCATGATGATGAATTGATGATCATGATGACAGTTGCGAGTTTGATCAGCCCGATACAGATAGTTACATGCGGCCACTTTTTTGTGATTTTTGTTTGTTGTAAAATTGCCCTCACCTAATTGTTCATACACCATGCATAAATGAATGAGTGCAAAATGGACTATTCTTCTTTTCTCTCTTGCACTGCCTCTGAGTCTTCTCGGTGCACTCCTTATGGAGTTTAACTTCTTTCTTTCTCCCTGTTTAATTGATTCTACAGTATCATTTTTGTTTTTCAATCTGCGGGCCTTCTTACCCTGCGCCAAACTTGAAAACCAACATAACACTCATGCTTACCTTACAGGACCGCATACGCCAGGAACCCAAAATTGACGGACAGTCCAAGAGGAATGCAGATGCAACTCCCAATTTGGCCATACAGTATAAAGTTTTCTTTTAGAAATCATTAGAACTATGCGTGTTATTCACTTGACTCCTACAGATACTTTAATTTGTAATATATTTCCTATCTTTCAAAGCTCGGTAACACAGAACATTTAGATATATAATGTAACTTGGGTCTCTCTGGGGGCAGACGGACAATTTAGTTTGGTTTACCTGTACTCATCATTCCTTCATTTCCTTTTCCTCCCATAATAGATTAATGATGTATGGCTGCTCATTGCCAAGATGAATGTTGTCCTTGTGTAGTGTTTGTCTTTGTCAAACCTTTCCCCAAATCCCACTTTCCATCCATTCATCAAACCCCAAACCCTCTTTCCCGGGGCTGTGGGATTTATTGAGGTGTGACTTAATAATTTACACCATTAATTGATCACACACTTGTAAGGGCGGATGTGGTGAAAGTAACTCCAACTCAGTGCAGGATGAGGATCTTCAGCTCTAAGTATTGCCCACACTGGCCATATTTATTATTGACCCACCCACGCATAAAAACTGTGTTCGATATTTTCAGAGGAACATCATTGCCAGCATCATCATTCAGGCACTGTATTGCGTCAAAGCTTACTCTTGTACACTTCGTAGTTTGAATCGGCTTCATTTTGTAACTTTTACTAGCTCACCATTGTTCTGATTATTTCAATTTAGCATTGCTTATCTTATTTTCTATATTGTCTCTCTTCTTGTGTACTAGTACTATAGTCTGGTGACCGACTCAATTCTTTTTACAGCTTGCATATAATAACTGCATTAACTCAGTTTTTATTTCAATTTAGTTCCTTGCAATGAATATTACTTATCCCACAGTTTGAGTTTGCCTTAGAGGGAGTGGGACCTCACTTCTGATGGCTTCACTATTAGTGCACTAGCATGCTACTACTACCACCATCATGGCACCTTGGGAAACCATGCAGCCCTCGCTTCATTTAATCAAGTAATAGAACTGTGGCTGATTGTTGAACTGCAAACTATATACAATGAAAGTTCACCTCCCCACTCCGAGTCCTTAATGGTTAACACCAGTTGCAGACTGCAAAGACTAGGAGGAGAGGGTAGTAGCACAAGGGAGGGTGCTGCATAACTATTTTGTTGTTACACTATCAGCAGATTTAATTCCAAAAAGATTTAAATCATAATGTAAAACTATAAAAACATTATTCCCCTAAGAATATGAACTAAACCCACAACTGGCCCATCCCTCTCCCCAACCAATGTAACAAGTAGTGTCCAAAGTAAAGTCCAAAAATTAAATTGTCCATAAAGAAAGTCCAAAAAATGCACCAACTTCCACATTCCCACCCTCTCCCCACAACAATTCCCACCCACCAAAAAAATAATTAACAAAGGGGCAGAAGAGGGCACTAACGGCGGGACAGGAGCTTATTAATGGTGTTCATGTGCCTCTCCATTTGTTCCTCCTGCCTGGATTCCATGCACGCCAGCCTCTGCATAATGCAGCGCTGAAATGTGTGGAAATAGGGGGGAGCAGCAGTGGTGGAATGGCGGTGGGTGGCTGCCATGGGACCGCGGCAATGGTGTACTAGAGGTACTGGGGTCTGGCTGTGGCCCGGGGCATCTGCAGCTGCTGCCGCCTCCTCCTCCTCCTCCATGACCACCAGCCGCTTGTATTCGGCCCTGATGGCCTCCAGTTTCCTCTGTCGGGTCCGGGCTGCTATCTCCGGCCTGTAAAGAGTTGGATCTGCAGGAGTAGCTATATCAAGAAATAAAAAAGACAAATTGTAAACAATGCTCTTAGCAAAACATATATAAAATTATATAGTGGGACAGTAGCAGTACATTTGCTGGTGTCATTGGGCCATTAGATTTTGATGTGATTAGAGTTTCAGGCATTATGCACTATTGAGTACACAAGTATTCTTCTTTCTCTTGTTGAGCTAAATTAATGGATTTATGCTAGCTCAGCTGGCACCCTAGACATACTTGCGTTACTTTGCTACTGTCTGCCAGTGGGGCAGCTGTACTAGACAATTATCTTATTCCTATCATGGCCATGTTCTGTTAAAAATGCCTTTCAATTTCACCCTGACTACAAGGCAGATGAATAGTTACTATTAATGATATACATCACATGAGGTACTATATAAAAACAATCATGTTGACAGACATCCTTCAGTCGGTCCGTAAGTAGACGGTGGCAAAGCAATGCACTACACTACAGAGAGAGGATTAAGGAACAGGATATTGTATTGGGCGTGTTCGTCACAGATTATCCCATCCACAAAATGCAAAGACACTTACTCTTAGTCCCACTTTGCTCCCTGACCTCACCCTCCTTCACCACACTTAGGGGTCGATTACGATGTCGGGCGGATCGCCACCCCCCGCATGGCGGTGGCGATCCGCCCGCCATAATCGCCCGTCCGCCAACAAATTCCGTCCGCCATATTACCATGTCGGAGGGGAGCCCGGCAGACGGTAATACCGTCCGCATGTTTTCCGCCCGGCCGAACAGTCGACCGGGCGGAAAAGGGTTAATATGGTGGCGGTGTCTGCAAGACACCGCCATCCATATTATGATGCCGGCGGAGATGAGCCTTTCCATGGTGGCGTCGCCGCCATGGAAAGGCTCGCGGTCTTTGCTGTTGGGGGCCCGTTGCGGGCCCCCAGGGTGTTGGGGGAGTGGGGGCTGCACATGGGGGTACCTATGGTACCCCCTGCATCTGCATGCACAAGGTGGCAGGCACCGCACGGTGCCTGTCACGTTGTGCATGCAGATGCACAACATGCATTTCAGCACTGTGGCGGGTGGTGTTGTGAGCACCGCCCGCCACAATGCTGGAAATGGGGGATGCCACCGCCACCGTGGCGGTGGCATCCTAATCACATGTGCGGGACCGCCGCACACATAGCGGCGGTCCCATTTACCGGGGCGATGGCGGGCGGACAAAGTCCGCCCGCCATCATAATCGGCCCCAAGACATTATTTTTTTCCAACAAAATAGATTTGCTTGGCAGTAAGGAAAATAATTATTAACTTACTCTACTGCGGGTCAGTGAGAGGAATTAGGCGGGGTAGGCAGACATTTCACTGATCATCATCATCAGTGCCTAAGCTTTTGCTAGTAGTGAGTCATTGTTCGGCAATTGTAGAAAGGGAAAAACTTGAACATACGTAATCCGTTATGGAAGCCATAATGAAATATATCACTTGGCCAAAAGAATGTAGCATATGCAAAGAATGTTTTTTTCCAAATTCTACGGAAGGCTGGGACAAAAGGAACTTAGGAAAGGAGTTATGTACTAGGAAGTGACTGAGTGGGCACTGGGAGTGAAGGGAAGCACAATTATTTTTCGCATTGCCATGAAATTTGTAAATGGGCCTACACATTAACTGAGGCAGAAGCACATTGCACAGCCAACAATGCTGTGCCGCCAATGTAATCATGGAGCCAATAGGTCACCATAGGTGTCACTGGCGAAATACCATGGGTAAGGAGGGAAATAGGTGATTGATGATGGGTGGGTAGGTAGGAATTTACATAATATATGTCACACTTGAAAACTACTGAATCAAGGGAGTAGACTAAAATACCACCTCAAACCTTTGAATCAAAACCTTGATAAAACCATTCCAAGCAAGTAAAAGTGAGAAGAACGCCAATATAGAGTAGCACCATAGTCCCTTGTTTCTTCTTCATTCCAAGGATTTTTCCATTCATCATTGAATTGCTCTTCTAGTATTATCATTCTTTACCCTTGGCTTTGCTACTCACCGTTTAAGTTTTACATTCTATCAATTTAGTCTTCACTTTTGAAAACCATCCATCCATCCATATATACATCCATCCGAACATGGCTCTCAGTCCCAACGAACTTACATTTACCCACCTATGCATCCTTTCACCCATCAAACCCACCCGAGGATTCCTTTCACCCACCCAGGCAGGCATCCTTTCACCCATACACTTTCACCCACCCAGGCAGGCAGCCTTTCACCTGTAAACCCTTTCATCCATCCTTCACCCACCCATGCATATCAGCCACCTATATACATCCTTTCACCCATGCATCCTTCTCTTCCAATCATATTGCATTTCACCAATCCTTTCTCCTTCTATCCTTCTTTCCATTTTCCATCAACCCATCACAGTTAAAGGTTTTTATGAAATGTTGTCTGCTGAATTGCAGATAGAAGAGGCCATTACTCAATTCCTGCTGTATCTGCTAAAGAGAGGTGTGCTCAATTGGTCACAAGTCAACAGTACACCCTTGCAGTGAGTATGTAATTAATTGTCCATAAGCAAGCAATATGACTTACCACTGCCCGCCACTGCAGCTGGATCATCCCCTCCTGCTGCCGCACCCACTGACTGGCTGGCGCCATCACTTCCGGCCACAGCACTGGTGGTCAGTGCGGCTAGAAAAACATTACACATTTTTTAGATGCCAGATATGCGCCCCTCTATTATTTTTTTTATAACAAAATACAACCACACACAGCACTACAATTCGGTTACAGTATCTTCTATCAAAAATATCAGGTTGGGCATTTTGTTGGTGGCAATTTTTGAAAAGCCTCAAGTCAAACTGTAATGGAGTGGCAGAGCTATTAATGAATCTGAGTTTTTGAAAAGAAATAAAAGAGTGGACCACTGGACATATGGTCTTGGTTGGCAAATGCAATGGGGCTGTCCTTCTCATACTTCCTTCCAGCAATGGTGCACGGTCATCACCAACTGCTGCTAATACTAGGTCTAACTAAGACACAACTTTGGGGTGTCCAATGTGATCATAGTCACTCTCTCATTTTACTGACTGAGCATGAGCAAGTAAAAAAAAGCCTTCTCATCTCAACAAACATGCATAGAATACCTTACTTGGGCATGCCATCTTCATGTCAGAGTAGTAATACGTGACCAATGGGTTCTCTGAGTCTTACAGTACCACCTCTAGGCAGTCCACAAAATATGTAAGGGGAGAGGGAAAGCTGACTGACAAAACAGGAGAAAGGAAGCTACAGACAGACTAGTACAGATGCAGTTTGAAGTACAGAAAGTTGAAATATAGAAAATAAGTAAATAGGATAATGCAGGGATAACAAGAACTTAGAGATAGATCGAAGAGGATTTGGAAACAAATTAGTAAACGGGTAGAAATAATAATTCCAAATGTGGAGTGGTAAAAGTTAGGGAAATAAATATTAATATTAACAACAGGAGGACTTAATGGGGCCAGCAGAGCCATTGGCAGAGGAACTTTGGGAGGCCCCTCCAGTAGCTCCCTCACCCGCCTCAGCCCTCTTCTTGCCCCTGGATGCTGATGTAAGGCATAAAGAAAAAAAGATTGGTGGAAAATAAAATAATCTCTCCAAAAATATTTTTGGGCAGGAAAAGGCAATCACAAATAACATTGAACTTTTGTAAATCAGATCAACTAGTAGTATCGCGGACCATACTATCCTATTTCAAATTTCCTAAACCTACCTAGCCCTATTCCAAATTTAGTAAACTAGATTTTGGAACTACTAATAAATTGCAATGAATGATGTTTGCTTTTCATCTTATTCACAATCTCATCCCCCTTTGACGGGCCAATTCACTAAGTCTGCATTTTTCTTTAAATGCATAGATGGACGCATGCATACACCAAATTGGTTGCTTGCCACTGTATGAGCTACAACAAAAAAAAGGCTCTAAGAACTGAAGTGAGAGGATGCGCGCTGCTAAATTACTAATACTAGCTACCACTATCTTAGTGACAGGACAAAGGAGCCTCTGCATAATCAGTCGTAGCAAGTGCCAACAAGTATGATTAGGTAGGGCCGAGCATCTATCTAGAATAACGATCACATAATATTTGTAAACATAACTTACCTGCATGTGAGCAGCATGCTTGCTATTTGGGAATAAAAATATTAGCAATAGCATAGAACACAAGTAATAATAATATTAATATTTACTCATCGAGCCCCACAACCTCCACTCCAAGCAGGTCCAGCAGGTCATGGTTTTGTTCCATGATGTCGGACCATCGGTGCATCAGCTGCTGCTTGGTGCACCGGCACTAACAGCAGCGGTACACTGCCCAGTGCACCCTCACCCAATGCTGCTGGCACTCCGTGAGTCCGTAACCAGACCCAGGCCTGCCGCCTGCTGCCAGGGTAGAGGGGAGGTGGAGCTGGACATAAAAGACCAGCACTGCCGCCTCCATCTCTGAAAACAAGGCACGGGCCTGCACCCCTACCTGGTGCTGCCTTCCGCAAGGAAGGTGGAATCTGCCCTTTTTTTTGGCACCCTGCTCTGCCATGGGGCTGGGGAAGGGAGAGAAAAAAGAAACAGGAAAAAGAACTAAGGAAGGTAAAAAAATAAGGAAGTAAATCAGAAAAATATAAATGTACAAAACTTAAAAAAACACACCAAAAAGTAGAAAAAACATAAAATACAAACTCACAAAGACAAAAGGTAATAAATAAAAATGAGGGGAAAAGAGTTTTAGAAGACAAGGATTAAATAGATAGAAATAGGATGAAAAAGTAGGCCCCAGCACCAAAAACAGTGAGAACAAGATGGCTGTGCCCATGCACACCGCATGGTGCAGTTTGACGACAGGAATAAGTAGCGCGGCGGGCATGCAGTGACATGGGAGGAGGTGGGAGGGAGGAATGCTGCTCCCATTTGTCAGGTAGAGGGGAAATAATGAATAAACAGGGGCGACGTCGGCATCACTTAATCTCCGCGTACCTAAAAGCAAACAATTTAACCTGTAATGTAACTGGCACTTTTGTAAAGCGCTTCAATACCTTTGGGTCAATCGAGTTCATGTTCCATGAAAATGCCCCCAAACATTAATCTGACATTGTGCAATGTGACTAGCGGTCATGTAAAGCACTCCATCCCCTTCGGGTCACTCGAGTTCACATTATATAATAAAAAATGCCTCACAGTCCCTGGGGAGCTGCCGTGAATGTGCTGTGAAATTAGAGCTCTGAGAGGAGGAGGACAACAAGAAGAGGCAGGAACAATGAATAAACAGAGGCTGCATCAGCATCCCTTAATCTCCACACGGAAAAAAAAAAATACCCTGACATTGTGTTATGTAACTGCCGCTTTTGTAAAGCGCTTTAATGCCTTTGGGTCAGTTGAGTAAGTGCTCTATAAAAATTTCCCCAAAAATTAATCTGACATTGTTTACTATAGCTAGCACTCATGTAAAGCACTCCAACACCTTCTGGTCGCTCGAGTTCACATTATATAAACAAGCATCACAGAAAATGCGATGGAAGTTGTCCAAGCCTTGCCCTTAACTATGCTGCAAGGTTGGGCTGCTGACGGTCTGGTGACCAAGGCTCGCTAAAGCAATAAGCAGCGAAGCTGGAGAGGTTTGGGGGAAATCTTCACACTTGGAAGTCAGAGAAAATTAAAGAGGTGATTTCAAAGAGTGTCTGAAGCGTATGACATTTTATTTCGGTATTTGAACAGGACGGGGAGGTAAAGTGACAGGCGCCGAAGCTGAACCACTGAAGACAGGCAAACAGTGACACAAGCATAAATCAAAGAAAAAAATAGCCCCCCAAATGAACACATAAACACAGAAGCGTAATTTTAACAGTAATTGGGCGGTGTTCTGTGGGAGGAAGCCAAATACAAAAGGAAGGATAAAGAGGATGGATTGACCACTAGCAAGCAAGCATTTTTGAGCGACAATCAAAGGGATGAATAAAAAGGCAATGGTTGGGCTGTTAGCCCACAGAGTAAATACAGCATGTCTCAAAGAGAAAGCGCATGCGCTACCTAGTTTCGCCCTAAAAACGCATTGGCAAAACCTATAGGTAAGTATAGCCCAGTAACAAAGGCGAGAGCTTTTTGCTTTGCAAATATTGTCATTGCCTTGCCGCATTTCATATTGAAGATGGCTGCAGTTTTATATTCTGTTTAAAGTTATCAATATTGCTTGTGTCTTTTTTTTGTTGTGCTATATATAAAAAAACAATACAGTAGTACAGTAAAAATAGTTAACTTGATTCCCAGAACCCATTAGTGGCTGTGTTGTATGAACTGTGCTAATTCAAAGAACTAAACAGTGGCTGTGTTATATAAACTGCTGCATTGGGAAAAGTAGATGAAATATATTATTCTAAATGAAAGTGAGAAAATACACAAAAACGAAGTAACCCCAGGCTTATTGCCACGTTTCCTCTTTGAAAACAGAGTGAAATGAATGTGCGCTTTTACTTATTCAACAGAAAAGAAATGCAACACGCAACATTAATTTTCTCAACTTTATACAGTATGAAATTGTTATGAAAAAACCCTCCGGTTGTTGGAATAGAGGTTAATGTTCTATGCTGGCAATACTCCTGACAAATCCAAGCTGGTCAGAACAGCTGCTTCTATCACCTACATAGGTCACCCTTGATGTGTACGAGTACTGACTGGTTACATATAGGTCAAAAGTGTGAGTTGCTATTGTCTAACAGTTAATTGCTTTTCAAATCAACCTGTAAGTCTTTTGCCACTTAGCCCTCACATAATTCTCCACATAAAGGGTGATATTAGAGAAAGAGTGAAGGTTACTTGATATCATGGTTCGTGGTCAGATTTTTTTCCCCAGAAACTATTTCTACTGTGTATTTGTTCGTGGATATATCTTTATTGGATATTAATTCAACTAAATTAAATTGACTATATTTGATTTATGGTGTGTCTCCATTACCCTGCTTCGAATTGGAGAAACATGCCTGCTTCAACAAGTGGGATCGCAGCTCTCTTACAAGTTTACAATTGAGCGAAGGTGTGACGTCAGCCCTCCAAAAAGAATCTTGTATAATGAAGGATGCCAATTAACCTATTACATTCCCCTCTCCTCTTTATTTTGATACATTCTCCTTGGCAGACCTAATTTAACTGATATTCATGTTGGTTCCTTTATTCCGTTCTCGCCTACAGACAGCTTCAGTTGTCTGTTGTGGAAGAGCTGTTTCGACCATATAGTTACAGTGAGCTTTGTGTCAATCGATTGCTTATCATCGGTTGGCAGTTTTGTCAATCTCCATTGTTTACTTCTTATTCAATGGCTTTACCTTCTCTCCTTGTGTTTGTCCCTCCCCTAAAGGATATCCACTTTACCATCCTTATTGATCAGATGATTTGCATCCTTCTACGGCTCACATTAGGGAAATATTTCTTAGTTCACACTTAAAACAGCGCATAAGCTGTCTGTTTCGAAACATTTTGTTGGCTTACACTGGGCTTAGAGCCCTCCGATTGCTTAGCATTGGTTGACTTTATTGTCACTCGCATTGTTTGCGTCTGTCCACTGTTTGCTCTACAGGGTCTTCATTTTGTCTTTTTGAATAAGGACTCTATGAGAGTGTATTTGCTTTCAGCTGTCTCCCTCATGCACTTTGTGTTCCTCTTTCTCAGCTGTGTGTTTCTCGCATCAGCCTCCGTTCTTGCTTCCTCCCTGACTGTTCACATTCTGTTGCTGTTCCTGCTTCCCCACCCCACCTTTTTCTGTACAGCATGGCTAAAATTCATTGCGAAAGTTAATAGGGCTCAAAGTTGAAACTTATTGGCACTGCCAATTCTTGTTTACTTTTGCTTCAGCTCTCCATTAGAATGCAAGTGTTAACCGCGTTCTCACCCTCGGCTCTGTGTGCTGCTTCTGCTTTCTAAAAACCATCTCCCCACCCCCATGCACTTCCTGCTGTTTCTCCCACAATGCCCTTTCCCCCTCAGATTTTCTTAAATGCCTTTTTATCAAAGTTTGCCACCAACAGGCTTCGACTGAACACACAGAAGGCTCTTTAGCTTTTTATTCTAGTCAATACAACATACACTAATGTTTAATAAATAAAACCAGGAAATAATATTTTCTTGGAACAAAATGCAAACAATTTCAAACTGTAAATATATGTAGAATTATATAAATGCAATTTTACAATTCCATAAAATATTGCAATTTAAAAAAATGTCATACATTAAAAAAAATCCTGTTGTTAATTAATTGTATCTCAATCGTTCTGTGAACATCACTGTTAGAAAGTCATCCTTTTGCCCTATTCACCCCAATTTTTTGCTGAATGATAGTGGTGGTAACTGACTATGACTGTGCGTTGGGCTCTGCTGACAGGCCCAGGCCAGTGCTATGTGTAAAACACAACACATCTATAGGGTACACTATGTATTAGGGTACACTTACAATTGGCCTGACAGTCCCTATAGGTCCCTAGTAGGTAATAGGGCCAGGGGGATTAATCTACCTAGAAGTCCCTAGTAGATAATAGGGCATGGAGGTTTAGAAGCCGAGCAGATTTTATGCACTTTGCATGTGTGCACTGCTGAGTGGATGTCTGTCATTTTAAATGCAGCCTTGCCTTGCAGACTGCCTTTAGAAGTACATTCTTACAATTGGCATGACCTACCCTTTAAGCCCCTAGTAGATAATATGGCAGGGGGATTGAAACTACCTATAAGACCCTAGTATATAATAGGGCATGGAAGTTGAGAGGCTAGCATCTTTGTTTGTACTTGTATGTGTGCACTGCTGAGTGCCTGAGGTCATTTTAAAAGCAGCCCTGGTTTTGAAAGAAAATTCACTGCAAACAAGACTTTGGTGTTATGGGCAGTTTAGAAGTGATAATTGACATTATTTCTACATATTAGGTACCCCCTGGTTCTCCCCTAGGTGTCCCAGGGGTGGGGTGTCTTGTAACTATAAGCAGAGTCCTTATAAAAGTTATTTTATAAACCCTGATGAGGGAAATCTGCCCATTTTATGTTTTCTCCATTGTAGACACTTAGCCCATAGGCTAACATTGCAATATTTTGTGCATGCATAATTATCGCTAGGAAGGGAATAATATATATTTCAAAGACTTAGAAGAATGGTAGTGATAAATCCAATAGATTGCTCTTGTTGAATGTATTATAACTTGTACAGAAAAGAAGTTATAAGACTTTCTTGTCTGTAAGCCTAAATCCACCCTTCCTGCAGTCTTCCCTGATTGGTCAGTGCTAACAGGATTAGCCAGGCTGACTTACTTAGGTGATAAGTGGCTATCCAGGGGAGAGGCTATCTGCTGGAGACAGCTCTACAGCTACACAGGAATGCCAGAGCTGGGAGGAGGTGTCATAAAGCATGAGGTTTCAAAGGAGGACAGGCAGGGAATGCCAGGCTAACCTACCCCCAGTCCCCTGTGCCCCAGCCAGGTAGCAGGCTTAAGGAAGGAATTTGCAGATGTCAGGGGGAGGAGAGCTATGGAATTAAGCTACACTGGGAGTTGGCTTAGTTAGCTCTTACTGCTCTGCTAAAATTTCAGCCATTATGGATTTTGGGAGAATAGTGCTTTAGTACATTCTGGGACAAGAAGATGCCACACTTTGGAAGAAGTGGTTATGCGCCTGGATGGCACCCTGCATCCCATTGGTCAGGGGTGCCCCCTACTTGATGCCCAGAATACATATGTGAGAGGTGCATAGCCTCTCAGTTCTGCTGCCTGAAACTACAAGGAATAGAAGGACTGACCTGCTGGAATCAGAATTTGCACCCAAAGGCCTGCGCTCCGACTGACTGCCTGCTGCACAATTTGGTGCTACAGCCCTGGGGACCCTGCCTTGCTTAAAGAAGGATTAAGGAGTGGACTCCCGGCAGCTACAGGTTAACAAAGCCCACCTGCCTCATTTCCACCAAGAGTCCCCATCCTGGAGTGCACCAGTGGACTTTTAAGGATTTGGCCAGGTGCAATGTGGGAATTGTGTTCCAGACCTTCCAGAGACCATCCAGGAGATTCCAGACCTTTATATTTGTGTTTTGGACACTGTGACCCTACAAGGAGGACTTCAGGAATCATCTCCTGAAGTTTGGAGAACTTTGAGAACTTTTGGGAAAAAGCTCCATAAGGTGGCCGACCCGACCACGAGAGTCAAGCCGGCCACCTTCAACCACGACCCGGCCTAGACTTCAGGTTCATCCCGCTGAAAATTTCCTGAGCTCCAACTTCCAGGTTCTGATGGGGAGCTCCCTGAAAATCAAGCTGGTGAGCCATCACCGAATTCAGCTTGGTGAAGAGCAGCAAGAGCCATCGGAGGAAAAAGCTCTAGAAACGTTTCTGAGCGTGGAGGTAAACTTTTGACCGGGGCCTCCCAATTAGTGTATCTGACCAGGGCTCCATTGAGGTCAGCCTGAAACCTTGACTTTGTACCAGTCAAGCACAACCAGATGACCCAGAGTGGCGCTGTAGATTTTAAGAACTATTGAGTGCTTAATCTTTAAAAATTCATATCTCCAGTTCCCTAGATTGGATTTTTGTCATTTTGGTGTCTATTTGTTCATAAAAATATTTACTAGTTTTTTAAATTGGTGTGGGAATTTTATTGTGTCTTTTGTCTTACTTATTTGATGTATTGGTGTTTTTAAATGCTTTACATACCTGTCTCCCAAGTTAGGCTTGACTGCTCGGTTACAGCTAACAAGGGTTGAGCAAGGGACTATTTTATTGAGATCTTTACTTGACCCTATACCTTGTTAGTGGACTTATTACTGGTGGTAGGTGCATACTTACCCCTACCAATAACCCACTTTCCAACAATACCTTTCTTTAAAATGGAAACACAGTCATTAAGAAAAGGAAATTCTGCTTGCATTCAGCTCAGAACATCCTGTGACAACAGTATATGTATATATTCGTCTTTAGTTTCTACAGTGGTAGATGTGTACTCAGAGTGGCAATTTCCGTTAGCTGAGTTGTCTGCTTCTTACGGGAGTAAGAGTGGGTCCCTTTTTTTTTGCTGCATCTCACTGATCAAAGCTCCCTTCAATAAATGGTTATTGCTCCCCACCCCCTTTCCACTTGACAGATATCTTTCAAAAAAGTTTGAAAGTCATCAAGCCCTGCATAATTAAAGACCTTGCTACCTCTCTCTGTCCAAATGTTTTAATTGGTAGGATAAATATATGTAGAATTATTACAATTACATTTTACAATCCTATAAAATGTTAAAATTTCAGGACAAACTCATAAATTAAAAAAAAACTGTTATTGTTTATGATTTTTATCTGGTTTTATTAATGGTCCTGTCATTTGACTCCCTTGAAGGCTAGAGATCTCTCACACTGGAAGGGGCAGGTCCCCTTGGCGGAAAAAGCATACATGCCTAAATGGAGTGCATTTTTTCATTGCTCCTAAAAGTACCAGAGAAAAGTTCCCTTTGGGAGATGGAAAACTAAGCTTAGTTGTGTTGTTTTGAAAAATTGTAGAACAAACCCTTGTGTGCTTACTGTTTTTTCATAAGCCATTCCTGGGATGCAGGAGCTGGATAATAGTTTTGAGACAAAAAAACAGGAGGATTTACTGGAATTCTTATGTGATTTGCTTAAGGAAATTCAGTTATCATGGGCAGTGAGCTACCTGGTACTGAAAAGAAAACACTGGCAATCAGTTTGGAATGGTTTATGTCTGACTGGTGATGACATGAGGAGTGTGAGTCCCACCTCATCTTGAATCTTTGGACCCGAAATGCTTCTTTGATGGGCATGAAAGCTGGCCTTTTCCAGCCTCTGAGGGTCGAGGTTTACTTTAGGAAAAGCCTGCTTACTGTGAAATTTCTCTACTGGGACAAAAAGTGTGCAAGAGTCAAGGCAGAGAGTAGGCTTTATCTGGTTGGAGTAAAACAAGCTAGACAAATGGTGACTGGAATTTTGGCTGTGTCCTGACTGGAAGCGGAAAAAAACATTTTGTCACTTGAACCCATGGCCTGGTCTCTAAAGAGAGGATAGTTTTTTACTACTGCCTCTGAAAGTTTGGACTTAGAAATATTTGCATCTCTGGAGCACTGGGACAAGGTGCCGGGTCCATCTGACAAAGAAGCAGTCTGGGCAGGCCCGATTTTCCTGTTTGATACAGTCAATGCTATTTGCCACAAGATGTGAAGCTCAGGAAGACCCTGAAAAAAGGAAATCACACATAGTTAAGGCTTCACAGACCTCATATTCAAGACAACCTTAGCTGACAGATTTTTAACTTCAAAAAGGTTTCTAAGTTGCTTCAACTCATAACCTCTAATCATAAAGCCTCCATTATTTATAAATATCTTTCATCCTCAAGTATATCAAGACCAAAGTCTAAAGTTGAGTTACTATGGGGGAAAGATTTTGGTCTCGCTTGGCTGGTCACATTCTGGAACAAAATCTGGTTTAAAATCCATAAAAGCTCTAGGAGTACCAATACAATTCAGACATTGAGCGTAGTCCTGGGCACACGCGGTGAGGGTATTAGTAATATAATATGTAGTATTGATGCGTTATTCAAATACAATGGTCAACATCAGTATTTGTCCAAATAGGTATTTTTTTATTTCAACAACAACTGTGTTGAATATAGTGAACCAGCCGACACGTGTTTCGTCACTGGGAAAGGTCCCGTGACTCATCAGGGCCGAGGACCGGATAAGAATACAGCAACCCGTTGGGGGTTAAGCCGAGATCAGGAGTAACAAGAAGATGGCGCAGAAGAGGCGCTGCGCTGGCATCAAGGATGCAGCGAGGAGGGAAACCGCGGGTGGTGATCTCCCTATGCTGACAAGCGTGATTGCGCTGGGGCGGATATGCCACGGCAATCGTGGAAGGCAGGAATCAAGGGTAGCGGAGGGAGGCTGTCCAGTGTCCGGCTAGGTAGATGAGGTACCAAGCCAAGCAGGCGAGGTACGAAGGTTAGGCCCGGGTACGGGAAGTTGAGTAGTATCAAGAGTTGTATAAGGCTGGGTAAAGCAGACGCCTGTCTGGGGTCCGGATCGGAGAGCTGCGAGGACACACTGGAGCCGAGGAAACCGAGTAGAAAGGGCTTGGTTGTGACCATGCCTGCCCTCCCACCATTGTCTATCCCTACCGCTGCCTCTGCAGGAGCTCAGCTCTTGGTGGAGGTGGCGGTCTGGAGGCAGTCTGCGGTGGTCCCACCGCACAACTTGTAATCGGTCGGACCACCGAGTTGAAGGCAGTTGTACCGTCAATGCAGGTATGGCGGTTCCAGGACCGCTGTACTCGTAATCAGGCCCTAAGTCTCCTTTTTGCTCTTTTGTAAAAGTTTTTATTATCTGTTCCAATTTCGGTCTTTCATTTTAATAGAATTTTGGATGCTATGGTTTGATTATGGCTTACATTCCTAAGACAGTTTCCATTCTGTTATGTTTGTCATCTTTTCGTCCTCCCTTTCCTATAAAAAGAGTAGATTTTATCAAAAGCATTTTAGTATATTTGTTAATATTATGTAACACGTTTTCTTCAACTATGTTTTTTTACTAATTATATTTTATCTATGTTATACTTCCAAATTTTCCAATTATTTCAGATTTTACTTTATTATTATGTACTGTGAACCTGTTTTCTTGTAATATGGCTTATTATATTTGTAATAAAGATTTGTAACTAAAAAAAGCTTCTAGGTCACATACTAAACTGCAAGAATGGGAAAAGGCATCAATGTATGTCTGGCACAGATGCATCCTTGTTATCTATGATTTCCATTGCTTTTTACAGCACATACTTGAGGCTTCAGTGGGCCATGAAACTGCCATATCCAACTCTGTGGAAATCTGATCAGCCACAACAACCCCCTTTCCACTCTAGTGAGTTTTGACTTCCAGAAAACCAGTTAAGTGTGAAATTCGAACACTTGATCAGGGGAAACTACTAACCCTTGACCACTTCATTCCATCACCAGGTCCTGTGGGTGCACAGTGTGAAGGTAGAACACGTGACCAGGGTGAACTACTAAACCTTGACCACTTCGTTCCATCACCAGTAGATCCTGTCGGTGCACAAAAAGCCCAGTCAACTGTAATCATTCAATAATAATGGATTTTTGTTTTCTAATGTTTTTCGATGTATACTTTACAGTATTTTTATATCTTCTGATCCGACCATCATATTTTAATAATTTTGCAACCTTATTAATTATTAGATTTTATTTTTCAAATAAATTGGATTTGAAAATGTACCTTGTTTCTTAACTTTTATGTTGGTTCTGTTCATGTACCACATGCGGAGTCCTTTGTGTCGAAATAAAAAGCGTTAGCCTTACAGAAACAGAATTACTTCCAGAACCTGGATTGTTTTAATTTTGTAGGAATTCTGACATATCTTATATCAAAGCGATACCAAAGGGGATGATGGACAGAACGTTTGAGCAAATCAAACACTCACCCCCAGTCAACTGATCTGGGTTTAATCCATCATCATTCTTTAGCTCACTCCACCACCCCAGTTCAGACATGGCCATATGCAAATCAGTCTGACCCTGGGCCTCATGGGAACAGTCCAGCCCGAACTGCCAAGCCATGTCTTCCCTGGACCGGAAACAAGCATCCTGGGACCGGTTTCTGGCTATTCAGCCGTCATCAGCCAGGCTAGCCTGAATCCAGTGGCAAAGTGAGCAAGGGACCCACGTCTGGGCATACCCTGCCAACTTAGGGCGAACAAAGCAATACCAAAGGGGATGATGGACGGAACGTTTGAGCAAATCAAACACTCACCCCCAGTCAACTGATCTGGGTTTAATCCATCATGATTCTTTAGCTCACTCCACCACCCCAGTTCAGACATGGCCATATGCAAATCAGTCTGACCCTGTGCCTCATGGGAACAGTCCAGCCCGAACTGCCAAGCCATGTCTTCCCTGGACCGGAAACAAGCATCCTGGGACCGGTTTCTGGCTATTCAGCCGTCATCAGCCAGGCTAGCTTGAATCCAGTGGCAAAGTGAGCAAGGGACCCACGTCTGGGCACACCCTGCCAACTTAGGGCAAACAAAGCGATACCAAAGGGGATGATGGACGGAACGTTTGAGCAAATCAAACACTCACCCCCAGTCAACTGATCTGGGTTTAATCCATCATCATTCTTTAGCTCACTCCACCACCCCAGTTCAGACATGGCCATATGCAAATCAGTCTGACCCTGTGCCTCATGGGAACAGTCCAGCCCGAACTGCCAAGCCATGTCTTCCCTGGACCGGAAACAAGCATCCTGGGACCGGTTTCTGGCTATTCAGCCGTCATCAGCCAGGCTAGCTTGAATCCAGTGGCAAAGTTGACTGGGGGTGAGTGTTTGATTTGCTCCAATGCTCCGTCCATCATCCCCTTTGGTATCGCTTTGTTCGCCCTAAGTTGGCAGGGTATGCCCAGACGTGGGTCCCTTGCTCACTTTGCCACTGGATTCAAGATAGCCTGGCTGATGAGGGTTTTGAACTCGAAACCGGTCCCAGGATGCTTGTTTCCGGTCCAGGGAAGACATGGCTTGGCAGTTCGGGCTGGACTGTTCCCATGAGGCACAGGGTCAGACTGATTTGCATATGGCCATGTCTGAACTGGGGTGGTGGAGTGAGCTAAAGAATGATGATGGATTAAACCCAGATCAGTTGACTGGGGTGAGTGTTTGATTTGCTCTAACGCTCCGTCCATCATCCCCTTTGGTATCGCTTTGTTCAGCCCTAAGTTGGCAGGGTATGAACAGACGTGAGTCCCTTGCTCACTTTGCCACTGGATTCAAGATAGCCTGGCTGATGAGGGTTTTGAACCCGAAACCGGTCCCAGGATGCATGTTTCCGGTCCAGGGAAGACTTGGCTAGGCAGTTCGGGCTGGACTGTTCCCATGAGGCACAGGGTCAGACAGATTTGCATATGGCCATGTCTGAACTGGGGTGGTGGAGTGAGCTAAAGAATGATGATGGATTAAACCCAGATCAGTTGACTGGGGGTGAGTGTTTGATTTGCTCTAACGCTCCGTCCATCATCCCCTTTGGTGTCGCTTTGTTCGCCCTACGTTGGCAGGGTATGCCCAGACGTGGGTCCCTTGCTCACTTTGCCACTGGATTCAAGATAGCCTGGCTGATGAGGGTTTTGAACCCGAAACCGGTCCCAGGATGCTTGTTTCCGGTCCAGGGAAGACATGGCTTGGCAGTTCGGGTTGGACTGTTCCCATGAGGCACAGGGTCAGACTGATTTGCATATGGCCATGTCTGAACTGGGGTGGTGGAGTGAGCTAAAGAATGATGATGGATTAAACCCAGATCAGTTGACTGGGGGTGAGTGTTTGATTTGCTCTAACGCTCCGTCCATCATCCCCTTTGGTATCGCTTTGTTCGCCCTAAGTTGGCAGGGTATGCCCAGACGTGGGTCCCTTGCTCACTTTGCCACTGGATTCAAGATAGCCTGGCTGATGAGGGTTTTGAACCCGAAACCGGTCCCAGGATGCTTGTTTCCGGTCCAGGGAAGACATGGCTTGGCAGTTCGGGCTGGACTGTTCCCATGAGGCACAGGGTCAGACTGATTTGCATATGGCCATGTCTGAACTGGGGTGGTGGAGTGAGCTAAAGAATGATGATGGATTAAACCCAGATCAGTTGACTGGGGGTGAGTGTTTGATTTGCTCTAACGCTCCGTCCATCATCCCCTTTGGTATCGCTTTGTTCGCCCTAAGTTGGCAGGGTATGCCCAGACGTGGGTCCCTTGCTCACTTTGCCACTGGATTCACGATAGCCTGGCTGATGAGGGTTTTGAACCCGAAACCGGTCCCAGGATGCTTGTTTCCAGTCCAGGGAAGACATGGCTTGGCAGTTCGGGCTGGACTGTTCCCATGAGGCACAGGGTCAGACTGATTTGCATATGGCCATGTCTGAACTGGGGTGGTGGAGTGAGCTAAAGAATGATGATGGATTAAACCCAGATCAGTTGACTGGGGGTGAGTGTTTGATTTGCTCTAACGCTCCGTCCATCATCCCCTTTGGTATCGCTTTGTTCGCCCTAAGTTGGCAGGGTATGCCCAGACGTGGGTCCCTTGCTCACTTTGCCACTGGATTCAAGATAGCCTAGCTGATGAGGGTTTTGAACCCGAAACCGGTCCCCAGGATGCTTGTTTCCGGTCCAGGGAAGACATGGCTTGGCAGTTCGGGCTGGACTGTTCCCATGAGGCACAGGGTCAGACTGATTTGCATATGGCCATGTCTGAACTGGGGTGGTGGAGTGAGCTAAAGAATGATGATGGATTAAACCCAGATCAGTTGACTGGGGGTGAGTGTTTGATTTGCTCTAACGCTCCGTCCATCATCCCCTTTGGTATATCTTATATCAAGGCCTGTACATCTCTTTCCCACAGAGTCACATTATGAATGAATGAAATTAAATTAAATTAAACAAATGTATAAAGCGCACAAATACCAAATGGTGTTAAGGAGCTAAAGGCAATAGATCAACCTAAGCTAGGGGCCAACAAACAACCATATATGATCTAGGGGAAATTGAAGCATTGTGCAAAAAAAAGCCAGGTGTTTAGGGCCTTTTCAAAAGGTCAGATGAATATTAAGGCTAGTTACGTGGCTTGGAAGGGTATTCCACATCTTAGATGTGGCAATTGAGAAAGATCTTCCTCTCCACCTTACCTTCTTTAATTTAGGAGCCACTGCCAAGTTATGCTTGGTAGAGCGGAGTGGCCTGCATGGCAAGTAACAATGAAATTTGGCTCTGATAGCTCGAGGTCCTGACCTATACAGGGCTTTATGAGCAATACACAAGGCTTTAAAATTAATTTTCTTCCTAACTGGAAGCCAGTACAGCTTAGCAAGCTCCATAGAGACTGACTGATACTTGGGAATTTCTAGGATAAGCCTTGCAGCAGCAATCTGAACAGTTTGAAGTTTCCTCAATGAATATTTGTTGATGTTTAGATAGAGGGCATTACAGTAATCGATCCTCAAAGAGATCAATGACAAAACTGTTGTTTTGTGTGGTGATTGTGGAATGTAAATGAAAACTTCTGCAATATTCTGACCATATTAAAACAGGATGATACTGTCCAGCTCACCTGTAGATCAAAGGAAAGCAGATGGTCAACCAAGACCCCCAGATTTTTTGCAGATTTTACCAGAAAGGGCAAACTTCCCAACTCATCTGGCCACCAATTGCTGTTCCAAACCGAGAGCTGGCCTCCAAGGGCGATAACCTCAGTTTTATCAGCATTTAACTTAAGACAATTATCCCTCAATCAGACGAAGATTTCCTTCATACATTTGCTGAAATTAATGGCTAATGTGTGCCCATCATCTGGAATCGATGCAATGATCTGCTTATCATTAGCTTAAGAAAACATATGGAGACAAGAGGATCAGATCTGCTTCACTAAGGGTAGACATATAAATTGAGCAATGTGGGACTTAGTGAGGACCCCTGCAGTACCCCACAAGGGAGAGAGAAGGGTTTAGATTTAAGCAATGACCGCAGACAACTGTCTGTGTTCGGTTTATTAAGAATGACCTTAGAAGATTCAAGGCAGTGTCTTTAAAACCCAACTGAGCGAAGCGGGACATGAGTAGCACCGGGGAAACCATGTCGAAGGCTGCAGGCAGATCTAACAAGATCAGTGCCACAGCCTGACCCGCATCAATCAACAATCTGATGTTATCTATCACCGAGACCTAGGTGGTTTCTGTACAATAGCCACTACAAAACACATGTTGTGGGTTAGAGTTTGAGTACTGAGCACTATGCATCATGAAATGTGTTTTACAAATCACAATGCCACTACTAATAACATTTAAAAAGAGATACTTAAAAGTATTCCATAATTTACTTTCTCTTTATCTTTTCCCCTTAAATTGCTGTGCCTGCTTGAGCTGTTGTTTCACCTTTCAAATAGTAATTGCAACAACATAGCTAAGAATAGGGAGCAGCTTCCTCTTCATGACTCTCCATGTTTACATGTTACTGTTTGTTTTGTACAAGAAAATAACAAATGGATGATGAGAATATTTGCAATAATCTCAGCCACTGGTGATCACTCCGGCCACCTTCCAGGCCAGCATTTATAGCCCACTATGATATTCACGACATGGAGACACCTTAATCAATTCAGTTTTGGTCCTGATCCAATAGTAACAGTCAAGTCAGAATAGTCACACCAGGTCTCCTCTAGATGGTAATACATGCAACTCCAGACTGGTTTACTTTTGACCTGATTAGGCCTAGTTAGTGAGGTATAGCTTAAGTCCTATGGCACAGTGATTATGGGTCCCATGTCTGGATGTACCCATTGCACTTAGGGTGTCTACTAGAAAAAAATCTCAAAGTGATGAAAGGAATGCTTGAATTAATTTCATCTACTTGTGATCACCCTTTTTGTTTACCCACTATGCCATTCCTGACAGAGACCTACTCTAAACCAGTGATACTCGAAGTACAGCTGGGAGGACGCTTGCGGCCCTCCTGACCTTCAGATGTGAATCCTCCTGGGGAAAAACATCAATGGACTTCTGTGCACTTTACTGAGCACCAACATTCAGACAGATGTTAAATAAACAACACATTTATTTATGCTTTAAATCGTTTTATTGAGTTTTGGGTATAAAAGTTAAACAAAACCACCACCTACAACCATTGGCCGGTGGGGAATAGTGAGGAGTATGAATATACTGTGGAAAGTAGAGAGAAAGAATCAAAGAGATAGGAAAGGAGATAGTCAGAGGCCTAGGTACTGTCCATATCCCGAGCGTGTTCGGTTCTAGCTAGTGAGGGGGTCACCCCCTCCTTGGGAGTGTGTTTCTTTTCAGTGGGAGTCATGGTAGGAAGCCTGAGAACCCGCAGGTATCGTGGGCACGTGAGTTCTACAAACTCGGAAGATAAGTAGGCAAAAGTGGAGCCCCATGTCTTGTCAAATCTGGTTAACGTTCGGGAGAGCCCCGCTGTAATCCTCTCCATGCCCACCACTTCCCAGACCTTGTGTAGCCAGTCCAGTTTAGTTGCGATGTCCTCCGTTCCCCATCTGGATAGTAACACTTGCTTAGCCGCGCCTAGTGCTAAGGTGATCGCTCTGCCCCTGCAAGACCTAAGGGGATATGTAAGGGGGTTAGGGAGTCCCAATAGGATATAGCTGGGGAATCTAGGGATTTCGGTGTGGTATATGTTGTCAATGTCCGGTAAGATGGAGTCCCAAAAGGTCTGTATCTTAGGGCACTGCCAGAGAATGTGTTAGTGTGCCTGATTGTCCCCACCTGCGCCAACAGAGATCTTCCCCTCCTGATTTCCATCGTGCAATGTGGGCCGGAGTATAGTGCCAGTAATGCGCAATCTTTAAAAACATTTCCTTGCCAGCTGTGCTACAGGAGGAGGCTCTGGCCCTATGAATAATGTCTCGCCATTCCTTCGGGGGAAAATTCCCACTCCAATTCTGATTCCCACCTGCGCTGCGCCTGGGATTTATTGTTATTTTTGGCTTTGTTCAGAAAGGTGTATATGTCGGACAGTAGGCGTTTGTCTGAGTTACGAGTGATGAACCAGAGCTCAAATTTAGTGAGGGGCGGCATGCGTGGGGAAGTATCAGGGGTAGGGTGACCCAGTGGCGCACCACTAGATATTGCCAGTACGCGTCTCTGTGGATCCCAAATCCCGACACTAGTTGAGGGAAGTCCATAACACCCTGCTTGTCGAAAAGGTCCCCTATTCGTTTGCAGTTGGCCTCTTGCCATTTCAAGTAATCATTCCCTTTGCTAGCGGGGGGAGTCAGTGTTGCCTATGAAGGGGGTCAGGGGTGACATAGCGGTCGAGAGCCCACACTTCTCCTGTACTTTGTCCCACACCCTCATGGTGGACCTCAAGACCGGGGAGATGTACACTCCAGGCTGGCGGTGTCGCTTGGGGAGCCAGGGGACTTTCCAAATATGCATGCCTGTGATAGCGCAGTCAATAAAGCACCAGTGCTTTTCCGATTCCAATTTATGCCATTCTGTCATGCAGCGTAATTGCGCTGCCTCAAAGTATCGCCCCAGATGTGGGACCCCGAATCCCCCATCCTCTGAGATACGTGAGGTGTCGAGCCATGCGTGCCTTCTTCCCTCCCCATATGAAGCCCCCAATGAGTTGCTGAAGTTGAGCCAGTATTCTAGGCGGACGATGTAGCGGAAGCATCTGCATTATATATAAAATACGGGGTAAGAGAGTCATTTTGATAGCAGCCAGTCTGCCCAACCATGACATTGTGTACTTCTTCCAGGTAAGGAGTTCCCTTTGTACTTTAGCTGGGATCTCTGAATAGTTCACCTGAGAAATCTTCTCAACCGTGGGAAAGATCCGCAGCCCTAGGTACGTAATGCCACTGGAAGCCCATGCGAATGGGAATTTTGTCGCCAGCTGTTGCTGGTCTGCTTTGGGAAGGGTTAGGCTAAGGGCCTGTGTCTTCCGAAGGTTGATTTTAAAGCCTGAGATGGCAACGGCTGCGTGAGAAAAAGCACCTCATCATCTGCGTAAAGCGAAATCTTGGGTTCTCTATCCTCCATCCGAATCCCAGTAATGGTAGGGAGCAGTCTGACTCGTTCGGTGAACGGCTCCATATAGAGCGCAAAGAGTGGGGGGGAGAGTGGACACCCCTGTCTAGTGCCCCTACCAATCCGGAAGGGACATGAGGCAATCCCATTTACTCTGATTCGGGCCTCCGGTCTTTTATATATGCAGTTCACCCACTTCATGTATCGCTCCCCAATGCTGAATCTTTGTAGGACCTGTCGCAGTTAGGGCCAGTGGACCCGGTCGAACGCCTTCTCGGCGTCCACCGACAGGAGCACCGCAGGAATCTGTGTGGGCTGAGTTTCATCCAGAAGATGGCATAATCGCCTGGTCCCGTCGCTGCAATTTCGTTCCGGGATAAACCCCGATTGATCTGGTTCCACCATTCCTTGCATGTGGGGAGAGAGACGTGGCGCTAGAATACTGGTGAAGATCTTCAGATCCACATTTAGAAGGGATATTGGACGGTATGATGCGCAGTCTAGAGGGTCCTTTCCCGGTTTAGGTATCACGACCACCTCCGCCATTGATATCGACGGGGCCAAGCTCCCAGTGGCACTAAAAGTATTGAACAGTCTGGTTAGGAGGGGGATAAGGTCCGACGTGAAAACTTTGCAAAAGTCGGCCGAAAAGCCTCCCCTCCCGGGGTTTCCCAGGGGTGAAACCCTGTATTGCCCATAAGACCTCCTCAGGTCGGATGTCCGCTTTCAGCTTGGCTGCATCCGTGGGCGGGAGGGAGGACACCGGTGCCCCACAAGTGTATTCCTCGGCCGCTGACTGATCTAATTGATCCGCCGTGTAGAGGGCGGTATAGAAGGACTCAAATTCGGTCACAATGTCCTTATCTGACCGTAGAATCTCTCCGTGGCCATTCCTAATCTCTGCTGTACGATGGGCGTTTGTCTGGGCTCGAAGCAAGTGTGCTAGGAGTTTCCCGGCCTTATTCCCCCCTTCGTAATAGCGCTGTCTGGTGCGTAGAAGGGCGTACTCAGCTCGATCAAGATCAAGGGCCCTTAGCTGTTTCCTCGTCGTGTTAAGTAGCCGGTGTGTCCGGACCGCCCCTGTCCGACGGTAGACCCCCTCCAACTCCTTAATTTGGTCCATCAGGTGTTCTCGCTTATCTCTCCTCTCTTTATTTGATCCAGCCGCAATAGCTATGAACCGGCCCCTTATGACCGCCTTCAGTGCATCCCACACTAAGGGGACCGCGACCGAGCCATCATCATTGGTTGCTAAATAAGTTTGTATAGTGGTACGTATCTCGGTGACATTAGAATCGTTTGTGAGGGGTTTATGGTTCAATCTCCACGCTGTCTGGCGAGGAGATCCCCCGGACAGAAGCAAAACAAGGGAGATCGGGGAGTGATCCGAGAGCACCGCTGTCCCAATCACATCTTCCTCTATAGCCCTCGTGACTCTTGGGGAAGTCCAGAACAAGTCTATGCGTGCATAGGTTTGGTGTGTCGCGGAAAAGAAGGTGTATTCCCGAGCCGTTGGGTAGCGGTGTCTCCAAGCATCCGTAAGCCCAACCTCCCTCAGCCTCTGTAACATAAATTCCGAGAGGAACCCGGAGTGTCCCATGCAGAGAACCGATCTGTCCATCTGGGCATCTGGGGCCAGGTTGAAATCTCCCCCAACCACCAAGTCCTCATCTGGAGACTCAAGAATAGTGTTCAGCGAGTCCCGAAAGAAGGTTTCCTGCTGTTCGCTAGGACTGTAGACAGAAGCTATCGTGTATGTATGATCCCCAACTGATACCCTCAGTGCTAGCATCCTGCCCCGTGTTTCTGCATATACTCCCAACACTGTCCCCTGAAACTGCGTTGCCAACAAGATTGCCACCCCGCACTCTTCCTAGTCCCCGATGAAAAATACTGCCTGTCAAACCATTTCGACCTGAGACGTTTCCAGTCAGCGTGCAGGAGATGAGTCTCTTGTAAGAGCAGATATCGCATTTAACATCTCTTAGCATAGCAAGGAGTGCCCTCCGTTTAATGGGTGAGTTAAGTCCCCGAACGTTGAAACTCAGGATACGAACCTTAAGAACTGTCATTGGGGGATGTGTGGGCATAAGCCATGGCAAATCTTAAGTGCATGACCGTAAGATTGACAAGGCGCTTCCTCCCATCCCCAACCTCCAGTAAGGTCTAGCTGGTGGGCCTGATACTACTGCCCGAGTCCCGACACACACAGGCCAGCCGCAAGGCAGAATGCAGCAATCTCTCTGTGTACGTTGTGTTTGTGGGATTAATTGCCCGCCCTGGGGGTTCGACTATCTACCAGAGAGTGTCCGACTAGAAGAGCTGGGTGCTGATGCATATCCCCTCCTCTACTAGTGCCCACCAAGGAAATGGTTCGGTGCACCCCAAGCCACTTCGTGATGTGAATGATCCCTCATGCCAGGATATATACCTGCCTAAGTGTGTAAAGACCTCTGATGGCAGAAATGTGGAAAGAAGAACAGGAGAGAGGAGAAAGAAACAGAGCAAAAAAGTCAAATTAAACAAATGATCCGGCATCCGGCGGTACTGGATCGCATGATCGTGCATGGGTCCATGTGTCCGGTAGTTGGTCATCGCATCCAAGGGGTTGGGCTCCGCTCACCAAGGCCGAAGTCGCTCACCCCAGGTTTGTCTGACTGCCATCTCAGTCCCCGGGCCCCGGACCAGCGTCGATTGAGTTCACTCATTAAGAGGGTCACCTGCACCCTCGCGGTTCTGTATCTGTCGCAGAAGAGCTTCCCTTTCTTTCTGGCTTTCTTGCTCAGAAGGTTTTGTGCTATTGCCTCATCTGGGACCCCGCCTTCGGTTCAGCTTAGGTGGCCGCTTAGAGGTTGGGCCTTCCTCTAGCGTCTCCGGGCCACCGTCTTCCTCCAGGTCAATTCCGAGGATTTCCTGCGCTTCTTTAAGTGTTCACACCACCCGCAGCTCTTTATTCCAAATGAAAGATAGTCTGAACGGATGTCCCCATCGGTATCGAATACCTTGGTCTCGGAGATATGTCGTGGCCGGCTTCAAAGCTTTGTGGCATTGCAGAGTGAGGGGCGAGAGGTCCTGGAAGACCCCCACCTGAAGACCCTCGAACGCCACGGTCGCCCGGTCCCGGGTGGCACTCATAATGATCTCCTTCTGCCGATATGAGTGAAGACAGGTGAGGATGCCCTGCTGTTGTCCTGGACCAGAGGCGGGCCTCCTGGCACGATGAGTGCGGTCCAAGATGATCTCCCCATATTCTAGTGTTGGTGCGGCATGACGGAAAAAGCAGATTACCCACTCCTCCAGCCTGCCACCGTCCACTTGAAGTGGCACGCCTTTGATGCGGATGTTGGATCGCCTTGAGCAGTTTTCGAGATCCTCCAGCTTGAGATAAAGCTCCTCGTTGCGCTCCCGCAGGTCTATTAATTCCCAAGCTTGTTCTGTGATATCTTCTTCTCTGCGGTCCCCACTCCGTTCTAGAGAGTCTACGCGGTCCCCAACTTCTTGGATCTCCGTTCTCAGCTGTTTGATGTCCGAGGCTACGTCCTGCCGCAGGCTTGCGAAATCCTCCCTTAGTGTGCCAAACAGTTTCTCCATAAAGCCCCGTGTGATCGGGTCGTCTGCGCGGTCTCCGACCGGATCAGTGTCTTTCTCGGAGGGCTGAGCCATTTGCTGTTCAGATCCGTGGCTCCCCCTTTACTTGGCGCCTGGTTTCTGAAGGAGGTCTTTAATCATAGGGTCCTTCTTAGCTCATTGCGTAGACATTGCTGTGGGGCAGCGCCAAGTGAGTCAAGGGACTGCGCAGTCGGAGGGTAACTGGGTGAGTTCCGCCGCCATCCAGTCCGCCCGTATATCTATGGCCTTTGGTCCTCCTGAACCACCGTCGAATGATTCCTGCCCCCAGGGGGTGTGAGGGAGGGTCAGAGTTTGTTCACCAGCTCTTGGAGGCCCTGTACTCGTCCCTTCGCCGGCACTGACTGCCTCTTGCACCCAGTGGGTAGCATCTCCAAGTTAAGGGTCACTATGCTGCAGACAAAATGGCCGGCCGACCCACAGCATATGTTGAGCTTCAGGGTTCCTCCTCGTGGCCGTTTACGCTCCCTGTCCCCCCAGCGTTTCCAGTTGGGGCTCAACAGTGGGCCACAGTTCAGATGGGGCAATCGGCAAGGCAATGTGAGCCCCGGGAGTAAGGAGAGGGCTTACCCACCGCGCCCGGAGCCCAGCGTGGTCCCCCGGTTTAATTTGTGTGAATCCCAGCCCCCAGCAAGTTCGGCCTACCTGGTTTGGAAGGCTCGTGTGCCAGTCTTGGCTGACCTAATCAGTGGTAACGGCTGGGTGTAGCGGACCTCAGGTTTATACTTTGGGCCTAGCTCAGGACTCCACACCGGAGAGCCGCCGTAGCGCCGACCCCTCTAGAGGCGCCCCGCCCTGCACTGGTTGCGCTGCTTCCACGATTCACCGGCCTCTCTGCCCTCCAAATCGGCGTCCCTACGCCTCTCATCGCTGCCTCTGCCTGCTCACCCGGGTTGGGGCACTGCTGGCGGCCACTTCTCCAGCAACCCAGCTCCGTTGCTAGGCCTTCCCCACAGTCACCGCTCCGGCAGCTCCAGGGCCCGTTCAGGCCTCCACGGGGCTCCAGGGCTCCCTGTCCCAGGGGGTGCCGGCACAGTTCCTCGTTGTCGCACTCACAAGGGCACAGCCGAGTCTTCGTTCGTGCCGCCGTCAGCAATCCCCGCGTCCACGCCAATCACCCCCGTGGGGGGCGGTCGGGCGTAGCGGCCGCAGCGTTATCCAGGCCTCAGCGCCAGTCCACAGCCCCGGTGTCACCGATGCAAATCCTTGCAGCGTCGGGGAAGCGTTTTCATTCCCGCTCAACCCGTCAATGTCCGGGGCCACAGAGCTGCAATTCTGCCTGAATTGGGGTCACAAAAAGATGCCGTCTGGATGCTTTTCTCGGCCCTGGCGAGCGGAGCTCCGAAGAAACGGTGCTACTCCGCCGCCATCTTGGCCACGCCCCCAACACATTTATTTAAAGGCTAACTGAAGTAAAAGCAGAAAGTTGTCCTGAACCACTTAGTCTTTTGTAACACCTTTATTTTTAAAGACATCTGGCAATAAGCATGTAAAAATATGCTAAAGTCCCTTCAAAATTCAAAAACTGTAATTCAATAAAATGCAGAAATGCTTCACCATAGTGTATCAGAATATATCAGTGCACTGATAAATATTTTTAAAAGTGATTGTTTTCAAACATGAACTTCCTTCCCTCTCCCTGACAACTATGCCAATAGTGAACTAAAAGGCAAGTCAGTTGTCATATGCACCCTCTGGGTGATCTGGGTTCTTGTAATACATAGGGCCCGATTCACAAAGTTAAAGTGAGACAAAAGTCTAACTTTACGACTTTTAGTATTCACAAAGGGCATTTACTACTCGTAAATGCCCTTTGTGAATACTGAAAGTCGTAAAGTTTGACTTTCGGTATTCACAAAGGGCATTTACGATTAGTAAATGCCCTTGTGGAGAGGTGTGGTGCAGCGGCCAGGGCAGCTGACTTCGGAGCACAGGGTTCACGGTTCGATCCCCGGCTCCGGCGGCAGCTTAGCTCAGCACCATGTGACTCTGGGCAATAGCTCACTTAATTTCCACTACGGCCCCCAGCGCCTTGAGACCCATAAGAGTGAGTAGCTGCGCTGTATAAAAACGGACTTACTTACTTTGTGAATTCCGAAAATCGTAACGTTAAGACTTCCGTCTAACTTTACTATTGGGAATCGGGCCCATAGACAATATTATAGCTTATTAATTCAAACACAAGAGAAGGCTTTAGTTCAGCGCACATACTCACTCCTTGTATTTCAAGGTGCTCTTATTTGAGATAATTGAGAAAAAGGATGCAGGGGGCGTGGTCTGGCCACGAAAGAAAATGGCCGCCTGAGTCGGGAGCTCCGCCGCGGGAGGAGCTTACGACAGGAGAGACGCCTCACCCGTGTTCTGGGGGCTGACATTTTGATATATCACGCAACTTTGGGGTCTATGGACAGGTTTCATTTGAAGTCCGGAGTCATTTGAGGCCCGCTGTGACCCATTTTGACGTGGTCATGTTCCGAGGAAGTTGAGGCAGCTGCTGGCCTTGAGCTGTCTGGGAATCCTCGGCCCTCGCGTGCGCAGAAGCCACGGCTCCTGTGACTGCCTCCGCCTGTCTGAATGTGCCAACGTTGTTTAACTCCGGTTCTGGTCGGAGCTTAGCAGCACTGCTAAGATGTATATTTTTACAATTATGACCACATTCCGGTTGCGGCGGTCCCGGTAGTCGAGTACAGCAGCTCCCGAGTGAGGGAGGCTACCCAGCATGAGGTGACTTTCTTTGCCTCACACTTCTTCTGCTAACTAATACAAGTGCTTTTTGAACGTAGCAACAAAAAAGAATGTAAGTTCTAAACCTTCTCACCGTGTATCATTGAACAAATCTAGTGATTAATATTTAATGCCAAGTTTCACACGTTAATTGACTTCTTCGAGTCCTGCAATTAGCTCAAAATTTTTAAATTAGACTAAGACGTCTAGAATCAGTGAATAATTCCAATTCCTGTCAGCAAGAACACCAGACTCACTGAAATTTACCTTCCATTGTTCAATATTTTACAAAAATAAGCAGAACATTTGAAGCCAACTTTAAAGGATGGAAATGAAAAGTTAATTTTTACATATAACTGCTGTATTCAATTGCCTTTATACTCGCTACCTATTTTACTGGCATTATCAGAACATTGATGTGCCTTCTGCTTTTCAAGACATCATCTTAAAAATAGTAGCGAGGTAGGAAAAATCACACACACAGTTTTATTACCTACCTTTAGTGATCTGGCAAAGAGAAGCACCCATAACGAAACCCGCCACGCTTTGTATGAGTAGAAAGTGAGGCAGTATCACTAAAAATTATAACAGGGAAAAAAGGAAAAAAAAAGTTCAACAGACAATATTCCAAAGAAGTGTTCTTTTTCACTCTGACCATCCATGTAGCTGCAACAGAAAGTAGCTTTATATGTAAACCTGTCAACTCTAGCAGGACGGCGAAAGAGTTTGTCAATAAGAAATTAAGTGCAGCTGGTCAAGAACAGTGCAAATCGCCGGATATCACTTTTATACTGATGCGGTGCTGTGACTCGGAATCAAGGTCGAATGTCAAACAACAAACACAGGAGAAAATCTTCTACGCTACTCCTTTTCGCTGAAGTTCTTAAGCAGTCACGCAACATGCCCAGGAAAGGAAATAGTCCCCCTACAAAGGACTTACCTCAGAGTGTCACTGTCTCCACACAAGAGGACACAATGAATCGCATCCTGCAGGAACTTTCAACTGTTAGTCGACGTCTGGAAGATATGGATGCTAATATATCATTCCTGGCAGCAGAGGCAAAGTGAATTAGGGCAGAAATTGAGTGATTTCACACGTAAACTGAAGGAATGGATCTACGACTAACAGCGATGGAGATCCATCTTGATTCAGTGCAAAGTAAAGATCAAGAACTTCTATTCCTTCGTAGCAAATTAGTTGACTTGGAAGACCGTAGTAGAAGGGATAACATTTGCTTCTTTGGATTTCTGGAGAACATTGAAGGTCATAATGTTAGAATGTTTTTGCGTGACATCCTTCCGAGATTGGTCGGCATTACTTTTGATCCTCCATTAGAAATACAGAGAGCACATCGTATCTGCCCTCCACGCAAGGAGCCTACAGCCCGGCCGAGGCCACTCATTGCTTGTTTCCTGAGGCATGAGCAAGCAAGACAGCTACTGACTGCAGCACGCTCGCAAGGTTCATTCTCGCATGATGGGCATGTCATCCATTTGGCAGCAGACTTCTCTAAAGAGACTAATGAACGGCACAAAGCATTCCTCTCTAAGAGACCTCAACTACGATAAATGGACATCAAATATGGCTTATTTGAACCAGCTCGTTTTCGCATCACCAAGAATGGAGACTCTAAAGAGTTCTATGGTCCGGTAGGCCTACAACAATTCCTAGATCACATGAAAATACAGAGTATATGGACACACAGCATACTTCAATTGATCAAGCTCATACAAGTCTGAGTCTCTCACAACAGACACCAGACAACAAACGACATAACATTAGCAAGTCACGACACCGAGGAAGGGACCCTGAAAGATCTGTTCGTACTCAGGACGACAAATCTTCAGCACTACATACTGTCTCTGCCTTTACACGCGAGCAGCATAGGGACAAATCCCGCTCTCCTCTTAAATCTGCCTCGGATGCGGATTGACAACAGTGATCTACCAAGATACAGTTGATAATCACAGTTTATGTTACTCCATTAAGTTAAGATAAGTATTATATCAATAACGTACACCCTTAACATTAGAGTGGAGTTGATTAATGAATTACAGGATAGAAGTAAGAAGGTGCTCAAATTCTGTGCAACTGAGTATTATCCTTAATCTATTACATTATATTATATTATACTACATTATATTATATTATAGGATGTTATACTATGCCATACTTTATAGCACTACTTAATTTTTATTTTCTATTTTTTAATGTATTCTATTTATCGTATTTATTCAGCTAATTTTTAGTCTATATATATTTATACACAGTAAATATCACTTTCAGATTTAGCACATAAAATATTTGTTATATTTGCAAAAATAACAAGCCCAATGTAGTTCACTCAATCTCTCCCCTTATATCATATATGTGATTATATTTCATGTTTTCAAATATGTCTGATACATTATCATAGTTTTCATTTTCAAATCACAGCACTATGATTTTTTTTTTTTTTTTTACGATTTACGATTACTTGGATTTACCTTATTTATCATCCTTTTGTCTGGGCTCCTCTCTGCGGCGGTGCCCTAGGGAAACCAGACCAGTGGTTAACAGTTTAGTATTTTTAGTGCTTGTATTATTACACAGCAATTTACGCATTTTATTCCTATTCCCTTTCATAATCCTATCACATTTTCAACCTTCTTATTCTAAAACCTTCGCTAGTGTTTATTCAGCTGATTGTTCATACCTCTGTTGCGAGCCAGAGGCCCCTCTCCTATTTCCCCCCTCCCATACCTTTCCTCATCCTTTTATTCCTTCTTTTTCTTTTCCTCCCTCTTCCTCTGCAGCAATATACAGAACTTTTCAGAGTATCTCCCCTATCTCTGAAGATTTATAAGCTTGTTTTCAAAGTTTACCCGAATCCATTTATCCCCCCTAGACATTTCCAACATGACAAACACGCACCCCTTATGTGCATTAACATGGAATGTACATGGTCTCACGCACTACATCAAAAGGAAAAAAGTATTCTCTTATCTCCAATCAAAGCGGGTGGATGTGGCATTACTTCAGGAGACACACTTAGACGCATTGGAATATGAAAAATTATGTAGAGATTGGGTGGGCAAAGTGATCCATAGAGGTGTACAGAAGGGGGAATCTACAGATACGGGTCCTATTCGCAAGTGTGGAGTAGCAATCCTCATTCGTAAATCCCTTCAAGTCACAATATCAAAGACGTGGACAGACCCAGATGGTCGTTATGCATTAGACCAAGCTGCATATAGGGGACACTTATATTTGTGTAGGATCAATCTATGCTCCAACGGGAGCAAAAAAATTATTCGTCCTCCAACTGAATCGCTTATTAACAGAAATAGGCGCCTCACAGTACCTCATAGGTGGTGATTGAATATAGTGAGAGACCCAATTTTAGATAAAACAGGCCCTCTAGACAAAAATAATGCTGCAGACAGAGCACTAATGGATGATATATTGGCAGATAACGGATTAATAGACCATTGGCATCTTTCTCATCCATCTGATACAGAATATACATTCTCTTCTCCTACTCACGGTACATTATCTCGCCTAGATTATTTTTTGGTGTCTCAAAAAACAGTCCAATTGGTTCAAGAATCCTGCATTCTAGAGGCAGCATTGTCTGATCACTCCCCGGTCTCTTTATCTCTAGAAGTTGGGCTATCTAGACCAGGGCGCAAACCTTGGCGCATGAACATCCAGTGACATAAATCTCCTGAGGGTAAATCTCAATTAAAAACATAGTTTCAAGATTACCTTTCCACAAATCAGGGTTCTGTGGCTTCAGGCAGGATTATGTGGGCTGCGGCTAAAGTTACTATTAGAGGCCAACTAAAGTGTGAGGCAGCGTTAGCTAATAGACGGAATGCTGCACGACAAAAAGAGCTGGAACAGGACGTACAATCTTATACCCGCCTATACACAGCAGCACCAACCCTACAAAATTGTAAATCATTAGAACAAGCCCGAATGACATTAGATAGCCTCTTTACGTCCAAAGCAGAGTTTGCCCTTCAGAGAATGAAAGGGAGACATTATGAACAAGGAGAAAAGGCAGGGAGATTGTAAGTGGCACAGTTACGACAGAGGGAAGCAGCTATGGCCATTCCAGCCATCAGATCATCTTAAGGTAGTATATTTACCCGGCCACAAGACATTATGAATGAATTTGCCTCTTTTTACCAATCTCTTTACACACCACGGGCACAAATAGAGTCAGATAGGATGACTAATTTTCTCTTGGAGGTGGATCTCCCTGTCTTTCTGATGAGGGTAGAGCTTTTATTGAGGGCGAAATCAATAAAGAAGAGATTTTGCGTGCAATATCCAGCTTACCATATCATAAGGATCCCGGGGAAGATGGATTCCCAGCTGAATTCTATCGCTGGACCAAGCAAAATATTATCGATTCACTTCATGCTGCATTCCAAGAGGCGGATCGTGAGAACTCCTTGAGTCCCCTCTCTAACAAAGCAATAATTGCCGTACTCCCTAAACCCAGTAAAGACCCCTTGATTTGTGCCCGTTATCGCCCCATCTCACTTTTGAATTGTGATATTAAAATATTTGCCAGTATTCTAGCTTCCCGTCTTAGAAAAGCATTACCTTCCCTAATACATTCAACTCAAGTAGGGTTTGTTCCAGGATGTTCCTCTAGGAATCATTTACGTACTCTGGCTCATACACTGTGGTCTGCTAAAAGCCTTTCACACGATGCATTGGCTCTATCATTAGACGCCAAAAAGGCGTTTGATCGCATTGAGTGGAAATACCCTTTTAAAGTACTGGAACGTTTCGGGTTAAGGGAAAGGTTTATAGCCAAAGTGAGACTGCTATACGATAACCCCTCCGCCCAAGTAAATTGTGGAGGTTTTCTATTTGACCCATTCCCAATACAAAGAGGAACTCGCCAGGGATGCCCTTTATCCCCACTCCTCTTCCTTTTAGCTATGGAACCTCTGGCGGCCACAATACGCCAAACAGATGAAGTCATGGGTATACACCTCCCTTCGGGTGAATCCAAACTCTACCTAAATGCTGACGACATACTGCCTACTCTTACAAATCTCTCCCACTCCCTACCATCTTTACTCCAAATCATAGATAACTTTTCTTCTTTCTCAGGTTATAAAATAAACTGGGATAAAAGTGAAGCACTACCTATCTCTGATGGAACCACAAAAGCAGCTATACACGGATTTCCTTTCCATTGGCAGCCCTCACGCCTTAAGTATCTGGGGATTCTGGTAAATAAAGGTATGGAAGGTATGGTTACAGATAACCTGAATCCTCTGATCACCCAAATGCAGCGTGACTTTGAAAAATGGAAAATTCTAAATCTCTCCATGTGGGGCAGAGTTCAAGCTGTTAAAATGGTCACTCTTCAACGTTTCTTATATACTCTAGGTATGCTCCCTCTTCACATTCCCTTGTTCACGATACGACTTATAGAATCTAGGATAAAAGCCTTTATATGGGGTTCTGCAAAACCTCGCTTAGCTGTGGCAATACTATAAGCTCATCACTCTTATGGTGGAATGAGTCTCCCGTCGATTGAACACTACACTCTAGCATTACAAATGTCTCAATTGGTTGTACGTTGGAAACACGAGTTCCACAACCACGACTTCCCTAACAACAAGCTCGCAACCATGACCTCGTCTAAAGCACAACTTTTTTTTACCACGCATTCCTTTACCATGTTTTTTCGTGTTAAAGAAATGCGTGTTAAAAAAAATGCTTTTCTACTACTACTCCGATCCCCCCAAACCCTCTGCCCCTTAAAAATGAATTCGCCCCACACCCTTTTAACAAACACTAAAAACGAATCCCAAACCCCTACCCCTAAAACGAACTCAACCCCCTTATTACTAATTCTCCTCTTAAAAATAATCACGATCACCCCCACCTCCTAAAAACAAACTCAACCTCATTTATTCTAATTCCCCCACACCATATAAACAAACATAGCGCCATAAAAACTAACCCCAAACCCCCACCCCCTAAAAACAAACTCAACCCCGATAAAACTAATCCCCCCACCCTATAAATAAGCACGATCACCCCCAACTCCTAAAACCATACTCAACCCCTTATAAACTAATTCCTCCACCTTAAACTTTATTACGATCATCAACGCCCCCTAAAAACGATCTCTACTCCCTACAAACTAATCCCTCCCACACCTTCTAAACTAACACGATCACCCATACCCCCTAAAAACTAAACCTAAACCCCTCAAAACTAACCCCAAACCCCTCCACCCCCTAAAAATTAACCCCTCTTACCTGTACCTCTGCGACTGTGACTGCGACGCTCCCCCGAACTCCGCCCTGCCCGAACACTAGACTGAATCAGCCTTAACCACGCACATGCGTGGTAAAGGCTGAGTCGTTGTTCGGGCAGGGCGGAGTTCCGCTTTCGTGACTCCGGAACTCGTTGTTCCGGAGTCGTTGTTCAGGATGTTTCCGTCTCAATTATCATACATGCTACCAGGGATTTCTAATGTTCCACAATGGGTTCATGTAGAACGACACCTCTTATCCTCGGACTCAGGTCTTTCCGCTTTATATGGTACAGGAACTAGCCGCCAGAATCCCAAAAATCCAATCTTATCCGCTATGCACAAATCCTGGCAAAGGGCACATCGTTTATTTGACTTAAGTCCAAACATTCATGAAAAGGCGCCTACATGGGATAACACTGGTATTCGTATCAATAGAAAAACACTATCTTGGCCCTTATGGAAGTCAGCAGGCATTCAAACCCTAGATCAACTTTTTCATAATGGTAATTTTAAACCATTTACACAATTAAGAGAGGAATTTGATCTTCCAATGCATCAATCCTTGAAATGTGTCCAGCTTCAACAGTGCTTGAAAAAACACTTAGGTCCATCTCCTTGGGTACTTCAAAATTTGCTAATAGTGTCATATTTAAATACGCAGAGTAAATATAAAGGAGTAATATCTGGTCTTTATAAAACTCTTACATTACACCTCAACTCACAACCTCTCTCCCAGAATCTCCACTCCAAATGGCAGACTCTACTATCAATATCCTACACTAAAGGGGAATGGGAGGAGTTGGTGGAAAGAATTAGACAAAGGAACCAGTGAGGCTAGGCTAAAATTTTGCCTGTTCAAAATCCTACATGACTGGCATTGGTCTCCGGTGAAAGTACAGAAAGCCGGATTACTTTCCCATGCTAATTGCTGGAGATGCTCTTATACCAGTTGTGACACAACCCATATCGTATGTGAATGTCCAATGGTACAGTCTTTCTGGATATATGTGGGTAAGGTCTTACACTCCACAATGCCTTTACGTCTCCCACTAACATCTGCTAATATTCTCATACACGACTTACGACTTTCTCCAAAGCTTTCTAAACCACAACGACGTCTTTTTCATACAGCACTGGCCACAGCAAAAATATGCATATTACGACACTGGAAATCTTCATCCCCCCCTTCACAAGAAGAGTGGCTGACAACTATGATACACACAGCATCACATGAGAGGGTAATTTATAATCGTCAAAACCAGACCAACATGTTTCTTCAGGTTTGGTCACCCTTCTTGAATACGAATAGTGATGTTGATAATAATATTTCCACAACAAATGTTCCTACCCCTTAGTCTGATATTGTTTTCTCTTGTATTATTCATTCATCCCCTCCCCCCCAGCCCCTGGCTCCATTCCACTCCATTTCATTCCATTCCATCTCATTCTATTTCATAGTATTTCACCCTTCTATATTCTATTCTATCTTACTTTATTCCACTATTTATATAAGTTATTCTATTCTAATTTATTCATTCTATAATTCTAATTAATTTTATTCCATCATTACAATGTATCCACCCAAGAATAATAAGCTTACCTACCATATTACTGATTGATTATAGTTGTAATTGTTTAATTCATCTATTTATTAAAATCATATTGTGATCTGCTTTTCACTTATATGCACTTTTTCCTCCCTCTCCTCTCTTTTCTCTTCTTCTGAGCTATTTAACTATTTAACTATTTAATTATTCAACTATTTAAATATTTAGCTTTTTATACATTCTTTTTTATATTTAATATACGACCATGTATAATTTCTTTTTTATATTTATATGTTTTTTTTTTCTTAACAAGTAGCACTTGTTACATGCATTTCTCCTCTTCCTCTTAATGTACTCATTTATCTATTATGAAATATTAGATGTTATTGTTATTATTGTTCTTGTGATGAAATTTTGCAAAATGTTAATAAACAATTACAACACAAAAAAGAGAAAAAGGATGCAAAGTGAAGTCAAACAATTGCCTAGGATCTCACAATTTGGTCAAGTGGGTTGGCCGGGATTGATCCCAGGTTTTCTGGTTTCACAGTGTTCAATTCAGCCACTAATGGTTATCTCAATCTCTCTCTCATTTTGCATCACAAATTAATGCTTTGTCTTCAATTCTTAGCACATGAGATTAGAGCATGGGCAGCAGACAGAAGCTAGATGAAGGATCACATTAGTCCAGTCGATAGAGCACTTATTTGAAGCAAGATGCGTCACATTTTCAGTGAGCTCACGGCCGGGCAGTCCAATCTTCCTTTATCGGACATGCTGCGAGACCACAACCCACAATCGATGGAGTTGTTGAGGCACTGCACTGGTGGCGCTCGCTGATGTGCTGTTGCAGCCTATCATTTCTTTGGAGTGCCCAGGGGAGAACCTTGCAGTTACCGCCTTCTTTGGTGAGCCTCTGAGGTTTTCGAGCCTCTGCCTGGGTGGAGAGTGTTGTTTTGCTGTGGCCCTGGCATGGACGTCATTTAGGGGTCGCATCTGCAAACCCTTTCTGCCACTGCCTTTGCGACCCCTGGCATCAGAGGTGGCAAAATCAGTGCCTGTAACAGAGGAACACCTCACCCTAACTGACGTCGTTTGGAGCTCCATTTTCAGGGTTTTCTGTCAAATTTGTATTACACAAATAGTGAATAATATTATTCATTATTAGTGTATTAAAAATGGAGTATAATTAGCTGGAATATGGCCATATCTGACAGCTAAGATAAATAAAAAAAATGCTTTCAAATGTATGTTGTATGCATGCTTGTAGGTGAGTGTCTTTATCTGAGTGTGTAAATGTGTGTGTATGTTTAAGCATGTGTGTGTGTGTCTCAAAGTAAAGGTCAAATGGTGTCTGATGTCACTTCTGCTACCCATGGCATTTTAGTTAATTGAAGCCCATGGGACCTGCACGGATCACTGGGGCCGCGCTGTGCCTGACTGTGGGGAGTGCCTTGGGGTTCCACTGGAGTGGTTGGTTCTGGCCTGACCTGACGCAGGACTCGCAGATGCAGTGCAATGCTCCCTTGGGGTCTCTGTGTCATCGTGAACTGACCTTCCCATATGTCATTTTAGTAACGATATCTTAGGATGTCCTGCCCCAGTACCAGCCCCTTGGGTGTGCTCGGTCATTCTGCACAGTTTGGGCTCGAATTAAAACATTTTCCAAGTTTTCTTTTAGTTCTCAGTCCATCTTTGCAGATGTTGCCAGTGCATTCGCAATAATAAATAATGCAGTTTAAGCCCAAGGATGGAGTACCCGAATTTGAAAAGCATCACAAAGGCGGCTCTATTCCTACAACAGTGAGGTTGCCTCCCTATGTCTTAGCGAAGGATATTGCCAGCTCGGCTCTGACACAGCACACCAATGAACACCTTAAAAGCAGCCACAATTCATTGTTTACGCCATATTGGAATACATTTGTGCATAATATTTGATAGCACACATTGCATGGACACCTGTTATACATTGTGCAAAATGTCACTCAGGAAAGCTTTAGTAATGAGACTTGTATGCATAGATATGCATTATGTGGGCTGATGGAACCAACACTACCCACTTCATACTGAAAATGCATAGCTCAGTCTATCCTATGTCGCATGGAGGTTTAATCTCTTGCATATGCATAGCAGAAAATAACTACCATGGGCACTGGATCTTCAATTCCTTCAGTTAAGCCGCCACTAATGGCTACACGAGTAAAAAGGCAGAGCTGTAAACGAGCATTTTCATGTTTGGTATCCCCTCGCTATCTAGCTATGGAATATCTCATGACAATTTTGAAGATTTTGAACACCCCAGTGTGTATGTTAGACATGAGAGGTTTGAATGCCCACTACAAACTCCAAGGGGGCTCTTGATTGGTGCCTTAAATGATCTATACAGGTGATGCACAAACTCTACTATCTGAGCATATGTTAGTGAACTGGATGAAATTAATATTTTCAAAGAAGAGGTTAATTTGAGCAACAGCAGAGATTAAAGTGTTTATATTCAGGAGAGTGGCAGGGGTCATCTAGCATCTTCAATCCTGTGCTGACTCATACTTGTCTCAGAAGATTATCTTGGGTGGGCCTAACTCGCATAATTCAGAGTAGCGTAGTCATTCAAAATTACTGAAGAATTCTGCGATATTATGCTTACTTATGCAAGAAAAATAGTTCTGCATGTAGCGCTATTTCTTAGCACAAAAATTTGCCATGAGCCCAAAATCAGTGCAAGAATGCATTTTGCACTGTGTAATAGTGCTAAATGCAACAGAACACAAACAGCGAGCCTGGGCAGTCATTCGTGCTCACTAAATGTGCACTTGGGGTAGGATTTTTCCCTAACTTGATCTGAGAATTTAGCACTATTTTCTTAGCTCAAAGTGTACCCTAGTGTACCCTAGTGTTGAAAATGGATAATAGAACCACGACAACTGGGCTGCCAAATTGAGAGTAGTCTGCTGTTTATGCAGAACATCAGAGCTGGGAGGATGTGATACGAGAACCTGCGTTTTCGTCAAGGCTGCTGTCGACGAGAGATTTGCAATGCAAGCGCCTGCAACAGGAAAGCTTCACAGAGGCAATGGTTCTGATGCAGGCGGAGAGTTAAATGCAGAGTCTTTGCACTGAGAGAACCATCGCAGCAGAGGCGAGGTCAGTACTGCTTGGAATTGTGCCAGGCAGCTGAAGAGATGCACCAGTTCTGCTGGGTCAACACATGGGCTGGCAGAGCACCTTTCGGCCCACTTTCATGGGTCCAGGACTGGGGTGCACCACTTGCCAAGGTAGAACTCACAGATGGTAGAGTCCAGGTGCTGGGTTCAAGGTTGTTGGAGCATTCTGTCCCTGAAGCTATAGTCAGGAGGCCAGCCAACTAGCCCTTGGAGTCACTCTGGGGTCCTGCATTCAACAGATGCAGGTCAAATCCTTCTCACCCAGGAAAGAGCATATCAGGGCAGCAGTCCTTCAGTGCAGTAGTCTAGCAGAGTGGCCGTCCTTTTTCAGCAGCACAGAAGTCCTTCTTCCTGGCAGAGTATCCAGAGGTCCAGAAGTGTCTGAGGTCCAATATTTATACCTGCCTCCTTTGAAGTGGGGAGAAGCGTCTTTAGATCTTCCTTTGAAGTGCATGTTTCCTGCCTTCCCTGCCCTGGCTCCAGACTAACTACAGGGGGTAATCAGCCCTTTGTGTGGAGGCAGGACTCAGGCTATTCAAGTGTAAGTAGAGCTGTACCCAGCTCCTCTCTCCTATCCTGCCAGTAATGGCCCATCCAGGCACACCTAAGTTCTCTATTGTGTGTGGCTGTCTACGAGGTATACATAAAGCCAAACTGTGAGCTACACCCAGTCATGTGACCCAGAGACAGGCTGTAGGCCCTAAATGGTTAAGGCAGGAAAATGCCAACCTGGCTGATGAGGGTTTTGAACCCGAAACCGGTCCCAGGATGCTTGTTTCCGGTCCAGGGAACACATGGCTTGGCAGTTCGGGCTGGACTGTTCCCATGAGGCACAGGGTCAGACTGATTTGCATATGGCCATGTCTGAACTGGGGTGGTGGAGTGAGCTAAAGAATGATGATGGATTAAACCCAGATCAGGTGTCTGGGGGTGAGTGTTTGATTTGCTCTAGCGCTCCGTCCATCATCCCCTTTGGTATCGCTTTGTTCGCCCTAAGTTGGCAGGGTATGCCCAGACGTGGGTCCCTTGCTCACTTTGCCACTGGATTCAAGATAGCCTGGCTGATGAGGGTTTTGAACCCGAAACCGGTCCCAGGATGCTCGTTTCCGGTCCAGGGAAGACATGGCTTGGCAGTTCGGGCTGGACTGTTCCCATGAGGCACAGGGTCAGACTGATTTGCATATGGCCATGTCTGAACTGGGGTGGTGGAGTGAGCTAAAGAATGATGATGGATTAAACCCAGATCAGTTGACTGGGGGTGAGTGTTTGATTTGCTCTAGCGCTCCGTCCATCATCCCCTTTGGTATCGCTTTGTTCGCCCTAAGTTGGCAGGGTATGCCCAGACGTGGGTCCCTTGCTCATTTTGCCACTGGATTCAAGATAGCCTGGCTGATGAGGGTTTTGAACCCAAAACCGGTCCCAGGATGCTTGTTTCCGGTCCAGGGAAGACATGGCTTGGCAGTTCGGGCTGGACTGTTCCCATGAGGCACAGGGTCAGACTGATTTGCATATGGCCATGTCTGAACTGGGGTGGTGGAGTGAGCTAAAGAATGATGATGGATTAAACCCAGATCAGTTGACTTAGGGTGAGTGTTTGATTTACTCTAGCGCTCCGTCCATCATCCCCTTTGGTATCGCTTTGTTCGCCCTAAGTTGGCAGGGTATGCCCAGACGTGGGTCCCTTGCTCACTTTGCCACTGGATTCAAGATAGCCTGGCTGATGAGGGTTTTGAACCCGAAACCGGTCCCAGGATGCTTGTTTCCGGTCCAGGGAAGACATGGCTTGGCAGTTCGGGCTGGACTGTTCCCATGAGGCACAGGGTCAGACTGATTTGCATATGGCAATGTCTGAACTGGGGTGGTGGAGTGAGCTAAAGAATGATGATGGATTAAACTCAGATCAGTTGACTGGGGGTGAGTGTTTTATTTGCTCTAGCGCTCCGTCCATCATCCCCTTTGGTATCGCTTTGTTCGCCCTAAGTTGGCAGGGTATGCCCAGACGTGGGTCCCTTGCTCACTTTGCCACTGGATTCAAGATAGCCTGGCTGATGAGGGTTTTCAACCTGAAACCGGTCCCAGGATGCTTGTTTCCGGTCCAGGGAAGACATGGCTTGGCAGTTCGGGCTGGACTGTTCCCATGAGGCACAGGGTCAGACTGATTTGCATATGGCCATGTCTGAACTGGGGTGGTGGAGTGAGCTAAAGAATGATGATGGATTAAACCCAGATCAGTTGACTGGGGGTGAGTGTTTGATTTGTTCTAGCGCTCCGTCCATCATCCCCTTTGGTATCGCTTTGTTCGCCCTAAGTTGGCAGGGTATGCCCAGACGTGGGTCCCTTGCTCACTTTGCCACTGGATTCAAGATAGCCTGGCTGATGAGGGTTTTGAACCCGAAACCGGTCCCAGGATGCTTGTTTCCGGTCCACGGAAGACATGGCTTGGCAGTTCGGGCTGGACTGTTCCCATGAGGCACAGGGTCAGACTGATTTGCATATGGCCATGTCTGAACTGGGGTGGTGGAGTGAGCTAAAGAATGATGATGGATTAAACCCAGATCAGTTGACTGGGGGTGAGTGTTGATTTGCTCTAGCGCTCCGTCCATCATCCCCTTTGGTATCGCTTTGTTCGCCCTAAGTTGGCAGGGTATGCCCAGACGTGGGTCCCTTGCTCACTTTGCCACTGGATTCAAGATCGCCTGGCTGATGAGGGTTTTGAACCCGAAACCGGTCCCAGGATGCTTGTTTCCGGTCCAGGAAGACATGGCTTGGCAGTTCGGGCTGGACTGTTCCCATGAGGCACTGGGTCAGACTGATTTGCATATGGCCATGTCTGAACTGGGGTGGTGGAGTGAGCTAAAGAATGATGATGGATTAAACCCAGATCAGTTGACTGGGGGTGAGTGTTTGATTTGCTCTAGCGCTCCGTCCATCATCCCCTTTGGTATCGCTTTAACCTTATAAAAGTGGCATTGTCAAAATTGTAATTTAAAATGCGACTCTGCCATAAGAAAGGATTTTTCATTACAATTCAAAAGACACCACACATGACTTACCAGTTCCCATTTGAAGGTTGCAGCTTATTAAATGTAATAAGGCAACTCCAATGTTATACTTTGAAAGAAGTAGGCCTTGCAATGGTGAAAAAACGAATTTAAGAGATTTTCACGACCAGGACATGTAAAACTAAAAAGTGCATGTTCATCTTTTTAAACACTGTGCACCCTACCCTCTGGGCTGCCCAGGGGCTACCCAGGGGGCGACTTACATGTATTGAAAAGGAAGGTTTGAGCCTGGCAAAAAAGATTTATTTTGACCGGTTAAAATCGCAGTTTAAAGCTGCACACACAGGCTACAATGGCAGGTCTGAGACATGTTTGAAAGGGCTACTTAAGTGGGTGGCACAATAAGTGCTGCAGGCCCACCAGTAGCATTTAATTTCCAGGCCCTGGGTGCATGTAGAACCGCTTTACTATGGACTTATAAAAAATATATATATATATATATATATATTCACTGAAAAAACAATAGGTTTCAGGCACGTTATAGTTAGAAATTAGCATTTAAAAAACCTTTGAAATTCACTGAAAAAACCATAGGTTTCAGACACGTTATAGTTAGAAATTAGCATTTAAAAAACCTTTGAAATTCACTGAAAAAACCATAGGTTTTAGGGACAGTTATAGTTAGTTGGACATTGCACTCGTACAAAACCCGTGAAATTCCCCTGTTATAGTTAGTTCAGCTAACTATAACTCGCGCCTCATAATGCACTGCTGATGACATCACATATTACATCACTCATGACATGGTCAGTGACATCACTGATGACATCACTGATGACATCTCAAATGACATCACTGATGACATCATCCAGTGACTGTGTGTTTCTGTAAAGTTTAAATATGTTTAATATATATAGGGAAAGGCGTATTGAAGAATGAGTGGGTGTATAAGTGTCTGAATGGATGATTTAGTACGTGAGTGACTGACTCTACAAGTGAGTGATTAAACGTATCTTACTGAATGCATGGGTTAGTGACTAAACTGTGTGAATGTCTGTATCCATCTGTTTGTTGGTGTGTAAGTGGATGCATGGATTTGCGAATAGCTACATGAGTGTCTATATGGGTTATTGATTGGTTCTCTGAGTATCTGTATGGCTGCCTGAGTGTTTGTGTGGGTGGGGTGTGTGTGACTCTATACATAGATGTGTGAGTGGGTGATTCACTGGGTGCATGATTTCAAGAGGGCATCTGTGATGGACTGCTTGGGTGGGTGAGTGTGTGTATGGGTGTGTTAGTGAGTGAATGTATATCTCAGTGGTACATGTGCGAGTAACTACATATGTAAAAGGCAGTATATATGTGTGTTAGAGTATTTAAATGGCTATAAGTGAGAGTGTGTTATTGTGAGAGTGGCTGTATGGATGCGTGTGTGCTTGTATCAGTTATTGTATAAGAGCGTAAGAATGTGCTAGTATTTGTATGAGTAAGTGAGCTGGTGTGTGTATAACTGTATAGGTGAGTAAATGGGTATGTGATTAATTTTTTGCATGACTGACTAGGTGTGTGAGTACCTCTATGGATGAGTGGCGGTGTGTGTGTTTATATAGGTGTATGAGTGCATATGATAGTCCTGTACTGAGTGACTGTAAGTATGAGTGACTGTACAGGTGAGTGAGTGGATGTGTGTGTAGACCTAAGGATCAGTGAGTGGGTATGTAGTTTTTGGTGTTGGAGTGTCTATGGTTTTGAGAATGGCAGTCTGTAATTTAGAGTGGGTGTATCAAAAGTTATATTAGGGTGTGAGAAGATGCATGAAATTATCACATGGATGATGTCATCAGTGATGTCATTTGAGATGTCATCAGTGATGTCATCAGTGATGTCACTGACCATGTCATGAGTGATGTAATATGTGACGTCATCAGCAGTGCATTGCGGGGGCGCGAGTTATAGTTAGCTGAACTAACTATAACAGGGGAATTTCACGGGTTTTGTACGAGTGCAATGTCCAACTAACTATAACTGTCCCTAAAACCTATGGTTTTTTCAGTGAATTTCAAAGGTTTTTAAATGCTAATTTCTAACTATAACGTGTCTGAAACCTATGGTTTTTTCAGTGAATTTCAAAGGTTTTTTAAATGCTAATTTCTAACTATAACGTGCCTGAAACCTATGGTTTTTTCAGTGAATTTCAAAGGTTTTTTAAATGCTAATTTCTAACTATAACGTGCCTGAAACCTATGGTGTTTTCAGTGAATTTCAAAGGTTTTTTAAATGCTAATTTCTAACTATAACGTGCCTGAAACCTATGATTTTTTAAGTGAATTTCAAAGGTTTTTTAAATGCTAGTTTCTAACTATGCCAACAGAGGTAGGACATGTGAAGAAAGAAGAAAAAACGCACAGATAGAAGCAAAAGATGTGCAGAAAGAACCAACAGAGGAGCAGAAAGAGGCCTTTTTGCAAAATCATCCTGTGCCCACAACTTTTTCAGACGGGTACTGGTGGTAACTGACTCTGACTAACCAGAGCCAGTGCGCGTTTGCACAGTGGTGAAGGGAGGGGGCCTGAGGTGACATGTGTGCAAACGCGCCCCGTGGCGCGTTTTAAGTTGCGGGATTAAGTCCCCTTGAATCCTGAGGGTCCCTGGGGCCCAACTAGCCCCCCAGGTACCTACAGTTATGACCACAGAGCTGAGTTGCAGAGAGGCGTTCCGAGGCAACGCACCTTTTTTCACCTCTCTGCAACGCAACTCTGTTGTGCTTACTGAAGGTACCTGGTGGGCTAGTTGGCCCCCAGGATTCAAAGGGAATTAACTCCCCAACTTAAAACGCACCACAGGGTGTGTTTGCGCACATGTCACCAGAGGCCCCGCCCCCTCCCTTCACCACTGTGCAAACGCGCCCGTGGCGCGTTTTAAGTTGGGGGATTAGGTCACCTTGAATCCTGAGAGTCCTTGGGGCCCAACTAGCCCACCAGGTACTTCCAGTAAGCACCACAGTTGCAATGCCTGTAACAAATTGTGCAGTTGTGTTTAGGTAGTGAAAAGGGTTGTGCTGGGGGTAGTGTTTTAGGGTTTAGGGTAGTGCAGTGGTGTTTGTGTAGTGTAGGGGGTCATGCTGGGGGTAGATTTAGGGTTTAGGGTAGTGCAGTGGTGTTTGGGTAGTGTAGGGAGTCGTGCTGGGGGGAGTGTTTTAGGGTTTAGGGTAGTACAGTGGTGTTTGGGTAGTGTAGGGGGTCGTGCTGGGGTTAGTGTTTTAGGGTTTTAGGGTTTAGGGTAGTGCAGTGGTGTTTGGGTAGTGTAGGGGATACTGCTGGGGGTAGTGTTTTAGGGTTTAGGGTAGTGCAATGGTGTTTGGGTAGTGTAGGGGGTACTGCTGGGGGTAGTGTTTTAGGGTTTAGGGTAGTGCAGTGGTGTTTGGGTAGCGTAGGGGGTATTGCTGGGGGTAGTGTTTTATGGTTTAGGGTAGTGCAGTGGTGTTTGGGTAGTGTAGGGGTTCGTGCTGGGGGTAGTTTTTTAGGGTTTAGGGTAGTGCAGTGGTCTTTGGGTAGTGTAGGGAGTCGTGTGGGGGGTATTGTTTTAGAGTTTAGGGTAGTGCAGTGGTCTTTGGGTAGTGTAGGGGGTTGTGTGGGGGTAGTGTTTTAGGGATTAGGGTAGTGCATTGGTATTTGGGTAGTGTAGGGGTCATGCGGTGGTAGTGTTTTAGGGTTTAGGGCAGTGCAGTGGTGTTTAGGTAGTGTAGGGGGTCGTGCTGGGGGAGTGTTTTAGGGTTTAGGGCAGTGCAGTGGTGTTCGGGTAGTGTAGGGGGTCGTGCTGGGGGAGTGTTTTAGGGTTTAGGGCAGTGCAGTCGTGTTCGGGTAGTGTAGGGGGTCATGCTGGGGGAGTATTTTAGGGTTTAGGGTAGTGCAGTGGTGTTCGGGTAGTGTAGGGGTTCATGCTGGGGGTAGTGTTCTAGGGTTTAGGGCAGTGCAGTGGTGTTCGGGCAGTGTAGGGGGTCGTGCTGGGGGTGGTGTTTTAGGGTTTAGGGCAGTGCAGTGGTGTTCGGGCAGTGTAGGGGGTCGTGCTGGGGGTGGTGTTTCAGGGTTTAGGGCAGTGCAGTGGTGTTCGGGCAGTGTAGGGGGTCGTGCAGGGGGTGGTGTTTCAGGGTTTAGGGCAGTGCAGTGGTGTTCGGGCAGTGTAGGGGGTCGTGCAGGGGTGGTGTTTCAGGGTTTAGGGCAGTGGTGTTCGGGCAGTGTAGGGGGTCATGCTGGGGGTGGTGTTTCAGGGTTTGGGGCAGTGCAGTGGTGTTCGAGCAGTAAAGGGGGTCATGCTGGGGGTGGTGTTTCAGGGTTTAGGGCAGTGCAGTGGGGTTCGGGCAGTGTAGGGGGCGGTGCAGGGGGTGGTGTTTCAGGGTTTAGGGCAGTGCAGTGGTGTTCGGGCAGTGTAGGGGGTGGTGCTGGGGGTGGTGTTTCAGGGTTTAGGGCAGTGCAGTGGTGTTCGGGCAGTGTAGGGGGTGGTGCAGGGGGTGGTGTTTCAGGGTTTAGGGCAGTGCAGTGGTGTTCGGGCAGTGTCGGGGGCGGTGCAGGGGGTGGTGTTTCAGGGTTTAGGGCAGTACAGTGGTGTTCGGGCATTGTAGGGGGTGGTGCTGGGGCTGGTTTTTCAGGGTTTAGGGCAGTGCAGTGGTGTTCGGGCAGTGTAGGGGGTCGTGCTGGGGCTGGTGTTTCAGGGTTTAGGGCAGTGCAGTGGTGTTCGGGCAGTGTAGGGGGTCATGCTGGGGCTGGTGTTTCAGGGTTTAGGGCAGTGCAGTGGTGTTCGGGCAGTGTAGGGGTTCTTGCTGGGGCTGGTGTTTCAGGGTTTAGGGCACTGCAGTGGTGTTCGGGCAGTGTAGGGGGTCTTGCTGGGGGTGGTGTTTCAGGGTTTAGGGCAGTGCAGTGGTGTTCGGGCAGTGTAGGGGGTCATGCTGGGGCTGGTGTTTCAGGGTTTAGGGCAGTGCAGTGGTGTTCGGGCAGTGTAGGGGTTCTTGCTGGGGCTGGTGTTTCAGGGTTTAGGGCACTGCAGTGGTGTTCGGGCAGTGTAGGGGGTCTTGCTGGGGGTGGTGTTTCAGGGTTTAGGGCAGTGCAGTGGTGTTTGGGCAGTGTAGGGGGTCGTGCTGGGGCTAGTGTTTCAGGGTTTAGGGCAGAGCAATGGTACTCAGGCAGTGTAGGGGGTTGTGCTGGGGGTGATGTTTCAGGGTTTAGGGCAGTGCAGTGGTGTTCGGGCAGTGTAGGGGGTCGTGCTGGGGGTGGTGTTTCAGGGTTTAGGGCAGTGCAGTGGTGTTCGGGCAGTGTAGGGGGTCGTGCTGGGGCTGGTGTTTCAGGGTTTAGGGCAGTGCAGTGGTGTTCGGGCAGTGTAGGGGGTCGTGCTGGGGCTGGTGTTTCAGGGTTTTGGGCAGAGCAGTGGTGTTCGGGCAGTGTAGGGGGTCATGCTGGGGGTGGTGTTTCAGGGTTTAGGGCAGTGCAGTGGTGTTCGGGCAGTGTAGGGGGTCTTGCTGGGGGTGGTGTTTCAGGGTTTAGGGCAGTGCAGTGGTGTTCGGGCAGTGTAGGGGGTCTTGCTGGGGGTGGTGTTTCAGGATTTAGGGCAGTGGTGTTCGGGCAGTGTAGGGGGTCTTGCTGGGGGTAGTGTTTCAGGGTTTAGGGCAGTGCAGTGGTGTTCGTGCATTATAGGGGGTCGTGCTGGGGATGGTGTTTCTGGGTTTACAGCAGTGCAGTATTGTTTGAGCAGTGTAGGGGGTTGTGCAGGGGGTGGTGTTTCAGGGTTTAGGGCAGTGCAGTGGTGTTCGGGCAGTGTAGGGGGTCGCGCTGGGGGTGGTGTTTCAGGGTTTAGGGCAGTGCAGTGGTGTTCGGGCAGTGTAGGGGGTCATGCACGGGGTGTTGTTTCAGGGTTTAGGGCAGTGCAGTGGTGTTCGGGCAGTGTAGGGTCTTGTGCTGGGGCTGGTGTTTCAGGGTTTAGGGCAGTGCAGTGGTGTTCAGGCAGTGTAGGGGGTCGTGCTGAGGCTGGTGTTTCACGGTTTAGGGCAGTGCAGTGGTGTTCGGGCAGTGTAGGGGGTCGTGCTGGGGCTGGTGTTTCAGGGTTTAGGGCAGTGCAGTGGTGTTCGGGCAGTGTAGGCGGTCATGCTGGGGCTGGTGTTTCAGGGTTTAGGGCAGTGCAGTGGTGTTCGGGCAGTGTAGGGGGTCGTGCTGGGGCTGGTGTTTCAGGGTTTAGGGCAGTGCAGTGGTGCTCGGGCAGTGTAGGGGGTCGTGCTGGGGGTGATGTTTCAGGGTTTAGGGTAGTGCAGTGGTGTTCGGGCAGTGTAGGGGGTCGTGCAGGGGCTGGTATTTCAAGGTTTAGGGCAGTGCTGTGGTGTTCGGGCAGTGTAGGGGGTCGTGCTGGGGCTGGTGTTTCAGGGTTTTGGGCAGAGCAGTGGTGTTCGGGCAGTGTAGGGGGTCATGCTGGGGGTAGTGTTTCAGGGTTTAGGGCAGTGCAGTGGTGTTCGGGCAGTGTAGGGGGTCGTGCTGGGGGTGGTGTTTCAGGGTTTAGGTCAGTGGTGTTCGGGCAGTGTAGGGGGTATTGCTGGGGGTGATGTTTCAGGGTTTAGGGCAGTGCAGTGGTGTTCGGGCAGTGTACGGGGTTGTGCTGGGGCTGGTGTTTCAGGGTTTAGGGCAGTGCAGTGGTGTGCGGGCAGTGTACGGGGTGGTGCTGGGGCTGGTGTTTCAGGGTTTAGGGCAGTGCAGTGGTGTTCGGGCAGTGTAGGGGGTCGTGCTGGGGGTGGTGTTTCAGGGTTTAGGGCAGTGCAGTGGTGTTAGGGCAGTGTAGGGGGTCGTGCTGGGGCTGGTGTTTCAGGGTTTAGGGCAGTGCAGTGGTGTTCGGGCAGTGTAGGGGGTCGTGCTGGGGCTGGTGTTTCAGGGTTTTGGGCAGAGCAGTGGTGTTCGGGCAGTGTAGGGGGTCGTGCTGGGGGTGGTGTTTCAGGGTTTAGGGCAGTGCAGTGGTGTTCGAGCAGTGTAGGGGTCTTGCTGGGGGTGGTGTTTCAGGGTTTAGGGCAGTGCAGTGGTGTTCGGGTAGTGTAGGGGATCTTGCTGGGGGTGGTGTTCCAGGGTTTAGGGCAGTGCAGTGGTGTTCGGGCAGTGTAGGGGGTCTTGCTGGGGGTAGTGTTTCAGGGTTTAGGGCGGTGCAGTGGTGTTCGTGCAGTGTAGGGGGTTGTGCTGGGGCTGGTGTTTCAGGGTTTAGGGCAGTGCAGTGGTGTTCGGGCAGTGTAGGGGGTTGTGCTGGGGCTGGTGTTTCAGGGTTTTGGGCAGAGCAGTGGTGTTCGGGCAGTGTAGGGGGTCATGCTGGGGGTAGTGTTTCAGGGTTTAGGGCAGTGCAGTGGTGTTCGGGCAGTGTAGGGGGTCGTGCTGGGGGTGGTGTTTCAGGGTTTAGGTCAGTGGTGTTCGGGCAGTGTAGGGGGTCTTGCTGGGGGTGATGTTTCAGGGTTTAGGGCAGTGCAGTGGTGTTCGGGCAGTGTAGGGGGTCTTGCTGGGGGTAGTGTTTCAGGGTTTAGGGCAGTGCAGTGGTGTTCGGGCAGTGTAGGGGGTCGTGAAGGGGGTGCTGTTTCAGGGTTTAGGGCAGTGCAGTGGTGTTCGGGCAGTGTAGGGGGTCGTGCTAGGGGTGGCGTTTTAGGGTTTTGGGCAGTGCAGTGGTGTTCGGGCAGTGTAGGGGGTCATGCAGGGGCTGGTGTTTCAGGGTTTAGGGCAGTGCAGTGGTGTTCGGGCAGTGTAGGGGGTCGTGCTGGGGGTAGTGTTTTAGGGTTTAGGGTAGTGCAGTGGTGCTTGTGTAGTGTAGGGGGTCGTGCTGGGGGTAGTGTTTTAGGGTTTAGGGTAGTGCAGTGGTGTTTGTGTAGTGTAGGGGGTCATGTTTTAGGGTAGTGCAGTGGTGTTTGGGTAGTGTAGGTGGTCGTGCTGGGGGTAGGGTTTTAGGATTTAGGCTAGTGCAGTGGTGTTTGGGTAGTGTAGGGGGTTGTGCTGGGGGTAGTGTTTTAGGGTTTAGGGTAGTGCAGTGTTTTTGTAGTGCAGGGGGTCGTGCTGGGGGTAGTGTTTTAGGGTTTAGGGTAGTGCAGTGGTGCTTGTATAGTGTAGGGGGTCGTGCTGGGGGTAGTGTTTTAGGGTTTAGGGTAGTGCAGTGGTGTTTGTGTAATGTAGGGGGTCATGTTTTAGGGTAGTGCAGTGGTGTTTGGGTAGTGTAGGGGGTCGTGCTGGTGGTAGTGTTTTAGGATTTAGGTTAGTGCAGTGGTGTTTGGGTAGTGTAGGGGGTCGTGCTGGGGGTAGTGTTTTAGGGTTTAGGATAGTGCAGTGGTGCTTGTGTAGTGTAGGGGGTCGTGCTGGGGGTAGTGTTTTAGGGTTTAGGATAGTGCAGTGGTGCTTGTGTAGTGTAGGGGGTCGTTCTGGGGGTAGTGTTTTAGGGTTTAAGGTAGTGCAGTGGTGTTTTTGTAGTGTAGGGGGGTCATGTTTTAAGATGCAATGCTCCAATACCTGACCAGTCTGCACTACATAAAACTGCAAAAAACTAAAAATAAAAAGTGTTTTGCACACTTTTGTCATTGGGCTATATGTGGGCTACATCTGGGTAATATTTGTGCTACATTTGGGCTCTTTTTTCACTGGTGGCCATCTTGGAAGACTTCTTTGTTATGAAGTTTCCTAATTTCTTCATTTACTGCAATCTCCTCAGTAGGAAATGCTTTCAGTTTTTACTTTGATTCCATCAAGAAGGCATTCAGATGTGTCTCACATCTGCCATAAATTCAGAATGTTAGCACTCTAGTTGCTCATTAGATCACTGGAGTAAAGCTACTGCTCACCAGGGAGTTAACTGGTAGTCTGCTGCTGGTATTGAAAGTGATTGTTTCAGTCTGCATGTCAGAATTTTCTAATGAAATAGAAGAGGATTTGAGATCTCACTTAAAACATGCACTAAATTTTCTTTCTGCAGCACTAACCATAATTTCTATTTCAAAAAGAACCCCTCATTTTGTTCCGTTTTAAATTAAATGTTTTAAGTGTTACCGGTTTATTCCAATCAAGATGGCTTCAGGTGTGCCATACTTTTGTCATAAGTAAGGCTGTTAGCGCTCTAGTTGTTCTTTAGAACACTCTGGGAAGCTGCAGTAGAACACAAAGGCATCAACTGGCAGGCTGCTCCTGTTGAAATATAACAGGAAGATATTTGAGATCACCCTTGAAATATGTCCTAATTTTTCTTTCTACAGCACTAACCATAATTTCTATGACAAAATGAACCCCATCATTTTGTTTCTTTTTAAATTAAATGTTTTAAGTGTTACCAGTTTATTCCAATCAAGATGGCTTCAGGTGTGCCATACTTTTGTCATAAGTAAGGCTGTTAGCACTCTAGTTGTTCTTTAGAACACTCTGGGAAGCTGCAGTAGAACACAAAGGCATTAACTGGCAGGCTGCTCCTGTTGAAATATAACAGGAAGATATTTGAGATCACACTTGAAACATGTCCTAATTTTTCTTTCTACAGCACTAACCATAATTTCTATGACAAAATGAACCCCATCATTTTGTTCCTTTTTAAATTAAATTGTTTAAGTGTTACCAGTTTATTCCAATCAAGATGGCTTCAGGTGTGCCATACTTTTGTCATAAGTAAGGCTGTTAGCACTCTAGTTGTTCTTTAGAACACTCTGGGAAGCTGCAGTAGAACACAAAGGAATCAACTGACAGTCTCTGCCCTTGTTGGATGTACATGTTTTACTGAGAATGTCAGACTTCATTCTCACATGAGTGAGAAAGATAATGTGAATTTACAGAAAATATGCTCTCATTTTAGCTTCTGGAGCACCTTCCAAACCTCCAAGGGACAAGCATGAGAAAATAGTGTTCTCTCAAACATGATTCATGATATCCCAGCAGAAGGTTTTTCACATGGTAAAATCACCTTAGAATACACCACAATTCCTAAAATTAGTATGGTACCATCAACAAATAAATTCTAATGTAACTAAAGCCTGTTATCACCCTTTATAGTTCTCCTTTTGGTGATCCTCAAAATCTTCTATTCACTACAATGCATTTCAATGAGGTACTATCATTTATATTGGTCCCAAGATGGCTGCCAGCAATTCCAGGCTGAAGTGCTGACAGCCAATCAGATCTCACGATGACATGGGTGGTTAGGCTCCGCCCAGATATATATGTGTCTTTACTTTTGATTTTCTCAGGAACTACTGAACGGATTTACACCATTTAAGCAAAAGGCACGACACTGAACCAAGGGCTACCTCTTTGCCAAATTTGGTGTAATTCCGTTCAGCAGTTCGGGCTGTAGCTGCGACTAAAGGTTCCTATGGAAAAATGAATGGGGAAAACACGTTTTGGGACCCCCCTTTTTCTCGGCCCCTGCTTGACGTATCACCCCGAGACTTTCAGGATAGGAGCGGACCGGAGCGCCCCAACAAGTTGGAAACTTTCGCGAAGATTCGTCAACCGGCGCCAACGTTATTTCAAATAGAATGTCGCGGATTTCCTATGGATAATAGGTTTTAACTATAACTATCTACTGGCGACCGCCAGTAGATAATATACATATATATATATATATATGCCAATTGGTGATAAGTGACCTGTGAAAACAGGTTTTCAGTTTTAGCAACTGCTGATCCTCACACCCTCGCAAGAGGGGATATAAATGGTCCACTAGATTTTGGTATTAACTCTTCTTCCAATGCTCCCCCAGACCCAATGAGCTATGATGCATTTCATGCTGTTGTGACTCTTAAAGCAGCGATTTCAGAATTGAGAGACTAATTAAGGCATTTATTTCCAAACTCTCAACTATCATTCCAACTGTTCAAGAACGAGCAGTCAGTAAAATCCACTTGGATACAGCTACCCAATACGGAAGATTTACTGGGATTGGCATTGCAGATGACAACAGCTCCCAGATACCCAGAAAAGGGAGAAGTATCTAAACATTCTTAAGGTTTAGCGGTGAGTCAAGCACAGCCACATTTAAAATGAGAGAGGAACCAAGTATCAGTAATAGAAGGGACAAGACGAGAAGACCTCTCGTGGGATGTACTGAGAGGCCATCGCAACCTGGAAATGATAAATGACAGAATAGCTTTCCCCTTTCTGTATCCGCTAGGGCGCTGGTCCCTATGAATGAAGGCACCAGAAGGCAACCATGTGACATGGGTCTAGTCATTCATGGCAAAGAGTAACAGATTACTCCAAAGGCGGTTATATACATGAGCGAAATGGCCAAACTCCCCAGGGGCCTAATGGAAGATGGCATGTCCTTGAAAAACCCAGTAATTTCCTAGATTCAGAATACATGGAAATGCAAATCAGTGATCTACTCTGACATTGTAAGGGCTGAGCGCCGTCCAGCACCTGGAGGCATATATGATTTTATTGAGCTAGTACTAACATTCCAAGACTTTATCGTATGTCTGACAGCTATGGAGATCTGGTCCATATCCCCTGCACCAATACAGATTTGTTTAAAGTACAACCCTCCCTCACGAGAAGAAGACAGATTAAGGACTGAAAATGCTTCCTTCCCGATCCCACTGGATGAGCCAACATCTGTGTTAGAGAGAATGGACTGACTCCCTATACAAAGTGACCATTACTGTTTTTCGAGGCCTAGAACTAAAGCACATGCAGGTTGGGATTTAAGGTCATGGAACACTGCTAGTTAAAAATCCAAATTGCATGACCCCAGCTGGAGGGCTTTCATAGACTCCTTTGGTTTATGTCTATTTCAAGAAACTTGGACACTGGGCCAATTGCATAGGTAGGGTTTCAATAACCTTTATATTCAAGCCATCTTCTAGGGCAGAGGACGCCCTTCTGCTGGCTTAGTGATCTGGTTAAAAACGTCAAGGGATTGTACAATTAAGAGTCTGCCTATAAAATCTTGTTATATTCGGAGCTTAGAAATCAGCTCACTCGAGGGCAGTATATGTATTTACAACGTTTATAACAGAAACAATGGTTGAAATATGGGCTCCGAAACAATATCCCTGCTAGAATCATACATTGAAAACATGCACAGCAAGGGACTAACAAGTGTCGCTAGTGATTTTAACGGTAATTTTGAACCTCCAAAGTTTAGAATCCACTATCACTGAGGATGAAGATTCCAATTGGGGAATTTCTCAATGAGACCTTTCACCAGTGAAAAGATGGACACGCCTCACTGCCCAATTATTGTGTCTGACTATAAATTTAGGCTTAAAAGCATGAAATGGCCGCTTTCTATCTGATTTAAGTACCAAGCCAATTTAAGAGACTTAGGGGCACATGCATCAAGGTAGGCTTTTGCGATTCCTTAATTGCGATTATTAAGGAATCGCAATTAAGGAATCGCAAAAGCCTATGCATGTAGGAATCGCTATAAAAATAGCGATTCCTAAACATTCCTTAATTGCGACTCGCTAATTGCGAGTCGCAATTAAGAATACCTCCCATTAATTCCTATGGGCCTAGAGGCCCATAGGAATGAATGGGAAGACATTCTCAATTAGCGATTCGCAATTAGAGAATCGCAAATTGAGAATGCAATTTCAAGGGTGCCAGGGTGTCAAAATGACACCCTGTTGCACCCTGAAATTGTGATGTGCACCATGTTGCGCACACACATGCCCCAAGGGCATGTGTGTGTGTAACCTAAAACTTAAAAAATGCATTGTAGAGCATTTTTCGAAGGTTTTGCAAATTACAGACAAGTTTGATTTGTCTGTAATTTGCGGTCCCAAATAGCGAAATCGCTATTTGAAAGTGCTTCTAGCATTGCATTTAAGGAATGCAAATTGCGATTCCTTAAATGCTATCATAATTAAGAATCGCAATTAATTGCGAATTCTTAAATGTACGCATAAAGCTACTTTCATGCATCTCCAAAGGCCAATTTGCGATCGCAAGCGGCCGATTTTGCGAGTCGCACCGTTTGCGATCGCAAAAACCTTTGATGCATGTGCCCCTTAGGGTCAGATGTATGTAGTGCACGTTTTGCGATTTCCTAATTGCAAATCCTTGCGATTCGCAATTGGGAAATTGCAAAACGGCATGCATGAAAGCGTTTTGAACACTTTCAGCGATTCCTAATGGGTCGCAAATGACCTACCTGATGAATATTAATGAGGTAGGTCGCAATTGCGAACCATTAGGTATCGCAAAAATCACAGGGATGGTGGCCTGCTGAGATCAGCAGACAACCATGTCTATGATTGCTTTCAAATAAAGCAATCTTTTTTTTTTGTAAAGCAGCCCGTTTTCCCTAAAGGAAAACGGGATGCTTTACAAAAACTAAAATGAAAAGTTTTCTTTTCATTTTTTATGAGTAGGCAGTGGGACCACTGCCTGCTCTTAAAAAACGCTGTAACAAACATTCCCTTGGCGACCCCTTCCCATTTGCGAATGGGTTACCACCTACGTAAGGTAGGTGGCAAAATGTGAATGTTTTGCGACCGCATTTCGGTCACAAAACATTCCTACATACCGATGCGATTCGGTATTAGGAAGGGACGCCCTAAACTCGCTCCTTCCTAATAGCGAATCTCAAACCCATTTTGCGATTCGGTAACAGGTTACCGAATTGCAAAATAGGGTTTGCTGCATCTGAAAAGCATTTTTTGCGTTCGCAAACGGGCCGATTCTTTGAATCGACAGTTTGCGAACGCAAAAATGCTTGATGCATGTGCCCCTAAATCAGTCAAGTCGAATAGATTATATTCTGCTAGATTTACAACTCTGAGCATACATGAAAGACATGAAAGTCCTTGAAAGGGCCGACAGCGACCATAACACTTTCTGTTTAACAATAGAAGGGTATCTGTCCCCAGTTGAATAATACCACTCCTTGAGCACTCTGATGAACTGAGTTTGTCAACTAATAAACGTGATTTGAAATGGACTTATGTTCAAGCACAACCACATTTAGTGCCTCAAATGTACAACAAAGTGGCAGATACTTTAGAACAAATGGTAATTGGCGGACATTTAGCCAAGGGCGTTTCAGGAATTTTGAAGGCTCATGAGGACACTTTTGATTATTTAAAAAGTATATTCTCTTACAAATGTAAGTCTGCATATACACAGGAAAAAACACACCTGATTTAATAAACAGTGCAATGAAGCAAAGGCAACCCATATAACTGCTATTAAATCAAAAGAGCGAGAGGAGGACAAATAAAGGCTAGGAAAAATTATAAGCAAACACAATCAGGAGCCTGGGCTTACTGGGAAAATGAAGTGTGGAGCGATCTGACCAAAGCATCCAAAGTAGAGAATAGTAAACTATTTTGACCCATAGCTGCTCGTGGAAGTCGTCATTCCAGACCTCAGGCTTTGTTCGACCACATTGATGACCTGTATTCGGCCTCCGGAGTTGAAAGATACAGCAAGCCCCATAGAGATTACACTTGATGAGTCTTACATTGTAGTTAAGGGGATTATCTCTGGGAAGGCCCCGGGGCCTGATCGAAGCCCAGGTGAGCTTTACCTCTCAGAACCTCAAGTCTGGGCCCCTTACCTTAATGGGCTAACTATCTCTATTTTGAAAGGGGCTGATCTGTCCAAGTCTTGGTGAGATTCTGAGATCATTCCAATATATAAGAAGGGCAGCTGTGAGGACTCTCACGATTATAGGCACATTAGTCTAATTGATAGTCTTCAAAAAATATTCTGCCTTCAAAAATTGGGGAAAGTCGTAGAGTGGTCCAAGGAAAACAAAATACTGACTTATGTACAAGCTGGGTTTCGTCCCAAAGTTAGTACTATCAATCAAAGTTTCCAATTATGTGCAGTATATTGGAAAACTGTATTGTTGGACAAGGGCCATTTAGAGCAAATTTTAGAAGAAAGGCAACAGAAATATAGTGCCCATCTAAATTAATTTGTAATGATGGTGAATTGCTAAATTGTAGATTCTAAACCTTGTTGGAGGATTGAATTATGAATTGCAGTCAATTTGGTTTATCTAGTTTTAACTAAGCTTATATGTATTGATATGATTTTAACCAACAAGGTTTAGAATCTACAATTTAGCAATTAACCATCATTACAAATTAATTTAGATGGGCACTATATTTCTCTTGCCTTTCTTCTAAAATTTGCTGTTTAATATAGATTTAAATCACTACTCTCCTTCCGGGTTATGTTGCTCAACTAAGGAAAATGACCTCCTTATCACCCACACAGAAGTTAGACATTTTACTACACTAAAGACAATTATTCCCTCACTGCATGTTCTTAAAATTCTTAAAGCTGCTGTACACTGTCTGACCCCCCCATTTGCTGACATACGGGTAAAATACACTTCCTGCAAGGGGCCACAGAAGCACTGCAGAAAAAAAACTGATGCATGGTTGTTTCAATCTCAGTTCTACATATTGGGCATTTGTCAACAGAGCAATATTTCTTGCCCCATTTAATATAAAAACTATTTAAGGGCAGTATTTCATATCTAAACTTAGCATATAATTGTCTGGCCATATAACACAATATATTATCAAAAAAGGGCTCTAAAAGTGGCTTACATTTGTGGTCCAGAAATCTGGCGGTTATATCACCCGGGTTGCATTTTCTCATCTCTGCTTCCCACAGGCAATGTTTACATTTTTATTTTTGGGGCCTGATTTCGATCTTGGCGGGACTCCTGTCGTCCCTCCGTTTCAAATACTCCATCAAGCTGACGGAGTCCCGCCCGCTATATTTAGATGTGTGCTGGCTGAACTGCCGTCCACATCGACAGACTGTTTACTGTCATATAAGCGGCGCACCTCCGTCGACGCAGCGGACTACATTGCTGGCTAGCAGTACTCCGTCGCCGTCAAGCCTCCCATTCCTGGCAAGAAGGATTATGGTCCAGGTGCTGATTCTCTCACGCATGGACTATGGAAATGCACTCAATCTAGGAGCGCCTAAAGCCACTACAGCCAGACTTCAGATTATTCAGAATTGTGCAGCACATTTGCTCCTAGACGTCCCTTATCGGCAATCAGCCAAACCTGCTTTGAAAACCCTACACTGGCTCCCGATATTAGAGAGAGTCAAATTCAAGGCACTCTGTATTGCCCATAAGTCGTTCTGGGGAAAGGGATCGCGATCAATCATTCTTTGACCATCCCTTACCACCCGAATAGAAGCCTCCGCTCAACGAACATGTTGCTTGCCACAGTGCCAAAAATAAAGAGAGCACGAAGCGGAGGCCGCTCTTTCTCTTATAATGCAGGTTGTGGAATGCCCTTCCCCCCATATATGTCAGGAATCTAATCATCTGTCTTTCCGGAAATTACTTAAAACGTGGCTCTTCAAAGTCACTGGTTAGTAAAGGTGCTCTCTTGGGTCTACGTCTGCAAACAGCGCTGGGATGCCTTAGGGTAGCTATGCACTCTATAAATGTTTCTTTCATTCATTCATTTATTCATTCAAGCTGAGGTATTTTATGGCCGTGTCATCCGCTGCTCTCGTCAAGTTAAGTAAAGATATTAGTGCAATCAAGAAGCTTACACCTAACAGTTTTAGCAGGCTTCTCTCTGGGGGACTCCAAGGGCATCTGCGTGTGGGTTCAGATGATTTATAAAAACTGGTTAAGTGAGACACCCACACATCCCGCGGAACCGTGCACCTTATTGGCTCTTGAACCAATTTGCAACCCGACTGAACAAGTTTCCAATTTTTTTTCATATCTTTAGCAGTTAGGGCTTATACTTTTTCTTCCCACTTTGCATTGTAATAGTCAAGTTTATTTCACTTTCACAATGACTCGTACTCCACTTTGGCCATATTATACTCAGCTCTTGCCTGTGCCCTCCAGGCACCACGTTTTGTACTGCACTTTCTGTAACCTACTCTTTGAAGCTTGGCACTGGTGATCAAATCAGGGATGCTTACTTAACAGAGAATGGACTGAGCTTTTTCCAGTAACACTACATTTTACAATTTCCAGGGTTAAACATTTAAGTAACTCATTGATGACCTTGCTATATCACTGTACCACATTGTCTCCCTCTTCCCCCATCAGAAAGAAGAATTTACTAGCTTGATAATCACACATATGTACCACATACCTATCATCGATGCAAGTCGTTATTCTTTTCGGGAAGGATGTTTCCAGAGGGATCACAGGTTGCCTTGGAGGGGCCGCAGACTGGAAGAGCATCTTTAAACCCTAGTGATCACTTTCTGTTATTTCAACCACTCTAAAGGAATGGCACAACTCAAAACACCATGCATGTTGAAACATATAGTCGATGGGGCACTTCTGGTTGCTGTACACATAAGTTTGGGCTACTGTGATATCACTATTAAAGCGGCGATTTAAGCAAACAAAGCCTAATTCTGCTAGAAGCATAATAAGTCACAGAACCCTACTCGATAGTGTACAAGATGGAAAATTGCCTCAGGTATATTATATACATCTAACATTTCACCATGTATATTATCCACCCAGGTGGGGACTAGACGAAGATTAAAATCCCCCACAATGAATATTGAGGAGGTTCCAGAGAGGCCTCCTAGACTACTCAAATCATTTACAAGCAACTCGTATTGCGTTTCGAGGTTAGCATACGTCCCCTGGTTCAGATATATATTCACCACAATTAGAGCATTGATAGGTCTATAACCGTCAAACAAATTTAGGGAGCATGTCAGCACCCAATTACAGCTGGTCTGTATCTGCCAGGCCTTTTCCACACATTTCATGGAAATCATAGTTATGAGGCCCCCGTATAGGCGCCCCACTGCAATTCTAATTGCATTTTGCGAAAAATTGCAGGAATACACTTAAATTGTGCTTTCACCGGCTAATCATGTCTCCTGGATACAAATAATAAGGCTCTTCATCCATACATTATTTAAATCTTCTGACCTTTGCAAGCGTTCTACTCTATGGACATTTCAGGACTATGCACATAAGTTAGTCGATTAACCCATTACCTAATTCACCTCCTCAAATGAGGAGGAATCATCCCCCTGGGATGTACTTAGGCACGCATTGCAATTACTCAAGTTTGGAGTCACCCCCTCAGCCTGGGACGACTTGTGGTGGCCTGCCGCACTTGGTACCCCCTACCCCCACCCCCACAGACCACGCACGTAACCTCGGCATCATACTGGACACTTCGCTCACATTGTACCACCAGATCACCGCCATATCCTCATCTTGCTTCCACACACTCCACCTGCTTCGAAAGACATTCAGATGGATCCCCACAGAATCCAGAAAGACAGTCACCCATGCACTCATCACCAGCAGACTGGACTACTGCAATGCACTCTACGCCGGCGTCACCCAGAAGCTCCTCAGGAAACTACAGAACGTTCAAAACTCTGCAGCCAGATGGGTCCTCAACATCCTCTGCCGCAGCCACTTCACCGAACATCATGAGAACTCCACTGGCTCCCAGTCAACAAAAGAATCACCTTCAAGCTCCTCACACATGCCTGCAAAGCTGTCCATGATGCAGGACCAGCATATTTGAACCACTGCCTCTCATTTCACATACCCGCCAGACACCTTCGCTCCACCCAAGTGGCCCTGGCCACCGTCCCACGGATCCACAAGACCAGAACCGGAGGAAGATCCTTCTCCCACCTCACCGCCAAGACCTGGAACGCCTTACCTCTCCACCTCAGGCAATCCCCATCGCTGACCCAATTCAGGAAGGATCTCAAGCCCTAGCTCTTCGACTGAACCTCTGCCCCCAGACGGATCAGCAGCCTCACTCCCTCTCAGTGCCTTGAGATCCTTACCAGGCTTGGGCATAGTTCGCAGAGTTTTCCTACGCGGAACTCCGCGAAGTCACAAAAACTCCGCGGAGTTCCGCTAGTGGCGGAGTGCAGTGCGAACTGCAGTTCGAGCTCGTCTGCCTGCTGCGCAGGTAGAAATTCTACCCGAGCGGCAGCTTGCGCACTTACCGTTCTGATCGCGAGCAGGGTAAAAACTCTGCTGCACTACGTGAAGCAGAGTTTTCTGCACTCTACGAGCTCCACGGTGCGCAAAGTGCAGAAAACTCAGCAAACTCCGCGAACGGAGTGGAGTTCACCACCCAGGCCTAGTAAGGATTTGTCACCATTTTGCTGCTGGGGTCAGAAAGATTAGGGAGCAGATGAGGGAGCGGAACCTGGCTACCCTCACACCCGCACTAGCAGGGCCAATCTGTACATCAGAATGGTGTAAACTTGAGAAGGCCATTTGCGAAAAACATGGCAATGAAGAGAGACGTGGCTTCATAAGCACTATATTGTCTGGTAAATGTGGGCTCTCCAATTCCTGCCCCAAGCACTCCTTTCCATGTAAAGATATTAACGAGGGTACAAACTCCACTTTTGAGTGCATCATCAACTGAGGCCGGAGGGTCAAGTAACCTTCAGTTCTTGAGTTCTTAAAATGTTTCCCCACAAAGTCCTTCATCGACGCTGCCAAGTACTTAACCGGGGTGAGTGACAAAGAAGGAAGACTGAAGGAGCAGCAGTCAGATGGGAGGAGGAAAAATGTAAACTCAAGCAATGAACACTCAGACCCTCATTAAAATCTTTAATAACTGGAGCGGACCCGTTGGCCCTTGCACTGACTTTTGTGTTCCCCGAGGGCACTTTTAATTTACCCGATCATTACCTTTATAGAGGCATAGCTTTCCCTCTTACACACACTTGTTCATGAAGGTCCCTGGGGTCTGCAACCCTGGAGTCCATGAGTCCTAGTGTCCTGGTGTTAAGTTACTCCTGCCGGTAGCCTTAACAGGACTAGCCTCAACAGGAAATGTATCACCCTTAGCACTATCCTGGTAGCAATTTACAATGCAGGGTTAAGAGGGCCTGATCATCAAACAAATTCCAAACACCAAATTCCAATAGCTAAGCAATTACCTCCTTCTCTTGGTTCGCAGAACATGCTCCAGTGCTACCACCACCATCCTTAAATATATTTTAAGATATTTGTCTTTTATCCTTTTAGATCCAGATGAGTATAACAAACCCAGTGTGCTGGAGTCATATACACAGTAAAAACCCTGCCCCATGCCTGTCCCCTTGGCTCCCCAAGGGCAGTGGAAGGAATTAGGAAGTAACCCCCCCTTCCAAATCAAACGAGGTCCGAGCTGCTTAGTAGAAGGCCGGGTGCCCACTGCCTTCAAGAAAGAAAAATGCTAGCACTGCATGGCTGGCGCAGAAATTCAATGATGATAAATATCACTGCTATATCCTTAGCGTTCGGTGCTCCAAAATCCAGCAATTCTCTGGGGGCATGTGGCATGCGGGGTGTGGCAAGGGCTCCGACAGTGTTCGAGTCTTGCAGCATCAGAAAGGCGGGTACGAGCATGGAGCACTGGGCGATCCTGCCACGCACAGCAGGTACACAAAAGGCGAGCGGCGTGGACAGCATAAACTGCGTGACCAACAACGAGCCACGAAAACAGGAAGAGAGCAGAGGTAAACACCTGTTCAGTCCCCGAACACCTTGTAATTCCTTGTAATAATCTCGTGAAAAAATGGTTTCACAGTAAGTACACTGATCCGGCCTCTCCTAATGAGATTCAAAATGACTAGGTACTATTGGTGCCTACTTCATTCTATCACAAACTATCTGTGACTGGTCAAGTGCAATTTCCCATCAGAGACCACACACAATCATACACAAATACACACTCACATAGACTTTTTTTAATAGAAGAAATACAATAGGTAACTATTTTTCTTTATTTCCTTTAATTTCCTCTACTTACCTAGAACAAGACTTGAGCCTGTGGCCAATACCCAGCTCACTGCACCCATGGAACAGAACAACTGCTTGAGTGCATGTCAGTCCAGGTTGACACAATTGAGAAAGAGACCTCACACAAGTCCATTAAAGACAACTTGCTTACCGCTTCAAACCGGGGTAACATGTGCTGTAATCTTTCTCGATCTCTCGCAGGCATTGTGCTTGAACAAAAACAGCAAGAACACCAATTCTGGCGCCACTAAAGTGTACCTTACAGTTGCTGCGTCCTCAAATGGTTTACCTCTTTTGTGCATAGTAGATCCACTAAGTGAAAAATTAATCCCGTCCGTCCACTGCCATGATGATCACCCCTGGTGTGCCACCATGGTCAGCATGATCGCAGTCCCTATTCTGTTTCTTTGGGGCTCCCTCATAAACATATTTGACAAATTAAAAATGGGGGTATATCACATATACCAAGTACATCATAATATACCTTAAATTCTATAAAGATGCAGGTGGTTGTCAGCAAATCTTGGTCTGTCTTCCAAAGTACAGAAATAGTAGCATCAGATATGGTTCTTTCTCAACATCTCCTAGGCTGAAATATTGCTCTTTTGGTAGGGTATCCCAACATATTTTTATTGAAGGGGCCGCCTCCATGGGTCCACCATCAGCCTCTCAGATTTGATTGCCATACTTTTGTATACTAATCTTCTGTTGATTCCTCAGGTGAATTACATCACACAATTTCCATGTTGGTACCTATGAGTCTTTCATGAAATCTCCCTTTGTTGCTTCTCTGCTAAAGAACATAGTATATGGAGGCCTTCTTGTGAAGGCAACTGCCAAACAATAAAAAATGAAGAAAACTAAGGGCCAAAATAACTATTTACTAGTTGGAAAATACTGGTCACAAAAGAAGAAGAAGATGAAACATTTTATTTTTAGTAGCTATGGTAAACTTTGTCAAATTCTGTTTTAGAGGTATTAGGGTCCCCTGTAGTTCTGTAAAAGGGATAATTTGTGGTGTATTGATTATCTCAGCATTCAAAAGGCCTCAAATCTTTGACTTTATTGACTCATTAGCCATTATAAATCTATCAACTGTTACACCTTCAATGTAGTCGAATCGGGATGGGGTGCATCATGCTCTAACTCAGCCTTTTATGCCTGTCAGCAGAGACGAATGCTCCATTCCCCTCCATGACCCGCTCTGAACTCCCTGCTGCTGTCATCCAAGACTGCCATCTCGAAGGTTTACGGTTCTTCTGTGAAAGAAGTGATGCCTTACCACTCCCCAAACACTGTTGCCCATCTCTGGGGCATGGCTGTATTATAGGGTGTCATCCTTGCTGGAGGCAGCACGGTTTCCTTTCATTTCTCACACATATCTTTGGAAAATGGAGTTGAGGCAGAGATTGCAATAGAAAGAGAAAAGGGTCCTATTCAAGCCTCCTCAGTATAGTGACCCCCTTACAGGCATAAAACAGAACTGCACGTTCCCCAGTGGATTGGTGTTATAGGTTTATTTTTACCCAATGCAGGATGGTGAAAAAGTACTTTCATTTCATCTGAGGAAGTGACATCTCTGAAGACTATAAAAGGCAAATAATTAGTATCCTATTTGTGTCACAAAAATCTGATTATCTTCTCTTTGTCGTGCTCTCCTTCCAGTCTACTACATTCCCTTGTTTCTTCTCGCATCTTTTGTTCCTGCTATCTTGTGGTGGTAATTCTATTATAATTGTTCCCATTGTTCTTGAGAGGATTGTTCGTGCCTTGTGCTTTTTCAACTCTTACGTGTCTTCCGCCCCCTCCAGATTGAATTTTGGACCCCCACTTGCATTCTAGGCATCTTTGTGCATCTTAGAAAGAGCATGCTGGCATTGAGGATCACCCCAGTCATCATTCCTTCAAGGAGAAGTCTACGGAAAGATCAGAGGTAAGACCTGGTGTTGACATCAGCATGCTGGTCAATGAAGATAAAATACCGACTTCTAAAGTATACAGTCGAAGACAATCTGTACATATCTTCATAGACAGCAGACATTTTTAGACATCACCTGGAACATAGTGTGCAGCTGAAAGCTATGCCAGACATAAGCCTCTGGAATACATATTATTCAGTTCAAGTAATAACTTGTTCCATTCGTGCCTTTAGTTTAGATATAAGTTACTGTCAATAAATGCTTCTCGGCGTGGCTGGCTTACTTACAAAGCTTTGATGGGTAAATGTCATGTATGTGGGGAGGGGCTGTGGAAAACTGATTGCACCTCTTATGTCCATGTCCTTGACTATTGAACAAGGGACATATCATTGAAGCCAGTGATTTCAGGGCTAGGAGTTCGCACTGTCAAAAGGCAGTACAGGTAAGTTTGAAAAATTATAATTGATTGAAAGAATTGTCTTTTATTTTGATCATGCTTTTCGGTAATTAACGATACGATAATTGTCATTTATTCTGTTAACGCTTACATATGTGTTATTTTTGCAATATTGTTCTGAACGGATTAGTAACTTTAATTAATCTTAATCTTAGATGGTTATGAATTTTAATGTTATTCTTTCTGTAACATTTTGTATTTTTACTTGTTGTCTTACAGTGATGGATTGATCTCTCTTTTAACATCTGTAATATGTGAGGACATCAGTAATTAGAAATATGCCATATTTTCCTTATTATGTTGAAATTATATTACGTACCAATCAATAAAGCAAAACTAAACTTAATTTAAAAAAATAATAATAATTAGTCTTGATTTGACTCTCCATTTACCTAGCAAGATACACTCATGTTGGGCGCAGAAGAGTGCATTTTTAAGATTCCTCTCTATCAAAGTAACTTTTCTTACTCTTCCAAACAGAAAACCTCCTTTCAAGACTGAGGAGGGCTCTGAGGATGTGAGGCCCCTGTGACCTCCTGGCAATACTGTTATCCTTCAGTCGACAGGCAAGGTTACCTCTTATTTCTTCCTTCATTTCCCAGAATTGGCTTTGTAAAGTCTGAAGAGACCTCACGTCTGCGCAAGGGTTTTATAAAAATAATATATCAAATAAAGTAAACGTAATGTCATTTCTCACAATTCTTCCATCTTCAGACAGCGTGCTCCAAAACCTTTTACTTAAATCAGACCTGATCCCAAAGGTCGCTAAGCCATACGGACTGCAGCTCAGTAAGATGTCCAGCCAGGGCTGAAGCATGTCTGAGGTAGCCTTTGTTTATACTGAGAGGGTATGTTGCTAGAAATATGTGCTGGCCTGTCCCTTTTGGGGTGGGGCAAAGACGTATTTGTATATGTTTGTGCCCTTGATTTAATAGCAGGTGAGCAATAAAAAGGAAATGGAACGCGCCCAGAGTAATTACCAGCCATTAAGATTAGTTCAAGCGCTCTATTTATCACTTTTGGTTTTCCTCACCCACTAAATATGTCAGGGAGCAGCGGTTACAAACGTGAGAAGTCCGACACAATCATTTATTTGCTGTCGGCTTCACAACAGCCCTTGTAACGTGCAAACCACTGCCCAATTGATATTAATTCCACTTCTGTCAGACCCTTGAAAAGAAGTATATAAAGCGCCATTTGCCTTCCCAAATTTAATCAGTGCAACCTTTACTAAATAAGGGAATTAAGAACCATTATTTAAAGTACAGATTGCTTAATCTATTCCATCAGCTTTCTCCTTAAATAGGAAACCAGCCCTGAATGAAAATGAATGTGATCATATGATGTGCCTTCCTTTGGCAATAAAGCGGGAAGGAGCTGCCGGCCCCTCCGGCAGTCTGGGGGAGGGGACCCGGAGCGCGCGCAGCAGCACAGTGGCTGCAAAGCAGAAAATGAAGCTTGTAAAACCGTCACATAAAAGGAAAAATGCACCGTGGGTTCATTTTGCGATACCCATAATTCAGTAATGCCTTTAAGTAGCTAGAAGAAATATAATAAATGTTTTTCCACAACATTGATCATACTGTATCAGAGGAAATATTAGTGTGCAGGGAGCCATGATCATGCTGGTAGTAATTCTCAGCGGAGAAAGCCACCGGAAGATGGGTTCTTTTACAGGCTGAACCTTTATTGGCTATAGTTATTTACCTTAAAGAATATATGCTTAATACATTGTACTATAGCGGGATATTTTTACGGAAATTCACACCCGTTCTGTAGGTAAATCAGAAACCTAGCTGCATTTCATCACTGTTTTTTTTTCTAACATGTGCTGTGATGTGTACCAGAAGAATAAAACCGACCAGCTGACCAGGTAAAAGTGATAGAAACCCCATAAAACAATTTCCCTTGCTGTTCTCAGGGTCTGGAAAGAATATGGGGCATATTTACAAGGGCTTTATCTCCGCTTTTTGGCTTACAAAGCCAAAAAGCGGAGATAAAACCAGCGCCCTATTTACAAGAGGGTGCTAACATGCATAATTGCATGTTAGCACCCTTTTCACTAACGCCTCACTTTGCATCTCCAATGAGATGCAAAGTGGGCGTTACTGAGCGTACCCAAGATGGGCTACCTTGCAAATATCGCTGATGTTTACATCGCGATATTTACAAGGCAGCCCACATGATTTTAGCACTCATTAGATTTTGGCGAAAACGGCCGTTTCGCAAAACCTAACGTCTGCTAAAATCCTGACTTAGCCATCCCTAACATAGGGGTGGATTGTGCTGATACGACCCACAGGGTCGTATCAGCAAGGTTATCACCCTTTTGCAGGGAACATCGCTGAAAAACCAGCGATGTTCCCTGCAAAAGGGCGATAACCTCGCTATCTCTGGAATTTTTATCGCTCTGGAGTAACTTGTTGTTAATAACGCGCTACCAGGGCGATAAATACCAGAGATAGCCTGCGATAATATAATTATCGCTAAGCACGGCCAGCGATAATTATCGCTGGCCGTTGTTAATATGCCCCTATGTTTTTTAGCTATCAGGTTGCTTTTAATATGACTTCAACAAAAACAATAGTTTTGAAATATCAATTCAGGTTTTAATGAATACAAAATATTAATTGTTCAACATTCACCAGGAAATGACCTGCTGTATCATGTAATTAAAAAAAAATATGTATAGAATAAAAAATGATATATTCTGGTACTGTCGCTGAAAACGTAGTAGGAGAGGGCCTGTATTTTGGAACTGTGCCTTTTTCTGCCGCAGGAAAACATCTCTTGAAAAGGAGGTTCAGAAATAAGAAAGGGCCTTAATGACTTAAGACAGCATTCATAATTTGTATTTCTATTAAGAACATATATGGAATTAATTGAGCCGTGTAAATATAAGTTATGCCAGGCCAGTAAAATAAACGTGCCCCAATAACGCAAGCTATTTAGAGTAGTGTACTAATAAAAACATACTTATTACTACATTCTAAAAGACATATTCAACATTCAGTACAGTACAGTGAAATTGACATCATATATTCATTGTTTACTGCATCAGGGTTTGAATGTTATGGTAATTTTGTACAGGCAAAAAATAGCCATACGTCTTCTTCAATGGGATTTTACCTCACTGCACAATTTTAACCACTTGCATCCTGCTTTTGATTAAACACTGAAGGCCCGATTACGAGTTTGGCAGAGCGGAAGTGGACCCCCATGCCGGCGGCCCACTCCTGCACAGCCAAACCCGTGGTCGGGCCCCCTGCCAGATTAGAAATTCCCTCTTGTCTGGTGGGCTGTGTTTTGGCGTTCCCATGGCGGTGCTTAAGAAAATGGGCACCACAATGGGAATGCCAAAAACAGTTCCTGCAGGAAATGTGGTGCATGCATACAGGGGGTACATGTTGTGCCCGCCTGCATGCATCCACATGGCGTGAGACACCAGGGGATCCTGTGGGGCTCCCTTTGTTTCTTCTCTGCCACAGTTTTCATGGCGGTGGAACTGCCATGAAAACTGTGGTGGAGAGGAAACTCATAATATGGTTAACGGAACCGCCGCACCATCGCCAGAAAACGGCGGTTACATGGCGGCGGTCGCAGGGCAGTCTGACTGCCCAACTTGTACTGGGGCGGTCACACCGCCGGTGTGGCAGTGCCTGGACCGCCACCGCTGTGCCAACTATCCATCTCTCTTTCTCGCTCTCTCTCAATATATATATATATATATATATATATATATATATATATATATATAGACACATATATGTATGTGTGTGTACATATATGGATAGATATATATGTGTGTGTGTGTTACTTCGATTTAGTTGGATATATATATATGAACAAAATATCCAGCTCCCACAGAAACATCCATGGAAGAAGGCACGGACTTGAGGCAGTCAAGATACGGCAAAAATTTATTTTGACAGGTCCTCCCTCAACCCCTGAGATAAGAGACGCGTTTCAGCTTGCTAGAAGCCTTTATCAATCTGGTTGGTGCCATTATTTTCACAGTATATGTTCCCACTTAAGGCAATACTAGACATAGACAACATACTCTTCACTGCGCTAATGCATTTTCAACCCTATGCAGTAAACATATGCTTCCTTCAGTTAGGTATCAGCAATGTTACAGGTAAACCATATGTAATATTTCAATTGCACAATGCAAATCCACAGTATACATATTTAACCATATTGACTTATGCATGGGTAAATTCATTTAACTGAAAGAGAATGTTGCGCGCCATCGTGGGAATATTATGAATTTAGAAATGTGCCACCAGAGTCTCATCATGTTCCGCCTTTCTTAAAAACACAAAATTTGTTAAAGTCATGAAAAGAACGATGCTGCTATTGCACTGAATTGTCCAAATGAAAGCACCCTCTGCACAAAGTGCTCCTCCGGGCCGTTTACAATTTCACCATTCTCGAGTCTCTGTGAACTTTGCTATGTTAACAGTGAAACCTCCTGCCTTGTTATAAATACCTCAATAGCAATCCAGTCATCAGGGGGCAGGGAAACAAATTGATAGCTAACGCACCTCGGGGCCAAGTTAATCACCATGTGTGAACTTTCGACTGAATGTCTGTCAGCCAGCGAGCATGTGCACAGAATCCAACAGGACTACCAATCCCATAAGGCCCCTTGACTGGCATGTAAAAGCTGATGTTCACCGAAAAGAATCTTTCTTTGATGTTTTTTTAGGAGTCAGCACCGAAGGAGAAAATAAACAGGGCAGAGGCTATAGTCTCAATGTCTTAAAAAGTTTAAGCAGCAAAATTGGGTTCTAACTAAGCCTGGGCGTAGTTCGCGAAGTAGCGCTACGCGAAGCTACGCAAAGTGCAGTTCGCACTACGCGAGCTACGCGTAGCACTACGCGAACTGCGTAGTGCACTGTTCGCAATGATTGCACAGTGCCGGATGCTTGTCCGCAATGTGCAATCATTGAAAACGACATCTTGCACAGTGCGAGCTGTCTTTTACTGCCGCTCGAGTAGATTTTTACTCGAGCGGCAGCTTTCTCAACGCGGACTGGTAGTTTCTCATCGCGAGCGGTCGCGAGCATACGCGACCACTCGCAATGAGAAACCTGACCTCCCCGCGTTGAGAATCTCGCCGGGAGGTTTATTTTCCACGCTCGCGATCGGCAACTTGATGTTGCTGATCGCGAACGAGGAAAAAGTCTCGCCGGGTTGTCATTTTGCTTGCTCGCGGTCGCCAACTTGACGTTGAGGACCGCGAGCAAGCAAAAAATGACTGCTGCACTACGCTACGCTACGCTACGCTATGCTACGCGTGTTTGCACTGTGCTACGTGCAACTCGCGTTGTGCGAAGTAGCGCAAACTTCGCAAACTACGCGAGCGTAGCGTAGTGCTTTGCCCAGGGTTAGTTCTAACCAGGAACATAAACCGAGGTTGAAGGGGACCGATGCATAAAGATGAGTACGCCAAGACTAACCTCACCGCTTCGGCATAGGCGTCCGCAGTGCCCAGTCACCACCTGGTGCCAGTCTCCTGGGTAAGGCATTTCTTGCTTAGGAAAGCGTGGATCCCGTGCTGGCAGTCGCGAAAACCGCCCCGCTAAGCGGACTAACCCAGAAGCATACATCGGGTCTATGTAAAAATAAAAATCCTTACTTCAGCGATCAGTTCGACCTTCACTACATGCCCAAGTGGGCATTTATAAATAATTCTGGTTTAGCTCACTAGGGCAGTACGCCGTTACGGTTTTATAAGAACCGATCAATGTGAGAGATCATTTCTCTTGACAGGGTCAGCAAACAATCGATGTTTTCGAATAAGCCCACTATGAAATTTTATGAGTGATCGCCATGGGTGTGATCTCTATCTAGTTGGGTCTTGGTAATTTGACAGACCCACGATTGCTTACGTAAGCACATATGCCGGCTTGCATTTGACTAAAGGGACAATAAAGGTTAGTCAAAACTTTATTGTATGCCGATACGGGCAGCTAACAGCCATTGGGGTGCTGTCACTTTCGTATGTATATTTGCAGTTTGAATTTCATTTTACACTTGTCAAGCCAACTATCATTTTTTATTATGTAGTGTTAATTTAAACACATTATGAAATGTTTTGAGTTTAAACAATACGATGTGAATCTGTAAGTCTTTTCACTATGTTGTTAATCAAGGTCACATGTTTATTTAAGTTATGTGTTACCACAACTGATTTACTCGTGAGCAAGGAGCGCAGGCTCCGAAACGCGTAGAGTTGTTGCCATGCTATGAATAAATCACCGTTTTGCAATCTTGGGAGTCCGTGTAATGCTGTGAGTTTGAAGTTTGAACAGCGTTTGTTGGATGTATAAATATATATATATATTACCTACTGGCGGTCGCCATTAGGTAGTTATAGTTAGGACCTTGTTTCTATTCAAAAAGCATTTTTTCTTTTGCCAATAACTTTGGCTCTGTTAGACGAATCTTCGCAAAATATTCCAGACTAATGACCAGCTCCGGTCAGCTACTGTCTTTAAAGTTTTGGGGTGATTCGTCAAGTGGGGGCCGAGAAAAAAGGGGGTCCCAAAACACGTTTTCCCCATGTTAATTTCCATAGGAAATTTTGGAACAGGCTACAGCCCGAACTGCTGAACGGAATTACACCAAATTTGTCAAAAAGGTAGCTCTTGGTTCAGGAAGCGCCCTTTTTTTAAATGGTGTAAATCCGTTCAGTAGTTCCTGAGAAATTCAAAAAATAAAAATTGATATATCTGAGCTCCGAGGAGGAGTCGCAAACCCTCCAGAGCACGAGCTTCATTCTGGTTTGGATGTTGGCAGCCATTTTGGGACTCGGTAGAAGCAAGTCATATCCAAAAGGTAGAAAAAGGTTGTAATTGTGGAAAAGGGTTCAGGGTAGAAACACCATGACCCCCAGGGCCAAAAAAAAGCATATTTTTTTTTCAGTGGAAGTCACGCTGGGTGCGCGAATCTCGCCAAGAAGATTTTAAAAAATGAAGCGCGTTCTCCCACGCTTCGTTTTCTATAAGCCCCCAGGTGGGCCTGGTCCTGGGGGAATGGTAAATGAATTAGCGGGGGCCCGCGGGGGCCCCCGCAGCCCCGGGGACCGCCACCTCCCCGGGGCATAAATATTGGTATGTGAGGGACACGCAGCCCCTCCACCTCCCCGGGGCATTTACATTTTTGTGTGGGGGGCCTCGCGGGCCCCCCCAAGCCCCGGGGACCACCACCTCCCTGGGGCTTTGATTAATTATTTGTGGGGGAGGCTCACAGGCCCCCCCAAGCCCCGGGGACCACCACCTCCCCGGGGCTTTGATTATTTTTGTGTGGGGGGGCCTCGCGGGCCCCCCCAAGACCCGGGACCACCACCTCGCCGGGGCTGTGCAAATGTTGGGAGAGGGTCCGCGCGGCCCCCCTCATGGAGTCCTCAATGTCCCTGGGGACTGCCACCCCCCAGGGCCGGCTCCTGCAATGTCCCGGGGTGCTCACCCCCGGGACATTGCTGTTTGCTATGACAGGGCGGGAGCACGGCTCCCGTCCTGTCATAGCAAACACTGCTTTCCTATGTTGAAGCGAGAGCAGGAAACCTGCTCTTGCTTCAACGAAGCAAAGCAGAATTGCTTTTGGGCAAGGGGAGCTGCATGTTAGCAGCTTCCCTTGCCCAAAAGCAATGCCGGCTCCCACAGTTCCCGAGGCTCCCCCCACGGTCCCCAACGTTGAGGGCCGGCCCCGGGGGATGGGGTGCCCGGGGCCAGATGTGGCAAAGGTGAGGGGGGCCACGCAGCCTCCCTCCTGGGAAAATTCTTTAAAAAAAAAAACATAGGAAGGCCGGTCCCTTGGGATGGGGTCCCCTGGGGCCATCTGTCCCTCCGTACAGCCAGTGTCCCAGCGCCCTGGAAGCAGGCCAAGATTTTGCGACTTATAAAAAGGCCGTCATTAGACCCTCACAGTCCAGGGAACTACAGGCCAATCTCCCTATTACCTGGCCTGGCTAAGGTGTGTGAGAAGGTTGTCACCAAACAACTCACTGAGTTTGTTGAGAGGGAGGGTCTGTTGCATCCTGCACAGTCAGGGTTCCGGGCCTCTCACAGCACTGAATCGGTGCTGGTGGATGTCGTGGAGGCCATCCAGGAGTGTTTGGACGCCGGCGGGAGGGCAGCATTGATTCTGCTTGACCTCTCGGCGGCGTTCGACATGGTCCCACACTCTCTTCTCCTTTCACGACTTACCAGGATTGGTGTGTCGGGTACTGCCTGGAAATGGCTTAGGTCCTTTCTCGAGGGTTGGGCCCAGCAGATTTGGATTCCTCCGTCCTCCTCGTCTCTACAGTCTGTGACTACAGGAGTTCCTCAGGGGTCCTCCCTTAGCCCCTTCTCTTTAATGTCTATATGACACCCTTAGTCTATCTGGCCGAAAGCCTGGGAGCCAAGGTGATGGCCTACGCCGATGACACCCAGTTGCTCCTCACTTGGGACAATGACGATAACTCTGACTCCTCGGCTCACCATTGTCTTTCCTCCATTTTTAAATGGTTAGCGGCTGCACAATTAAAATGTAATGAGGAGAAGTCAGAGATTCTCCTGAATGGAAAATTCCCTCCCAATTTCTGGGAATCTCTCTGGCCACCTGAGTTCTCCCTGCCCACTTCTGTAGGGAAGCAGGCCAAGAATTTGGGGGTATGGTTTGACGAGAGCCTCTCCTTCTCATTCCACATCAAGAAGTTGGCCGGCAATTGCTTTGGTCTCCTCAAGACTCTAAGAAAGTTCTTTCCTCTCCTGCCCCAAGCAGCTAGAGAAACGGTCACCTGTGATCTCATCCTGTCCCGGCTAGATTATGCCAACGCGCTCTACATTGGCATCCCTGGCTACCTGATAAAAAAGCCCCAGGTGGTCCAGAATACGGCAGCTAGACTTCTTCTGGGCATCTCTGCCAGGCACAGCGTGCGCCATCACCTGCGTTCCCTTCACTGGCTTCCCGTAGCTGAACGCGTGAAGTATAAATCGCTGGTCCTAGCCCATCGTGCCCTTCATGGCCTTAGACCATCTTATCTTCAAAAGCGGTTCACCTTCTATGTGCCATCGAGACAGTTGCGATCTGCATCCCATCACCTCGCACTGGCTCCTCGTTTTAAGTACCAGAGGCTTGGTGGTAGCTCACTGACACGGAAGGCTGCGGTTGCTTGGAACGCACTTCCCCTGGCATTACGCAATATCGAAGACCTGACAGTATTCAAGAAAAATGTGAAAACTCACCTTTTCGTTTGATAGTCTCCTCTTTCCCCTTTAGACATCGCGCCGGGACACTCGTGAGTAGCCGTGCGCGTTAAAAATGCAGATAACATAACATAACATAACATAACATAACATAACATAATTGGCCATAGGAGGGGGGCCTCGCGGCCCCCCTGCCGAAACAAAATGCAGGCTGGCCATGCCCTGGGGGATTTGGGTCCCCGGGGCCAGTAGTGGCCTTAGGAGGGGGGACCACACGGCCCCCCCCTCCATATTTTTTTTTTCATAAAAAAGATTGGCAGGCCCCGGAGGATGGCGTCCCCGGGGCAAATATTGAATAATGAAAGTAGGGCGGTTTTTTTTCTTTCTATTTTGGAGTCGCGACTCCGACGCGGCTCTCAACGCGGCCCCCCGTGTAACGTCGCGTTGAATTCGCGAATTCAACTCAAATAAATAATTTAGTGGTATATAATTTAGAAGGTAGTGTTGTATTTGTGAAGTTGTTTTGAAGAGGAACTGTGACTGAAGTTAATGACAAGATTACTAGTGATAGAGTTGTTAAAAATATATCAAATTAAAAATGAATAGTTAAACTTGAAAAGTGTGTTGTGTTGTAGTACATTGAATTCATTCGCGAATCCTGTAAAATGTAAAAAAAAAAAATGTATGTATGTTTAAATAAGAATTAGATTTACTATTGTGTTATAGGATGGCTCTAAAAAGAGCCCTTGTTTTCATTAAGAGTTTGTTGTAGCTACATGTAAGTACGGATGCAGAGCTTTAGGTTGTTGAGAAAGACTCTGTTCCCATGATCTGTGAAGTGTACTCCATCACTTCTGTAGATGTCATCCATATCAAAACGTAGATTGTTGTTATAGATGGAGCCCATCCTATGGTCTCTAAGGTAAGCAGAAACAGCTTTATTGACATTCTTCCTAGCTTTTTCAATCTGTGGACAGAATTGAGTTGACCACTTCCATTTCTGTCTTTGGCATATATTAGAGTATACAAAGACAGTTTGGGGGAAAAGCAACATCAATCATCCACAGGTATCCTTCATGAGCATTTCCAGTCCTACCCCAGTCAATGTGCCTAGGTCATTGCCACCACAGTGCACAATCATGAGGGCAGGGGGTTGAAGATGCAAAAAGGTTTTAACCAAAGACATTAATTGGTGGTACTTTAATCCTCTCTGTGCAATCCATTTAATATCCACATTTTGCAAAGCTAGGTCTTTGAAAATACCTCTGCGTTCAGCATACCTTTTGCACCAGAAAACAGAGCTGTGCCCAACAATCCATACTGTAAGCATTTTGAAGGGATGTCTGGAAGTAATGAAAAGATGTCTGTAGCTGAGGTAGTCAGTTGGTAGAATGAGATATATCTAAAATGGTGGACAAGATGCTGTTTTTTAAAAAGTAGAGAATTGATTGGCTGTTTAAGAACATTGTACACTGAAAAGTAGGGTGCATGTTACTTTCTTTAAAAAGCATGTTTTTTATTTGTCTGTAAAAAATGTTTGAAAGGTACAGTAGATAGAATAAGGTCATATTTTGCAAATGTCAACCACACCTGCTGTTTGCATTTGCAACATTGTGTGCTGAACTTGAAAATATAGTGAACTCACTGTGACCTGTTAGTTCAGTTGAATGTTCCATGAACTGTTACTATGGAAACGGCATTAAGCAGAATGGGGGAAGGGTTGAATGTTATCTGTGGTTTTAAAATATGGAATTGTAATTTATATATAAGTGATATGTTATTAAAGTAAAATTTCCAAAGTCAGTACTATGTATAGAAGTGGTGTGTTCTTAAAAAATAGTGGTATTTTTATTTGTAATACATTTTTGAACTCCCGTATGGATTCGCGGCTCCATCGCATTGGTGCACGGTGGAGTCGTGACTCCAAAAAATTCTAGAAGCAGTTTGGGCACTGTTAGAACTGGGGGTCTCCAGCTGGCAATGGTATACACCTTTGTCCAAATAGGGACCCTTGCTTCTAAGTCAGGGAAAGGGGATTACACTCCTGGATAACCCCTGCTCACCCCCTTGGTAGCTTGGCACGAGCAGACAGGCTTATCTCAGAGGCAGTGTGTTAAGCATTTGTGAACACATACAATAATACAGTGAAAACACTACAGATGGACACCACACAGGTTTTATAAAAATAAGTATTCTTTATATAGACTTAACACAAGACCACAAACGACAAAAATCCACAATACTGTACTCAAAATAGACTTAAAGATGGTAGAAGTAACTTAGTTCAAGATGATGATAAATGCAACACGTTTCTCACAAAAGTACCTTGGATGCGTAACGCAAAACAAACAAAGGGTCCGCAGGGAGGGCGATGCGGCGAGCAGGTGCCTCGATGCGATGCGACGATCCGGTGCGATGCGATGAGAGTGTGCCCTTGATGCGATGTGACGACGTGAAGATGGTGTGTGCACGCCTGACGGCCGTGCGGCGAACTCTGTACCTTTGGAGCCACAACAGGCCCTGCGACACGCCTCTCCGGTGATGCGACGGCAGGCAGCTGAAACGGCGACACGCTTCTCCGGTGATGCAACGGCGACCCTTGCGGTGGCGACACGCTTCCCCGGTGATGGGACGGCAGGCAGTTGCGACGAAGACACGCTTTTCCGGTGATGCGACGGCAGGCAGCTGCGACGAAGACACGCTTCTCTGGTGATGCGGCGGCGGCCTCTGCGATGGCGACACGCTTCTCCGGCGATGCGACGGCAACAGCTGCGACAGCGACACACTTCTTCTCGTTGAGTCGCGCTTCCAGCTCCCAGCGACACGCAGGCTTCTGCAGACAAAATCCCCAGCAAGGGAATTCAGGAGGGAGCTGGTGGTGAAGTCTTGTAGCCCTGAGACTTCAGCAGGAGGCAAGCTCTAGTTCAAGCCCTTGGAGAAATATTCTGCAAGATGATGAAAGTTCTTTGAAAGTTCCTTCTCCTTTCCTTGGCAATGAAGACCACTGCAGGCCAACCCAGCAAACAGCACACTGGCAGAGGGGCAGTCCAAACTCCTGCAGCTTCCTTGGTTCTTCTCCTTGGCAAAGGTTCGTCTTGTTGTTCCAGAAGTGATCTAAAGTCTTGGGGTCTGGGCCCCACTATTTATACCAGTAAATCCTTTGCCCTCTGAAGGCAGAGGGTCCTGTACCTAGTCCAAACCAATTCTGGGTGCACTCTGCCAGTGCACAACTTCCTCCTTTGTCAGTGTGGGCCAGGGCCCTCAGACGCACCACAGAAGGTGGAGCCAGCATTGTGGAAGGCAGGCACAGCTCTATTCAGGCCCAGGTACTACTCCTCCCACCACTCCCAATGCAGAGAGGTCTATTCAACCTAGTGCTGACTCACCCTGTCTCCTGGAGTCCCCCAGCCCCTTTCAGTCCCAAAACCAGACATACAATACACAAGCTAGCAGAGGCAGGCTGGATGGTTAGGCAAGAAAATACCTATTTTCTAAAAATTGTATTTTCAAACACAGAATGTTAAAACCAACTTCACTAAAATATGTATTTTATCATTCTGAGTTCAGGCATACTAAATTCGAATTTCTACCATGTTCCCTGGGTCAGTTAGGATTATAAGATGCTATAATCAAACTGCCCATTCTGGCCTATGGGGACAGGTAGCCTTGCAATAGTGAAAACCGAAATAGGCTGTAATTCACTATCAGGTCATGTCACACACATCAGGGCATGACCTACCTTTTACATACAATGCACCCTGCCCTAGGGCCTACCTTATGGGTGTCTGATATGCAAAAAAGGGAAGGTTGTGGGACTGGCAAGTGGGTGCACTTGCCAAGTCGACATGGCAGTCTCAGACTGCACACAGGCTCAGCAATGGCAGGCCTGAGCTACACTTTACAAGCTGCTTCTGTGGGTGGCACAACCAGTGCTGCAAGCCCACCAGCAGCATTTGATTTACAGGCCCCGGGCACCCATGGTGCACTATACTAGGGTCTGACAAGTAAATCAAATAATCCAATCATGGAGTCACTAATCCATACATCAATTTACAATAGGGAGAGCATATGCACTTTAGCACTGATCAGCAGTGGTAAAGTGCCCAGAGTCATAAAACCAACAAAAACAGGTCAGAGAAAATACAGGAGGAAGGCAAAAAGTTCAGGGATGACGCTGCAAAAAGGGCCAAGTCCAACAGGCACTTTTAGAAGTCAGTTGGTAAGGGTTAATATGTCTAACCAATAGAAATGTGTTTTATAATTTGAAATAATGTACGAAGCAATGTGATTTGTTACTTACATGTATTTGTGTGGAGAGAGAGAGGGAAAGTTTGCCATTACTGGTTTTACCCGTACTGAGAGTGGTGCATTACATTGATTGTGTGCATAAGAAAATCTTTTCTGAGTTTGTGACATTTTAAATTCTACAAATCAATTTGGAAGGTGAGTTATACATTTGTGAGGTGTATTATGTAATAGCTTTATTTTTAATCTTTTAACATTATTCAAGAACTGTAATGTTTGAAATAAATTATTAAATGTAGAGATGTGTATTGTAGTTTGTTTTATTGTAGTTAAATGTTGTTTGAAATAGATTTTGTATACTAATATGTGTTTATTGGAAAAAGGATTAGTGATTATGGTAGTTTGTTTTAGTGTGTGGATATGTACATTTGTAGTATACCGCATAATTTTAGGTGTTGCTTTCAAATTGGAGATGGAGTCTGTCAAGTTTTAAGGTGTGCATGGACTTCTGTCTCAAGTATGTCTCTACTTGTATATGTATTGTCGTATGTCTTATACATTTGAAGGTACATGATGTATAACAAAGAGGTGTTGTTGCTTTTTATGTGGTAGGCTGAAGACTAGGGGGCAGATTTACAAGCCCCGTGCGCCACTTTTGCGCCGTCGTTGCGTCACTTCTGTGACGCAGCGGCGGCGTAAAGCTAACGCCATGCTGCGGGGGATTTACAACGTGACGCATCTAGGGAGATGTGTCATGTTGTAAAGCTCTGCGCCACATGAAACCTGCGTCAGGTTTCATGTGGGCGTTCCGGCGCAGGGTGGGCGTTCCGGTGCAGGAACGCCTCGGAAAAGTGCCTGAGTGAAATCTACGAGATTTCACTCAGTCACTTTTCCGACCCCGCAGCGTCAAAACCTTGCGCCTGCTTGAAGCAGGCATAAGGCGTGACGCACCATGTTGAGGATAGGCTAGGTTGGAACTGTGCTGGAGTTGCGTCGCGCCCGCGACACAACTCCAGCACTGCGCCAACCTTACGCCGGCAGATGCGACACGCATCTGTTTATCTTTGCGCCATGATGCGCCGCATTGTAAATGCGGCGCATCTGTGGTGGCGCAAGGGTAAACTTGCGTCACGCATCTTTCCTGGCGCATCCCTGCTGATTTGCAGGGATGCGCTAGGAAACGTAAATCTGCCCCTAGGAGTAGTAGTGGAATGGTTAAGATGCAGCATAATAGTGTTGTTTAAAAGATGTTGACATAAGGTATTAGTGATTAGGCTTCTTTTTTTAAGTTTCTAGAGAGGTACAGTTGAAATATGCCACATAATTTTTGGTGTTTGCTTGAAAATGGAAGTTTGTTCTGTGAATTTTTAAGGTTTGGATAGTGTTAAGCTACAGACATATTTATGTATGCTTTTAGGAATATGGTGAGACTTTTAGTAAAGACATGTGAAGGGTTCATGCTTGGTATTTGGGTTGGTGTAACATTATAAGTAGTTGTAGAATGGTAAAGGAGCAGCCCGAAAGTGAGGTTTGAGATGTTTGTAGAGGTGTTATTTATTAGAGTAATTTGTATGATGTATGGAAAATTATATTTCATAGATGCCGCATAATTTTCAGTGTCTGTTTGAAAACTGAAGTGTAGTCTGTGAAGTTTTGAGCTGTGGATGGTGTTGTGACTACTTGCACATATATAATGGTATGTGTTATGCGTCTGAAGATGATAGATATATAAAACTCCTTCTATTACTGAGGCACTACCACAATGCTACTCTAATCACCTAGGCAGTATCGATGCACTTATAAAATCACTGAGGCACTTCCTATGTACTCTTATAATCCCCCTGATATTATCCCTTAACTCATGCAATCACCCTGACATTACCTATGTACTGCTCTAATCACCCAGACATTACCTCTATTCGTCTAGGCAGTACTCAGTGACTCATCTATGCCTTCAGGTGCTATTTATACACTTATCCATGCACTAAACCTCTATGTGTGCACTATGAATTAGGCAATCACTAACCATCTTCTCCTGCAGTTACCCAGCGACTATCTTTGGAGTCATACAATCACTCAAGCACTACCCATGGAGTTATGCAATCACTCAGGCAGATCGATTGCATGTCTCAGTTTCTAGGTTTCACTGTATTCTAGAAATATTGTATATATATTTCTTTTAGATATCATGATGATTTGAAAAGGTAGAGACATATGTATACATTCTTTCAACAATATGGAGAGACTTATAGTTGAGTCATGCAATAGTCTGCTGCTTTATATTTAGCTAGGCCCAACACTCATGCAGTTATAAAAACACCCAAGTACTTCCCATGCAGTCTTCAAATGATCCAGGCACTGCATATGACTGCTGTAATCACTCAGGCATTACTGCTACACTCATGCAAGCACCAAGGTATTACCCATGCAGTCTTTGAATCATGTAGTCACTACTCATGCTCTTATATAATCACCCAGGCAGTACTGTTGCACTCCTTCAATCATGGAGGCACTACCCTTGTACTTATGTAATCACTCAGCCAGTACTCATACACTTATAAAATCACTCAGGCACTACATTTGCAGTCTTGTAATCACTCAGGCACTACCAGAGTACTTCTGTAATCACTCAGGCAGTAGTCATGGACTTATAAAATCACCCACTAACTTCCTATGTACTCTAGTAATCCCCCAAATATTACCCCTGCAGTCATGGAATAAGTCAGGTACTACTTATGAACTATCCCTGCAGTATTGCAATCATGGAGGCTGTACCTATGCACTCATGTAATAACCCAGGCACTAGCCTTGCAGTCGTAGAATCACCCAGGCCCTACTGTTGCAGTCATCTATTCACCTAGGCACTACTCCATGAGTCATCTATGCCTTCAGGTGCTATTTATACACTTATCTATGCACTCAAACTCTATGTGTGCACTCATGCAATTGGCCAGTCACTATCCATCTTCTCCTGCAATTATCCAGTGACTACCCTTGCACTTATACAGTCACCCAAGCACTACCCATGGAGTTATGCAATCAGTCAGGCACATCTATTACATGTCTCAGTTTCTAGGTTTCACTATATTCCAGAAATATTGTATATATATTTCTTTTAGATATCATGATGATTTGAAAAGGTAGAGAAATATGTTTGCATGCTTTTAACAATATGGAGAGACTGATAGTTGAGTCATGCAATAATCTGCTGCTTTATATTTAGCCAGGCCCAACACTCATGCAGTTATAAAAACACCCAAGTACTTCCCATGCAGTCTTCAAATGATCCAGGCACCACATATGCACTGCTGTAATCATGCAGGCATTACTCCTACACTCATGCAAGCACCAAGGTATTACCCATGCAGTCTTTGAATCATGTAGTAACTACTCATGCTCTTATATAATCACCCAGGCACTACTGTTGCACTCCTTCAATCATGGAGGCACTACCCTTGTACTGATGTAATCACTCAGCCAGTAGTCATGCTGTTATAAAATCACCCAGGCATTACCTTTGCACTTATTTATTCACTCAGGTACTACCTCAGTAGTCCTGTAATCACCCAAGAAGTACCAATGCACTTATAAAATCACCCAGTGACTTTCTATGTAGTCATGTAAATCACCAGATATTACTCCAGTAGTCATGGAGTCATCCAGGCGTTACTTATGTACTCCTTTAATCCCCTAGACGTTACTTCTGTACTCATGCAATCACCAATGCATTAGGTATACAGTGCTTTAATCACCCAGACACTATCCTTGCACTCTTTCAATCATGCATGCACTACTCTTGTACTTATGTAATCATTCAGCCAGTACTCATACACTTATAAAATCACTCAGGCACTACATTTGCAGTCTTGTAATCACTCAGGCACTACCTTGGTACTTCTGAAATCACACAGGCAGTACTCATGGACTTATAAAATCACCCACTCACTTCCTATGTACTCTAGTAATCCCCCAAATATTACCCCTGCAGTCATGCAATAAGTCAGGCACTACTTATGTACTATCCCTGCAGTCTTGCAATCATGCAGGCTGCACCTATGCACTCATGTAATAACCCAGGCACTAGCCTTGCAGTCGTAGAATCACCCAGGCCCTACTGTTGCAGTCATCTATTCACCTAGGCACTACTCCATGAGTCATCTATGCCTTCAGGTGCTATTTATACACTTATCTTCTATGCACTCAAACTCTATGTGCGCACTCATGCAATTAGCCAGTCACTATTCATCTTCTCCTGCAACTACCCAGTGACTACCCTTGCACTTATACAATCACGCAAGCACTACCCATGGAGTTATGCAATCAGTCAGGCACATCTATTACATGTCTCAGTTTCTAGGTTTCACTATATTCCAGAAATACTGTATATATATTTCTTTTAGATATCATGATGATTTGAAAAGGTAGAGACATATGTATGCATGCTTTTAACAATATGGAGAGACTTACAGTTGAGTCATGCAATAGTCTGCTGCTTTATATTTGGCTAGGCCCAACACTCATGCAGTGATAAAAACACCAAAGTACTTCCCATGCAGTCTTCAAATGATCCAGGCACCACATATGCACTGCTGTAATCACTCAGGCATTACTGCTGCACTCATGCAAGCACCAAGGTATTACCCATGCAGTCTTTGACTCATGTAGTCGCTACTCATGCTCTTATATAATCACCCAGGCACTACCGTTGCACTCCTTCAATCATGGAGGCACTACCCTTGTACTTATGTAATCACTCAGCCAGTAGTCATGCTGTTATGAAATCATCCAGGCACTACCTTTGCACTTATTTATTCACTCAGGCACTACCTCAGTACTCCTGTAATCACCCAAGAAGTACCCATGCACTTATAAAATCACCCAGTGACTTTCTAAGTAGTCATGTAAATCACATGATATTATTCCTGTAGTCATGCAGTCATCCAGGCGTTACCTATGTACTCCTTTAATCCCCCAGACGTTACTACTGTACTCATGCAATCACCAATGCATTAGGTATACAGTGCTTTAATCACCCAGACACTATCCTTGCACTCTTACAATGATGCACGCCCTACTCTTGTACTTATGTAATGACTCAGCCAGTACTCATACACGTATAAAATCACTCAGGTACTACATTTGCAGTCTTGTATTCACTCAGGCACTACCTTAGTACTTCTGTAATCACTCGGGCAGTAGTCATGGACTTATAAAATCACCCACTCACTTCCTATGTACTCTAGTAATCCCCCAAATAAAACCCCTGCAGTCATGCAACAAGTCAGGCACTACTTATATACTATCCCTGCAGTCTTGCAATCATGCAGGCTGTACCTATGCACTCATGTAGTAACCCAGGCACTAGCCTTGCAGTCATAGAATCACCCAGGCCCTACTGTTGCACTCATCTATTCACCTAGGCACTACTCCATTGGTCATCTAAGCCTTCAGGTGCTATTTATACACTTATCTATGCTCTCAAACTCTATGTGTGCACTCATGCAATTACCCAGTCACTATCCATCTTCTTCTGCAATTACCCAGTGACTACCCTTGCACTTATACAATCACGCAAGTACTACCCATGGAGTTATGCAATCACTCAGGCAGATCTATTACATGTCTCAGTTTCTAGGTTTCAGTATATTCCAGAAATAGTGTATATATATTTCTTTTAGATATCATGATGATTTGAAAAGGTAGAGACATATGTATGCATGCTTTTAACGATATGGAGAGACTTATAGTTGAGTCATGCAATAGTCTGCTGCTTTATATTTGGCTAGGCCCAACACTCATGCACTTATAAAAACACCCAAGTACTTCCCATGCAGTCTTCAAATGATCCAGGCACTACATATGCACTGCTGTAATCACTCAGGCATTACTGCTGCACTCATGCAAGCACCAAGGTATTACCCATGCAGTCTTTGAATCATGTAGTCACTACTCATGCTCTTATATAATCACCCAGGCACTACCGTTGCACTCCTTCAATCATGGAGGCACTACCCTTGTACTTATGTAATCACTCAGCCAGTAGTCATGCTGTTATAAAATCACCCAGGCATTACCTTTGCACTTATTTATTCACTCAGGTACTACCTCAGTACTCCTGTAATCACCCAAGAAGTACCCATGCACTTATAAAATCACGCAGTGACTTTCTATGTAGTCATGTAAATCACCAGATATTATTCCTGTAGTCATGCAGTCATCCAGGCGTTACCTATGTACTCCTTTAATCCCCAGACGTTACTCCTATACTCATGCATTCACCAATGCATTAGGTATACAGTGCTTTAATCACCCAGACACTATCCTTGCACACTTTCAATCACGCATGCACTACTCTTGTACTTATGTAATCACTCAGCCAGTACTCATACACTTATAAATCACCCAGGCACTACATTTGTAGTCTTGTAATCACTGAGGCACTACCTTAGTACTTATGTAATCACTCAGGCAGTACTCATGGACTTATAAAATCACCCACTCACTTCCTATGTACTCTAGTAATCCCCCAAATATTACCCCTGCAGTCATGCAATAAGTCAGGCACTACTTATGTACTATCCCTGCAGTCTTGCAATCATGCAGGCTGTACGTATGCACTCCCTTGCAGTCGTAGAATCACCCAGGTCCTACTGTAACAGTCATCTTTTCACCCAGGCACTACTCAATGATTCATCATCCAGGCATTACCCCTGTAGTCATTAAATCACCCAGGCACTACCTATTCACTCATGCAATCACCCAGGTATTACCCATGCACTCTTTCAATAACCCAGCCACTACCCATTAACTTATATAATCTCTCATGCACTACCCTTGCACTCCTTCAATCACGCATGCACTACCCTTGTACTTATGTAATCACTCAGCCAGTACACATGCAAAATCACATGCTTATAAAATCACCCAGGCACTATCTTTCCACTCCTCCAATCACTCAGGCATTCCCTCAGTACTCCTGCAATCACCCAAGCAGTACACATGCAGTTATAAAATCACCCACTCATTTGCTATGTACTACAGTAATCCCCCAGATATTACCCCTTCAGTCATACAGTCACCCAGGCATTAGTTATATACTACTCTTGCAGTTGTAGAATCACCCAGGTCCTACAGTTGCACTCATCTATTCAACTAGGTACTACTCAATGTATTTCTTTATTTAAAGATGACAATATTTGTATATAATTATTTTAATAATATTAAATAATTTTTAGAAAGATAATAAACTTTACTTTTTTTTAGATATTCTTCGTAATTATTAAGAAATATTCAGTATGACAAGAAAAGTTGCAAAGAAAAGACAACAAAAAAACAGAACTATTTAAAGGAGAGAGAAAAGGAGAAATTAGTTGAAGTACAACATGTGACGTTGAAGAAAAAGTCTTCTGGTAAGAGAACAAAAGAATTTGTTAAAAGTCTGTTAAAAAATGTAATCGATTTTCAGAATGGAGAAAAGAGAAAGAAAAGTACTACAAGCAATCAGCAGAAGACAAAGAAAAGGACAAATTAATGCAAAATCAGGTTATAGGAAAACAATCCATGTTGAAAAAAAGATGAAAGAATATAAAGACATTAGGAAGAGAATGTATAAAAGTAGAGTACTACAAGATTTATTGAAAGATTGCAAAAAATATAAAAGAAGATCAGCATTTTACAAGAAGAAAGAACAGATTGAAAGTATAGTCGAAAAGGCTTTTGAATTGAAAAGAAAATTGTTTATATTAGTATTGAAGAGAATGAAAACATTGACTAAAACAATGCACTTTTTGAAGGAGAAAAGTAAAAGAAAAAGACTGGTTAATAGAACTAACTTTTGCAAAACAATTTCGGGTGAATGGAAGCACACTTCTAGTACTGAACCTTTTTTCAATGAAGAAAGCTATTTTCAACAAAATACATTAGTTCATGCAGTTGATACCAAAGGTTGTTGCTATGAGGTTAAAAATGGTTGTCCCATTGAAAAAGAAAAGATGGTTCCTAGAAATGTGGAAGAAGTAATAGCTGAAGAAGTTCAAGGGAGACGTGCACAAGCTCCAGTGTATAAGTGGGATTGTAGTAGTATACAACAGGAATCTATTGATATATTATGACATTTCTCATGAGATCATGGTAATAAAAGTGTTAAACAGAAGATTATGAAATTGCAAGGACTAGATCCTTGTAAAGTGAGAAAATATAGTGGCTTGCAGACTCATTCTCTGGCTTGTCGTTCTAGAAAAGTGTGTCGAAGTACTTTTCATCATTTAAGAATGTTAGCAGTACATCACTCAGAAATGCGGAAGTTAGTAAGAAGATTGTACTATGTAAAAAGTCCTGCATTATCTTTAGGTGAAATAAACACTGCTCTTTTGCATGGTTCAGTATTGGATGTAAAAAAAGTTTCTGATGATATACAGTTTTGTTTCTTTGGTCCTGAACAGGAGTGTAGACAAAGTGAGAGTTTGATAAGTGTAGGTGTTGAAGAAGAGGTGGAAGATAGTACTACTGAGAAGTTTGCAGAAGAAATTACAAAGTTTAAGGTACTTTCTTGTGAAAAACCAAACTATGGGGCCCATTACGATAACCGGCATTAAAAAATCCGCCCCCTACGATAGCATGAGAAAACCGCCCGCCTGCACCATGGGAATACCAACTGAGCAATTATGAAGTCGCGAAGCAACCTCCGCCCGCGGCGGTAAAAACACCCAAGATTCCGCCCGTCCATGTCCGAGTAGAAGATTAACCGTCTGCCACGGACGCAATCCCGCCCGAAAACCCAAATCCGCCCGCTCTGACGACCGAGACAACGACCGTGAAATTATGATCTCCCGACATGAGCGCAGAAAATCCACATATTCCCCGCCCGCCACGGTTAACAACAGCGATGAATAACTGACACGTCGGAAGGCCTGACGGCCACGTCCGTGCACGGAAATCATTTGCGGAACAAAGAAATACACACATCATGGCCAACAAGTCCACACAGCAAACTTCGCCAAAATACCCAAACACAGAACACATCCCAATGACACATGCCCCCTGCCAAAACTAAAAAACTACAAATCCCAGGACAACAGACACAACACACCTGAAAACGACAGACCATCATGACACACCCACATAGGTCAGTACAAAAGCAGCCTCTTCACAGACCACAATCCCTTGCACTACGACAAAGCGAAGACGCCATCAGACAACCCAGAGAGACACAAAGGAAAGCAGCACACCACACGCATGCACACATCACACACATCACCACCACTACCACCACCACCATCACCACTGAAACAACGGCACCACGAACCCCCTGCACATCACACACCACACACCACACAACCACCACACCAGCTCCACAAATAGCAAACCACACACCATGGCAACACAAAGAATGCCAAAGTACACTGCCACTGAGTTGACGGTCATGGTCGATGAGATCAACAAGGTACACCCACAAATCTATGGGAACCAGGTCCAACAGACACCAGTAGCCACCAGAAACAGAATGTGGAGCAGGATCGTAGACCAGGTGAATGCAGTTGGGAACGTGCCACGCAACCGGGGTGAAATCACAAAGAGGTGGCACGACCTGAAAAGCGTGGTCAGGAAGAAGGAGGCCAAGAACCGTGAGCTGGCTGACAGGACTGGTGGCGGAAATCCCGCGCTATTCAAGACCTTCAAGGTGTGGGAGGAGAAGGTGTGAGGCATTCTGCATCCGGAGAGTCTCACCGGAATACCAGGGGGAGTGGAGCCTGGTAAGTACAAACAAATGTATACCAGCACACCTCTATGTACTGTCATGCACTACCAGAATGCCATAGCACCGAGGGCCAAACACCCCCATGTCCAGTACACAATACACAAGACATCTCTCACACATGCAACAGACACTCCCACACACTCAGCCCAAAGGTACCAACAAACAAAACCATGGGGGCATGAGTACAGTCAGCCAGCACCACAACTCCCACCAGGTCCCCTTGTACCCCAGATGCGCCGGAAGGAGCACTCCCCACACCCACACTCATGTGTCAGCCATAGCTGCACTAACCAACAAGTAACAGGTAAGTAGCCTTACCACAAACTCTGAGTATCGGATGGGGGACTGCAGAAGTACAACCCCACCAGGCCCCTAGTCCTACAGCGCAGCAAGATGGAGCACTCCCCACACCCATGTGTCATCCATTGCAGTGCACACCTTCACCGACAGGTAGATATCTTTCCCTACATGGAGGGGTGTCTGTGGGTGGTAAGCCTTCACCACAACTCACAACATGGCCCCCACTCCCACAGACCAGCAAGATGGAGCACCCCTCCCTCTCATAACCATGTGACAGCCATTGCATTGCTCCCTCCAAACCAACAAGTAGGTAGACTACTGTACAGGGCGGGGTGTCTGTAGGCATGAGGACTGTACTACGACTAACATTTGGGACATGTCACGTAGCAGAGGAACAGGTAGCACTGCTCCCTGTCATAATCATGTGACTAATGTGCACATGGACATGAATTACAGAGTCATAGCCCACATGAGCCATCACAAATACACTAACACGTAAGGAGTCACGTCTGCATGCACAAGTCTCACTGGAGTACTGACCCACATGCCGTGCACTGTGCCAGTCATCACACACATCGCAACACCATCGAAGTCTTGTCCATGTAGTCGTGTCTGCTTGTTCCGTTGACATCGTACAACATCACCCATGTAAGTCTATCTTGTCTCAATGTAACAGAGCGAACCACAGTAATGTCACATACACCACTGGACCCATGAACCACACAGCTACACAATGCACATGCAATATCTCATCCATCACATCTTTTTAGCCACAGTGTCATGAAAGGTATATCATCTAATCAGTTGTCCCATATACAGTAGTTCAGCAAAGATTCCTGCCGATGACCAATAATGTGTCTGTAGTGTCTGAAGCGCACGACACACTGTGATTTACAACATACCTAATATATTCAACACCCCAAGAGCACTGCATTGCTGCACATGGCTGAGGGTAGCACGCACACCTAGGAATTGTCCCATCTGCAATACGTTGTGTGGCACACAACCATCACTCACTCACTACAATGCTTGCAGTGTAATGTCCCTAAATGATAACAGTGAGCAGATATGCTTGGTATGTCAGACATACACACACCTTTGTCTCTGCAGTGTTGTGTGGCCAAAACACATGTCCCCTCCTGCACCCATATGTCACAGTATGTACCCCAAAACCATATTTCACCTCAAAAGCGTCGATGGGTCTGTACCCCTTTTGCCATCTGCGTTCCTAAGTGTTCCATTTGAACCCCAAAACCATATTTCACCTCAAAAGCGTTGAGGGGGCTGTACCCCTTTTGCCATCTGCGTTCCTAAGCGTTCCATTTGAACCTCAAAACCATATTTCACCTCAAAAGCGTTGAGGGGCTGTACCCCTTTTGCCATCTGCGTTCCTAAGCATTCCATTTGAACCCCAAAACCATATTTCACCTCAAAAGCGTTGAGGGGGCTGTACCCCTTTTGCCATCTGCGTTCCTAAGCATTCCATTTGAACCCCAAAACCATATTTCACCTCAAAAGCATTGAGGGGGCTGTACCCCTTTTGCCATCTGCGTTCCTAAGAGTTCCATTTGAACCCCAAAACCATATTTCACCTAAAAAGCGTTGAGGGGGCTGTACCCCGTTTCCACCAAAGCCACAAAATGTAGGGGTACTGTAACACACACCGATTGGCTATCCAAATCTGTCCCATGCCATGTGCACCCATCACACTATTCCATTGCCTTGATCACGCACACACATTGTAGAGCCATACACACGCATCTGGGAAATCAGTGCACAACTGTGCACTAACTGTGAATGTCAGACATCTAACACAAACCTTGCAAGGTGCAACACAATAACCTTTCGTCTCCGCCCCACAGGTGATGAACAGCATGATGCTGGAGAGGGAGACAGCAGCCATCACAGCCAGTCCACAAGCCCTCCACCCGGACTCACGGATGTGGAAGACCTGGACACCTCTTCTGACGAGGACTCCCGACCCGGCACATCTGGTGTGGCAGGGCACAACCGCTCCCTAGGACCCCTCCTACCCACCAACCCATCTCCCAGGGCTGCTGACCAGTCCCAGGCCCCTGCTGGCACAGTCATTGCGGCCACCACCACCGCCGCAACCACCACCACTACCACCAGGGCCTCCCTGACCACTAACCCTGCGCAAGGGGCTGCACGCACGTCGACATCGACCCTGGGAGCCACAACGAGGCCCCGGGTGACCACTGTGGCGAGTGGGCAGGTCGGTGGCAGCAGTTCAGGTGGGAGGAGCAGGGTCAGGCCAACGCCATCAGAGCCTGGGAGCCAAGCCCTGCCGCAAATCGCCAGAGTCCTTGGGGCCTATGAAGAGGCCCACGGACAATGGGCCCGGTCATCTGCCGATACGCGGGAAGTCCTTGGAGTGTTGAGGTCCATGGACGCCCATATGGGCCAATTCGTGACCCGTATGGGCAAACTTGTCGACCTCATGGGCCAGCTAGTGGTGGCGGTGAGGGCCCAATCAAGGCCAACCACACCACCTCCACCACCACCTGCTGGGGCGCAGGTCCGTGCAACATCCAGTTCCCCTGCGTCCACAGTGAGTGGGCAATCCTCAGCCACCACCAGCAGCCCACAAACACACCCCCCCTCTCAAACGTGGAAGGGGTCGTCCGAAGAGGAAACAGGTGTCCAGAGATGACTTTGCACACTCCAAACGCCAGTGAGACAGCCAGCCACGGTGGCCATCTACTGCATTCACTTGGACTACTATCCTACCCCACACTGCCATGTGAATGGCATGTGTCTGTCGGACTGTGGACCCAGAACAACATGGGTACACCTTGACCATCACGCGGACATGTCCATCAACTCATTGTTCCAGCATGCACCACTTTTGTCATCACCTTGCCCACAATCACGTCACTGTTCAAAATAAATACACCTGGATCACATTCTGTTGTATCTGCTCTGTGTTTAATCAAGGATGTGCAACCGTCACCATGATCAGTAATGCATCAGGAGTGTGGTATGTCGATAGGCCAGGAGAGGCTGTAGGGACCTAGGGGTGAAAAACAGAACAAGAGTCCATTGAATGTGTGTGTCACACACTCATCACACAGTACTTGTCACCAAGTTCAAGCAATGTACACACATCTCACAGAGCAACAGGGCACAATGCCACAGCCACTGTCAGTGGCATACTACCCTGGACATGGACCATTGCCACACAGCACTCAGTGAACAATATGCCGCCGTGACAATGCACACATACACCTACTCAACTACAGCAACATCATCCGACGTACATGGTCACTCACCGTCAAGTGAAGTAGCGGGCGATGAGCTGCTGACGCTCATTCACTGCTTCCTCCTCTCCACTGTCCTCGTCACTGGACACGGCCTGGTCTGCAGGCGGGGGCCCTGGCTTATCACCGTCATCCACTATCAGGGGGATCTGCCTGCGAATAGCGAGATTGTGCAGCATGCAGCATGCCACAACTATCTGGCACACCTTCTGTGGGGAGTATGCCAGTGCACCCCCGGTGCGGTCCAGGCATCTGAATCTGGACTTCAGGAGTCCAAAAGTCAGCTCCACCACACGTCTGGTCCTCCCATGTGCCTCATTGTATCTGACATCAGCTGGTGTCCTGGGATTACGTAGTGGGCTCAGCAGTCAAGGCCCTTTAGGATATGCCGAGTCACCTGGGTGTGAGAAACACAGAGAATCGTTGCAATTCCAACAGGATACAAGACAGCATGTCACACCCAGCACGCTACACGAGTATGCATACTCACCAACAATCCATGCACGGTCCGGTTGAAGATTGGACATCATTCGTGGGAGGATGCTGTGGCGCATGATGTGCGAGTCATGGGTGGAACCGGGAAACTTCGCACACACGTGTGTGATGATCATGTCCGCCAGGCACACCACTTGCACATTCAGGGAGTGGAAATGTTTCCGATTCCTATAGATGTGCTCCATGGCCTGTGGTGCAACAAGGCCAACATGGGTGCAATCAATTGCACCAACAACGTGGGGATGCGACCAAGGGCATAGAAAGCACCCTTCACTGCCGCCAAATCACGAGCCCTGGGGAATCGGATGTACCGGTTCCTGTACAGCATCATAGCTGACAGGACATCCCGTAGCACCATGCTGAACATGGGTTGGGACATTCCACCTCCACTGCCTACCGTGTGTTGGAAAGATCCGGTAGCGAAAAAATGCAGTGCAGCCATCACCTTAGCCGTGGGGGTGAATGCTGTTGGATACACCCTGCGAGGATGAAGGTGGGGTTCCAACATGGCACATAGGTGATGCAGGGTGGGTCGGTCCAGCCAGAATTTACGGATGACCTCCACATCCTCCATGTCTGACAGCAATTGGTTTTCATTTAATAGTCCTGATGAGATCCCGATACTCTCTGCGGGATTGAAACGTCGTCGACAAAAACATTCTCAACTCTATACCGCTATCTATATTTTCTGTGGAGTATGAGATGTTAACCCTTACTGTGACTTTTGTTTATTTATATTCAAGCATACTGTAAAGTCACGTTTTAAGTCACTTGCCTGGGGTAAGGAAATCGGCTGATTTCCCTCTGCTTTGCCACGGTTGCTCACCTTATTTTTCACGTGTTATCATTCCCTTGTTTTATAGACTTTCGCATTAAATCTCTATCTTTATATTAAAACACTTGTTAAATTCCAATTTTTATTATGAAATTGTGAAATTTTTATTCTGCACTCCTATATGTGTGGGACCCTTGTTCTGTAAAGTATAACTCCACCCTTGGTCCCTGCTGACTTCCAGGGTTTCCTTGTTCTTTTGCTATACCTAATAGCTTGAAAGGCATCATGATGGTTTCAGACTGCATAGGTGGGAGGCGACAACACCACGGCAATATACCTAGCTGCTGTGCCAGAACAGCTTCCGAGGCTGGGTGAGTATGGCACACACCAACAACACAATGTACACAGGCTGAGCGGCCAAAACAAGTGGGTCCTGTTACACAACGGGATATGAGACAGTCAATGATGTCCCTAGCTCACCCAATGTACAGCACTGTACGTATCACACCTCCAGCACACATTGACAGGTGTACACATTGACAACTCCATGACAACACAGCTGTGTGAATGCAAACACACATCACAAGTGACAGGTAACGTTGCACGTGCCAAGTGGGAGATGTACATTGAGAAATATGGCATGTGTGTGCATATGCACATCCCATGCTCCCATGCTAATGTGTACATGATGATGTGCCAACAGACATGTGGAGGCTGAGCACTGGCCGTCAATTCCTATGCACACAGCATGAAGTGGCCCTGTCCAGTGTGGACATGCTCCCACACACAAACCATGGCCACACCTGCAAATGCATGGTGCACATTCAACTGTGGATTCCACATGGCACCAGCGGACTGTACCCGCCATGGACCAGGCCCTTGAGGCCAACTCCAATGGCCCTCGCGACTGCATCCTGCGTGTTCGACGATAGAGGTAAGCGTACCGGGACAGCTCGGTGCAGGCCATTGTGTGCATTTGAAGTAGGCAGACATGGTACACCAATTGCAGCAGCTTGGACCCACTGGAACAGCCCCAGGGGGCTATATGAGTGTGGGAGGGAGACCAGCATTCCCACAGCTTCCATGGACTGCTGCCTGGCATCCCTCAACAACACCTGCCGCTGCTGCCACATGTCCACCTACATGTCGACGACTCTGAAGATATGTCCAGGTCCACTCACCAGCGAGGAGCTGGAGATCATGGATTCCGAGCTCCACGCACACTGCCCAAGGCTATTTATAGCAAAAGTTGTGTGTGTAAGACAACTACAGTGTGTGTGGGAGTGCATGTGGGGGACACACATGTCGTTGATCCGCAGCACTATGATTCTGAGCCTGTGGGGTTCCAACATGCACTGCTTACCATGCTAACTACAGGTGTAAGGGGTATGTAGGCTCTCTGGCGCTTTCCCATGCATGTTCCTCACGAGTGGTGGTACATGGCATTTCCATGTCACACATCCAGTCACGCAGCCACTTGGCAATGCAGACTCAGGGCAGTCATTGCTTGTGTGAATGGCTGGATGGGTCCCTGCTGGCCTTCTCAGTCGCAGCAGACCTGGGCTGCACATTGACCGCACAATCCTAGAACGAGACAACACTGACTGTACAGTGGGTTGCATGTGTCTTTTGTTCAGGACTCTCCTGAAATGCACAAACTCAGCCCTGTCGATTGGACACACCATGCCTTGTGATAGGGATGTGTGTGAGAGATAGTGGCACTGAATGTGACCTCCATTGCGGGGTGAGCCATTCACAGGGTGAGTACGTTGAGGGCTGTGCAGTGTTGGACACAGTGAGTCCACCCACAAAGATGTGTTGCCTTGTGATCTATGTGTTGGTCCACCTGACAATGAACAGTAGATGTGGGCAGACTACACATTGCTCAATGTGCTGGCAACCTGCATGTGAATGGGATGGACAGGTACTGTGTACACACTCCCAGCAGCATGCATTCACGTGTGGTGTACACATGCTGTTAGGCCATGTCCGATTACTTCCTGGCTCTGTTGCACATCTCTGAGTATTTGGGATGGGTCAGCAGCATGCCACTGTGATTGGTGGATGTGGGTGATGTTGAGAAGTGTATGAGTGACATTCCAAGGCTCTTGTGTACCATCTCTGCAGTTTGAAGTCCTCCAGCCCAAGGGCTTGTGATGAGCCATTGCATCCAAGTTGATGCCTCTGTGTATGTGTGACCGACAGTGCAGCCAATTCCACAAAGGGTGTGACGTCATCTGCCGGATGAGCTACTACGTGGCGATAACGAATCGGGGGATGCCCCCTCGTATTGTCAGGTCAGCACGGCGCTGCATTTCACCACTAATGGTCTGCATCTTGACAGTCACACAGCCTGTGCCGGATGCATGTTTGTAGGGGCATCAGCAGCAAGCAAGTGTACAGTATTGTGGGATGGTGTCTTTTGCGGTGAGAGGCAGCATGTGTCCACAGCCTACCCATAATCTGGGTAATGTGATGTTTGTTGTGTGATGCAGAGGGTTGTAAGTGTACTCTGTGCTGTGTGCATCTGACATGCATATGCGATTCCTGAGGCTCAAGATGTAATTTGAGCACTCTGCATTCTCAATGCACTCAGAGTCGCAGCCCTCAGGAACAGCCTGTAGTAGGCTGGATTGGTAATTCACATGTATGTTTGAGGCACTGTGCCTACTCTGATTTCGTTCGGTCATATGTGTGCGATGCCTCACCTCATATCTCTGGTACTTACACATCCGGCACACTGTACAACAGCAGTTGTGCTCGTGTGAACGACAGGTGGATGGCATGGGCTCATGGCCATTGTGGCCTGTCATGTTGCAGTCTGTGTGAGTGGTTTCCCATTCTGCTCTATGCAGGTATGTCTTTGGCCTGATTACGTAGTGGTCATCCTTGCCACCATCAGGACAGTGGGTGTGCACACCGCGATTTGGGGCTATGGTCGCAGGGTGACACAGGCCGGGTGTAGTGCTATGTGCACAACACATGTGCCACTTATTAGCGGCTTCATTTACTGGATGCCAGCCATTACGTGTTGATTGTGGTGGCTGTATGCAATTGCACAGGTATCGTGCAACATGTTGATTTGTGGATGTTCTGTGCTGCTTCCCTTGCACATGTCTGTTTAATTGATGCCAGATGAGTGAGGCCACCTCGCTCTCTCTCATGTGGCATCTCCCGTGGGTGCTGAGGGACAGGGGACGGTCAACAGTGGTGTGGCATCGGATGTAGCAGCTGCACAGGTGCTGAGTGTGACAGATGTGACCAGCGCCTCGGAGGGGCCAGACGTGTGCTGGATGAATCACAGGCCGAGACGGCAATTTCTGAGTCATCTGAGGACAGAGGTGATGCATCCATGTTTGCTAACACAGGAGACGTGGACTCTGGCTCCTCTTCAGCCACGCGGAGGCCAATGCCCGCCCTCCCATCTACTTCCACTGGCGCAACACGTGTCGGCACAGGGATGAAGGGTAGAGTTTCCTTCACACCAGGCACAGCTGCCCCTACACATGTGACCCCTGCTGCCCTCAGTGCTGGGTCTGTTGAGCTTATGCGCCATCTCTGCGTGGGGCAGACAGCTCTCCTCAATAACGTCATTGCCCATGACATCACTTTGCCGCAGGTGACATAGTTCATGGAGGGCCCACATGTACGCGTGGGTGGGCTACACCAGACTGTCCAATGGTTGTTCCCCCCAGTCAAGGTGGGCCTTCAACTGGGCCAATCTCAGGCTGACATTCCTGACCCTTTCTCCACCCCCTGGGCAGTGGCACATCTGACAACAGCAGGGCACGAGTCCTAAAATAAGAAGTGGGGGACGCTGACGTCACGACAGGAAGTGACATCACAGAAGGTGGCTTCCACCGTCAGACTCATTGCCTCCCCTCGCTCACCCCTTATATGCGATTGCATCGGAGAAGCCAGCGCGTGCACAAGCAGCTCCGATCTCGCCCCAGAGAGGCCAAAGAGTGAATGTGTGGGTCCATTTGCCCCAGTCATCTGTCTCGCGGTAATATAAGTGGGGGGACGCCGTCCACCCGTGTGGTACCCCGACTCGAAACCTGGACAACAGTGACAATGCATGACAGCCTCCGGACTCCGGATACACCACATGCAACACACAGAGGCTGTGGCTGCCCTAGCGGGCCAGGCCACAAACACAATGCCAAACGAAAGGTAGACCCACCCCTGCGCGCATAGTCATTACAACCGCTGCCATTGACAAGGGACGCATGTGGTGTGACATGGGCCTCAGGGTGACGGGCCTCCGAGCCATCCCCGCCAACGAGTGTCATGCAACTCACACATATCGCAAAGCCAATAGGACACTTTGCCTGCACACCAGGTCTCGAGTCAGGGTACCACGCGGGTGGACGGCGTCCCACCACTGATTTTACCGCGAGCCCGATAACTGTAGCAAATAGACCCACACATTCACTCTTTGGCCTCTCTGGGGTGAGCTCGGAGCTGCTTGTGCACGCGCTGGCTTCTCTGTTGCAATCGCATGTAAGGGGTGGGCGAAGGGAGGCAATAAGTCTGATGGTGCAAGCCACCTTTTGTGACGTCACTTCCTGTCGTGACGTCTGCGTCCCCCCACTACATATTTAGGACTTGTGCCCTGCTGCTCACTGAGAATGTGTTGCCTGCGAGATGTGACCAGGAGAAGGGTGCCATGACCTCCCACCCACCAAGCTCCACTGCCATCCCGTGCCCTGGGTAGCCTGTGCAGGCGGACAATGTAGGGGGTACACCTGGTGGACAGGGGATGTGAGTGCCTTGGCAAGGGCCTGGCAGATGCACAGCAGTATCCAGCATGTCCCCAGAGGGAGGGCTAACGTCTACACCTGATGCAGCATTGATCGTGTGCCCGCCTGTTGTGCCCACACGAGTTCACATTCATCCCCAGACAGGTGGGCTTTCCAAATACCCAACACAGTGGAAATCTAGCCCTCCGGAATCCTCCCCACACAGTCTGTTTCAACAATGCATGTGTGCACCTACCCGTCCCACCCACCCACCTGGGCCAAGCGGAATTCCCACTTCACATGACACATGTGTGTCTTCCACAGTTGTGCTTCTCTCTCAGGGGCGGACCTCCAACTGTCCCGTAGCACACAGACAGCACTGAGTCGAACTGGCATCCTGTTTGAATGGTAGGCACACTCACACATCTACCTGTGACACAGTGGTGGCTGTGATGGCTATTGTGACTGCCATGGCAGTGTTGGTGGCCATGTCAGGGTACACTCACACACATTGCATACGCAGCTTTTCGTGTTACTACTCTGCACATCGGACTGGCCACTGTCCCTGGTGTTGAACAATTTTGCCGCATGTCTATGTAATCTGTGACTGGATGCTGTTGTTCCTGTAGTCGGTTGTGTCTGTGTAGTTGATTATTGCAGTTGTTGCTGTGTGTGCATGGTTAAGTCAGGCACATGCCGTGTATGGTACCTCAACAATTGCAATGTCTGGTCTCACATTCCAATGTGTTGCACACGTGGCAGGGACTTCACTTCTTTCAGACTCTGCTACTTGTGTGTGTGATGAAGAAGTATTTTTGTGACACGGATTGTCTGCATGTATTTGGTGGTATTTCAGGGAGAATGTATCCGTGTCATGTTTGCGTGCAAGCAAAGCACAGGGTGTGAGTCTAGCCACAGGATGACAGGTAGCATGTGCAGAGTATACGGGTATGTGTGAGATTACTTGCTGTGTGGCCAGCAGTGTAGGTGTATGTTAGTCTTGTGATGAACATTGGGCCTGGGCACATGGCTTACTTTCAATGTGTGCTTTTGGGAGGTGTAGGTGTGTGTGGTGTGAGTGGTGTGACTTTGGGGTAGTGTTGGTGTGTGTGTGTGCGCTCTGGCAATGTCGACTACACACGTGTTACCCAGGCCCATGGTGGATGTTTGTATCCGTGTTCAGGTCTGCGCATGTGTTCACATGTGTGTGTTGTATGTTGCACAGTGTGCAGTGTGTGGGTGTGTCCTTGCAGTTCAGGATGACTCCTACTTGATATGTTTCGGACATAGTGTGTCTGCAGGGTGTGTGACTGTCAAGATTGTGCCTTGTTCAATTGAGCATGTATGTGAATTTCTGCAGTTCTTACTCACTGTGCAGTCCTGCCCACCCACACTGATATCGTGTGTGAGTTTTGTCATGCATTGCTGTAGCATGCTTTTGCGTGGCTCCTACTTTTGCTTGATGAGTGTGATGTCAGACTGTGAAGGTAATTATACACATATGTAGGACTGTGCTTTGTAGTGCCCAGGCCGTCAGTGTTAATGTGATGATCTGTTGGGCCACGTCAGAGTCTGACAAGTCCAGGCCCACGAGCTGTAGTATTTCACTAGGTCCACTGATGCGGCAACTCTCATGCATTGACATCCAATGACACTAGACTACATGGTCATCTCACGACTCTCGTGTACTTCACACACTCTCATCCTCTCTCATTCGTACTTGTCTTCGTAAAATAATTCTACAGAGTCACATATTTGCTTCAAGGCATGTATTTGGACTTACTTCCTCTGTGATGCAGTGTAGTGGACACTACTGGCAGCAAAATGCATGTGGAGGATATACTTAGCATGATTACACATACAAAAGGGGGTACGGGTAGATGTGATTAGTTGTTGACTGTGGAATTAAGGCTTCAGAGTTACAACTGCCTTGCCCTTGCTATGCTAAAGTACATTTGCTAATTACTGAGGAGCTGTAGACTTTGACACAGACAGTATTCATTTTGCCTACCAGACAGCTTGACATCATAGGCACAGTACATCTCAGTTCCATGGTACAGGTTTACTACAATAGTAACTCCGACACACCTGCGTCAGAGGTGACATCAGAGCATGAGCCTACATGCATGCAGCAGGGTCTCACTAGTTGTTGCAATGTGGTGGCTACTGAACATGACACAATAACTAGGGCCATGTTGTAGGGGGTTGCATTTGTTGTCCATGCAAAAGTCCGGGCACGGAAGTATAGACGATGGTGAGGTGACAGTTCTCACGTAATACAGCAGACAGATAAGTGTGCACTGACAGGTGCATGTGTTCAGGTGCGCAGAATACATGTTATGGCATAGTTGTTCATGCAGTATTGTCCATGTGGTTACTGTACACAAGTCCCATACCTCTGCCTCCCCCTGTTCATGCAGAGACACGGGATATGGTGAGGAACAGAGTTCATGTCCCGAAAATGTCCGATGTCATGGTAGTGGAGTTGATGGTGAGGTGTTTGTTGCAGATTGTATGGTATAGTTGTTGTACAGCTAACTGCCCACTCCGTGCGAAAGCCAAGCATAGGTACGGTGTTGAACATCATTGTTCAATTGGGGGTATTGAGTCGGGGCCCGATGAATTGACAAGTTGTCAGGTATGCGATACCTTCCAGCAGGGCATCCATGGCATTGGTGGTAAACATGGATGCCATCCAATGAAGCGGATGGTGGCTAGCAACGTGTTCATCGTAAGTTGTCCCTTGTAGAAGCCTGATGGGACATGTTGGATGACATTCGATGAAACTGTGATCCAGAATACATTGTGTGGAGGCACACTGGTCCCATTGCAGTGTGTGTCCGATTGTAGCCACCTACGCCATGCCCCCATACACTGAACAGATCCTGTCGTGGGCGTCCAGGGGTGCAAACAAGTGTACCAAGTCCGCCTTTGGACATGCCGGGTTGGAGAGACATAAATCCACAGGACAGTGGAACGGACACCTCCGACAGTAGAAAACGGGGATGACGCAGCTGAACATTGCAATGCGGTAAGTTACTCGGTAACTTATGTTCAACATAGCCAGATTGTCACATCCCACTATCTGTAGCAAGCTCTCAATGTACATCTGCATCTGTCCGGCGTAGTTGGGAAGCAGTGGTGCAACAGCCATTTTGCTACAGGGTGATGTGATGGCGTGCTCCGGCTGCCTGTGCAGTCAGCAGAGTGCAACCTCCGACGATGCTGGGAATTCTGGAATGGTTGTACGGAGGCAGGACTTGGGTTATAGCTTGTGCGGAGGACACAGGCCCTCATCCCACATGCTTCAATGAATGGTCAAGGCCAGTGGTGTCTGACTCCTTCCAGATTACTTGCATTTGACCCACATGGAGGAGTGGTATAATTTTTTTTGTGTTATTAACTTTCTTTCATGTTGGGCGCTATCTGCCAGTGTACGGTTTACTCTGCATAGCTCTGTTTGGCTTCTTGTTGGTACAATGGCTCCATTCTCCTGCATAAATTGTAAGGTGATTTCGGAGTAGGAATGGAAGGCCATTCAGTGCTATCTGCTCTCCCGTGTGTGGGCGGGACACTGCGTTTCCGCTATACATTGGGGCTTCTGTGTGGGTGTAGTAATTGGAAACACCTGTTCTCAGGCAGCAGGGTTTTTCAATTTTGTACATTGCATGGCTTGATATTGCGAGCAGGATGGTATAGGTATTTTTGAATGAGACTGGCGTGCCTTTTACGGACAATGTCCATATTCTGCACTGTTATGTGGCAGCCGCCGTGTGCTTCTCCATTTTTTGCACACAAGGGTGTGTCCTATTTGGCCATCACATTACTCCCCTGTTCGGGACACTTATGTTACATCAGGTTGACAACTGTGATTTGTCGGTTGGGGACATGACTGATGCAGGAAGGCCACGTGACATGTGCCTTCAGGGTGGGGCTGGTGTGTGGGGTGTGTAGTTGTGGCCCTGTGGTGTTTGTGTGCAGCCCATGCATGGCACTGTCGTTGGCCTCTGCGTTGTGCGCATGTGTACCTGCGTCATCGCCGCTGCGGTGCCGTGACGGGGACGTCACTTCCTGGTCCCGGGTAGTGGGTGCCCAGGATGTTGCGAGTTGTTTTTTTTTGACAGGTGGGACGTGTGTGGGTATAGTGGTGGATGTGTCCTGTCCACACAGGGGTATCTGGGGGGGCCATGTACAGTTTTCCCGCCCTTGCACTGTGTGCAGTGTTTTCGTACCCTTGTTGTGTGTCTGCCTACCTGCGTCGTCGTGGCGCGTTCACTCCTAGGTGGTGCATCAGGTAGAGCATGGGGATGGCCTGGAGTGCAGGATTCATCTCTGGGTGGGCCGCCTTTTTAGTCTCCGTACTGAACAGTCGGGTTTCCGCCTTGGTATCTCGTGCGGTGTTTCTTTGCCGGTGGGGCTGTTTGGTTGTGGCATCGTAATTTGTACGCCGGGCGGTACGTCATTTCATCGGACGGTGTTTCTCCATTGGCTCGCGCCGCTACGTAGACGGGCGCACTTTGATGGCGGGCGGCGCCGCAGGCTTGCGGGCGGTGTTTGCCTGACTTTTCACATCCTAATTTTGCGGGCGTGTGGGCCGTTGCTGGCGGACGGTAACTAGCGGTTTTTGCCTCCGACAGCACGGCGGTTGTGCTTCCGCCCGACATCGTAATGGACCCCTATGTTTGTATTTGTTGTCGATGTACTCACTATAGAAGTCAAACTAGGGAATGTTGATGTGTATTTAAAAAGTGAAAAGGAAAACAATGATAACTGGGAGCAATTTGGTGCTTATTTGTTGGTGGATGGTCGTTTTGAGTTGGGTAGTGATCAACGTATTTGTAAATATTGTTACAACAAATTAGAAGAGAACAAAATACCAGCTAGAGCTGTACATAACAACCTAGAGTTGGTAGCTATTCCTCCGGAACTGGTAGATTTAAATACGTACGAGTCCATTCTTATTCAATCTGTGCACCCGTTTCAGGCTATAGTTCGTATGGAGCCTAAAACAGGTAAGCTGGCTCCAACAGATTTACACAGAGGTTTAAAAGGAAGAGTTGTGTATTTACCTTTAGATTTTAAGAAAAATATTGAAACTGTTGGTGTAGACAGAGGAAAGTGAACCTGTAGTTATTCTAGTTAATGGTGTACCAACAAAGAGTCGGAAAATATGGCAAGAGTTAGTAGATGTCACCAAACCTCAAAAGGCTACATTATATCTTGTGCAAAACAATATATATTAAAATGTATATGTGGAAGAACAATAAATATCTTTAGGAGATGAAAGAGAAATTTCAACTGGCCAAACAGAAAAAGTGGACAACTCCAGGAGTGAAGAAATTCATGAACATTATAGTATACATCCTCTACATTCAAAAGAAGTGATAGGAAACACTATTGAATTATTCCAAATGAAAAAAGCGAAGAGAACTCCCATGAGTGTATGGGAAAAAAGTTTGGAAGCTCGTTGTTTTCCACAGCTCTTCCCCACTGGAAAAGGTGGACGATATGATGAATGACCCGTGCAGATTCCAGCTTCAGAATATTGTACAACAGGATTGTACTCAGAAGATCCAAGATTTCGACAGTGTATTCCATATTTATTTCATCTTCTGTTTGAAATTGACTTGTCTGGACTTTCATATGCAGTGAACCACATATTAAAAACAGGAGTTCATCATACACATCTTTCTGCAAAGGAATTTTTGGACAAAGTTCAACAAAGAGACGATCTTTTAGAATCTCAGTTAATTAATTTGATGGCGTGTAAAAGTGATACTAATGAGTATTGGTATCGTCGTCATGGAGAACTTAAATGTATGTTAAGGAACCCCTACGTGGTTTGTTACGCTTAGCTGTACTGAATACGCATGGGACTATTTACTTGAATTTCTACGACAAGCAAACTCAAATGTAAAAAACATTTAATTGAAGACAGCTGGAGAACTGTGTTCCTTGGATCCTGTAAATGTGTGCAGATAATTTAATCATAGGTTTCAAGCTATGATGTCTTTTATCTGTAATAAAAATAATCCACCTCTTGGAGAAGTTATTGATTTCTTTTGGAGAAAGGAGTACCAAGCCAGAGGTGCTCCTCATATACACATGTTATTATGGATCAAGGATGCACCTAAATTTGGAACTGATACTGATGAAAGAGTTTTGTCTTTCATTGAAGAATATTTACCTGTGCCATTCCAAAAGAAGGAGGAGAAAACAACTTGAGACAGCAAGTTTTACAGTTTCAAAGTCATCGATGTGGAAAATATTGTCAACGGAAATACAAGTCAAAGGGAAGATTTTATACAAAATGTCGTTTTGGATTCCCACGTCCAGTAATTTCAAAAGGAAGAGTTAACAATTTTATGTCAATAGTAAGGCATACTATAACTCAAAAATCTCCGAAGAATACTTACAACATAAAAAGAACAAGATTCAAAGTATATTAATGACTACAATCCAGTGATTTTGACAATGTGGAATGCAAATAAGGATATCCAGTATGTTGCAGATAATTCGATTGCTGTTGCTCTCTATCTTACATCATATATAACCAAATCTGAAAAGACGGAGTTGAAAGAAATGTGGGAAGACATTTCACAAGAGAAGACTCTTAGTAACAAATTGTACAGCTTTAGTTTGAAGATGCTTTCCCATCGAGAGATTGGATCCTACGAATGTTCGGATTGGTTGAGCTCTGCAAGTTTATATTCAAAGTCAAGAGGAATCATTTGGGTAAGTCTAGGTCTTGCTGCAACACGAAATCGAGTATTGAAATCTGTACAAGAAATTGAATACTTAGCATTGAATGAACCAGAAAGTACAGATATTGTTAAAACGAATATGTTGGATACATACTATCCTAAAAGAAGTCCACATCTGGAAAACATATGTCTCTATGAAGTACTGCAACATTACAGCTTTAAGAGAAATGTTGCAGAAAATATAAATGAAGAAAAATATGCAGTAATTGGATGTGAAGGGTGTTTGGTAAAACATGTCAAAGGAAATTTTATTAACCAAAGGAAACTCAATTGCGAAACTCCAGGTAAAAAGGAATTTTTCTATTTAGCACTTCTGCAACTTTTCAAGCCATGGCGTAGTGAAATGGAATAATTGGAGATTATGACTGCTATGAAGATTCTTTTAATGCATGTAAAGATAGCATTTAATGCACAATTTTTCCAAATTATCTACAAATGTTAAATGAAGAGATTGAACAAGATTGCAGCTGAAATAGCTAGAGACAGTTCTCAAGATAGTCAAAGTTCTGCTCCTCTAAGTCAAGATCCACTAGGACAATCAATTCTTGAAAATTAAGCAGCAATAGCTATGAATGAAGTAGAAACGGCAATGCAACAAGCACAACAGGATATTATTGAGTTGGGAAACTTGGAAGAACAACTAAATTTTGACAAAAAGAAATATATCAGCAAGTGACACAACAGATACAGCATGGTTTACTGCATGAAAAAAAAGAATTCAACTGCACATCATTTAAACCTATTCGAATGTATATCAGTGGTCAAGCTGGAACAGGAAAAAGTTTCTTAATTAAAGTTTTTACCAGTTATCTACAGAAAACCACTGAATTACATTTATCTTGTGTTGTAACCGCTCCAACTGCTTTAGCAGCACACAACATTAAAGGGATTACATTACATTGATTACTCATGCTACCAGTTGAACATGAAAATAAGTTGGAATATCACAAGCTATCTGGAGAAGCTTGTTATGAAGTCTCAAGAGTACTAAAGAAAATGAAACTTCTGATCATTGGTGAGGTGAGCATGGTCTCAAACTTAATGCTTGCCTTTGTACATTTAAGAATGCAACAGATTTTAAAAACAGATTATGATTTTTTATTTGGAGGAAAACATGTAATTGTATTCGGTGATCTAGTACAACTTACTCCTGTGAAAGGACAACCAGTTTTTAAAACACTTGTCCATGAAGATACTAGGAAATCTTTGGGAAGTATTGGAAATGTAAACATTTGGTCTCGTTTTGAATATAAAGAACTTATTAAGACTATGGGACAAGTAAGTGATGAACATTATGGAAACATTCTTCAAGATATAAGAATTGGTGTTTTAACAAAACATGGAAAAGAAGCTTTACAAAGTCGGCTACTAGCGAACTTGTTTCCAAATGAAAACATTGCACCTGAAATAATCTACAAAAAAATTGGAGAAAAGAAGTCTATAGTTTGCCTAATGCCAACACTGCAAGAGTGTTCTACATTCAATCAAGAACTTTTGAAACTGGAAAAACAACCAATAGTGAAAATGGAAGCCATTGATAAAATGGAACACGAAGGAGTTACTATTCTTCTCTCAGAGAAATTACAGTCAAAATTGGACTCTTTGGAAAAGTTGGTGTCTAAGACTGCAGGTTTAGAAAAGACTTTATATGTATGTGAAAACTGTCGGGTAATTTTACAGCGTAATTTGGATGTAGAAAAATGTTTAGTAAATGGAGCAATGGGAAAAGTTGTTGATTTGTTAATTATCAGAACAGAGATGGAATTGAATTTTTGAAGATTAAATTTGATCAGATTGAAGAAGTAAAACAGATTGGACGCTGTTGTGTTCATTTTTTGCTTGTAAAAGACTTGTATGTTCGTAGAAAACTGTTTCCTCTTTCTTTAGCATATGCAGTGACCATACATAAATCTCAAGGTTTAAGTGTAGACAATGCTTTGGTAAATATTGGTAGTACAGTGTTCAAAGAGGGCATGGCATACGTTGCCTTGTCTCGAGTAAGAACATTGTCTGGTTTGTATTTGATAGATTTTGATGACAAAATAATTAGTGCTGATGCAAATTGTGTAAGAGAGAATAATCGGTTAAGAAGACTTTATGCTCTTAACTTAGGTGAATTTCCCATATATGAGAAACGTGTAGTATGTCCAAAACGGAAACATGACAAACATTCTAGTGAAATTCAAAAAAAGAAAACAATTGAAGAGAATAATAAAGCTGCAAAGAAAATGAAAATGGACACTGTTGATGATATTGTAGGATACCAGTTAGAAAATAGTTCAGGTATCAACTGCTATGCTAATGTAATTGTGAATGTTGTCTTTTATCTAGAAGATCTTCATCATGAAATTATGGAAAATCGAGAAAAAAGATTCTGTTCTTTATTACATTATATTTTTCAAAAGTTGGTAACTGATAGAACTAAAATCCATACTGCTTCTGGCATTCGGCATCTTTTGGATATATGTACTGGTTCTTCGCAATTTACACTCATTATACAACCAGATGCACAAGAATTTCTTATGTTTATGCTTGCAGTATTGGAAGATGAAGGAATAGAAATTGAAAATTTGTTTGGACTAAGTTACAGATGGGATCATAAATGTGAAGAGTGTTCATTTTCTTCTACCACTGAAATAGACACTGAACGATTCATATATTTGACAATACCAGATTGCAAATCAGTGTCTTTTAATAAATTAGTAAAATCAGCTAATCAAAATATGAAATGCTCTCATTGTAAATCAGAAATGTTGTCAACGTTATATTTAGAAAGATTTGGAAAACATGTAATTTTAATGCTGCAACGTTGTAGAGCAAATGGAAACAAATTGGAAACCAAAATTAAAAATTCTGTCACAAGTCAACTATCAATTTCAGGAAGAACTTTTAAAGCTGTGGCTATTATTTTCCATGATGGACCTACTTCAACATCTGGACACTATACTGTGTATTTAAAGTGCAATACAGGATGGACACATTGCAATGATTCCCATTTGGAATTCAAATGTAGGTTGCGTTTCGAATTACCAGATTCATATTTGATATTTTTGATGCCAAAGTTTTGAAAACATCATTCGGCCTATTGGGAAGATGTAAACAAAAATGAAGGAGTTTATTGTGGATATTTTCAATGCAAACTGATTTGGAAACATTATTCAGCCTATTGGGAAGATGTGAAGAATTACTGTTTGGATTATTGTTTGTTCTAATTGTTATATGTATTTGCAAAATTGTGTTTGAAAGAAATAGTTTAAATATTTGATCTTTATATTATACGCGATGTAAATGAGAATGTATATTTCAGAAATGTGCTTCAGAGAAATACATGATTTATTGTACTTCAAGAATGTAATTTAGAAACTGTAGATAGGTAAACAGATAGTTGAACTTGTAAATATATTCAACACAGATTTTTTTTTTTTTTTACAATCTCATTGATTGTATTTTTTTCCCTTCTGTTATATGATGATCTACATTGAAATCACTGTGTATGGTGAAATTCAGTAGAATCTGAGAACAGCAAAAAATGGAAACTGATTATGTTATGTAATTCTAAAATTATGTTGTGTTCTTAAAACTATAATATTATCTTCAATAACAATTTTCTTCTTCTTTTTTACAGAAAGTAATACTAAAGCTACAAAAGATTTTAAATTCAGTTTACAATAAAACTACTGTAAAATAGTTTCTCTGAGTTTGGTATCTACTTTAATAAACAAGGTAAGATGAAAATATTTAATAATTATAATAATGTGAAGTAATGTTTATAGTCACTTTAATTGCACTCATCCATTTTTTCCAAACACTACCCATGCAGTGATCTATACAATTAGGCACTATTACCACACTCCTGCCATCACCCATGCACTATCCTTGCATTTCTCCAATCACCTAGCATGTATCCATACAGTTATAAGATCACCCAGACACTACCTATGCACTTTTTCAATCACCCAGGTACTATATGTACACTCATGCAATCAGCTAGACATTATCTGTACACTCTCCCAATCACCCAGGTAGTACCTATACACTTCTCCAATCCCCTAAACATTACCATTGCAGTGATGCAATCACCCAGGCACTACCTATGCACACATGGACTCACCCAGGCACTACCCTTGCACTCCTCCACTCATCCAGGCACTATCCATACACTCCTCCAATCACCCAGCCACTACACATGCACTTATAAAATCACCAATGCACTACCTATGCACTCGTCTAATCACTCAGGCACTACCCATGCACTCCTCCATTCACCTAGATATTACCCCTGCATTCATGCAATCACCCAGGCATTACCCATGCACTCGTTCAATCACTCAGGCAGTGCCCATGCAGTTATACATGCACTAAGGCACTTCTGCAGCACTCATGCAATCACCCAGGAACTACCCATGCAGGCCTAAATGCACCCAGGCACTACCCATGCACTGATGCAATCACTTAGGCACTACCCATGCACTGATGCAATCACCCAGGCACTACCTATGCACTCATGGAATCACCCAGGCACTACCCTTGTACTCCTCCACTCATCCAGGCACTATCCATGCACTCCTCCAATCACACAGCCACTACCCATGCACTTATAAAATCACCAATGCACTACCTATGCACTCCTCTAATCACTCGGGCACTACCCATGCACTCCTCCATTCACCCAGACATTACCCCTGCATTCATGCAATCACCCAGGCAGTACCCATGCACTCGTTCAATCACTCAGGCAGTGCCCATGCAGTAATACATGCACTAAGGCACTTCTGCAGCACTCATGCAATCACCCAGGAACTACCTGTGCAGTGCTACATGCACCCAGGCACTACCCATACACTCATGCAATCACTCAGGCACTACCCATGCACTCCTCCATTCACCCAGATATTATCCCTACATTCATGCAATCACACAGGCATTACCCATACCCTCCTTCAATCACTCAGGCACTACCCATGCAGTCATGCAATTACCCAGGCTCTACCTATGCACTCATGGAATCACCCAGGCACTACCATTGCACTCCTCCACTCATCCAGGCACTATCCATACACTCCTCCATTCACTCAGCCACTACCCATGCACTTATAAAATCACCAAAGCACTACCTATGCACTCGTCTAATCACTCAGGCACTACCCAGGCACTCCTCCATTCACCCAGATATTACCCCTGCATTCATGCAATCACACAGGCATTACCCATGCACTCATGCAATCACTCAGGCACTACCCATGCAGTCATGCAATCACCCAGGCTCTACCTATGCACTCATGGAATCACCCAGGTACTACTCATGCACACCTCCAATCACCCAGGAACTACCCATGCAGTCCTACATGCACCCAGGCACTAGCCATGCACTCTTCCATGCACCCAGGCATTACCCATGCACTCCTACATTCACCCAGATATTACCCCTGCATTCATGCAATCACACAGGCATTACCCATGCACTCCTTCAATCACTCAGGCACTACCCATGCAGTCATGCAGTCACCCAGGCTCTATCTATGCACTCATGGAATCACCCAGGCACTACCCTTGCACTCCTCCACTCATCCAGGCACTATCCATGCACTCCTCCAATCACCCAGCCACTGCCCATGCACTTATAAAATCACCAATGCACTACCTATGCACTCGTCTCATCATTCAGACACTACCCAGGCACTCCTCCATTCACCCAGATATTACCCCTGCATTCATGCAATCACACATGCACTACCCATGCACTCATGCAATCACTCAGGCACTACCCATGCAGTCATGCAATCACCCAGGCTCTACCTATGCACTCATGGAATCACCCAGATACTACTCATGCACACCTCCAATCACCCAGGAACTACCCATGCAGTCCTACATGCACCCAGGCACTACCCATGCACTCTTCCATGCACCCAGGCATTACCCATGCACTCCTACATTCACCCAGATATTACCCCTGCATTCATGCAATCACACAGGCATTACCCATGCACTCCTTCAATCACTCAGGCACTACCCATGCAGTCATGCAATTACCCAGGCTCTACCTATGCACTCATGGAATCACCCAGGCACTACCATTGCACTCCTCCACTCATCCAGGCACTATCCATACACTCCTCCATTCACTCAGCCACTACCCATGCACTTATAAAATCACCAAAGCACTACCTATGCACTCGTCTAATCACTCAGGCACTACCCAGGCACTCCTCCATTCACCCAGATATTACCCCTGCATTCATGCAATCACACAGGCATTACCCATGCACTCATGCAATCACTCAGGCACTACCCATGCAGTCATGCAATCACCCAGGCTCTACCTATGCACTCATGAAATCACCCAGGTACTACTCATGCACACCTCCAATCACTCAGGAACTACCCATGTAGTCCTACATGCACCCAGGCACTACCCATGCACTCTTCCATGCACCCAGGCATTACCCATGCACTCCTACATTCACCCAGATATTACCCCTGCATTCATGCAATCACACAGGCATTACCCATGCACTCCTTCAATCACTCAGGCACTACCCATGCAGTCATGCAGTCACCCAGGCTCTATCTATGCACTCATGGAATCACCCAGGCACTACCTTGCACTCCTCCACTCATCCAGGCACTATCCATGCACTCCTCCAATCACCCAGCCACTGCCCATGCACTTATAAAATCACCAATGCACTACCTATGCACTCGTCTCATCATTCAGACACTACCCAGGCACTCCTCCATTCACCCAGATATTACCCCTGCATTCATGCAATCACACAGGCATTACCCATGCACTCAATCAATCACTCAGGCACTACCCATGCAGTCATGCAATCACCCAGGCTCTACCTATGCACTCATGGAATCACCCAGGTACTATTCATGCACACCTCCAATCACCCAGGAACTACCCATGCAGTCCTACATGCACCCAGGCACTACCCATGCACTCTTCCATGTACCCAGGCATTACCCATGCACTCCTCCATTCACCCAGATATTACCCCTGCATTCATGAAATCACACAGGCATTACCCATGCACTCCTGCAATCACTCAGGCACTACCCATGCAGTCATGCAGTCACCCAGGCTCTACCTATGCACTCATGGAATCACCCAGGTACTACCCTTGCACTCCTCCACTCATACAGGCACTATCCATGCACTCCTCCAATCACCCAGCCACTACCCATGCACTTATAAAATCACCAATGCACTACCTATGCACTCGTCTAATCACTCAGGCACTACCCATGCACTCCTCCATTCATCCAGACATTACCCCTGCATTCATGCAATCACCCAGGCACTACCCATGCACTCATGCAATTACCCAGGAACTACCCGTGCAGTCCTACATGCACCCAGGCACTACCCATGCACTCAGGCATTATCCATGCAGTCTTCCAATCATTCAGGCACTACTCCTGCACTCAGGCAATCACCCAGGTACTACTCATGCACTCCTCCAATCACCCAGGAACTACCCATGCAGTCCTACATGCACCCAGGCACTACCCATGCACTCTTCCATGCACCCAGGTATTACCCATGTACTCCTTCAATCACCCAGATATTACCCCTGCACTCATACAATCATCCTAACATTGCCCATGCACTCCTCCATGCACCCAGGCATTACCCATGCACTCCTTCAACCACCCAAACATTATTGTTGCACTTATGCAATGACACAGGTACTACCCTTGCACTCCTTCAGTCACCCAGGTAGTACCCATGCACTCCTCCAATCACTCAGCCACTACCCATGCAGTCTTCCAATCATACATGCACTACTCCTGCACTCATGCAATCACCCTGCTACTACTCATGCACTCCTCCAATCACCCAGGAACTACCCAGACAGTCCTACATGCACCCACGCACTACCCATGCACTCTTCCATGCACCCAGGCATTACCCATACACTTCTTCAATCACCCAGGCATTACCCATGCACTCCTTCAATCACTCAAGCACTGCCCCTGCAGTCATGCAATCGCCCAGGCACTACCCTTGCACTCATGCAATAACCCAGGCACTACCCTTGCACTCCTCCAGTCATCCTGGCACTATCCATGCACTCCTCCAATCACTCAGCCACTACCCATGCACTTATAAAATCACCAAGGCACTACCTATGCACTTGTGTAATTACTCAGGCACTACCAATGCACTCCTCCATTAACCCAGATATGACCCCTGCATACATGCAATCACCTAGGCATTACCCATGCACTCCTTCAATCACTCAGACACTACCCATGCAGTCATGCAATCACCCAGACATTTCCCCTGCACTTATGCAATAATCCAGGCATTACCCATGTACTCATACATGCACTCAAGCACTTCTGCAGCACTCATGCAATCACCGAGGCACTACCCATGCACTCCTCCAATCGCCCAAGAACTACCCATGTAGTCCTACATGCACCCAGGCATCATCCATGCACTCTTTCATGCACCCAGGCATTACCCTTGCACTCCTCCAATCACCCAGATATTACCCCTGCACTCATACAATCATCCTAACATTACCCATGCACTCCTCCATGCACCCAGGCATCACCCATGCACTACTTCAATCACCCAAACATTATTGTTGCACTTATGCAATCACACAGGTACTACCCTTGCACTCCTTCAGTCACCCAGGTAGTACCCATGCACTCCTCCAATCACTCAGCCACTACCCATGCATTCTTCCAATCATCCATGCACTACTCCTGCACTCATGCAATCACCCTGCTGCTACTCATGCACTCATCCAATCACCCAGGAACTACCCAGACAGTCCTACATACACCCACACACTACCCATGCACTCTTCCATGCACCCAGGCATTACCCATGCACTCCTTCAATCACCCAGACATTACCCCTGCACTCATACAATCACACAGGCATTACCCATGCACTCCTTCAATCACTCATGCACTACCCCTGCAGTCATGCAATCACCCAGGCACTACCCTTGCACTCATGCAATAACCCAGGCACTACCCTTGCACTCCTCCAGTCATCCTGGCACTATCCATGCACTCCTCCAATCACTCAGCCACTACCCATGCACTTATAAAATTATCCAGGCACTACTTATCCACTCCTCTAATCACGCAGACACTATCTCTGTACTCCTCCAATCACCCAGGCATTACCCAAGCATTCATGCAATCACCCAGCCATTACCCATGCACTCCTTTAATTATTCAGGCATTACACATGCACTCCTTCAATCACTCAAGCACTACCCCTGCAGTCATGCAATCACCCAGGCACTACCCTTGCACTCATGCAATAACCCAGGCACTACCCTTGCACTACTCCAGTCATCCTGGCACTATCCATGCACTCCTCCAATCACTCAGCCACTACCCATGCACTTATAAAATTATCCAGGCACTACTTATCCACTCCTCTAATCACGCAGACGCTATCTCTGTACTCCTCCAATTACCCAGGCATTACCCAAGCATTCATCCAATCACCCAGACATTACCCCTGTAGTTTTACAATTACCCAGACATTACCCATGCACTCCTTCAATCAGTCAGGCAGTTCCCATGAACTCCTATAATCACGCAGACATTACCCATGCACTTATAAAATCTAACCCCGGGGCGGAGACCTCCGCTCTGCCCGCGGAGTGTGCAGAGATTTGCCTACTCCGCGTTCCGCGGAGAACGCGGAGTAGGCAAATCTCCGCACACGCCGTGGCGGAGCAGAGGTGGCCAGCCCGCGCATGCACAGTTTTTCCAGGGAACGCGATGAAGAGGAGGAGGGCAGCCAGGGACACCGCAGCTAAGGTAAGGTGTTTTTATTTACTTTAAAGTCATTTTATTTAACTTGTAAGCAATTGTTAATAAGGCGGGTGGGAGGCGGGTGGCGTAGCGGAGCTCCACGGAGTTCCACGGAGTTTGTTCTCAACTCCGTGGCCCTCCGCGTAGCCCCGCTACGCCCACTACGCCCGTGGTTAATGAAATCATCCAGGCACTATGTATGTAGTTATGCAATCACACAAGCACTACTGATACACTCTTATATGCACCTACAATTTACTTATGCCCTCTTACAATCACTGAAGCAGTACACATAGATTCATACAATCATTCAGGTAGTACACATGCACTTCTTCAATCACACATGCACTAAACATACACTTCTCCATACATTCAGCGTTGCACAATTCATACAACACTTACAAATTTGTCTTTTTTTAACCAAATAGGCGGTTCTGAAAAGAACCATTTTTTTTCTTCTTTTTTTGTTTTATATTTTTTGTGTTTTTTTTAACTCTTTTTAAAAATATTTGGTGTTTTTTTTTGTTAAAAAAAAGAAAAAATAAACAGAACCAACAAGAAAAACATTAAAAAAATTATGCAATTAATAGTCCTTGCATAAAGGGAAGAAAAAAAATTAACACTTGTGGTTCTTAATGGCAACCACGATAGCATTCGCAGATTGCTCACCAACACATAATGTCTTCTTGCATTTTAAACATCGCTGCTCAACTTTAGCAAAGTCCGGGAAGATGTTGGTTGGAGGAGTTGTGCCAGCAGATGAGGTGCTGGGTCCAGCAGTGTTGTCCTCACTTGCCTGCTTCTGTAGATCACGTCTCAGTTGTTCTCTTGCGAGACGCCGAGGGTGCATGGTTTGCAAATGCTTAAGCATTGATGACGTTCCACAAGAATATTTTTTTTCTGATCCTCATGAGAGGACCGTTTCGCAAATGATGCACGTCACCTTACGGGCATTAACCTTTTTCTCCCCAGGTGGTATGGAGAAAAATGCCCACACAATGCTTTCATACCGCACTTTCACAGGGTCCTCCAAATCTTCTTCATCTTCTGGTGGAAGCTGCTGTGATGGATTTCCAGCTGCCATTTTTTGATGCAACAAAAAAAACACCAAAAAGATTGAAAGAAGAATAGCAAAAGACAACAGGTGTGTCCTCTGAGATGCTCTTGAAAGAATGAAAAAAAAATGGGTGGGGTCCTTCAACTTCTAGAATCAAAAGCTTCTTAACCAATAAAATGCTTTCTTTTGAAGTCACATGGGATTTGCGCACCTGGCGCTCAACCGGCGCGCACCTGACGCGAATTCCGAAAAATATATTTAAGAATAATATATCTTTATTACAATTACAGATATATGATATTTAGAGATATATTAGGTAATCTTGTTGTATAAAATATATAATAAAGTTATATACATATACTTATAAAACTTAAAGATTTACGATAGATTTGCGCACCCGGCGTGACCCCCGGAAATACATACATGACATTACGCGGGGCCAAGAACCGTGCACCCTTCGCATACCGAACGCGCATCGTACACGACTTAACCAATATGGCGGCAAAATTCTTGGATTCGCGCACCCACCGTGAATGGTACACGATCGGTAGGCGAATCCAGTTTTTAAAAAAAACATAAAACCATATTTTAGAAAGGAGAAATATCAGATTAATTTTTATAAAACTTTAAAAATTTTGAAAAAGTATTTTGGGACATTATAATTTGAAATTAGCATTTAAAAAAACTTTGAAATTCACTGAAAAAACCATAGCTTTTAGGGACGTTATAGTTAGAAATTAGCATTTAAAAAACTTTGGAAATTCACTGAAAAAACCATAGGTTTCAGGGACGTTATAGTTAGTTGGGCATTTCACTCGTACAAAACCAGAGAAATTTGGCTGTTAGTAAAAATGTAAGTCCGTTTTTATATAGCGCAGCTACTCACCCTTACGGGTCTCAAGGCGCTGAGGGCCGTTGTGGAAATTAAGTGAGTTATTGCCCAGAGTCACATGGTGCTGAGCTGAGCTGCCGCCGGAGCCGGGGATCGAACCGTGAACCCTGATGCACCACACCTCTCCTGAACTAACTGTTATAGTTAGTTCAGTTAACTATAACTCGCTCCCCCGCAATGCACTGCTGATGACGTCACATATTACATCACTCATGACATGACATCTCAAATGACATCACTGATGACATCATCCACATGGTCATCTGATGCACCTTCTCACACCCTAATATAACCTTTGATACACCCCCCTAAAATACAGACTACCATTCTCGAAATTATAGACACACCAATACCAGTTACTACATACCCACTCACTGATTCCTAGGTCTACACACACATCCACTCACCCATACATTCACTCATACACGCAGTCACTCATCAATATAGCCAGTGATATATGCACTCATACACCTATACAGATACTCACACACCACCACTCACCCATAAAGTAACTCAGACACCTAGTCAGTCATGCAAAGAATCAATCACATTCCCATTTACTCACCTATACAGTTTTATTTGTATTTATTTATTTTTATTTTGTTTTTATTTTTTTTATTTATACAGTTATACACATACCACCTCACTTATTCATACAGATACTAACACATACTTACTCTCTTATACAATCACTGATACAAGCACACACTCATCCATACAGCTACTCTCACAATCATTCACTCTCACATATAGTCATTTATATACTCCAACATATACTGCCTTTTACATATGTAGCTACTTACACATGTACCACTGAGACATCCATCACTCACCAACACACCCATACACACACTCACCCACCCATACAGCCCTTCACAGATGCACTCATGAACCCATAAACCCAGTGAATCACCCACACACACATCTATGCACAGAGTCACACACCCCCCACCCACCCACACAGACACTCTGGCCCCCATAAAGATATTCAGACAACCAATAAATAACCCATATAGACAATCATGTAGCTAATCAACAACCCATGCAACCGCTTACACACCAACTGACAGACTGATACAGCCATTCACACAGTTTAGTCACTAACCCATGCATTCAGTAAGACACATTTAATCACTCACTTATACAGTCAGTCACGCACCTACTAAATCATCCATTCAGACACTTATTCACCCACTCATTCTTCAATACACCTTGGCGTATATATATATATAAAACATATTTAAACTTTACAGAAACACACAGTCACTGGATGATGTCATCAGTGATGTCATTTGAGATGTCCTCAGTGATGTCACTGACCATGTCATGAGTGATGTAATATGTGACGTATTCAGCAGTGCAATGCGGGGGCACGAGTTATAGTTAGCTGAACTAACTATAACGGCCGAATTTCTCTGGTTTTGTACGAGTAAAATGTCCAACTAGCTATAACGTCCCTGAAACCTATGGTTTTTTCAGTGAATTTTCAAGGTGTTTTAAATGCTAATTTCTAACTATAACGTCCCTGAAACCTATGGTTTTTTCAGTGAATTTCAAAGGTTTTTTAAGTGCTAATTTCTAACTATAATGTCCCTGAAACCTATGGTTTTTTCAGAGAATATATATATATATTTATATATATATATATATATATTTATATTTATATATATATCAGCAACACTCCATATACACCTCAGTCGATCGAAGAATGGAGCACGGACCACAATTGAATGCTGGAAACAATTCCTTTATTGACAGCTCATCAAGCCTCGGCAGCCATTACGTGTTTCGACCCTACACGGGTCTTGATCACATAACGCGCCAGCCGGGAGGAGGTTTCCTATTTATACAATTTTTTTCAAATTTTTAGCAGTTTCTCTTAAAGTGCAAGGTGCCATAAGGTAAAAAACATGAAAATAGAAGACAGACTTTATGGTACTACTTCAGAAATGGTGAATAGTTAATTACACATGAATTAATAAAAGTATAAATACTCTCATGTTGAAAACTTATACACCAATATCATTAAAAGCAACCATAAAATCAAAACAGTACTGATAAAAGAGTATTAGTTTGTAAGACTCCCCAGTTTATCATCTGTGTATGCTTGCACATATATCATAACCAATTTTGTTAAAATTGGACATCCAGGTATAAATACCAGTATGTGCTTATGCAATTTTGCCCGCTTGTATAATCATGACTATACATTCAATAAATATACAAGATACCGTGCGACATGATATGAACAATTAACATGTAAACCTTATGACATAAAGTGACTTGTGCTAGTGTGAAATTCAAAGTGTTAAGTGCTAATAAAATGTTTTAAAATGCAAAAAGTGTAAAAACCTATCAGTCCCGAGTGAATTAAAATTTGAGGGTAAGTGGTACGACGGTTATTGTGGACCTACAAGCAAGTATGTAATTCCTCTGTAGCATCCAACCCTTTCGGAAATTTGGTATCGAGGTTAAGTATATACCATGTTTCCAACTGTCTAAAGGTTTTCTCCCTGTCACCACCTCTTTTCTGTTGAGGGACAGAGTCAATCAGGTAGTATTTCAGGTCTTTGGGGTCTGCATTGTGCGATTCACCAAAATGTCTGGCCACTAGGTAAGCTGGATCCCTGTTTTTTATTGCCCTTATGTGCTGGAGCACCCTTTTGTATCCTTGTAGTATAGTACTACCTATGTAACGTAGGCCACAAGGGCACTCCAGCACATAAACTACAAAGTTGGATTTACAATTAAGGGCTTTTTTGATGGGTCTTTCTTTATCATCAAAGGGTGTGATATAGGTGGTACGATTGTTTCCGAATTGACATGCCTTGCATGTCTTGCATTTAAAGAACCCTTTCCTTTGAGAAAGCCATGTCACATTAGATTGGCCACCAGGGTCATTTGGAACAAAAGCATCCCTCATTGAGGGTGCCCTGCTGTATGTAATGGCCGGTCTTTTAGAAAGCAAATGACCTATTGTGGGATCTCCTAATATCAATGGCCAAGGTTTTTTGATGATATTTCTAATCTGTTTTTCTTCTCTGCTGTACTCCAAAATAAACCTGAAAGTGTCGGCATCTTGTTTTTTATCTTTTTCTCTCTCTACGATATTTCTAAGGAGGGTTTCCCTAGGGACTGAATTGCTGCGTTTGGTGGCATCATCTATGCAGCGGGCTGTATAGCCCCTGTCTAAAAATCTGATTCTGCTGTTTGTTTGCGCTTGTCTGAGATCTTCCTCACAGCTGCAGATTCATTTCAAACGGAGCATTTCTCCATATGGAATGCTTTGTATCAGATGTCGGGGGTGCGCACTCTCTGCATGTAATATTGCGTTGCCAGCTGTGGGCTTCCTGTGGACGTTTGTTTCTAGTCTTCCTTGTTTAATGTAAGCCTGAACATCTAGAAAGTTTACACTCTCCTTGCTGATTGTTCCTGTGAATTGTAAATTTAGTTGATTAGTATTAAGACTGGCAATGAATTTCTCAGCATCCTCTTAACTTCCCTGCCATATTAGAAAGAGATCATCAATAAATCTCAACCAGACTTTGATGTTATTACTCATAGCTGAGGCGTATTATTTCAGTAGGACCAGCTCCTCCCACCATCCCATGTGCAGACAGGCATAACTGGGGGAGAAGCTGGCTCCCATTGCTACGCCTCGTAATTGTTGGTACAAGTTGTTTTGAAACAAAAATACATTGTTGCACAAACAATATTCTACCATATCAGCTAACATAGTGATATGTTGAGCAAATTCTGTACCTCTACGCGCTAAGTAATACTTCATAGCTCTTAATCCATCAAGATGATTTATAGAAGTATAACGTTACATCAAGTGTAATGAGATAAAAGTCATTCTACCAGGCAAAGTTCAATATCTTAGCAAGAAAGTCCCCCGTATCTTTAATATACAATGTGAGCTGTTGTACGTGCTCCTGTAGATAGTAATCTACATATCTTGATGTATTCTCAAGGAGGCTATTTCGAGCGGAAATGATCGGCCTTCCCGGAGGTTGTTCTAAGTTTTTATGAACTTTAGGGATAAAGTATAGGATGGAAGTGACAGGGTTTTCTTTTTTAGGAATTTAAATTCATCAAGAGTTAGCAAACCCGCATGCTTCCACGCTAAAAGTTTTGTTTTGTAATTGTCATAAGTGGTTCTCAGTATTACTTGATCGCAGCGTCTATAGCAATCTGTATCTTTTAGTTGTCTCATAGCTTCAATTATGTAGTCTTTCTTCTTCCACAGTACCAGGTTGCCCCCTTTGTCAGCATTTCTTATGACAATTTCCTCTTCACTTTTGAGCTTAGACATGAGAACATGGTATTGTAGTTCCCGCTTGTTGGTTTTTTGTTTAGTGGTGTTTTTTATTTTAAAATTGAGTTGTTTGAGACTGCTGGTAACTTGTTCATGGAATATGTCAATATTGTCTTTTAGCATGATTGGATTGAAAGTTGAGCGAGGTTTAAAAGGTGTTATCTCAACTGGTTTGGTAGTAGTTGCATTGATGTAGGAATCATCAACCAAACTTTTATTGCTGATTCTGTTTTCACTGCTTAGATCACACATATCTTGTAGCAATGGTAGATCAGAAGGAGTTAAATTCAGCTGGGAGGACATATACACTTGTAATTCTTTTTGAGAAGTCAATTCTTCTGGTCGTGTGCTGTTTTGTTGCAAGAAGTATTTTTTAAGTTTCAATTTTCTAATGCTCTTATATATGTCCATTCGCGTTGCTGCATAGTTCAAGGAGCTAAGTGGGCAGTAGGAGAGACCTAAGGACAGCAGTTGTTCTTCTGCCTTGTTGAGTACAATATTCGTTAGGTTGATCACTGTGGGGTTTGTTATTCGTTCATTTTGAATTACCGCTTCCAATTCCGTTTTGGTTGGCGTTTCTTGTTGTTTCTTGTTGCCTGGTAGATTGTCGTTTTGCCCTTCTCCTTTCCCGGCGTTTTGTTGATCTGCTCTTGTTTGCTGTGTGCGCTGACCTCTGGGGCGCAGGGTTTGCCTGCGCTCGAGAACTAAAAAATCCACCTCCTCTGCCAGATTTATTTTTGCTGGTAACTGTGATAGATTTTGTCTACGAGATTCAACTTCTGCCTCGCTCTCAAGGGCTGAACTGAATTCAGAGTTTGACGAAGTACCGGCTTCTGCTCTCACTTCAGTGTTTGTTTGTTTTGCATTTTGCGCTGCCCCATATTTCAAAACTTTAAGAGAATCATATTTCTTCGCGAAGGTGAAAATCCTTCCACTTTCATAATCCATTCTATCTCGATGGAATTTGAATGCCTTACGTTCGCGTATTTTGTCCTCTTCTTTTTTTAATCTTTTTGTCATTACCTCCTTTAATTTTGTTAATTCTCCTGTTTGGCCCATAGCACTTAATTCGTTGTTAATTGCTGTGATTTGTTCTGTTAGCTCCTCACGGTCTTTTTCCGCATATTTAACAAGTATGATTAGCAACCTACGTGAAGATTCTAAATTAGTTTCTGCCCATTCTTTCATCATTTCTTTATTGGGGGTTTCATAACTTGGAGCAATTAAAATCCTTAATCCGCGTGGCACCCTGCCAACATCTAAGTAGCGCTGGAGAGATCTTGCTTCCCACCATTTGTTTTGTTCAGTCCTCATCAGTTTTTCAAGTTGCCTAATTTTGTCCCTTAAAGTGGGATTGCGTTGAGCTACAGATGCATTGTGGGAATTTGAGTTCACAATTGGTGCTTTATTGTCATCAAACATTTCGGCCGCCGCTGCTTTCCTCTCTCTGAGCGCGTCGGCTGTCATGCTGGCTTGAAGAGCAAATGTTTTTGTCTTTTCTAGAATGGATACTTTTGACGGAGACTTATGCGCTTTATGCCTGCTTCGCCCGTGTATCCCTGCAGTACCTCACACCCAGCTGCGCCATTAAACCATGGCTCCCCCCGTAGACTACTCGTTGCAGGTTAGGCGCCCTACGCGTCCTCCGACTCGTGCTCGCCTACCTGTCCGAAGCTGCGGGGTTCCGCCGTTGTCGTTTTCCGCTCGCTGGGGGGCCTTGCCGCCACTTATCCTTCCGGATTAAATTAACGCTTGGTTACAAGCTGTGACTCCCTTGGTGGCAGCAGCGCCCAGTTGGAGGGGGTCCGTGTAAAGCCGGAGGAGTCCAAAACCGGCTACATAATTATCAGCAACACTTCATATACACCTCAATCGATCGAAGAATGGAGCACGGACCACAATTGAATGCTGGAAACAATTCCTTTATTGACAGCTCATCAAGCCTCGGCAGCCATTACGCGTTTCGACCCTACACGGGTCTTGATCACATGACGCGCCAGCTGGGAGGAGGTTTCCTATTTATACCATTTTTTTCACATTTTTAGCAGTTTCTCTTAAAGTGCAAGGTGCCATAAGGTAAAAAACATAATAGAAGACAGACTTTATGGTACTACTTCAGAAATGGTGAATAGTTAATTACACATGAATTAATAAAAGTATAAATACTCTCATGTTAAAAACCTATACACCAATATCATTAAAAGCAACCATAAAATCAAAACAGTACTGATAAAAGAGTATTAGTTTGTAAGACTCCCCAGTTTTTCATCTGTGTATGCTTGCACATATATCATAACCAATTTTGTTAAAAACTATCACTGCAGTGCTATGAATTGCACTTTACAGGGTGCTACTTCTTGCAGCAACATTATCTCACTCACTTATATCAATAGAAAATGCATTTTATAGTGGAGGATGTGAGAAGGACTTTGATATTCCCTGGGAGCCAGGGAGTGATATCTCACCCCTGACTTTTAGTGAAGAAGAAGTGCGTAACGCTATCTTTGCTATGGCTCAGGGGAAAATGCTGGGCCCGGATGAGGTCCTGCCAAACCTCAATAAGGCAGATCCCCAAATTTGGGCAAAGATTCTGGCTCATGTTTTTAACATGGCTTGAAAGAAAGGTCTTCCCTTATCTTGGTCCAAATAGATTATTTTACCAATCTTTAAAAAAGGTGCGAGTGTTGACCTGCAATGCTATAATCCTATATCCCTTATAGATTCACCTGCAAAAATCATGGGGAGGGTTGTGCTGGAGCGATTAATACCCTGGTCTGATAACAACAGTGTAATATCTAAGCTTCAATATGGTTTTAGGCAGGGGAGAGGGACATTGGAGCAGTGCATTATTTTGCAGGTGATTGTGGGTAAATGCACTATAGCCAAGGAGGGCTGTCTACACATGGCCTTTATGGACCTTACCTCGGCCTTTGACCGAGAAACAGATCTAAACTTTGGCCCCTTCTCATAGATCTGGGTATAGAGGTTGAGTTAGTGGCCTTTTTTACATAGTCTTTATTATAACCTCTCGACCTTGGTGAGGTACAATGAGAATGGTAGCCCATCTGTCCCTTGGGGAGTCAAAAGGGGGGGAGTAAAACAGGGGTGCACTGTGGCACCCCTGTTATTTACCCTATACATAAACAAATTGGGCAAAGTACTTTTAGCCGCTTGTAGGAATATACCTAGCTTGGATCCAAATTAATTCCCGCATTATTGTATGCTGATGATGCTGTCTTGATGACAAGGACTGCCGTGGGTCTTCAACGTATTTTGGATGCTTTTATTGATTTTGTGGACTCACTAGACATTTCAACCAACTATGCAAAGTCACACACAATGTCGATCGATCGCCAAAAGATAGCTGGGAATACATTTTTGGGTAAAGGGATAGAACTAATCAAAGTAGCTACCTTCCTCTACCTGGATGTACTTTTTGATGACCGAGGGTCTTGGATTGCTCAAAAGTCCCTAAAAAATAATATCTTATTGAGAGCAGTGGGTGCAACAATGGACTTTGCTAAGAGACTTGGGGCCAAACTGGTGCAGGCCTTGGTTAGGTGTACCGAGAAAAATGTATCCCAATGGAAAGTTATGGGTGTGATGTGTGGTGATAGAAAGATGCCAGAGAGCTCCAAATAGTAAAAAATAACTTTTTGCGCAGGCTCCTAGCACTTCACACAAGCTTCCCTTCTTCTGTGGTCAATGAGGAAGTAGGCTTGGGATACATTTCTTATCTTATTGCTTTGGCTCCCATTTTGCGCTGGCTTAGAATATGGTCTAATCCTGCACTTTCACTTAACCAGCTTGTGATTGAGGACTGTAGATCACTTAAAGGAGCACTTCGTATTCCTTGGCTTAGTTATGTCAAAAGTATGCTGGAGAGCGTGGGCCACCCAGAACTATTTGCTAACCCTAATCGCTGCGGTCAAGGAATTTGTTGGAGCTAAAAAATATGTTTCTCTCTCATAGGATGATGGAAAGAGAGGAAACGGAATTTCTTAAATCTTCAGTGAAGCAATATATTTTCTTGACAACTTGCTCTTTGGGTGGACCCTACTTGGTGATTGTTAATAACTTCCACCACCGTTTTTTATTGACAAGGTTCAGGCTTAATTTAATACATTGGTTTTTAGCTGTTCTAAAAGGGTTTCATAAAATTGGGGAGCTGAAACCCTGTCCCTGTGATAATTTCTCTGAGCAAGATACTATGCATTTTGTATTTTTTGTGTGATTTTTTTCTGATATTAAGGCACAGTTTCATTATTTCCTTGATAAGAGACATTCAATTTGCACAAGCGAAACCAGTCCTGTTTTGTTTACAGATTCTCCCATCCCCTAAAGTCTGTTTTGGGGTCGCAAGTTTTCTTTCTGGTGCCCTTATACATAGGAAGAAGTTGTTTAGTTAGTAGGGGGTCCCCACTTAATGAGCTGTCAAGCCACTTGTTTTTAGTGATTGTACTGTGTTTTTATATTTTTATGGATTTATTTTTCTTTTTCACATATATTTATTAATGTGCATGGTTTTAATGGCTTTATTGACTTTATATGGTTTTGAATTAGCGAATAAAGCATTACTGAACTGAACTGCATCTTATGATCTTGCAACCTGCTGGTTATGTAAGCAACTTTGTAACAAATGCAGAGTCAATTCAGCAGTTTTGCTGAGACATGAAGAATCTTGTGACCCACGTGTTACAGATATAAACCCCCTCCCCTTTGAGAATGTTAAAAGAATATATTTTTTAAGAGCCGGACCACTGCTTGCTCTTAAAAAATGAAACTTTTAGTTTTCATTTTAATGAAACTTAAACTTTTTATTTTATTTTTTTAAATGCTGCCCGTTTCCCTTAAAGGAAAAAAAAAAAAAACTTGCTTTATCAAAAAGCTATCACAGACATGGGGGTCTGCTGGCCCCAGCAGGCCACCATCCATAGTGGATCGAAGATTGTGACCTAGCTCATTATTATTCATGAGGTAGGTCGATTTGTGACCCACTAGGAATTGCTATTTGGGAATACCAAAATTCATACATTAGAAATACCGATTCCCTAATTGCATTTCAGAGATAATCGCAATTAGGAAATTGGTATTCCTAATATTTGCACATCTGGCCCCTAGTTCCTTAAACATTGTGCTGTAACAAGCCCATTATACTGGTGTAAATTACACAAGAGTTATTCATACGGAATATTGACTTACTTAGATGTTTTACTACAGCATTTATTTTATTGTAGTGTTTTAACGAAACCCCACCCTGGTTACTAACATTGCTTCCCCCAAAGCATGCCTTTTCTTAACAGTACCCATTTCTCCCATTTTAGATGTGTATGCAAATGAGTAAAATAACGTAAAATAATGCCCCTTGCAGAATGTGATGAGGGGTCGGAGTCTCCCACATCTCACAGACATTTGATGACCTTCGGCTGAATGCCCCCGTTCCCCCCCACCCCGAAGCGTTGAGGGCTGATGCCCCGGATGTTCAAATCCACTGAATTTATCTACTAAATCTCCTGTGATGCTTATCCAAGAACCAAAAATCATTGAAAAATATATTTGCCCCTTCCTAGACACTACTACAAGCATTGGCAAAATACTGGGTTTGGCAGTGTGGGCAAAGGTAGACAGCTTAAAGTGTGAATTCTCCCTTCATTACAATAGGTTTTATTTTCCTTCATGGAGTCATAACCATGAAAACACTTGGGCCGAATTTAGAACAGGCATCAACCCATTGCTTTGGGAACAGAAGAAAACTTTAAGGTTTTGCTATCTACTCTGGGGAACACAAAAGAGGGACTTCATTTCTTGAACTAATATTAGAGTGCTTTCATTTTACAGGCATTAATCTATTTTCCATACAACAATGAGAAATTGCAGGACGAAAAACAATATTCAGTCAGTCCTTTCTGTTGAATTCAGTATTATCAACTGTAAGGAGCTTTAAGGCTGGTGTGACATTGACATTTACGGCCCACACAAAGAAAGATAAGCCTTGCTTCAACAAACTTAGAAAAAAAGTTTTTGCCATTTGAAGGACTTTCGAGTTGCAAAAGAGAATAAGAATATGAATACGTATTGGAAGAAATGGATAATAAAATAAAGAAAATACGTTTAGTTGTACATAGTTCCATAGAATTGCTAATGTGCAGACAAGGTGATACAAGCATTGGCAATGCCAATGGATTGCGCTCTGCACTCTCACAGCTACACCTCTCACACGGCGCTGGAAAAAGGAGCAAGAACCAAGGCAGAGTTTCTGCCTGCTCTGATGTGATGGAACATGGGTACAACCAGGGCTTCATGAGAAGAGGAATGAAGAATCTGAGAAGCCATGTAGCACTGATGCTGAGTTAAGACAATTTTAGCAAGTGCTTTGTGGATCATGTAAAGTATCTTAAACAAGATCCATTTACTGACTGGTAACAAGTGGAGGAAGTGGAACTGGGTTTTAACAGAAGCGTGGTGACATGAAGTTAGAGGCATGGCAGCTGGATGTTGCAGAATCTGAAGCGAGAGATAAGACATTTAGGTGAGCTAAGCAAGCCTGCATTCCTGTAATCTGAAAAGTATGACATAACTGTCTGAATAACCAACATTTCCCTTCAACCCAGAAACAAGGAAGAATGTTCCTTATGCTACCCAAAAGGGAGTAACATGTTCCAGCAATCTTGTTGACATGCAGGCAGAAGGCACTGATGTAAACACCAGTGAGTTTTGTCATGCTAACAGGAGTTGGACCAAGATGTAGAGACTAACAAGTCGAGATCCAGGTGTTATGTTTCATATAGATGCCATAATATAGGCATAGTTTGAGATGCCCTAATATAGGCATAATCTTTCACCTACATTAGTTCCCTATTCTCCACAATAACGGGCGCTGAGGGCTGAACCTTATCTAGACTGTGGTTTGGGTACAGAAGGAGGGTTTTCCCGAACAATGGCCTCCTATACCATCTTCGATGTGCTCATCCAGTATGATTAAATATTCATAAGAGTTCTAGGAAACCAGGCAGGGGCTTGGATCCACCAGCATAAACATCTACATAACCGGTTCATCCCATACGTCATCTTCATACCCAACAATGGCTAACACAAGACACAAGGGACAAAGGGACTCTATACTTTTCTGTATAAATACAGCACCTCTTGCTATCAGTAGTGAGAGGGAACCGAGACTTCCAGGCCGACACACTGACCAGAGATGCTGAGGTTCCTACATGCAGTCGCTCCATCTGACAGTGGTCTAATCATCCCTTGCAGGGTGTCCAACTCGAGACCAGGACAAGGTCCCACACTCTCATTATTCAGGTAATTGGGTTTGACTAAATCCTAGCGGGATTCTTGGCTTCTTTCGCACCTACTCACATGCTAGGTACATCTAGACAGGCATCGTAGGAGTATGCGCTTTATTTTATAAATGTATTTTATATTCATGTATATGTTCATGACTATTGCAAAATGGTAGAACTGTACTATCCTTTTCTATTCACTGTACTGCTGATCATATATCTCTGCTACTGTTTAACAGTTGTCGCAGCACATATATTTTATACTAGAAGAACAACTGTGCAATAAATTCTTATTGTAAACACGCTCAACTGTTTCTTCTGTGTAACTCTCTGAGACCAAATGAGCAAGCACGAGTGACTGAGCAAAAAGTAGTACATTGTTTCCACGAGTCTGAGGAATCAGGGTTGTCGTGTTCTGAGGTTGCCAAAAACTAATCTCTCTGATAAAAAGGAGATTCTAGTGGCACTGTGAGCTAGCTAATGCAAACAGGCTAACATACGCGGTGGGGGTGCACAGAATCAGTCTACCACCAGGCCCGCAGTGTATGTTATCCAAAAGTGCAGGTCCTGCAGGGGTACTATAGGAACTACACTACAGAGGTCTAAGGATGATTCCCTGGAACCAACACCTCTCTTTTATTTGCATTCAACTTCAAAAGGATATTGGTCATCAAATGTGCAATGGAAGCAAATATTTTTGAAGCTTAAGGGCAAATTCAGACACAACTAAAGACTAAACATAAAATTACAAATGTATTCAATGAAATCAAAACCTATCTTGCACCACCTGAACTGTTTAAGAAGTTCTCTTGGTGTTAAGCAGTGAATAGCCCCTTCCTATTGTGTTCATGAAGGAGTTTACTGTGGCGATTTTGTCCTATTGTAGTTGTAACAGAGTTACTAGTGTCAATCCTTTTCCTCTTGAGTTTGTGAGAAGGTACACAATTAAACCCCCTTTCTAGTGCATTTTTGTTAAAGGCTTTACAATGGAAGAACTGTCTCTCAGGGCTTTGAGGCAGAGTATTGCAAGGCTGACATAGGGAAGTGTTGTGTGCCAGAAACTCAGAACTGAACAATGCATAAAAACAACACACAATAAATCAGTATCCAAAAAAATGTTTTTTCTTTATACAGGAAAAGTTCTTTAATGCCCACACAAATAAATACTATACTCAAAACAACAAATATTTACTAGGTTTCAGGGATTGCAAATTGAAACCCCTCATTTTATGGCCCCACATTTACAACCAGGGTGCAAGTCACACCCCCTAAAGAAATATCTCAGGGGTCAACTAACCTTGTAAATGTGAATCTGCTCCCATTATCTGCAAGGTGCAGCAATTTGCTCCCCAACAGGCTTTAATCCTGAAAAAACTGCATAAGGGAAGAATGTAAGAAGCTTATAAGTGTATGGCAATTTCGCTTGCTCAAGACACAGAACAGAGAGTTTCCTGCTTATGCACTAGTGATGGTTGCTCACAACATGCACAGAGGCCCAATGAGACCTGATTTCTTCTCATGCATTGTAGACAAAGGACTTTCTTACCACAATGTGAAAGCCTATTACATGTGTCAGCATCTGGCTGGAAAAATCCAGATACCTCTATCACTCCAAGTTACTTCTCTCAAGTGACTTGCCACCTCTGGATGCTAGTGCTACAACATGAATATCCTGTTGAAATGTAAAAACAAACCAGAATGGAAAAACACATTGTAAGACACTGGGGTACTGCTTGAGGGGGGTGAAACCCTACAACCACAATCCTTGCCAGGGTGTGGCACAATCAAACCCCAAATTAACCTGTGCTCATCGTTCTGGTAGCTTGACACCAAGCAGTCAGGCTTAACTAAGAGGCAATGTGTAAAGTATTTATGCAGCACTTCAAACAGTAATAAAGTGAAAACACTACAGAAGAACATTCCCACACCAATTTAGAAAAACAGAGAACATTTTAATAAATACAAAAAGAACACACAACAAATCTCCAATCGGTAGAATCGGAGATATGCAATTTGAAAGATTTCAGCGAAAATAGCACCAAAAAGCACAAAGCAGCAACTGCGAATATCTGGTAATGCCGGACCGGGACAAAGTCACAAGAACCGGCTGACCGCGATGGAGTGTGAACCGGCTACAGGGACCCAGCTAGGCCCACTGAACAAAAGTACCTTAAATCCTGGTTGGGGGTGCTGTGAGGTCCCACATTGAGGGTGCGTCGAGCAGCCGAGACAATGCACTGGCTTCGAGGAGCTGCAAGGCTGGGATGTGACGTCCAGCGTCGTCGTAGACCAGTGGTCTTCAAACATTCTCATGCTGCGCCCCCCAGTGGGAAGAAAAATTATCTGGGCCCCTCCTTAGAATATTTCCCAATTATTCTATTGAAATTGGCAATTTTTTAATATATCTAGACTTATTTAAACATTGCAGTTAAGTTGTGTTACCGTTTTAAAAATGCAATCAAGTACATGATTGCTAAACATACTATTCTGGTCAGGCAGGCCTAACTAACATCTGAAAGTATCCACAGTGTGATTACTTGAAATGGGGGTGGGGGATTTGAAGCCTATTTGGATTCACTTCCCTTTTGACATATACTCCCAGCTAGGATATAAATGAGAAAAGATGTTAGTGATGGGCCATTACAGAGCAGCTTACTGCCGCTCATTTTTTCCGCCTAAAACAATTACTGTTATCAGCATAATGCTTTTTTTCACCAGAGCCTGGTGCCCCCCCCGGATCACTTGAGGCCCCCCTAGGGGGGCCCACCCCCAGTATGAAGACCCCTGTCGCAGACTGTTCCATTGATGAGGGCATACAATCCAAAGTCTGGCATTAAGGATGCATAGTGCAGGCGGTGCGATGTGTCGGTTCCGAGGAGCTGCGAGGCTGTCATACGAGAACTTGCGTCGTTGTCAAGGCTGCCATTGATGGGAGATTTGCCATATGTGATCCTGTGTCAGGAAGGTGTGGCACAGTAGTAGTTCTGATGCAGTCTGCGAGGTCGATCCGGAGTCCTTGCGTTGTGAGAACCCTCGCAGCAGAGGCGATGTGTTGATTCTGCTCGGGGTTGTGACACACAGCAGGGGAGATGCGTCGGTTCTGCTGGATCCACAGATGGGCTGGCAGAGCACCATCTTACCCACTTCCAAGGGTCCAAGAATAGATGGCACCACTTGGCGGGGTAGGACTCACAGATGGCAGAGTCCAGGTGCTGGGTTCAAGGTGGTTGGAGCCTTCTATCCCTGAGGCTCTAGTAATGAGGCTAGCCAACTTGCCCTTGATGTCATTCTGGGGTCCTGGGATCAACAGATGCAGGTCCAGCCCTTCTCACCCAGGCAAGAGGGCAGCAGGCAATCCTTCAGAGCAGCGGTCCAGCAGAGTGGCAGTCCTTCTTCCTGGCAGAGTCTTCACAGATACAGAAATGTACTAAAGAGTTGGTGTCTGAGATCCAATATTTATACCTGGGCCTTCTTTTGAAGTGGAAGAAGCTCCTAGAGGCTTCCCTATGAAGTACACAAGGTTCCTGCTTTCCCTGCCCTGGTTCCAGAATATCTACAAGAGCTATGCAGACCTTTGAGTGGAGGCTGTGCCCAATTCCATCCTTCCATCCTGCCAGTGATGGCCCATCCAGGCACAGTTAAGCTCTCTATTGTGTGTGGCTGTCTAAGAGAAATACATAAAAGCCTAACTACCAGCTATACCCAGTCATGTGACCCAGGGACAGGCTACATGCACTAAATGGTTCGGGCAGGAAAATGGCAACTTTCTAAAAGTGGCATTTTGAAAATTATAATTTAAAATCTGACTTCATCATGAGAGATAATTTTTCATTACAATTCCAAAGACACCAAACATGAACTGGTAACCTGTTCCCATTTTGAAATTAGCACTTATTAAATGTAATAAGGTAACTTCAATGTTATCTTATGGGAGAGGTAGGCCTTGTGGTAGTGAAAAATGAATTGAAGAGTTTTCACTTCCAGGACATGTAAAACTTGAAAGTAAAAGTCCTACGTTTTAAATACACTGCACCTTACCCTCTGGGCTGCCCAGGGCATAGTAATATATATTAAAAAAGGTTTGGGCCTAGCAAAAGGTTTATCTTGCCAGATCGACATGGCAGTTTAAAACTGCACACACAGGCTGCAATGGCAGGCTTGAGACATGTTTGAAGGGCTATTTAAGTTAGTGGCACAATCAGTGCTGCAGGGCCACTATTAGCATTTAATCTACAGGTCCTGGGCACAGGTAGTGCCACTTTACTAGGGACTTACAAGTAAATTAAATATGCCAATTGGATTTACACCAATTCTACTGTGTTTTAAGGAGAGAGCACAAGCACTTTAGCACTGGTTAGCAGTTGTAAAGTGTGCAGAGTCCTAAAGGCAGCAAAAATGAAGTCAACAAAACAGGAGGGTTGAAGGCAAAAAGTTAGGGCGAAAAACACACCAAGAATGCCAAGTCTAACACACATCATCTCACCAAGGAAGTGGATGTGAGTGGGAGGTGGGGTGATTGAAAATGGGGGATAAGAGATTACCTTAGTGTATGATGCTCTATTCCTACTACTGTACTTAGGCCTATTCAACTTACGTAGCACCATTTTTCATGTTATTTGTGAAGCTCCCTGTTGCTTCTGTCATTAGGTCCACGCTGTATAAGTACCTTTAATAGATAAGTAAATAAATTAACATAGCAATAATACCTATTTAGAGCTGTACCTAATCTGTCAAATTTAGGGTCTGATGTACTAACTACTGGTGCCGTAAAAATCGGGTCGCCACTAAAGATTTTAGTGAACTACATATTTATTAGTAGATCAGTAGCTAAATTTTGATTATGAGTGGGTCACAATGTGACCTACGTCATGAATATCAATTAGGTAGGTTTCAAATTGTGACTCACTCCGATTGGTACAGTCACAGGGATGGCTGCCTGTTATGGTCATCAGACCACCATGTCTGTGATTGCCTCTCGATAAAGTGATCCATTTCTTTTTAATGCAGCCTTTTTCCATAAAGGAAACAAGGCTGCATTTTAAAAATAAATAGATTTATTTTTTTCAAAAGTTTATTTAAGAGTTGCCTACTCCCAAAGAGTTGGCAGTGGTCACCAAAAACATTTTTTTTTAACATCGCATGAATGCATTAACACCCCAAATCTGGAGTCTGTAAGTTTTTCAATGTTTTATGACCCAATTTCGGTGGCAAAACATTGATAAAGTGCATACCGAATCAGTATTTGGAAGGGGTGCCTGCAACACACACATTCCACATACGGAATTGGTGTGAGGTCACAATCCCATTTAAGGAATTGCCAAAAGTTTACCAATTCCTTAAGGGATTAGTATATTAAAAAATACATTTTTTGCTGTCGATAAATCCGAATTGGGGTCTTTGAGGCCGTAAAAAGACTTTACACATGGACCCACTAAGATACCAAAAAATATGGCATAAGTTTTAATAGCAGAAAACGCCTTCACGAATACTTTTCATAACTTACTTGGTAGCCTGGCATTAGTGACAGTAGCTACTGTCAAGAGCAAATGCTGTGTACAATTACATCAGTGTGACAACCTGCCCAGGAACAGAAACTCTGCAGCATCTATCTCCAAAACAATCTCAGTTTTGTTCAATAATCCATTTTCTACTCCATTAGTCATTTTATTTCCAAAAAGGCAATTTCTTTAAAAACAAAATCTTGGATCTTGCTCTGAGGCTATTCATCAAATTCTAAGAGGCCCATTCGTTAGCTCATAGCATCTTTATTATATCGCATTTATAAAGATTTACTGGGAACATTCAGTGACTAAGTATCTAATGTCAAAACCTACAGGAGATCTGACATGCAGTAAAATTTCCTTTCTAAGTTGCTCCCGTGAAAGCACGACCCCTGTGCCCTGGCACTGTACTTTCTGTTGAATACTATCAATTGCATTAGGGCGGTAATCACCGCCTTAAGGTCACTTAGGCTATTAATTCGGCCTGTCTCGACATTCCTATACATGGAAAGAAGCCTTCCACGCATATAGAGCTGTCCTGCGTTAAGACTTCACTTTAATGACATCACGGCTTGGCTGTGCCCTGGACACGGTTTGGCTGTCAGCCAGTCTGGCAGAGAATACCTGTAGTAAAATCTGTATTGTTTGGGAGGCACGACCTTCATGAACCACTGTTGTAAAAAAAGTAATGCATCTTTTATCGATTGGTGCCTAATGCTTACTTGTGATTTGATTCCCCATGGGGAGTCTGCTGCTGGTTAGTGGTTCTTATAAATTATATAATCTAGATGCGAGGTCGGTAGAGGGGGGTGTCCTGAAGGAATTCTAAAGAGTTGCCACTAAAGTGTGTAGCACAGTAGCATCCTGAAAAACATAAGCTATGGTAGAATTATAAACCATAAAATTAACAATTTTTTGCGTGTAACAATGCTGGGCTACATAGAAACAGAACAAGGTGATCATCGGAAAAACGTTTGAACAGAAAAGTAATTGAGTGAAGATTTTAGATTAGATGAATATCGTTATTTGACAAACCATATACATAGATTTGGCATTTTCCCAATAGTAATACTTGAGATTTCTGGTGGAAAAGGGATTTTTTTATTGTTATATTTCAGCATGATTGCCCTTTGCTCAGGGCATTAACAATGATTAGTATCTGCAGTCTGCCTCATATTTGCTGACCTGAATATTAGGGCGTGTAATTAAGGGAAGTAAATGGTTTAGCGACTGGTACCCAATAGCATGTGGACAATAAGGCTATCAGCACCCAATACAATGAATGGAAGATTGTCCCTTCCTGCTTCATGTCACTGTTAATGAACCTAGAATGGATACAAACAACTAAGCATTAATGCCATCTGCTGAGGGCGTTAATTTATTTATTTTTTATTTATTTTATTTATTTATTTATATAGCGCCTGAATCGACCCCCGAAGGGGTATCTCTGCGCTTCGGACAGGTAACAGGAAAAACTGATGGACAAGAACAAAATCAGAAACAGAAAAGGATGGTCTTTAGGTGCTTTCTGAATTGAAGATGGTCCGGGCATTGTCTCAAGTGAATGGGGAGCTGATTCCAGTAAAGAGGGCCAAGGTGGGAGAGTGACTTCCCACCTAGCCTGGCTTTCCTGATTCGGGGGACCACAAGAAGGGATTTAGTACCTGAACGGAGGGACCTGGAGGGCATATACGGCATGAATTTCTCGGCAAGATAGGCGGGCCCGAGGTTGTATAAGGCTTTATGAACGGTGCAGCAAACTTTAAACTTAACCCTCTCACGTACTGGGAGCCAATGGAGCTGACGGAGAAGAGGGCGGGAAGCGGTCCTGGGGGGGGCGTTCAAGACCAATCGCGCCACAGTGTTTTGGACCACCTGCAATCTACAGAGCGAGGACTCATTGGCTGAGACCAGGAGGCCATTGCAGTAGTCCAGACGGCTCAAATAAGTGCCTGCGTCAGGGTTTTCCGAGTTGAGTCAGGAAGTAGGGGAAAAACTCGGCGTAATAGGCCCAACGTATGAAAGCAGGAGCCAGCTGTCTGAGCAGCATGCTCCTTCAAGGTTAGAGCCTGGTCCAGGTGAATGCCTAGGTTCTTAACAAGGGACTTGGGGGCGGGAGGAGCACCAAGGTCCACCGGCCACCATTCAGGAGTCCACAGTAGAGGGGCCTCTCCAAAGAGCAGGATCTCTGTTTTCCCAACATTGAATTGGAGGAAATTACATCTCATCCAATTGGAAATAGCCCTCATACCAGAGGAGAAGGCCGACTGAACAGATGGAGTGAATTTGCTAAAAGGAAATAGCAGCTGCGTATCGTCAGCGTATGAAATGGTAGTAAAACCACAGGTCCTAAGGAGATTGGCCAAGGGAGCAACATAGATATTAAACAATGGCATTTGATTGCTCATCCACAATTATTGGTGCAAGAAGAAGGCCAAGGTACTTTAATAGGCAAAGGGTAATTAAAAACTGTTTGCATCTACAAAGGCAACTCTGTGCAATTTGCTGTGCAGTTGACACTGCTTCCTGAAACAGAATGTGATCATTGTAAATGTATTAATATAGCACTTACGACTCCTGACGAGGCATTGAAGCACGTTTTGGGATGTGTAGCACCTTACTCCGGAAGCCAAGATTATTAATTAGTAGGTTAATACAATTTTTTATTTTTTGTACGTTAGCTGTGTTAGGATTGTGCTCTTGATTTCTTGTGTGTTTAGTTGAGTTAGGGTAGGGATAGAGTGATAGGAGTGTGTTTGAAAAGGGAAAATAGAGAGTTATTTTGTAAGTAGTGGGCATGTGTCTTGTTACTGAATGCAGAGCCACTGTTTATTCCTAGCAAAGATTTTCAAACTGTGGCTGCACATTCACCCACACTGTCACAGCAGTGGACCAATGCTAATTGAATGTGCACACACACACACACACAATGTGCAACATGGCCTTTAAGGGGTGACCTAAGAAAATCCAATAGCATGTGTGTGGTCCAAGGCTGCAACACCACTATGGGGTCATCAGCTCCTCCCTCCAAAGATCTGCAGGTTTAAATAAACATTGGCACTCTACATGAAATGCTGAGTTTGGCTCATTTTATCAGAAAATGTTCAATGCTGGCCCTATCAAATGTTATTTGCCTACATTCTAAGTTTAGCAAAAGTGTGAAATAGGGACATGAAGCAGAGTCAGTTGGGAGGGAGAGGGTTGTAATAGCTTATTTATCACAGTCTTCGAACTATGCCCCCACGTTGCTTCATAACTGTTAGAAATGGGATTCCTAGTTGGCTGAGGTATGCACCTAGGCCTGGCAGGAACCACCACTCTAGTCAGGGTAAGCTAAATACACACTAAAAGATAACCTGTGCCCACCCTCTGGTAGCTTGGCGCAGAGCAGGCAGGCTTATCTAAAGAGGCAATGAGCAAATTATTTATGCAACACACGCACACAGAGTAACACAATGAAAACACCACAAAAAGACTCCACACAAGTTTAGAAAAATAGAGAGTATTTATCTGAGTACAACAAGACCAAAATGACAGAATTCCAATCAGTAGAAGTCGAGATATGAATTTCTAAAGATTAAGTGCAAAAACAGTGCTTAGAAGTCACTAGTGGTCAAAAGGTTACTGGACAATGCGAGGAACTGGTGCAAATCCAAAGTTCGGGCCGACTGCGATGGAGGGCAGGCTAGCTACAGGACCCTTGCACGGCCCACTGAGAAAGTACCATGGATGGAGCAAAGCATTGAAGCTGAGGTCTGGATTTGTCAATCTTTTCCACGCCGTCGGGTCATTGAGTCATTTTTGAGCTTCACTGAGGTGAAGGCAATGCTTCGTCGTCAGCCTGCGCAGGCTGCAGAACCACTGTTGTAGAACAGCCTCTGCATCTGCATCAAAGGGCGATGCATCTGTTTTGTAGCAAAACAGCTGCAGAACCCACTTCTGAGGCCCGGAACCTGAAAAGGGTACATTAGGCAAGGGTAGGCATTACAGAAGGCAGAGTCCAGCAGCACCAGCAGAATTGCAGGAAGGCTTTTGTGTCCCTGAGACTTCAGAAAACAGTAGACAAGCCAACAAGCCCTTGGAGATCACTTAGAGAGTCAGGGGTAGCAGGGCAACAAGCAGAAAAGCAGTCCTTCCAGAAAAGCAGTCCAGTTGAGTCAATTAAGCACCATAGCAGTCCTTACGGCAGGGATTCAGTTCAAGATCCAGAAGTGTCTGTTTTTCGGGGTACAGAGACCCAGCACCTATACCAAAAAGTGCATTTGATGTAGGGGGTGAACTTTAAAGCAGCTCTCTGAAGTGCAAAAGGGTACCTTTCAACCCAGTCTTGTCAGCCAGGGTTTCTGCAGGGGGGATTTGTGTGTGGACAGGACACTATCTATTGAAGTGTAAGTGTTAGCCCCTCCCATTCCTCACTGCCTAGGAAGACATATCAGAATGCAGATGAGTGCTCAGAATGCAGATGAGCCTCACATTCCTGTGTTTGTGGCTGTCTAGAGGGAATGTACAAAGTGTAACTGCCACCCAGCCCAGACGTGTATTGGAGACCGACTGAAAAGCACACAGAGGTATAAGCACAGAGAAATATCCACTTTCTAAAAGTGGCATTTCTAAACTAGTGATGTTAAATCTAACTTTACCAGTAGGGAGGATTTGTCATTACCATGCCAAACATAAAAAAATGGAAAAAGCTACCACTCTCTCATCAAGAATTGCAACTTAAAAGTATATTAAGGAATTCCGAATGCTAACCTATGAGAGGACTAGGCCTCACAGGAGTGAAAAATGAAATAGGTTGTTTGTTACTACCAGGACCTGCAAAACATCCCAATACATGTCCTACCTTTAATTTACATAGCATCCTTCCCTTAGGGCTACCTAGGGCCTACCTTATGGGTGATAAAGGTGTAATAAAAGGAGAGTTTCAAGCTTGGCAAGCAGTTTTAAATGCCAAGTTGAAGTGGCAGTAAACTTCACACACTGGCCCTGCAGTTGCAGGCCTGAGACATGTTTGAAAGGCTACTTCTGTGGGTGGCACAATCAGTGCTGCAGGTCCACTAACAGCATTTAATATACAGGCCCTAGTTATATGGTATATCACTTTACAAGGGACTTACAAGTAAATTAAATATGCCTAGCAGGTGTAAACCAGTTATACCATGTTTAGAGGACAGAGCACACACACTTTAGTGCTGGCCATCAGAGTCCTAAAGCCAACAAAAAGAAGGTCAGAAAAGGAAGAGGAGGAAGACAAAAAGTTTGGGGTGACCCTTCAGAGAGGGGCATTTTCCAACAATTATTTTCTTAAACTAATGAATAGATTGACATGCAACATCCTAAAATGAGCTCTTAAATGTGTGCTATTTAATATTTTCTCCAGAGTTCTGAGCTCACTACTTTTGCTTCCATGGGCATTGAAATGAACTGTATTTGAATCTTACCAAAAGTGATTTATTGTCACTACCAGTCCAATCTCTGCTCCGTTTGCCCATCAAGCATGATTTTCCAAGAGATATTTCTGGAATGTCCTAATTTTATTAAAGATGCGGAGATGAGTATCATGCTTCCTTCTAGCCATTTTAATAGATAGAAGGCAGAAGAGAAGAAAACACTAGTGAAAACAATAAGAAACTACAACAAACAGCACACTCTGGTGCTGGACTACCAATGCAGGCAAAGACAAGTGTTCCATTAGCATGCTATAAATAGACCAACCCATAGTCCAAACATCCTCTTTCTCGGTGCTAAAGATGTCATTAATCATACAATACTAAGAAAATGTATTGTTATGTTCAACAAGACAATAAACAACTATATGGCCAAGGATCATGAGAAATAAATCTTGGCATTTTTTCTATCTCAAAGTCATTGGCAGCACAAGTAATCGATATGTTAGGTGAACACACGGTGCTCAAAAAAGGCAAAAGAATGTAGTAATATCACAGCTAATTTCAGGAGATAAAAGTTTGTAATTATTCCATTGCACAAAACTCAATTAAGGAAATAAATCTTTTTCAGCCTGCATTTTGTAAATAGCAATTGATTTCTTCTGAGGGTCCTTGGCCATGTTGTTGTTCATTGGCAGGTAAGGTATGGGCCGACATAATATCTTTGACATTCCTGTCAATGTCCTGCACAATTATTTCTATAGATGCATTTTCTCTGAACTATTAATAAAGTTTTAAAATTCAGTTTAAATATCTCCTCATTTTCCCTCAATTTGAGAGGTGTCAGCCATTTTATATATTCAATTGTACAAATAACAGAATAAACAAATCAAATTGTAAGCAAATATTGAGGAATAATACAAAACAATTTCAAATATTCAAGAAGCAACTGCAGTTCACTGTTTTGGGCCTAAAGAAGGAGGCATATCAAAAGAAAGAAAACTTCCGAAACATGAGGCGTGAAAACAGAAGAACCTTGGGTAAAATAGGAGGGGCCTTGTTTTGTAAACCACCGAAGGTGGCACTTCAAGTTATCAGAAACAATGGTGAGTTGTTGATGAGGATGCTTAAACCCTGTGCTGCTTATGCAGTAAGGCAGCAATGCTGTGAGATGGGGAAATGGAAGTTAGGTGACTCGAACTAGAGAGATTGTTCGGTCTGCTAATGCAGGCCCGACAGGTAAGACATGAGAAAAAGTCACACACTGACTAGGGAAAAAAACACTTGACAATTAATAAATATACAATGCTACAACAACAGTTAAAACATTAAAATACATGCAGTAACATGGACAAAGCAACTTATGTGGCTGTAGCAGCAAGAAAGATGATATTTGGACTACTGGTGATCATTTTAGAAAATAGTAATCTGACATCCATGATCTCCTGCCTTTGTAGTCCAGCACTAGAGTGTGTGGGTACTATAGTTTCTTACTGTCTTCACTAATGTTTTGTTCTTTTTTTACTAATATTCATTAACACTGCAAGAAGAAACATTTTCAAAAGCTAAGCCTCTCTGCTCAGTGCCATAGGTACCAGGGGTTGATGTCAGGTTTAAATTACTGAAACATTTACAGAACCTAACAAGAAAAGTGACATTATTACTTGTTGTGGATTACAGTTCAAGCCAACTAATAATCCACTTTCTTGCACACTTACTCATGTTCACCCTTATTCTCACTCACTCACACTCACCTGCACTCACCATTACTCTCACTCACGTATCATCTTTTTTATTTTGTTTAAAAAAAATTATGATAACATGACAACAACAGAAACAATAACAAGAAAGTGTAGCTGATGCCGAGTACTGCACGTCGATATGTAAGGACACAGTTTCAGTCTGGTGTGGCATTCTTAATTAGCATATTTGGTATAACTAGAGCATAATGCAAATATAGCATAAAAGCATTTCATCTTAATTATACCCTTTGACAAACTTGGAAGTCCAGCCAGGCTAGATAACAACACCTATGCGACCGGTGAACTGGGCCACCTGTTGCTCAGCAAGAATCATTATAACAGTGCTCATATACAATGTGCTCCCAGCGTAATGCACAGTGGCATCGACAGATGGGCCTCAATTTGTGGCATACCTCACACTGATAAGAGGAAGAATATATGTGTGTAGACCAAACATGGTATTGGGTCACAGCGTACAGTTGTCATCCAACCGCATAAAATACGTATGTGAAAACTGATGAGAGTATCCAATGAGCTTAGTCATCTAAATCGGAGCATCCAGAGGCATACTCTCTATAAAATCCCTCATCCCCATCTGGCTTTGAGAGATAATTTTTGGGGATAAAAGGAAAGGGACATCACTTTTGCATAAGCATGAAGTTGCCCATTACAGTATATTAGAACGATTTGTCAGCTGTCTTTCAAGGTTGTGCATCCCTAGCCCCACTCCATGGTTATCTAGCGGGTAATACAGCTATTACAGTGAATCTTCTCATGCTTGTTGGAATGCCTTTCAATAATCCCAATAAACATTCTCTAGGATTGGTATCAATAGGGAACTCAATCATAGTCATTAGCGCTTTTATGACCTTGTACCAATAAGCGTAAATGCAAGGAAAGGCTCATGGCATATGTAGAAAATCAGCATCTGGGGTTACGCATCTAGTGTAGATAGCATTGTTCTGCAGTCTTCTCCTCAACAAAGCAAGTAGAGTGTAGCATATCCTAAGAAGGAATTTAAAGTGCATGATTCATAGCCAACTGCTGGGCAACAGGAAGCCCTTGTGCGTACAACAATATGTGCAGTTAGCCTCCGACAGATGAGTGTTAAAGTCACAATTTCATTTGTCTATAGAGTGAGGTATTGCAACAGGGGCCTCAGACTGCATTGAGTTGTATAAGCGTTCGACGAACTTGTGAGAGGAGGTGGCAGTGAGAAGTGATATTAGGACTTTAGAATAGGGCGATTCACATGGATGTGTTGTAAAGGCGTACCCATGCATATAGCAAAGGAAAACAATTGATGGTGTTTGTCGGTATGTCCTGATCACATCTTACATGGGCATAAAGGTGCCCTCTGCAAACAAGTACCCAAGTGTGCACAGGTTGAGATCATGCATCAATTTCAATGTTTTGTCTTTGCATGTGGGAGCGAGTTGTTGGTGGTGTAGGAGCAGATTTTCTGGGCAGTATGGGGTTTCCACTGGGGCTCTGTTTCCCAGGTTATGCCAGGATGCCAAAGTGCATCCAACTGCTTTGACCACTGTGTGGCAGTTCAGAATTACTGGGTATGACGTCGACCTAGGCTGCCCTTTTTAAGTGTTTATTATTTTGTGGATTTCAGTGGTGTTTTCTCACTGTTTTTCAAACCTTTTGAAATCAGTGCTTATCAGTGTTTATTAGGCTCCCTAACCCCTAAACATGTTTCTATTTACAGTTAGTGTTATAAAGCATATTTAATTTAAAAGAGAAGTATTGCAGGGTACACAGTGTCTCCCCATTGGCATTGTGTTCAATGGACTTATGTTAGACTGTTTTAAGCATCGAAAGACTAGGGGGCCGATTCCGATCTCGGCCGGTAGGGCACCGAATCGGATTCGGCTTAACCGGATCCGATTCGGAGCCCTATTTCCCGACTGAGTCGTACGTGCGTCCGGGCGAGCGAGTACGATGCGTGCGCTCGCGAAATCTCCGACCGACTCGTTCGCAGGACCCGACCGCTCCGACCGACTCGCACGGGGACGACGCGCACCGCTCAATGGAGACGTTCCCCGGCCGGGTAAGTACGATGCGCACCTCGACCGCTCCGACCGACTCGCGCAGTCCAGCACCAAGGAGCTGTCGGAGCCGCACTTTGGGGGTCCGTGTCGGACCCCCCTGGAAGCGTAGGTGCGCGAGTCGCACACAGGGGGGACCCATGGGTCCCCCCTACACGTGCATGTACGGTGCGACCCACATCAACGCGAACACGCTGTAGGGGGCGCCCTTGTTCGCGTCATGCCCATTGAGTCAATGGGAGCCCGTGTACGCGTCGTACGACTGGCTCCCATTGACTTCAATGGAGTCCGACCGAATCGAGTCCGATAGCATACGCGCGCATCGTACTCGTTCGGTCGGACTGCTAGGGTCCGATTCGGTCGGAAATCTCTCCGGGTCCGGCTCGGTCGGGGAGATTTCCGGCCTGAATCGGAATCGGCCCCTTAGTATTACACTCTCATTCACACTCACTTTTCATTACCCTTTCTCACATCTCATTACCTCTCACAGTCCCTTTGTCAGTACTCAGTATAGTTTACAGGACTGGATTAAAAAAGTAAGAGTGCTATTTGCAAATGTTTTAATAAACACATTCCTGGACACAATTGGAGGTCATTCCCCTACTCCTTACTCAATGTTATGAGACTGTAGGGATGGTCAACCCTGCCAACAGCATAGTACCTTGTGAAGCCTTTATAATCTTGAATTACACCAGATTAATTTACAGCCATGCAATCTATGGCACCTGAAATTTGATGCTTAAATCTGGCTTGCCACTGCTTTTTTGCACTCTGTGCCTGAGTGTTTTAATGTGGTGCTGTTCTTGGGTGGACATTCATAGCTTCCAAATTTCCCCATGGCAAATGTCTCACTTTAAGTTAGTCCTGACCTTACATACATCACATTGTATTCTGGGACTTGAAATTTTGCTCTTAACATTCGAACTATGGGCTCAAAATCCCCAGCAGTAAAGTGCAAATTGGTAAAAATCCAAGATTAGATGTAGGTATCACACATAACAGTGGGACAATTTGCATCTATGAATTTTGTTGGCATGTGGAAAGTCTTGTGTCATGTTTTCACCACTTTCCAATGTGCTCTGTGATAGCATTATTTTCATAGATACATGTCCCTACAACTTGCATTGAATGTTCAGAGCCTGGAGTGTTTGGCATTTGCACTGCTATCAATACTGACTTGTTAGTAAAGCAGTCTGATGTATCAAATGGCTTTACTCATTCTGTGGCGCTGGGTAAATGTGACAGTACACATTGGCCATGATTCTTATGTGCCAGTCATTTCACCAATCAGTGAAAGAATTAAACACTGCAAAAAGATCAAATATGAGATTTAATTTCCCCAGATTTTATTAAGTATATACAATACTTAATTTATTCTCCTAACCCCTGCACCTTTAACTCAAGCACACAAAACTGGAGGAAACAAAATGAAGAAGAAACTATATTTTAGTGACATCCCTAAACAGCAAAACTGAAGCAGAATAATCTTAGAGCATTCTTTCTGACAACTGCCTTGTATAGTTACATTGTGTTGCCCCCCTAGGAAGAAATAAAAATGACTTGTTTTCTCTCACTTCACCTTCTTTGAATGGCATAATTTCAGTATATGATTGTGTAGGTGCTTATCAGTGTTTATATGCTTACCCTGATTGGGGCTGTTTCCCTTCTAGTGGAATTTATCAATTATTATAGGTTTGCACATAAAACAGGAGAGCCTACATTGACTACACCAGAGTGGAGCAACATTATTGCTCTCACACTGCCAGATGTGGCAGATAAGGAGGTAGGTAATACCAGTAATGTGCACACTGGGCTTGTGCACAAAGGTAGTACAATTCTAAGTCCGGTGCTATAAAGCAACCTGGTTAATATGGCGGAGTTAGGATTTCACACTTCAGTCTACAGTCCTTATTATCCCATACCAGCAGTATTTGAGATCTCACCATTTTGTTTTTTAAAAAAGGGGGAAGTGGTATTGGTATGTTGTTGAACAAGTATGGAAATCTTGACAAAGCAAACATTTCCATTAGTGTTATTCCACTTGCCAATGAAAGGTGCATGGAAATCCACCTCTTCACCTGTGCATCCAACTGTGTCACTGTCTCAACATAGTTTTTTTTAAGGATAATATCAATATCCTGATGAACCCATATTCTGAGATATTTTACTGAGCCTGTAGCCCACGTGAAGGTGTACACAATGATGCAGCTCTTGGTTGTGTCAGTGTGGAAATATAAATGCTTTGCTCCAATTTATATGCAGGCTCCAAAGGTGTCTAAACTTCATGTACTCTCAAATTATAGGGGAGAGATTCCTCACAGGATTGTATATCACCATATTGTCTGCGCATAGCAATATGAGCAGTTTCTGACTAATCAAATTGAGGGAACAATGGAAAAATGCTGTCAGAACTTGCACACGAGGGGTTCCAATGCAAGGGTAAAAAAGAAATGGAGAAAGGGGGCTGCCCTACTTTGTGGCCCGTGAAATGATCACTAGGTCAGAGATCAGTCCATTGACACATATACTTGCAGAGGGGCTTGTATACAGTATTCTGATCCAGTCTAGAAAGTGATGCAGAACATCCATCCAATTGAGTACAAGGAAAAGGAATTCTCTTTCTAATGAGTTGAAGGCCGTGGGCCAAGAAGACTGCTGCAGCAGACAACTCAGTGCCCAGTTGGTATACTAGTGCAAAGAGGATCTATCATGCGGACCTTACGGGGATGAAACCAGATATATCAATCCATACCAGATCCAATACTCAGGGAAGCTGATTGGCCACAATTTTGGTGGGTATATTTGTATCAGTTTTACTGAGTAAGAGCAGCATGTAAGAGTTGCATAGATGTGTCAGCTTGCCCTGCTTAAGCAGCATTATGAGGAAGGCCTCTCGCATTATGTGGGGAGGACACATTTCTCCCTCTCCTCATCACAGATCACCAGCAGATGTGGGACCATGTCTGGCACCTTACTGCCTTGCATACTATGAATAGCCCCTACAGTTTCCTCAAAGATGATTGGTTGTGATGGAAATTTACAGTGCTCATCCCGAGCCACACTACAGAAAATGTATCCAGGTAATCAAGTATCAGCCTTCCTCGCAGTAATTGAAGCAGTGATTTCTGTAGCCCACAGACTTTTAACCATATTGGGTGATAATGTGTCAGGCATCACAAATCACCCACATATAATCCCAAGAGGGTGAAGTTCAGAGCATGACCTTCATCTGAAGCACAGAGGAGCCTAGTGCATGGCAGGTCTATCAAAGACCAGCCTCATCCCTACATGTTTTCACAGAACAGGGCAACTAGAAGGCACACCACACAGTGAGCTATGCAGAAGGTGTGGGGTCTACCAGTCACTCCAGTCCATAGGACGTGGAACAAACTAAGTCTGGATGGTTAACTCCACTCCGATTGCGGAGTTTTCCGCACTCCGCATTACGCGGAGCTCGCAGAGTTCCGAAAAACTCCACCCCGTAGAGCGGAGTTTTTTTCCTCGCTTGTGTTCGTGAATGTCATGTTGGCGAGCGCAAGCGAGGAAAATCCACCTCCCAGCGAGATTTTTCCTCATTTGTGATCGTCAACATCAAGTTACGATCGCGGGTGTGGAAAATCAACCTCCCTGTGAGATTTCTCAACACGGGCGGTCAGATTTCTCATTGCGAGTGGTCGCGTATGCTCACGACCGCTCACGTTGAGAAACTGTCCGTTGAGAAAGCTGCTGCTCGGGTAAAAATCTACTCGAGCGCCAGAAAGGAAGCAGCGCCCGCTTGCGCTGTGAATGGTGCCATTCGTGATGATTGCACAGTGCGGACAAACATCTGGCACTGAAAATCATCACGAACAGCATTTATCTAACGCACTTCACCGCTAGCGCAGCTCCGCGTAGCGCTGCAGAGGTTTTTTTTTCACTTTCCGGAGTTCCGCATAGCGAACTCCGCCCAGGCTTAGAACAAACCTAATGGCTACCAGTTGCAGCACGAGTCTCTGCCCCCGTCCACGCCAGCCATAAGAGGAAGGGCATGAGCAGACCTGAACAGCACAAGCCCTGGCAGGGGCCACAATCACTGTGCAAAACAAAGCCGATGCAGTCTGTTTTTCCTACTGCAGCCTCCCCATGCAGAAGGCCCTACAGCCCCATCCTGACAATTAAGTACAATTCCCCTCCGACCATGAGCTCTCAAGTAAGCTGGAGAGTGAGCAGCCATCTTGGATTTCTGAGTGTAACTTCCATCATGGCCCCCCCATGGCTTCTATACTAAACAATGAATCATTCAATCAATCAAATAGGCTTTATAAAGTGCGGCTAATCACCCGATGGGGTATCTAGGTGCTTGCAGGCCCCAGAGGTTTATTCGAACAGCCAGGTCTTAAGGGTCATTCGGAATTCCGAAAGTGAGGTGATGGTCTGGAGGTGCGTGGGGAGCAAGTTCCAGATCTTTGCTGTGATGTGGGAGAAGGAGCATCCTCCACTTCTGCTTCAGGTAGATGCAGGGAGTATGGCAAATGAAATACAGAAAAGCATTTCAAAAGTTGCTTTATTGGTGGAAACTAACTTCGAACTATTTTTGAACATTTATAGGAACTCTTCTAAGACTGGGATTTCTTAAATTTTACTAAGGGTTATTCTGTGATGGAACAGGAATGGGTCTTAGCCTAGAAATGTTGCTCCTGCTCTATGTAATTATCAAAGAATAAGATATTGGAGTTCTATAATGGTTGCACAAATTGTTAAATTAGTGGAAATAGCAGAAGATTAAAATTGTCAATTCTCTTGCAGCTCAAAAAGATTCTGAGCACAAGCTTCAGGCATCCTGACATCCTCTATTCAATCACAAATATATTTTTTCCAACTATTTCCTATCCATCACATTATCCATGGATTAATCTGTTCCTGTCACACGCACTAGGCCCATTCACACAAATGGGAGTAGCATTTTTATTGGGACATGTGTGGGAATGCTGGGTGTTAGGAATTTTGTGGATTCATGCAGATTTCTTGAGTGTCTGTCACAAACATGTGAGGGAAATGAATGATTTCAGGCAGAGTTTGAGGTTTGCAGGGCATTGTGGGTGAGAAAACATCATGGCTTCCACTCAAGGCACACCACCATAAACTTCCTTGGATGTCTAGTTTTCACAAATGTCTGGGTTTGGAGGGTTGTGTGGGTGGCAGATGAGCCCCGGCCCAAATACCACACCTAACCCCATCGTCAATTACGCCATGTTGCATTTTGGGGCCTTTTGTGTGGATTGCTAACATAATATTGATGCATACAGTATTGAAACACAAAAATATCGGAAATTAAATATCGATAAAAATATATACTTTCTATACTTAACTAGTAAAACCACAAATATTGAGAACACAAATATTGTTCTTAAAAATATCAATGTTAACCTATATCGAAATTAAAAAATTGCTACCTTTAAATAAACATATATGTCAAAAATATCAATTCACGCAATACTGACTACAATATTGTTGCCAAAATAAGTAAATAATCATTAATAAATATTTTTTAAAAACAATTATACATAAAAGAATTATTGGAAATGAACCTAAAACATTGTATACACATCGTTAAATTAAATTAAAATATATTACCAATCACCCCAATAAATTCTATGCCTAAAATCATACCAATACAATACAAAAAATATTACCATTAAGTGCAAACATTTAAATAACAACCAAAATAATAATAAATCTATATATAAATACATTTTTTATTCAAAACTATCAAACTACAAATCATACATTAAAAATGAAACCTAAATTAGCGTTTATCAGAGAAGGACATAACTGATAGAAAATAATTCAAACTAAAACTCAACCAACCAATAAAATAAAAGTATAAAAACTTTAACCAACAAAATCAGGCAAATAATTAAATCAAAAATATAAAAGTCACACTAATTTAAACACCAAAATACTTTAAAACGACAAGCGTTGCAAGATGAGGAAACTCACTACCTAACCAAGTAGGTAAACCTTATATGTAAACTAAAATCTACTTGTTAATAAACCTCAAAATGTAAAATAACAAGTAATTAATAAAATGCTATCAAACTTCTTTATCTCTACATAGACTTCGGAAAAAACAAAAGTATTACTTGAAAAATCGATAAACTGCCAGAAAAAATGACTACCACAAACCAACAAAACAATATAAGAAATTAGGCATACACAATTATTACAAAATTGAAAACTCACCCAAATAGCAATTAGAAATAATTGTAACAACCCTAACTTCTACAAGCTACCACCAAATTAACATTTAAAATGAAACATTTTTTTTTTAATCCAACAAAAAAGAAAGCACCAGCTCCACATTGGCACAACCCCAACAGAAAAGTTGCAAAACCGTATGAAACATATTAAAAGAATATACATGCACGTATACAAAAAAGAGCAGTTGCATGCTTTATTATTACACCAATAGCATAAATAGCACAAACTTTTATTTGATTCAGACCTCTACTGAGGTCAACAAATGCAAAATACATAAATAAAACGATTATTTTTATACACTTCTTATAAACTTGAACAAGTTTTAACAGACAAATTCATTTGGAGGAGCCATACACATCATGATCAAATCTTGGGTTGAAGTAGCATTAAATCTGAAATGAATGGGTTTTATAAACCGACACCTGGCCTCTACCAGTTGCATAATTTCACACGTAAATAACAAATGTACAAACTTTACACTACTTTCAGATGCAATGACAGAGGCATCAAAGTACATCACTTCATGGAAAGGAAGGCAGTTACTAAATCACATGGGCTACACCTGCAGCCAAAAAAGAGCATCACCAGAATAAATATACTGGAGATGTACTAAATTTTATTCTAATGCATGCTATGGGAGGGCAACTACAAAATAAGATGTTGAAATTCATGTAAGAGAGCACAACCACCCCCCAAATGTGACAGAAAAAGAAGTAAGGGAGGTATTACAAAATGTAAGAAAGGCAAACACTAGTTCCCAGGAACCCACAGCCAAAATCCTTAAAGATATAAGGACTAAAGTCGCCAAACACATTATAAGCCAAATGCCACCTATCCCCACTTTAAAGCGTCTAATTGCACGAATGAAAAAAGCCACCAGCGACACTCTTCCTGCCCCTAGAGGGTATCAAGACATACAAAAAAACCTGAACATTTAACAATGACACATAATGAACAACCTTTCCTTTTACATGACAACCTAAATAATGAGAAGCAAATCCTAATATTCTCCACAGAAAGCAACTTACTAAAACTTAGCCAAGGTCAAACGTAGATGATGGATGGGACCTTCAAAATGGGTCCCAAACCATTCATTCAGACATGGGAAACAGCATTTACCACGCAGTCTTAACCATGTATGCGATTACAAAGTAAGCGTTACCACGCTTGCCTTTACCACGCATATGCCTTTACCGCAGATATTCCTTTACCATGCATGCCTTTGCAATGATTTTTGTTCTAAAGGTATAAGCATGGCAAAGGTAGTCAGTGCTCTAGTGCGAATGGGCAGAGGGTAGGTGTTGGAGATGCTTAGAGGGACTTCCTGCCCAGATGAGATTAAGAGGCACAAGAAGGATCAGGACGAGGCTTGGGGAGCAGTTTTCTAGGCAGGGCTGAGGTCTGAGGTTGGGGTAGTTTTTATGGCTGGAGGCTGGGTTTTAGGGCTCAGGGCAGGGGGCTGGGTTGTTTTTAGGGCTGGGAGGCCAGTTTTACGGCTCAGGGCTGGGGTCGGGATAGTTTTCAGGGCTGGAGTTGGGGTAGTTGTCAGCGTTAGGGGACGGGTTTTAGGGCTCAGGGTGGGGGGCTGAGCTCTTTTTAGTACTGGGATGCTGGTTTTAGGGCACAGGGCTGGGGTCGGAATAGTTTTCAGGGCTGGGTAGCTTTCAGGGTTGGGGACCGCGTTTTAGGGCTCAGGGCGGGTGGCTTCAGATGTAACCTTTATCAAGCATATGCCTTTACCAATCATGACTTTACAACGAAATTCATTGTAAAGACATGTTTGGCAAAAGCATACATGGTAAAGACGCGGTCGCAGTAAACACCGCGTTGTTACATCATACATAGTTAATATCAAAATACAAATATCCCTTTTTTGTATGCCCTACTAACAAATAAACAAAGCAGCACTTGGTACGACCTCTTAAACCACATTAAAGATAAAACAACTACAACCCCCAAAAAATTGTTAAGCCATGATTCAAACCATTTTAAAAATTTGCCCCCACGCAGCCATACAAGGCTGTTACTATCATTTCAATTAAAGCATATGGAGACACCTCCAAAAATCTGCACTAAGGGGCTGATTACGATCCGCCCGCCATCGTGTCGGGGAGTGGGACCACCCGCCATGCATGCGGCGGTCCCGCACACCAAATTAGGATGCGACCGCCACCATGGCGGTCGCATCTTGCAATTTAACATTGCGGCAGGTGCTGCTGACCGCGATGCAGGTTGTGCATTTCACTGCACTACGTGGCAGGCACCACACGGTGCCTGCCACTTAGAGCTGTGAAATGTAGGGGGGTACCATGGGTACCCCCCCAGTGCACCCACACCTCCCCCAAAACAAGGGGGGCCCACAACAGGCCCCCGAAACCAATCGCCGCCAGCCTTTCCATGGCGGTTTCGCCGCCATGGAAAGGCTGGCTTCAGCCTGCATCGTAATTTGGCGGACAGTGCCTGTTAGGCACCACCAGGGCTGGACTGGCCGTAGCGGGCACCGGGCGTTTCCCCAGTGGTCCGCTAGGGTGGGGGCCGGTTTTGGGCCCCTGGGGGGCCTTTTTTATTACCGGGGGTCGGCAATATCGGCCCCCTGTAACAAAATCAGCCGAAACCTGCGCTCGCAAACTGCTTGGCTGCACCCCCCCTCACTCCAGGGGGGCCGGCCGAGCAGTTTGCCAGGGCCGGTTTCGGTTGCCAGTCCGGCCCTGGGCACCACCACCATTTTACCCTATCTGGACCGTCTGCCAGGCAATCGGAACGATTGCCTGTGGCGGAACCGTGGCTGACGGTCTTTGCGCCCGCCACGGACACGGTCCGATTCCCCCGCCATCGTAATGTGGCGGGGGGAAAATCGTTGTTCGATGGGGGAGGGATCGCCACCGCACGGCTGGCGGTGGCTGTCCTTCTGCCATCGTAATGAGCCCCTAAGTGTGGAAAATTCTACAAGCAGCCAATTTGCATTTGAAATTTAAAACAAAAATAGCACTAGCCTATATCAAGCCAACACCTACAATTTATTAATAGAAAGACCTTTCTATCAACAAAATGAAGACAAACTAGGCCTCAAATGGGTTATTTCAAAGACACTTGGATTAGCAGACTGCATCGCTCCGGGCACAGACGTCGACTCCAATTCCAAAATGGTGAAATGTCTATGACAGCACCTTGGCACAGGAAGCAAAAACAAACAACGCGGTGGAAGGATGGCACAATGCCTTTCAATCCACACATGGCAGAACCTAACCTCTATAAATTTATAAAAGCATCACAAAAAGAGCAAATCTATCAAAAGCTATAAATGGAGCAATCTGTTAGCCAAATTGCCCCTAAACTTAGCAAACAAACCTAAATAATGAACAACATACTACAATGTGAAGTAAAAATCTTCATAAATAAAAAAAGAGTAGATTACTCAGGGCCAGATGTACGACCTTTACATTTTGCGACTCGCAAATTGCGTCGCTTTGCGACTCGCAATTTCCGACTCGCAAAATGCAATTTACAACAGTGTCTCAGGCAAAGTTAGCGATTCCTAATGGAGTCGCAAATTGCCTGCCTCATTAATATTCATGAAGCAGGTGCTATTTGTGACCCCATTAGGAACGGCTATCACTCCCAGGGATGGTGGCCTGCTGGGATCAGCAGACCACCATGTCTGTGATTGCTTTTTTAATAAAGCAGTTGTTTCTTTAAATGCAATCCGTTTTCTTTAACGGAAAACGGGCTGCATTTAAAAAAGAAAAATGAAACATTTATTTTTGAAGAGTAGGCAGTGGTCCCTAGGACCACTGCCAGCTCTTAAAAAATATTTTTGCACACACTCACAAAGGGGAAGGGGTCCACTGGGGACCCCTTCCCATTTGCAAGTGGCTTACCACTTACTTGACATAGGTGCTAAACTGCAAGTGTTTTGCAGCCGCAAATGTGGTTGCAAAACAATGATACATTCCATTCTGACTCGCTATTAGGAAGGGACACCCCTTCCTAATAGCGAGAGTCGTAAACGCTATTTTGTGAGTCCCTGACTAACAAAATAGCGCTTATACCTGCCAGGGCCTATTTTTGTGGTCGCAAACGGGCCGATTTCCTGTTTGCGACCGCAAAAGACTGTCATACATCTGGCCCTAAGAATCATAAAATGTAAACAAAGATGACAAATCATTTTATTACATCTGTCAAGAATTAAATATAATTGCAAAATTAATGAAGACTTAGATAATAAAATACTATATAAATTATTTAAATAAAAATGTAAACGGCACCAAGCAAGAAACAAAAAACAAACTCAATTCATCACATCAATTAATTACAACACATACAACACACAATTCCAAATAATAATCACATAATATTTACACAAGCAATTTAATATCAAATTTCCCACCCAAAGAAAATGAAATAAATAAAACTTACCGTTCTGTAGCTGCAGATCTTCCTCTGTATCCACGTAGTCAAAAATAGTAATCTTCCAACACCAGGAAAAATATTGTCTAAAATGCCCAAAGAAATGCAAAAATAAAATGAATCCAATACAAATCTCTCTAGCAATCTAAAATGTCCAGGAACCATAAAAAACCTGATAAAATATTTAAAATAGATAAATGCTCCAGGAAACCCATAAGAAAAGGAAATTAAAATAAAAGGCATTGATTTATTATAAATCAAATGCCCATATGACACATTTGTAGACAAAAAACTTGTAAAGTACAAAGAGCCCACACTCAAAACAAATGACATTCCCCAAAATACATATACATCACACTTAACCATCAAAATAGAAGTAACATAACATAAAGATACATTACTGAAATAGTGTACGAAAACCCTGATTTGCATATTTCTGTGTCTAAACTGGGGTGGCATGGTGAGCAAAAGAACGATGGATTTAACCAAGATCTAGTGACTGGGCGTGAATGTTTGATTTGCTCTGCATTCCATCGTCTGTGTGTCTTTTGCTTTCTCGCCCTAAGTGCGTCGGGTATGCCGAGACGTGGGTCCGGGGCTCACTGTGTCACTGGATTCAAGCTAGCCTGGCTGATGAGGGGTGAAGCAGCGAAACCGGTCCCTGGATGCTTGTTTCCGGTCCAAGGAGGACCTGGCTTGGCAGTTTGGTCTCGACTGTTCCCATGAGGCACAGTGTCTAGACTGATTTGCATATGGCTGGGTCTAAACTGGGGTGGAATGGTGAGCAAAAGAATGATGGATTTAACCCAGATCTATTGACTCGGGGTGAATGTTTGATTTGCTCTGCATTCTGTCCATCATCTGTGTGTCTTTTGCTTGGAAAGGTAGTAGGCATGGAAGCAAAACAAAACCGCCAGCGTCAATTCAACACCACCCACAAGAAACACAAACAGGACAGAAAAGGATTGCACAAACAATCCTCAAATACAGCATGAAATCAACATGCTTTTAACCCTTCAACACTTGAGCAGTGAATAATTGGTTAAAACTGAAAAAAACTCTGTGGTCTGCAGCAGGCTATTATGCCATGCTCTAAATAATAAAACACCCCTAGACAGTCAATAATTCACTACAAAAAAATAAAGATGATGAAGGGGTTGTAAGCGCTATATAAATGCATTTGCAATTTACAATTACAATTATATTCCCAGTCTGCCAACCCAACATTTCCTTTACCCTTACAATCACCAATTATAAAGAACAGTCATCACAATCAACAATTATAAGTTATTACAGATGAGTTCTGACATCACAATGCCTGCTTCCAGCAGTGGAGGTGAAAGGCAGGTGAGGTCACGAAGCACAATTGAAGCAGCTGAATAAAGCAAGGAAAACTGGACTTTGCTTTTCTTTCTTCTGCTCTATTTTAATAGCTTACAATGAAAAGTAGAGAGAATATGTTTATTTTTTGAAGTCCTCAGATAGGGAACAGCTGTATCTTTCTGCATGTTTCTACACATTCTGAGCTACTGCAACTTCTTTTTTTTATTTTTAAACTGACTTGTGTTGAATTGTTTCTAATATCTGTTTGCAACAAATATCTAACAGGTTTTTGATGTGTTTAACTTTGCACTAGAGGTTTTATTTTTATTCTTTATGTTTGCAAACATGCTCGCACTTTCATATGAAAGCGCTACCCACCAAGGTTTTAAGTGATTGGTGGAAAAATGGTGATGGTGTGACCATGTGTTATATGGATAAAAGTGCCCCCTGGCGTACATAAGGATATTGCAAGTCACCTCAGTTTTATAACCTTATAAAGGAACTAGGCCTTCGACCTCGTTCCTCTACATGGTTATGGAGCTCCTCAGTGACTTGCAATATCCCTTTCATGTATTGCAGGTGGTACTTATCCCTTATTTAATAAGCAAAGGGATATCCTTCTGCTTGTGAATGTGACGGAGTAACCCATTGCCTCACTTCAAATCAGGGCCCTTGTGGCTGACATGAGATATTCCATGTTATTCAACATTACGAAGGTTTAAACGAACTTGTGCGCATCCTATTTAATACCTGCCACCCATACATTTTTCTCAACCTTTCATTAACTGTCGGCGTGGCATATCTTAATATTTGCCTGAACAATGATTTGCAGAAAGTATACGTTTTTAAACAAAGCAACTGCTTAATCCAGATAACTGAGTAGTGGAAAAAAAGCCTTTATATTTGGAAGTCAATGAAGGATTTTACTTTCTGCTTCAGCATTAGCCCATAAGTATGTCATAAAATAAATGTTGAATTATGGCCACTTACTGAAAAAGATCTTAGGTGTTTTGCTTCGTTCATTGATTTTTATTTACTGTGTCGAATAAATGCATGAAAAATGGAATTGATTGTTACCACACTCCTGATAATAATAAATATTATGGGCATTGTTATAAAATAATACTCTTGCATCTAAAACAGTTATTATGATAAATTCTCTTTAAAGCACATATGAATATATTGTTTCTGTCAGTTCACCTTAATGTGGTTTCCAAGTACATTGTTAGCATCTAAGTATGGCCTACTGTGACAATAAGTTCCATAGTGTGGATTCTCTTTAGAGCCAATTGCAATTTAAATAGCTCATTAGTCAGTTCCTCATCTGCTAAATAACCAGAAAACAGCAGGGAGATTCAAAGTTGTCATACCCTGCTCTGGAGAAGGCTGACATAAAACCGTTTGACAATGGCCTATTTTAATACCTAGCATTAATCATTGTGCTATTTAAACTTAGGTGTTCTATATTACAGTTACAGATGGAAGTGTGTGTGCAGTGATAAGGTTTCAGCAGGGGCTAACCGTAATGAAGCGATTGGTACAAGTACTGGACTGCCTCACAAGGAACACCTTAGAGGTGGGGAGAGAAAGTCCTATTAGGGAGCTGCGTGAGAGGGTTTGTTGTTTCGGGCTAAGCATATGTTGTTTTATGTGTGTCTCTAATCACTGCTTGCACATGAGCAGATATTTCAGTTTCACTGCCCAAACTTTGCACATGGGAAATATGCCAGACGCAAGGCTCTCACCTACCCTTTAGATACTTGTGATTTTAGTAGCATAGAAAATATTTCTTGATCTGTGTAGCCTGAAGAGTTTTTATGCCTATATTTTAGAAGGTGTTTGTATGATGTAAAGTGAGAGCTATACAAATAGGTTTCAGGGCTCCAACACTGAAAACAGTGCGGTCCTTGTTTTGAAATCAAGGCTGGACCACCTGGTTGAACATAAACTTGGTTCTGGTGAATGCGCTCCGGTTTGGAGTTATGCAGGGCTGTGAGAAGGAAGGGGACGAGTGAGCATAATTTCCTACAGACATAGGGGCATATTATCAAGGGCCTTATCTCCGCTTCTTTGGCTTTAAAAGCCAAAAAAGCGGAGATAATGTTTTCGCCCTATTAACAAGGCAGTGCTAACATGCATTAGCGCATGTTAGCAGCCTTGTTACCGACGCCTCGCTTTGTATCTCTAATGAGATGCAAAGTGGGCATCACTGGGCAGTACAACCTTGCAAATATCGCTGATGTGCACATCGCGATATTTACAAGGCTGCCCCAGCATTTAAGCAGACGTTAGTTTTTGGAGAAAACAGCTGTTTTTGCCAAAAACTAACGTCTGCTAAAATTCAGACTTGCCTATCCCTAACATTGGGGTGGATTATGCTGATACGACCACAGGGTCGTATCAGCAGCAGGTATCGCTGTTTGCAGGGAACATCGCTGGAAAACCAGCGATGTTCCCTGCAAAACAGCGATTTCCCCGCTATCGCTGGAATTTTTATCGCCCTGGAGAAACGCGTTGTTAATAACGCGCTACCAGGGCGATAAATTCCAGCGATAGCCGGTGATATGGGAAATAGCGCTAAGCGCACTTTGCGATAGTTATCGCAAGTTGTTGTTGATATGCCCCCACGTTTTTTAAATCCCCCCTCTCTGTTGCAACGTTTATTTAAGATTTCAAAGATCTCTTGCCATCTCTAGAGAGGAGAGGAGTTGGCCTAACGGCTAGGGCGGTTGACCTCGAATGTGGGGAACTGGGTTCGAGTCTCAGCAATGACGCTGAACATCCTGTGATTCTGGGCAAATCACTTAATCTCCCCGTGCCTAACAAAAATGAATGTGTCCTCTTGTAATGCAACTGGTGCTGTGTAAAGCGCTCTGATACCCGATTCGGGTCAAGATCGTGCTATATTAAACTCTGTAAAAAAAAAAAAATCTCTAGATGGCATCAGATGCTTTATCAGCTGTGTCTTCTCTTTCCTTGTTTTTAAAACAGGTGCTCGTCAGATGGGGTTTATCCTGAAGTTGCTGATCTGGGACCCGCAAAAACCTATGACGTGCCTGGAGTTATGGCTTTTCTCTGAGCCATGAACTCACCCTAATGTGGTGTCTTGGGCCACTAGGCCCACATGCTAACAAAGGGCCACACGGACACAATAGTAGTGTACTGGAACTGGCCCAGGGCACGTGCACCCAGCCTCTTTTATTTGCAGGGTCACCTGACTGGTGACGCCTGTGATGGGTGGGTGTTCAGAGTGGGTACAACAAGAAGCTGAACACTAGAATGTGTCCAGCAGGACACTACATCCCTCCCAAACTTTAATGAAAAGAAACAAACAAAAGTGCAACCTATGAAGAATACAAACAAACAATACGCAGCACCAAGGAGTCTCTTCAGGCCATCTGCCGGGCAGTGCTGGAGTTCTGCACCGCATGGTCAGGATGCTTTAGTCCACCTCGGCGATGTAGTTCAGACCGGCCTGATCTCGTGGTGTTGGAGTCTATTTACATAGTTCCAATGGCGGTGCATCTGGAGCAGTGGTGGAGTCCACTTTGGAGATCTTCTTGCAGGCGCTCAGGCTCCGGTGGACAGCCAACCTGCAAATACGGAGGATGACCTTCGTGGATGAGGTCTTTCCTTGGAGGCGATGATGCTTTCCAGTTCCCGATAGCCGAGCAGCTTCAGACTTGCCTCTCCTGCCTGGACTCCCCTCTCACAGGAGTCTCCTGGAGGGCCTTCCTGCTGGGCTGCCATGGGACCCTGTGGACTGTGCGGGCCTCTCGTGGGCCACGCGAAGGCGTCGCTGAGGAACTGCCAACAGGACCACAACCAAATCGCTCATGCAGCCACAAAGGGTGGTGTCTCAGAGTCTGAGTGCTCTTGCAGTTAGGACTCAGGTTCACATGCCTCCATCAGATGGTCTCTAGGGTACCAGTCTTCGTCTGTGACCTCCATGCGTCCCGGTGCCTGTCGTGGAGCTGCTGCTGATGCATCTCTCTGGTTCAGATTCCCCTCTCACAGGAACTCCGTTGAGGCCCTTGCCCCTGGATTGCCACGTGACTGCGTGAGCTGTGCGGGCCTTTCGTAGGCCGCGCTGAGGGGTCGCTGCAGAACTCCCAACAGGGCCACAGCCAAGCCTCATGTAACCCCAAGGGTGGATAGTCTAATGGTCAGGTATGCTCTTCTTCGGCAGGCTTCAGGTTTACGGGGGCACACAGAAGGTTCCTGGGTGGCTAGTCTCCCACGGCACCAGGAGTGCCTCGTTGAACTCCGGATGTCTTGAGCATTTGGATTCACTCTGCTGGTATGACGCTCCTTAGATGTTCTTGGTGGCGATGATGCACCTGGATGATGAACACAATTTTCTTTCAGTTGGGCAAACAGGCGGCTATCTCTTGCTAGAGGTGACCTCGTGGAGTGAGGAGGACTGGAGGGATTTCGTGGCCACTTACGGTTGACTTCTGGCAGGTGCACTTGCTAAATGTGGTGCCATCGATGCCAAGCAGCCGGTGACAAGTGAGTAGACGGTTGCACTGTGAAGCGTGGGGCCTGGACGCAGATCGCCCTTGCTAGCAGCTTACGGTTGGTCCATCCACAAAGCTGTCTCCAGTGACGTCTCTGCACCCTGGTGGCAGGCTTGTGCTGATGAACACCTTCTCCAGTGCTGGCATGAGTCCTCTGTCCTGTTGCTCTTCTCCTTTTCCCTCTTGTGCACCTGTGGTGGTTGTTTGCCCTGTGGCATCGTGCCACTCTCCTTTCCTCCTTCGCGGAGTGGCGTCCTGCCACGCTCTTCTTCTTCCGACCAGGTTGTCACTCGGATGTGGCGTCCTGCCACATGTCTCATGTTTGCCCTACATGGACATCTCGCTGGTCGTGTCCGGTTCTTGGGACGGTCATTACTTTGCTGCTAACCTGTCGCAGGTCTGTCCTGTTGGTAGGATGTGCTTCTTCTCCTTGAGGACCTCTTGCAGACCTCTACCCCTCCTCAGGTGTTTTCATGGTACTCCTCTGCCAGGATATCAGGTTACCTCTTCGTTCGAGGGCGTCGTGCTTGCGCCTTGAAGCTTCTCCGTTGTGGCGGTTGATCCTGCCTCCGTTCAGGCATGCTTGGTGGGGTCGGTCACTTCGAGTGACGTGCTCCTTGCTTGCTGTGCAAATGTGGCATCCTGCCACATGTCTCCTGTCGTTGGAGCACATGTTGTGGTGGCGGCTGGCCACATGGAGTGTGCGACTCTCCTCTAGCCTGTCTTGGGTCACGGGCGACTCCGTCTAGAGGCAGTGTGAGGGAGGACACTCTTTGCTGTCTTTGGCCTGTGGCGGGGCTTTGCTGGTGCAGGGGAGTTGTGGATGTTCTCCCTGTTGACTTCAGCATTGCTTCTTAGCGGAGAGGTATCACTCTCCTGGACGCCTGCCTGTGCTGTCAAACTCCTGGGTGCCTGTGCCGGCGCACCTCGGACTCCCCACTCTTGGTCCTCCTTCAAGGCGCCTTTTCTTGGCACTAGGTGTGCCCGATCTGTAGCTTGCAGTGATGTCTGTTCACCACTGAGGGTAGGTGGCGCACTCTTCTTGCTTGAGATGGCGTAAGACAGCCACTGGGGGTTGCACATTCAGCGCGCGTCTTTCTTGCGTCTTCATGGAGTTTGGCTCTTTTGGTCTTATTGCCTCCTCTGGACCTTGCTTGGCCACTTGATGCTTCTCTTGTGGTGGCATCAGACAGCCACTGGGGAAGCGCACGCAGTGACTGTGCTCCTTGCGGCTTCGGGTGTGTGTGTGCAGCTTTTTGTTTTCACTTGTGGTGGCATCCGCCAGCCACTGGGAGGCAACATGTAGCACATGTTCTCCTTACGCCTTCCATGAGGCTTGCTTGGCTGCCTCCTGACCAGGAGTGAGAGTCCTTTGCTCTTGCTTCACCCATCAACAGTGTAGGCTGCACTGCAAGGTACTTTTTCTTTCCTTAGTTGAATCTGCCTCTGCAGGTGTTAACAGTCTTTCCTGTAGTGCCTCACAGGGACACTAATGTCGCTTCCTGTCCTGTGGTTGCACGGCCAGCACCTGCCCGCTAGGTGGCACTGCAGCCCTTCTCTCCACAGGCCATGGCAGTCTTTCATGCAACTGCGGGCCTTGGAGGTCGTTGAAAAAGAAGCCGGTGCTGGGCTTCCCTCGATGTCGGTGCTTCCGTTTGTGGCACCTTCTCGCTGGGGCAGCTGGCGGTGGGCAAGGCAGCTTCTCAACAGCAGGTATGGGAGCATGGACTCGCTCACCGCATTGCTGCTGCGTCACCTTCACTTCGCCCTCAGGCACTCATGGGGCAGGGGCTGTGTGTCACGCAGCTCTTTCGCTGTATAGGTTCCGTCCTACCTCTGCGCTGCAAACACTCTTGAGTGCCGGTGACCGCCGGCATTCTCTGGCGACGGGGTGCGCTGAGGCCTGTTCTCTTCTTTCCGTGCTCTTCTGGGCTGCGGCAGGGTGGGCCCACTCTTCACAGCCACGCTGGTACTGCAGGAGACAGACCAGGGAGCATGGTCAGATGGCATGCTACCGGGCCACGGTGCTTCGCTTTGCCGGCCGATGCCTCAGGCTTGCCAGGCAAGAGTGAGTGAGGCGGGGATTTCAGTGGACTGTACAGCGTCCTGCTCACGGGTGGTGGGACGACTCTGCCTGTCGCCGCACGGTGAGGGTCACAGGGCCCCTTGATTGTGGCAGTGACCACCTGAGCATGGCAGCTGGATCCTTGCTGGCATAGCGGGGGGTGATCTAATTCTCACCGGAATTGGGTAGTTGCTGCGCCATGGGTTGGTGCCTCATGGGGAGTTCTTTTCCCCTCCTATTTCTACCGGAACCGATGGGGTAGGAGATGGCCAGTCTCTGCTCTCCCCTCTTTGAAGGCAGAGGGCTGCATCAGGTGCCGAGCCCGTTCTTCTCCGCAGTTGCGGGTGTACGGAGGCAGCACGGTGGTGGATGTCGCATCCTCTGGTTCATTTCCTCTCCATGAGTGCCTTGCAGTGGGGTCAGACCCGCCTCATCGCCATTGTGGTGTCTTGGGCCACTAGGCTCACATGCTAACAAAGGACCACACGGAAACAGTAGTAGTGTACTGGAACTGGCCCAGGGCACGTGCACCCGGCCTCTTTTATTTGCAGAGTCACCTGACTGGTGACGCCTGTGATGGGGGGGTGTTCAGAGTGGGTACAGCAGGAAGCTGAGCACTAGAACGTGTCCAGCAGGACACTACACCTATTAGCTTCTATATTTGTCCAGGGTTACTGTTTCAATAAAACAAATATGTCGTTCAAGAGTATTACATTTTTTGTTTAATCTGTCCTTTTTCATTTACTTCATGGTGCTCTAGATGCAATCATGTAGATTCTATTGTGTGTATAGAACAAGAAGGGACTGAAGTGAAATATGTGAGATTGTCGGCGTTGTGAATGGGGATTTGACAAAGGTGTGTAAGTGTTTTGCACGAACAAATTAATTTAGTTACTGGTTGCACCATGTTGTGGTCTCTTCTTCCACTGGTGCTGCATTGAGACACCCTCCACACCCCCTCCTTCACTCAACAGAACATTGTTTTATCAGTCCTCTCGTAAAATGAGAGGGGTTCCTTCCTGGTTTGTATCACTGGAATAGGAGGAGAGATTCTCCTTCCTGCTGGTTTTGATAACTTTTATTGTACTAACTGAAAATAAAATGCAACCTTGGTACAATGCATAGTTTCAAGAGGCTCCTTAACCTCTTCGACGCGGTGCAAATTCCGCCGCGGTGCTGCGGAATTTGACGCGTGCACAGTTCGGACAGCCCCCGGCCATCCGACGCACACGAGCACCGTGACGTCGGAGGGCCGGGGGCCGTCCGACGCATGGAAGAGGTTAAGGTAGTGGCATACATGTTCTAGATGATTCCAGGTTGCTTTACTGTCAATTACTCATACATAAAAAACACATACATTTACACACGTTTGCTGTCGGGATTTCCGCAAAGAACTATGAAGGGCATGTGATCGAAGAGCTGGGTCTTATCTATACATTACAAACTATAGAATAGAAATCTCCTGCAAATTTAGTCATTTTTAAGCTTTGTTGAATACAATTTCATCACAAACAACAGAGGAGAATGTGCTTAATCAATCAATCGCTTCAAAACAAACGTGCCCGATCCAATGAGACCCAGCAAAGTTATTCCGTTATGTTGTAAACTAAACTGTTGCCTGTGTTAAGTTGGTAGAGGTACACCTTACCATATAAAGTTCCGGATCTCAAGTAAAACCTGCTTGAGCCTACCTCAAGCAAATTTAGGTGCATATCAGCAAGGGCCGGCGATAATTATCGCTAAGCGCACTTAGCGCTAGGATAATTATCGCCGGCTATCGCTGCTTTCTATCGCGGAGATAGCGTGCTATCAGCAACGCTTATCTCCAAAGCGATAGAAATGCAAGCGATAGCTGGAAAACAGTGTGATTATCGCTGGGAAACCAGCGATAATCGCACTGTGACCGGCGATACCTTGCTGATAGGGCAGGGTGGTCTTAGCCATGTAATCCACCTCCCATTGGATTACATGGCTAAGTCAGAATCAAAGCATGCGTAAGGAAAGTAGCGATAACCGTGGTTATCGCTACTTTTCTATCGCTATGCTTGTTAGCGATTCCCTTGATAATAGGAGAAATGTCGCTTAACGACATTTCTCCCGTTATTCTGGGGGGGAACGCCCACTTTGCATCTCATTAGATATGCAAAGCTGGGCGATAAGGAAAGGGCGAAGAAGCATGGATTCACGCGTTAGCGTGTCCTTGCTAATAAGGCGTTAAAATTATCGCCGCTTTTCGTCCGAAAACGGACGCTAAAGCGGCGATAATTTTATCGCCAGCCCTTGTAGATATGCCCCTTAGTAGGTTAAGTGAGTGCAGCCATCTAAACATGCCCCATGAGTCTTAGTGGCAATGAGCCATATACCTATAGTAGTCTCTTATCTGAGTAGGAAACTGTAGTGTCATGTGAGTTATACGTGACGGAATCCTTTTGGCTCCTGATGGACTCCGTAGAACTGTGACATAAGTGCTAGAGCAGAGTGAAATGAATGCGGGTTTAGAATGTTGAGTTTGAAGAAGAAAAAAGACGTGTTATACTAAGCTCCATGTGTAGCATACTTTATTAGTGGGTATCCAGGATGGGGAGGGTGCTACAACTGGTGATGAGATGAGAAATGTTTACTCAGAAAAAGTTTCACACCCCACCCTCTACTGAATCTATTGTGAACGTCGTTTTGTCTCGCAGCACTGTTGAGCATGACTTTGGAGAGGAAGCTGTGTCTCTAATAAACCCAGATGTCAGTTGCGGAAAAAGATTTGCTGCCCTTAGCCTGCAAGGGGAGGGTGTGCCAGTAACTTATTGAGCCCCACAGGTTAACACATCTTTAGATGTTGTTAAATTGATGGAGATGATTGAGGGGCAAAGTTTGTGAGCTGAGAATGGTTATTACATCTCTGGAAGAGAAATGTAATAACCCCAAATCTATGGTGAGGGACCAAAGGAGCCCCATGTATTCTGTGCCATAGGGGAGGGGGATATCCTCACCCCGTATGCTATCCATGCCTCATAGACCCAAATAGAACGGCACAACCAAGGCCCTGTTTCTGTTGCCAGGCCAGGGGAATTGCCCAAATTGCAGTGTGTGCTCCTGGAGGCGGGGGGACCAAAGAGCAGAGATGGAATGGGTGGTTGCTTCAAGAACTTAGAATCAAGTAGGGAGGGACTGATAGTGAGGGACAGTGTTGATGACATTAGCCCCTGCCTGGTAGATTATTTACGTAGTCACAGGGATGGTTTGACAATAAGGGAGGCACGGCCACTTAAACTCTATCCTACAAGTCAAAACCAGATTTTTTTATACCGGGTCCCTAAGATCACCAAGGGGGGTGGAAAATCAAGATTCCCTTATCAATAAGGTTACCCATTTGTTTAGGAATTTAAAAGGGTGCTACTCAATTATTAGGAGTGACATCGTAAGTGGTGAACGAATATTGACCATAGGGCAACCCGAAGACATAGTAAGAGTGGTCTGGAGAAACCGGGACCTGGTGGATGGTCTATTGGCTATGTATGCATGCAGGATCTGTGGGGCTGAAACCAAAACGCAGATCAGATACAGGTTTAACCCTTAGATTCAGCATTGTACCAGAGCTCCAGGATGTGGCCTCTGTGAGAATACCAGGGTAGACGACATTGATTGACTGCCCAATGTTATTGCCTGTACTCAGTAAACCTTGTGTAAATCAGGATGGACAGGGATCTGTTGTTCTTGAGTTAAAAAGGGAAATGAGGTTTAATATCCTTAATGAAGAGCTTAGTACTGTAAGACCGAGGACTTCCAACTGTACGGCGCTGAGGGAGGAGACTGTTCCCTTACCGGAGGCTCCTCCTGTGAGTCAGCAGTTAGGCAGATACTTTCTTTCTCCAGCCCAAATAAACTCCACTGGTAACTCCCACAGAGGGGGTGCACCCCTGCGGGGATTTAGCACCTCACCTGGCATAGAATCAGGGAACCTGCAATTAACACCAGAGATTTCTCTCCCAAGCTCCACACCTCCCACTGCACAACCTAGAACCTGGAACCTTATTTCTTGGAACATAGCTGGCTGTAAAGCCAAGGTGTCAGATCTTGACTGGAGGACTTTTATGGATAATTTGACCTTTGCCTCTTACAGGAGAATTGGTGTACAAAGTCGGTGTATCGATCTCGGTATATTACCTTTTACTGCCCAGCTGTCTCACAGGGAAGGGGGCAGTCAGTGGGCGGTCTCATAATATGGGTAAATATCTCGATTGCCTGTGTAATTAAGAGGATCAATTTAGACACTCCAGATATTTTAGGAGTCAAGCTTGAAAGTGAGGGGTCCACCCTGTATATTTTTAATGTCTACAATACTTGCAGGGGGTGAATAGGCTGTTCACTACATTATGTATTCTGGAGGAGGCTACAGAAGAGCTCCCACCTGAGAAGCTGTTAATTGTTGCAGAAGATTTTAATGTCACCTTTGAGCCCTCCGGGCCCCTGTTCTCTGATATATTAGAAGATGAAGATGCAGCCTGGGGTATCCCTCACCTTGATCTCCCCCCAGTTAAAAGGGGCTTGTGCTGGCCAGCCAGTTGCTGGGGCTTTCTCTACAGCTGGCGCTAAGGGTCTACAATGGAAGGACCAGCTCAGACTGTAGTGGTGCTCACACCTTCAAAAGATACGGCCAGTAAAGAGGCATTGATTATATATTCTTACCTCTAAAAATTTGGGCTGCCCTGATTGATATGGTGGTTGTCGAGAGACATGACAGCGACCATAATGCACTCAGTCTAAAAATCACTGGTAAATTCAAAACAACATTTCTCCTAATTGCCTTGAACTATTTGTCCATAATATCCACGACCAGTTTTACAGTAACCTTCATGTATTACTAACTAAAGAGCTAGGCAAGGCTAGTAAGCTGCAACCCCATGGCGCCTGGTTTAATAGACAATGTGGGGTAGCAAGACTGACTTAACCTGAATAGGGCACTAAAGTCCGACAGTAGAGCAGAAATCTCCGCTGCTAGGAAGGGCTATAAAGACACACAGTCTGCTGCATGAAGATCATGGGGAACTGGAGGTCTGGGAGACTTTGGTCAGGCAGTTAGGGAAGGAGATAATAAGCTCTTATGGGGCACATTGGCACACGACTGACGTTGCGACGGGACCTCAACGAATTTCCATTCGCAGCCGTAGGTTTGAGTCCAACATTTTATAAATGTTTATGCAACGAGAGATGCTTCAGCCCCAAGAACCATCCTAAATGATCCTGTCCCCGTAAGAAACACTGCTGCCCAGTTAGACTTCACTCTCAATTATGTCTTGGAGGCATATTAGGGTATTCGCCCAAACAAAACTCCAGCGCCCGACTCGGTGCCAGGTGACATATCTATTGGAGCCTGCTGTTTGGGGGCCTTATTTTTAACCCTGGGCGTAGTTCGCGTAGTAGCGCTACGCGTAGCTACACGAAGTGCACTTCGCACTACGCGAGCTACACGTAGCACTACGCGAACTGTGTAGTGCGGTCGGAAATGCTGTTCGCAATGATTGCACAGTGCCGGATGCTTGTCCGCACTGTGCAATCATTGCAAACGGCATCTTGCACAGTGCAAGCGGTCATTTTCTGAGGCTCGAGTAGATTTGTACTCGAGCTGCAGTTTTCTCAACGCGGACTGGTAGTTTCTCTTCGCGAGCGGTCGCGAGCATACGCGACCACTCGCAATGAGAAACCTGACCTCCCCGCGTTGAGAATCTCGCCGGGAGGTTTATTTTCCACGCTCGCGATCGGCAACTTGATGTTACTGATCGCGAACGAAGAAAAAGTCTCGACGGGATATCATTTTGCTCGCTCGCAGTCGCCAACTTGACGTTGAGGACCGCGAGCAAGCAAAAAATGCCCGCTACGCTACGCGTTTTTGCACTGTGCTACGTGCAATTCACGTAGCACGTAGTTGCGCAAACTACGCAAACTACGTGAGCGTAGCGTAGTTTGCCGCCCAGGCCTACTTATTTTCATGTGTTCTTTAAGTCTATCCTGGGAGGGGGCCCTATACCTAGATCATGGCAGGAAGCCAAAATAGTTCCTATTTTCGAAAAGGGCACGAAAGATGACCCCATCAATTATAGACCAATTAGCGTCATAGATGTTTTCCAAAAAGTTTTCTTTCATCTTGTACTTGGGAAACTGCTAGAGTGGGCACAGGCAAATGGCATTCTTTCAGATTACCAGGCGGGATTCAGTAAAAATGTAAGCACCATAGGTCAAATCCTACGCCTCTGTTGTCTCTATTGGAAAACGGTATTGCTGGACAGAGGCCACTTGTATGTGGTCTTTGTTGACCTTAGGTCAGCATTTGACTCTATACCCAGGGTGAAACTTTGGGAGGTGTTAAAGCAGATGGGTGTCCCAGAGAATCTCCTAGTAATATTAATTAAACTGCATGCTGCTAATATTGCACGAGTTAGCTTTGGAAACAAAAGAGAGCTAACTGACCCCTTTGTGATCAAGTCTGGTGTGAGGCAGGGTTGCTTCCTGGCACCGACCCTGTTCACCCTTTATATAAATGACTTAGAGAATGTACTGGACTTTCCAGGAAAATATGCTCCTAAACAGTGCTCCCACTAGATTCCGACCCTGTTATTTACAGATGATACCCTTTAAATATCAAAAACTCAGTCGGGTACGCAAACCATAGAGAACACGTTTTTGCATTTCTGCAGTGACATCAGGTTGGAATTACATTTTTCCAAGACAAAATGTATCGCTTGTAACCCATACAGAAGGGTCAGGGTGAACATCATGCTTAATGAACTTCCGCTTGAGCAAGTCCAGGAATTTGTGTACTTGGGGGTCTGCCTAGCAAACAAACTTAGCTGGGTGTCACAGATTAATAGGAGGACTCTGAATTCCAGCAGGAGGCTGGTGCTGTTGCCAAGCTGCAGAAGAAGACTCAGGCCTATCCCCTATTACCTGCTATGGAGATTTATAACATAAAAGTTAAAGGTGCAGCTATGTATTGATCAGAGCTATGGGGGCATGTTAGAATCGAACCCATTGTCAAAGCTGAAAATAAGTTTATTAGGAACCTCCTAAATCTCCAGCAGAGTGCTCTCTGCCTTCCCCAGCTCCTCGATATGGGCATTTTTCCGATCAATTTTACTCTGTTGTCCAGGCCCCTGCTTTATTGGCGTAGGCCGTGGTCTAATGAGGAGCTGGGAATATATAGACAATCGATTAAGTCGCTCCTAACCCAAAAGGGGTGGGAGAAGAGACATCAATAAATTCAACAACTGGATCAAGAACTGCGCAGACTCACTTGCACCCACCAAACTCAACAAACAGAGAAGAACCAACAAGCAAGTCAGCTGGTACACAGAGGACCTTTGGGGCACCAAGAGACAATACAAACAGTTAGAGAGAAAGTGGAGAGCCAGCTGTAAAACCACTGGCAGAATCACCTTCAAAGCTGCACACAGACGTTACCACCTGCACCTTGGAGACACAAAGAGAGCTAGAAAAACACATTTAAGAGAGCTCCAGCAGCAGCAAAGAAATCTTCTTGATCATCAAAGATTTCATCACACTTACGGCTTCCTTCATCAGCATCACCCTCTCTCAAGAACAGTGAGACAACCTTTCCAAGTTCTTCCACAGCAAAATCGCAAACATCTACTGCAACTTCTCATACCAACCAGACCCAGCAAACTCATCACCAGCCTGCTCAACTCATCACCAGCCTGCCCATCACTAGCCAAGACAATGACCTGACGAAATGAAATGCCCTCACCAGTGAAGAAACAGCCACAATCATGCAGGTCATCCACTCTGGGGCCCCAACGGACCCATGCCCCCATCAAATCTATAAGCACGGCACATTACCAATCACCCCAACCCTCACCCACATTCTGAACACCTCCATCGCCTCTGCCACCTTCCCAGAAGCCTGGAAGCGCACAGCAGTCAACACCCTCCTCAAGAAACCTTCAGCCGACCCAAGCGAACTAGCCATCTACCACCCTATCTTCCTGCTTCCCTACCCAGCAAAATTTATCAAGAAGGCCATCAAAAAACAACTCACAAGCCTCCTCGAGCTACACCATCTACTGTACAACAGACAATCAGGCATCAGAAAGAACCACGGCACTCATCACAGCCAACAATGACATCAGGACCATCCTAGACTGAGGAGAAACACCTGTCCTCATCCTGATCAACCTCTCAGCTGCATTCAACACAGTCTCCCACAATACACTTATCAGAAGGCTCCATGAGTTTAGCATCCAAGAACCAACACTCAAATTGATCTGCTTCTTCCTCATAGAAGAACCCAAAAAGTCAGACTGCCACCTTTTACATCCGAAAGTCGAGAAAAAGAACAAGGGACACCCTACTCACTAGGAACCAGGGTAAGTCATATGTAAAAGAAACAGTGGTTCCAGCTGAAAAATATGTTAATCTATAATGATAATAGTATGCACAATCGCAATCATAATGGGTTATAATGATGTCAGAAAGAAAGGAGACCCTGTAGACTTCTGTTTGTATTTGCATTAATTCTTTTATAAAATTCAAAATTTAGACTGATATATACAGAAACTGACAGTGATTTAAAGCGAACCACTTCAACAGCTCTGATTATTGTATACAGTAGCTGGGATTATTACAAAGTTATTAATGGTCGCCTTTAAGAATTGTGGAAACCAAGCTGTATACGTCACATTTTTTGCCACTTTCTGTTTTATGGTTCCATTTCACACTGGGGACACAAAAGCACTATTGTTTTTTCCTTTTCTGTATATATCAGTCTAAATTTTGAATTTTATAAAAGAATTAATGCAAATACAAACAGAAGTCTACAGGGTCTCCTTTCTTTCTGACATCATTATAACCCATTATGATTGCGATTGTGCATACTATTATCATTATAGATTAACATATTTTTCCGCTGGAACCACTGTTTCTTTTACATACCTTTTACATCCGAGGCCAAGAACCTAATATGCTCAGTACACCAGAGATCATTCCTCAGCCCTACATTTTTCAACGTTTACATGGCCTGCTTGCCAACATCATCAGATCTCAAGGCATCACCATCACCTCCTATGCAGATGACACCAAACCCATACCCTCCCTGACAGACAAGACACCCACCACCAGACCCAACTTCACCAGCTGCATGACCTCAGTAGCAGAATGGATAGAAACCATCTGCTTAAATACAACTCTGACAAAACAGAAGTAGTGGTCTTCAGAAAGAGGAACTCCCCGTGGGACGTCACCTGGTGGCCAACAGAACTAGGACCAACACCTACACCCACCGACCATGCTAAAAATCTTGGGATCATCCTGGATGACAAGCTCAACATGACAGTATAAGTAAACGCAGTGGGCTCCACCTGCTTCCACATCCTGAGGATGCAATGAAAAATCTTCAAGTGGCTTCCACAGAACACCAGACAACTGTCATGCAAGCACTCATCACAAGAAGACTCGACTATGGCAATGCACTGTACGCCCGAATTTCCAAGCAACTCCTGAACAGTCTTTAGACTATTCTGAATGCAGCTGCATGACTCATACTCAGCCTTCCCCTGCTGCACCCACATCTCACCTCAGGGAGCTTCACTGGCTACACACAAGTGCAGCTAGGTCAAACTCCTGAAGCACACCTATAAAGCCCTACACAATACTGCACCTGCATACTTCAACAGTCACATACAATTTCACAGTCCACCCAGACACCTACGCTCAGCCTCACTCTCATTTGCACAAACCCTGCTTTCACTAAAGCATAGCAGGAGGTTGCTTTTTCTTCTACATCGAACCCAAAACTTGGAATGACATCTTACAACACATCAGAGCCTCCTCCTTGCTACTGGACTAATTCAACTCAGCTGATTTTAAGAAAATACATGAGGCCAGCGTACACAAGGCTGGCCTCGTGTAGGGAATGCAGTTGCTACATGCTGCATCCCAGGTCATGTCACTGCGCAGTAAACACGCCCGAGTGATCTGCGCAGCTTGGAGAGGCTTTCCAGCCCGGGTGCATGCTAGACTCTTTATGTAGCGATGACCTGAATAGCACCAGTTGCCACCAGCTCCAAAATTGGGAAACAGGGATTCTTCATCTATAGATATACAATATGCATCACTATATATATATACCTCAAACCTAGATCTCACAGACTTTAACTGCACGATAAAAACTCCATTCAAGCCTAAGTCTATCTTTCAACCTACCATGCTGCATGATAACTTGGACGTTTATCATGAATTAGTGACAAAGGAACTCAAACAACTCTATATAACAACTAGCAAGGCCCGCCATGGGATTGACAAACAAAATATATGTTATATACAGTTGATGAAAAAATTGCAGAACGACAATAATATAATTGTGAGACTATCAGATAAGGGCGGCAATGTTGTTCTGTGGCCGCGCAAACTGTATATGGAAGAGGCATTGCAGCAACTGTCGGATACACAGTGCTATAGGAAAAGTAATATCCATATTGTCAAAGCAGCATGGAATGACTATTATTTGAAATTATTGGCTTGGAAGAGCGGGGGGCTGTTAAGTGAGGATGAATTTCGCTGTTTAAAAAATGAACACCCAGTCATCCCCGCTCTGTACCTGATTCCTAAAATTCACAATTGTGCTAGTAAACCCCCAGGTAGACCAATAATTTCTGCCATTAACAGCATTATGGAGAACACATCCAAGTATGTGGATTACTTTTTGCAAGACTGGGTCAGAGGTCTATCGTCGTTTATACAAGATACATCGGACTTTCTTAGAAAAATTGATAATCAAATCTATCAGCAGATTAGAGGTGTTGCCATGGGGGCCTGCTTTTCCCCCAGCTATGCTTGTTTGCATATGGGGCTGTGGGAGGAGCAGGTCCTCAGGGGACAGCACAAAGACACAATAGACCAGCATGTAGTGACCTGGTTACGATATATTGACGATTTGTTTTTAATTTGGAAAGGCTCTGAAACCAGTGCATTGCAATTTATAGATCAAATTAACAACAATTGTCTCAATCTCCACTTTACATCAACTATCAGTAAGTCTTCAGTGTATTTTTTGGATGTGGAGGTATTCTTGGATCAGGACACTATTGCTACCAGATTATTCAGGAAACCCACCTCAGGCAACACAGTGCTGCATGCCAGTAGTCATCATCCATGCCACCGGATACAAAGCATCCCCTACGGGGAGATGCTACGCATCAAGCGCATTTGCAGCGCTGAGAAAGATTGTGAGGCAGCCCAGAATTTGAGCAGAGCAAGAGGGTATGCCTCCGACATCATAGACAGGGCGATCAACAAAACCAAAACTCTGTCTAGATGTGAAGCCCTTGCATCCAAACCTAGTCAGGTAGAAACCAGCCCAGATAGGTCAGAGTTGCAACCCAGGATCATACTTACCTATAATAGGCAGCACCAGGCTCTTAGAAAGATCTTAAATCGAAACTGGAGTGTGGTGCAGATTGACCCTATCCTTGGCAGACATCTACCTGCAAAGCCTGTTCTGACCTTTAGAAAATCCAGGTCAATGAGCAATAGTTTGGTCAGGAGTAGTCCGGAACTTAAATCACCTACTAACTGGCTTACAATGTATAAAGGTTTTAAAAAATGTCCAAACTGCAAAGCATGCAAATTTGCATGCAACAAGACTCATTATAATAGTCCTTTCAAGCCAGATCCTATAATCATTAGCAAAAGACTGACTTGTAAAACAGAATTTGCAGTTTATGTGCTGGAGTGTCCCTGTGGGTTGAAATATATTGGCAGCACCAAGCTGCCAGCCCATAAGCGGATACTCCAGCACATAAGGGCAATTAACAACAAAGACCAAGCCTACCCTGTAGCGAGACATTTTGAGGAATGTCATGAGAGCAACGCTGTACATCTAAAATATTTCGTAATAGATACAGTCCTGTCCCTTAAAAGAGGAGGAAACTGAGAGGCTAAGTTGCGCCTCTTGGAAACGAGATATATATTAGAGCTTGACACTAAGGGGCCGATTCCGATTTGGGCAGGAAATCTCTCCGACCGAGCCGGACCCGGAGAGATTTCCGACCGAATCGGACCCTAGCAGTCTGACCGAACGAGTACGATGCGTTCGCATGCTATCGGACTCGATTCGGTCGGACTCCCATTGAAGTCAATGGGAGCCGGTCGTACAACGCGTACGCGGGCTCCCATTGACTCAATGGGTGCGAGGCGAACAAGGGCGCCCCCTATAGCGGGTACGCGTCGAAGCGGGTCGCGCCATACACGCACAGGTAGGGGGACCCATGGGTCCCCCTGTGTGCGACTCGCGCGGCTAGTCGTACAGGGGGTCCGACACGGACCCCCAAAGTGCGGCTCCGACTGCTCTCTCGAGCCGGACGGGCGCGAGTCGGTCGGACTGCTTGCGGCGCGCATCGTACTTACCCGGCCGGGGAACGTCTCCATTGCGCGGTGCGAGTCGTGTCCGTGCGAGTCGGTCGGAGCGGTTGGGTCCCGCAAACGAGTCGGTCGGCGATTTCGCGTACGTTCGCATCGTACTCGCTCGTCCGGACGCGCGTACGAATCGGTCGGAAACAGGGCTCCGAATCGGATCTGGTTAAGCCGAATCCGATTCGGAGCCCTACCGGCCGAGATCGGAATCGGCCCCTAAGACACCATCAGGGTTGAATGCCAGTGAAGATTTTTATACATGTCTATGAAGTATTTCCAGAGATAGTAGGTAATATACTTAGTGGTTAAAATCAGTTCCATCTTATTTAACTTTTAATATGAGAATATGTTTTGAAACAGAACCTCCCCTCGCATATTTACATCATTTTAATTATTTAAATTCATATTTTGCACTATTTTTTGCACTAATTGGTGGTCAACAGGGTGATGCACGTATAATGATTAAGTATTAAGATCAAGGTGACTATAATGTTAGAAAGCTTTGTCTCAGCCCACTTGGGCTCGATTTCGACTAAGTACAGTAGCAAGGAGTGAAACATCATGACACGCCGAGATTGTACTAATATTCCTGTTCACGAAGTTGAACTTGTATAATGTTTTTAATACAATAGTGCAATAATTTTGATGGTGTTTGATTTTCTGATGCAATTTGGTAATGATAATCTTGGCATTTTTTAGCTTTTACAAATCCAATTTTGGTATGTTTTAATAGATTTTAAATTGCCATTTTTATTCCAATGCTATGAATTTTAACACCATGATTTTTAGTATGTATGCATTTTTTATCATTATATTTATACATTTATGTATTTATCGTGATATTTATTTTAATGCATATTTGCACGTAGTGAACCTCTTGCTAAGTGGAACTCAGTAACTCTTCAGTTTCAATGCATTATTCACCTTAGCTGACCATGTCACTTCCTGCACTGTCACTTTAAATGTTGATCAGTTTCAAAGCAACGCGTCATGTGATCAAGGCCCGAGTGGGGGTCGAAACGCGTTATGGTGGATATGCTGGGCATTTAATAAACACTTACTGAATTGCACCAAGAACTTTGGGTCCGCTCTCCGTCTTTCCACAGTGGAATTGGAGCGGCTGAGTAGCTGTTGCTGAGGCGAATCCTGTGAGATATATATATATATATATATATATATATATATATATGTATGTATGTATATATATATATATATATATATATATATATTCACTGAAAAAACCATAGGTTTTAGGGACAGTTATAGTTAGTTGGACATTGCACTCGTACAAAACCCGTGAAATTCCCTGTTATAGTTAGTTCAGCTAACTATAACTCGCGCCCGCAATGCACTGCTGATGACGTCACATATTACATCACTCATGACATGGTCAGTGACATCACTGATGACATCACTGATGACATCTCAAATGACATCACTGATGACATCATCCAGTGACTGTGTGTTTCTGTAAAGTTTAAATATGTTTAATATATATAGGGAAAGGCGTATTGAAGAATGAGTGGGTGTATAAGTGTCTGAATGGATGATTTAGTACGTGAGTGACTGACTCTACAAGTGAGTGATTAAACGTATCTTACTGAATGCATGGGTTAGTGACTAAACTGTGTGAATGTCTGTATCCGTCTGTTTGTTGGTGTGTAAGTGGATGCATGGATTTGCGAATAGCTACATGAGTGTCTATATGGGTTATTGATTGGTTCTCTGAGTATCTGTATGGCTGCCTGAGTGTTTGTGTGGGTGGGGTGTGTGTGACTCTATACATAGATGTGTGAGTGGGTGATTCACTGTGTGCATGATTTCAAGAGTGCATCTGTGATGGACTACTTGGGTGGGTGAGTGTGTGTATGGGTGTGTTAGTGAGTGAATGTATATCTCAGTGGTACATGTGCGAGTAACTACATATGTAAAAGGCAGTATATATGTGTGTTAGAGTATTTAAATGGCTATAAGTGAGAGTGTGTTATTGTGAGAGTGGCTGTATGGATGCGTGTGTGCTTGTATCAGTTATTGTATAAGAGCGTAAGAATGTGCTAGTATTTGTATGAGTAAGTGAGCTGGTGTGTGTATAACTGTATAGGTGAGTAAATGGGTGTGTGATTAATTTTTTGCATGACTGACTAGGTGTGTGAGTACCTCTATGGATGAGTGGCGGTGTGTGAGTATTTATAGAGGTGTATGAGTGCATATGATAGTCCTGTACTGAGTGACTGTAAGTATGAATGACTGTACAGGTGAGTGAATGGATGTGTGTGTAGACCTAAGAATCAGTGAGTGGGTATGTAGTTTTTGGTGTTGGAGTGTCTATGGTTTTGAGAATGGCAGTCTGTAATTTAAAGTGGGTGTATCAAAAGTTATATTAGGGTGTGAGAAGATGCATGAAATTATCACATGGATGATGTCATCAGTGATGTCATTTGAGATGTCATCAGTGATGTCATCAGTGATGTCACTGACCATGTCATGAGTGATGTAATATGTGACGTCATCAGCAGTGCATTGCGGGGCGCGAGTTATAGTTAGCTGAACTAACTATAACAGGGGAATTTCACGGGTTTTGTACGAGTGCAATGTCCAACTAACTATAACTGTCCCTAAAACCTATGGTTTTTTCAGTGAATTTCAAAGGTTTTTTAAATGCTAATTTCTAACTATAACTTGTCTGAAACCTATGGTTTTTTCAGTGAATTTCAAAGGTTTTTTAAATGCTAATTTCTAACTATAACGTGCCTGAAACCTATGGTTTTTTCAGTGAATTTCAAAGGTTTTTTAAAAGGTAATTTCTAACTATAACGTGCCTGAAACCTATGGTTTTTTCAGTGAATTTCAAAGGTTTTTAAATGCTAATTTCTAACTATAACGTTCCTGAAACCTATGATTTTTTAAGTGAATTTCAAAGGTTTTTTAAATGCTAGTTTCTAACTATGCCAACAGAGGTAGGACATGTGAAGAAAGAAGAAAAACGCACAGAAAGAAGCAAAAGATGTGCAGAAAGAACCAACAGAGGAGCAGAAAGAGGCCTTGTTGCAAAATCATCCTGTGCCCACAACTTTTTCAGACGGGTACTGGTGGTAACTGACTCTGACTAACCAGAGCCAGTGCGCGCTTGCACAGTGGTGAAGGGAGGGGGCCTGAGGTGACATGTGTGCAAACGCGCCCCGTGGCGCGTTTTAAGTTGCGGGATTAAGTCCCCTTGAATCCTGAGGGTCCCTGGGGCCCAACTAGCCCCCAGGTACCTACAGTTAGGACCACAGAGCTGAGTTGCAGAGAGGCGTTCCGAGGCCACGCACCTTTTTCACCTCTCTGCAACGCAACTCTGTTGTGCTTACTGAAGGTACCTGGTGGGCTACTTGGCCCCCAGGATTCAAAGGGAATTAACTCCCCAACTTAAAACGCACCACAGGGCGTGTTTGCGCACATGTCACCTGAGGCCCCGCCCCATCCCTTCACCACTGTGCAAACGCGCCCGTGGCGCGTTTTAAGTTGGGGGATTAGGTCACCTTGAATCCTGAGAGTCCCTGGGGCCCAACTAGCCCACCAGGTACTTCCAGTAAGCACCACAGGCCTGCGTTGCAACGCCTGTAACAAATTGTGCAGTTGTGTTTAGGTAGTGAAGAGGGTTGTGCTGGGGGTAGTGTTTTAGGGTTTAGGGTAGTGCAGTGGTGTTTGTGTAGTGTAGGGGGTCATGTTGGGGGTAGATTTAGGGTTTAGGGTAGTGCAGTGGTGTTTGGGTAGTGTAGGGAGTCGTGCTGGGGGGAGTGTTTTAGTGTTTAGGGTAGTACAGTGGTGTTTGGGTAGTGTAGGGGGTCGTGCTGGGGTTAGTGTTTTAGGGTTTTAGGGTTTAGGGTAGTGCAGTGGTGTTTGGGTAGTGTAGGGGGTACTGCTGGGGGTAGTGTTTTATGGTTTAGGGTAGTGCAGTGGTGTTTGGGTAGTGTAGGGGTTCGTGCTGGGGGTAGTTTTTTAGGGTTTATGGTAGTGCAGTGGTGTTTGTGTAGTGTAGGAGGTCGTGTTTTAGGGTTTAGGGTAGTGCAGTGGTCTTTGGGTAGTGTAGAGAGTCGTGTGGGGGTATTGTTTTAGAGTTTAGGGTAGTGCAGTGGTCTTTGGTAGTGTAGGGGTTGTGCAGGGGGTAGTGTTTTAGGGATTAGGGTAGTGCATTGGTATTTGGGTAGTGTAGGGGTCATGCGGGGGTAGTGTTTTAGGGTTTAGGACAGTGCAGTGGTGTTTAGGTAGTGTAGGGGGTCGTGCTGGGGGAGTGTTTTAGGGTTTAGGGCAGTGCAGTGGTGTTCGGGTAGTGTAGGGGTCGTGCTGGGGGAGTGTTTTAGGGTTTAGGGCAGTGCAGTGGTGTTCGGGTAGTGTAGGGGGTCGTGCTGGGGCGAGTATTTTAGGGTTTAGGGTAGTGCAGTGGTGTTCGGGTAGTGTAGGGGGTCATGCTGGGGGTAGTGTTCTAGGGTTTAGGGCAGTGCAGTGGTGTTCGGGCAGTGTAGGGGGTCGTGCTGGGGGTGGTTTTTAGGGTTTAGGGCAGTGCAGTGGTGTTCGGGCAGTGTAGGGGGTCGTGCTGGGGGTGGTGTTTCAGGGTTTAGGGCAGTGCAGTGGTGTTCGGGCAGTGTAGGGGGTCGTGCAGGGGGTGGTGTTTCAGGGTTTAGGGCAGTGCAGTGGTGTTCGGGCAGTGTAGGGGGTCGTGCAGGGGTTGTGTTTCAGGATTTAGGGCAGTGGTGTTCGGGCAGTGTAGGGGGTCATGCTGGGGGTGGTGTTTCAGGGTTTGGGGCAGTGCAGTGGTGTTCAAGCAGTAAAGGGGGTCATGCTGGGGGTGGTGTTTCAGGGTTTAGGGCAGTGCAGTGGTGTTCGGGCAGTGTAGGGGGCGGTGCAGGGGGTGGTGTTTCAGGGTTTAGGGCAGTGCAGTGGTGTTCGGGCAGTGTAGGGGGTGGTGCAGGGGGTGGTGTTTCAGGGTTTAGGGCAGTGCAGTGGTGTTCGGGAAGTGTAGGGGGTCGTGCAGGGGGTGGTGTTTCAGGGTTTACGGCAGTACAGTGGTGTTCGGGCATTGTAGGGGTGGTGCTGGGGCTGGTGTTTCAGGGTTTAGGGCAGTGCAGTGGTGTTCGGGCAGTGTAGGGGGTCGTTCTGGGGCTGGTGTTTCAGGGTTTAGGGAAGTGCAGTGGTGTTCGGGCAGTGTAGGGGGTCGTGCTGGGGCTGGTGTTTCAGGGTTTAGGGCAGTGCAGTGGTGTTCGGGCAGTGTAGGGGGTCATGCTGGGGCTGGTGTTTCAGGGTTTAGGGCAGTGCAGTGGTGTTCGGGCAGTGTAGGGGGTTTTGCTGGGGCTGGTGTTTCAGAGTCTAGGGCAATGCAGTGGTGTTCGGGCAGTGTAGGGGTCTTGCTGGGGCTGGTGTTTCATGGTTTAGGGCAGTGCAGTCGTGTTCGGGCAGTGTATGGGGTCGTGCTGGGGGTGGTGTTTCAGGGTTTAGGGCAGTGCAGTGGTGTTCGGGCAGTGTAGGGGGTCGTGCTGGGGCTAGTGTTTCAGGGTTTAGGGCAGAGCAATGATGCTCAGGCAGTGTAGGGGGTTGTGCTGGGGGTGATGTTTCAGGGTTTAGGGCAGTGCAGTGGTGTTAGGGCAGTGTAGGGGGTCGTGCTGGGGGTGGTGTTTCAGGGTTTAGGGCAGTGCAGTAGTGTTCCGGCAGTGTAGGGGGTCGTGCAGGGGGTGGTGTTTCAGGGTTTAGTGCAGTGGTGTTCGGGCAGTGTAGGGGGTCATGCTGGGGTGGTGTTTCAGGGTTTAGGGCAGTGCAGTGGTGTTCGGGCAGTGTAGGGTGTCGTGCTGAGGGGTGGTGTTTCAGGGTTTAGGGCAGTGCAGTAGTGTTTGGGCAGTGTAGGGGGACGTGCAGGGGTGGTGTTTCAGGGTTTAGGGCAGTGCAGTGGTGTTCGGCCAGTGTAGGTAGTCTTGCTGGGGGTGGTGTTTCAGGGTTTAGGGCAGTGCAGTAGTTTTCGGGCAGTGTAGGCGGTCGTGCTGGGGCTGGTGTTTCAGGGTTTAGGGCAGTGCAGTGGTGTTCGGGCAGTGTACGGGGTTGTGTTGGGGCTGGTGTTTCAGGGTTTAGGGCAGTGCAGTGGTGTGCGGGCAGTGTACGGGGTTGTGCTGGGGCTGGTGTTTCAGGGTTTAGGGCAGTGCAGTGGTGTTCGGGCTAGTGTAGGGGGTCGTGCTCGGGGTGGTGTTTCAGGGTTTAGGGCAGTGCAGTGGTGTTCGGGCAGTGTAGGGGGTCGTGCTGGGGCTGGTGTTTCAGGGTTTAGGGCAGTGCAGTGGTGTTCGGGCAGTGTAGGGGGTCGTGCTGGGGCTGGTGTTTCAGGGTTTTGGGCAGAGCAGTGGTGTTCGGGTAGTGTAGGGGGTCGTGCTGGGGGTGGTGTTTCAGGGTTTAGGGCAGTGCAGTGGTGTTCGGGCAGTGTAGGGGGTCTTGCTGGGGGTGGTGTTTCAGGGTTTAGGGCAGTGCAGTGGTGTTCGGGCAGTGTAGGGGGTCTTGCTGGGGGTGGTGTTTCAGGGTTTAGGGCAGTGGTGTTCGGGCAGTGTAGGGGGTCTTGCTGGGGTGATGTTTCAGGGTTTAGGGCAGTGCAGTGGTGTTCGGGCAGTGTAGGGGGTCTTGCTGGGGGTAGTGTTTCAGGGTTTAGGGCGGTGCAGTGGTGTTCGTGCAGTGTAGGGGGTCGTGCTGGGGGTGGTGTTTCAGGGTTTAGGGCAGTGCAGTAGTGTTCGGGCAGTGTAGGGGGTCATGCAGGGGGTGGTGTTTCAGGGTTTAGGGCAGTGCAGTGGTGTTCTGGCAGTGTAGGGGGTCATGCTGGGGGTGGGGTTTCAGGGTTTAGGGCAGTACAGTGGTGTTCGGGCAGTGTAGGGGGTCGTGCAGGGTATGGTGTTTCAGGGTTTAGGGCAGTGCAGTGGTGTTCGGGCAGTGTAGGGGGTCATGCACGGGGTGGTGTTTCAGGGTTTAGGGCAGTGCAGTGGTGTTCGGGCAGTGTAGGGTGTTGTGCTGGGGCTGGTGTTTCAGGGTTCAGGGCAGTGCAGTGGTGTTCAGGCAGTGTAGGGGGTCGTGCTGAGGCTGGTGTTTCATGGTTTAGGGCAGTGCAGTGGTGTTCGGGCAGTGTAGGGGGTCGTGCTGGGGCTGGTGTTTCAGGGTTTAGGGCAGTGCAGTGGTGTTCGGGCAGTGTAGGCAGTCGTGCTGGGGCTGGTGTTTCAGGGTTTAGGGCAGTGCAGTGGTGTTCGGGCAGTGTAGGGGGTCGTGCTGGGGCTGGTGTTTCAGGGTTTAGGGCAGTGCAGTGGTGCTCGGGCAGTGTAGGGGGTCGTGCTGGGGGTGATGTTTCAGGGTTTAGGGTAGTGCAGTGGTGTTCGGGCAGTGTAGGGTGTCGTGCAGGGGCTGGTGTTTCAAGGTTTAGGGCAGTGCAGTGGTGTTTGGGCAGTGTAGGGGGTCATGCTGGGGCTGGTGTTTCAGGGTTTTGGGCAGAGCAGTGGTGTTCGGGCAGTGTAGGGGGTCCTGCTGGGGGTAGTGTTTCAGGGTTTAGGGCAGTGCAGTGGTGTTCAGGCAGTGTAGGGGGTCGTGCTGGGGGTGGTGTTTCAGGGTTTAGGCCAGTGGTGTTTTGGCAGTGTAGGGGGTCTTGCTGGGGGTGATGTTTCAGGGTTTAGGGCAGTGCAGTGGTGTTCGGGCAGTGTAGGGGGTCTTGCTGGGGGTAGTGTTTCAGGATTTAGGGCAGTGCAGTGGTGTTCGGGCAGTGTAGGGGGTCATGCAGGGGCTGGTGTTTCAGGGTTTAGGGCAGTGCAGTGGTGTTCGGGCAGTGTAGGGGGTCGTGAAGGGGTGGTGTTTCAGGGTTTAGGGCAGTGCAGTGGTGTTCGGGCAGAGTAGGGGGTCGGGCTAGGGGTGGTGTTTCAGGGTTTAGGGCAGTGCAGTGGTGTTCGGGCAGTGTAGGGGGTCATGCAGGGGCTGGTGTTTCAGGGTTTAGGGCAGTGCAGTGGTGTTCGGGCAGTGTAGGGGGTCGTGCTGGGGGTAGTGTTTTAGGGTTTAGGGTAGTGCAGTGGTGCTTGTGTAGTGTAGGGGGTCGTGCTGGGGGTAGTGTTTTAGGGTTTAGGGTAGTGCAGTGGTGTTTGTGTAGTTTAGGGGTCATGTTTTAGGGTAGTGCAGTGGTGTTTGGGTAGTGTAGGGGGTCGTGCTGGGGGTAGTGTTTTAGGATTTAGGTTAGTGCAGTGGTGTTTGGGTAGTGTAGGGGGTCGTGCTGGGGTAGTGTTTTAGGGTTTAGGGTAGTGCAGTGGTGTTTGTGTAGTGTAGGGGGTCATGTTTTAGGGTAGTGCAGTGGTGTTTGGGTAGTGTAGGGGGTCGTGCTGCTGGTAGTGTTTTAGGATTTAGGTTAGTGAAGTGGTGTTTGGGTAGTGTAGGGGGTCGTGCTGGGGGTAGTGTTTTAGGGTTTAGGATAGTGCAGTGGTGCTTGTGTAGTGTAGGGGGTCGTGCTGGGGGTAGTGTTTTAGGGTTTAAGGTAGTGCAGTGGTGTTTTTGTAGTGTAGGGGGTCATGTTTTAAGATGCAATGCTCCAATACCTGACCAGTCTGCACTACATAAAACTGCAAAAAAACTAAAAATAAAGTGTTTTTCACACTTTTGTCATTGGGCTATATGTGGGCTACATCTGGGTAATATTTGTGCTACATTTGGGCTCTTTTTTCACTGGTGGCCATCTTGGAAGACTTCTTTGTTATGAAGTTTCCTAATTTCTTCATTTACTGCAGTCTCCTCAGTAGGAAATGCTTTCAGTTTTTTACTTTGATTCCATCAAGAAGGCATTCAGATGTGTCTCACATCTGTCATAAATTCAGAATGTTAGCACTCTAGTTGCTCATTAGATCACTGGAGTAAAGCTACTGCTCACCAGGGAGTTAACTGGTAGTCTGCTGCTGGTATTTAAAGTGATTGTTTCAGTCTGCATGTCAGAATTTTCTAATGAAATAGAAGAGGATTTGAGATCTCACTTAAAACATGCCCTAATTTTTCTTTCTGCAGCACTAACCATAATTTCTATTTCAAAAAGAACCCCTCATTTTGTTCCTTTTTAAATTAAATGTTTTAAGTCTTACCGGTTTATTCCAATCAAGATGGCTTCAGGTGTGCCATACTTTTGTCATAAGTAAGGCTGTTAGCGCTCTAGTTGTTCTTTAGAACACTCTGGGAAGCTGCAGTAGAACACAAAGGCATCAACTGGCAGGCTGCTCCTGTTGAAATATAACAGGAAGATATTTGAGATCACACTTGAAATATGTCCTAATTTTTCTTTCTACAGCACTAACCATAATTTCTATGACAAAATGAACCCCATCATTTTGTTCCTTTTTAAATTAAATGTTTTAAGTGTTACCAGTTTATTCCAATCAAGATGGCTTCAGGTGTGCCATACTTTTGTCATAAGTAAGGCTGTTAGCACTCTAGTTGTTCTTTAGAACACTCTGGGAAGCTGCAGTAGAACACAAAGGCATCAACTGGCAGGCTGCTCCTGTTGAAATATAACAGGAAGATATTTGAGATCACACTTGAAACATGTCCTAATTTTTCTTTCTACAGCACTAACCATAATTTCTATGACAAAATGAACCCCATCATTTTGTTCCTTTTTAAATTAAATTGTTTAAGTGTTACCAGTTTATTCCAATCAAGATGGCTTCAGGTGTGCCATACTTTTGTCATAAGTAAGGCTGTTAGCACTCTAGTTGTTCTTTAGAACACTCTGGGAAGCTGCAGTAGAACACAAAGGAATCAACTGACAGTCTCTGCCCTTGTTGGATGTACATGTTTTACTGAGAATGTCAGACTTCATTCTCACATGACTGAGAAAGATAATGTGAATTTACAGAAAATATGCTCTCATTTTAGCTTCTGGAGCACCTTCCAAACCTCCATGGGACAAGCATGAGAAAATAGTGTTCTCTCAAACATGATTCATGATATCCCAGCAGAAGGTTTTTCACATGGTAAAATCACCTTAGAATACACCACAATTCCTAAAATTAGTATGGTACCATCAACAAATAAATTCTAATGTAACTAAAATCTGTTATCACCCTTTATAGTTCTCCTTTTGGTGACCCTCAAAATCTTCTATTCACTACAATGCATTTCAATGAGGTACTATCATTTATATTGGTCCCAAGATGGCTGCCAGCAATTCCAGGATGAAGTGCTGACAGCCAATCAGATCTCACGATGACATGTGTGGTTAGGCTCCGCCCAGATATATATGTGACTTTACTTTTGATTTTCTCAGGAACTACTGAACGGATTTACACCATTTAAGCAAAAGGCACGACACTGAACCAAGGGCTACCTCTTTGCCAAATTTGGTGTAATTCCGTTCAGCAGTTCGGGCTGTAGCTGCGACTAAAGGTTCCTATGGAAAAATGAATGGGGAAAATGCGTTTTGGGACCCCCTTTTTTCTCGGCCCCCGCTTGACGTATCACCCCGAGACTTTCAGGATAGGAGCGGACCGGAGCGCCCCAACAAGTTGGAAACTTTCGCGAAGATTCGTCAACCGGCGCCAACGTTATTTCAAATAGAATGTCGCGGATTTCCTATGGATAATAGGTTTTAACTATAACTATCTACTGGCGACCGCCAGTAGATATATATATATATATATATATATATATATATATGTTCAATGCCAATATAATTGTGAATTAATTTTCAATTGGACTCTGTTTTTGTGTTGTAATCTCAGATCTCAGAACGCTCATCCTCTTGTTGAATAATGATATGTTATCAGTCTCTTGGATTGGGGACGTGTGACTACAAGTTTTGGCTAATAATACTGCCATATCTGTAGAAATTCCGTTTGGACTTTTAGCAATAGAAGCCTATCCTGTGGCAGACCCTACCGCAGGCACACTAGTCATTCACCAATCATTAAAGGCCAGATGTACGACGGGATTTTGTATGAGCAAACAGGTTTGCGACCCGTTTGCGCATGCAAAATCCCTGTGGGCCATGTAATAACACTATTTTGCAAGTCGCAAAAAATTGCGACTCGCAAAATAGTGTTTAGCGACTCGCAATTAGGAAGGGGCGTTCCAAGGGCGTCCCTTCCTAATTGCGACTCGCAGCCCTATGTATGAATGTTTTGCGACCGCAATTGCGGTTGCAAAACACTCGCAATTTACGACCCACTTCAAGAGGGTGGTAATGCAGTCGCAAATGGGAAGGGGTCCCCAGGGGACTCAGTTCATTAGTACTCCATTCACCTTTTCATGATTAAATCTTAATAAAAATGCAAACTATGCTTCATAAGAAATGTTAAACTTTTGCTCTAAACATCATCAAAGTGTTTCCACAACTTTATATCACTTCAATATTAATTGCAAGCTACCATTTTGTGAGGAAATTTAATTTCCTAGTCGTTTTCCAACCATCCTCTATCTGAGGCAGCATCTGGATTGTACAAGGGGCAGAAAGAGTGCTAGAGGTAAAGCATTCTTGCAGCAGGAGAGTCCATGACGTTCAAACAGAGGGACAAATACTTTCTTCCTCTAGTGTGCTTGTCGCTGACCAAAAAAGCAGAAGAGCCCACAAATCCCTTTGTGTTTAATGTATATGGATACAATTTTTTCTTAGCCTGAATGTCGAATAAAGTGTATTCAATTCATTTCGTGTTAGCAGGTCAAGAGAGGACTCAAAAGCCATTATTGTTTTGTTACGCAGTCATCATACAACCAATATCCAACTTTTCAACCACATACTCTTTAGCTCTTTCTGAAAACCAGAGCCTTTCTAGTATTATTTTGATAAATACTCTAGCTAGCAGTATAGTAGCACCCCTATCACAGAGTAAGCTATATCCTTCATTGTGTCTTCCTAATGAGTGATCCAAAGAATCGTTCTAGATTTTGGCAAATGGAAAATATCTTTCAGGGGATCCAGATAATCCATAGCAGTTGCAATTACTCATTATGTAGCTTTCTGCAAAAGAGCGTTACCGTAATTCCAATGGGATGTCTCGTACTATGGTGGTTTTTAGTCCCTAGGTTCAGTGGGGATCTTAGGACGTTGTTCTTTACCACCTGCAAAGCAGTAATGCCTGAATTACCAATTTGTGGTTCTCCTTCCCCTATTATAAGGAAAACGATTCTACCGAGGAAAAAGATGGATTTTGCAAAAGAGTCTGAGACTCCCACACTGGGATTGGAAATAGCTAATAAAGCACTGCACAGATGCTACAATGACTGTTGTCAGGTTAAATAGATGTATATTTATATTGAATGTATGCAGTATTTATATAGGGCAAACTTAGTCAGAGGCAGTAGAGCGCTGTACAGGGTTAAAGATGGGCCGTGTCATAATTCTAATTATGCTGAAGTAATCAGAGTAATTTCAGTAATGCCGCGTTACTCTTTGATGTGGAATTACCCATAAAAATGCAATTATGCCTGCTTGAGTAATTTAGAGTAACCTGGGGGAAAGCAATTCTACTATGAGAGCACATTTATCAACCGCAAGCAGCTCGCTATTTGTGTTCTGCTGCATTAATCGCTATTTCTAAACGGAAAATGCATGCTTGCGTCCATTTTGGATTTGAGGATGTATTTTTCACTTAAAAAATAGTACTATATGGCGGGAGTAATTTGGGGTAAAATTCTACCCCAAAAGCACATTTAGCACTATTTCCTAGTGCAAAAGCCTTCTCGCACCCATTTTGGATGCATTTATCGCTATTTCTAAACAGAAAATGCATGCTCCCTCCCATTTTGGATGTGAGGATGCATTTTGCAATAAGAAAATAGTACTAAATGCCGGCCGGTAAATTGGGGAAAAATCCTACCCCAAGAGCACTAGACCTGCCATCCTTAGGGTGGTCTTTACCCAGACTTTTTGCCTTTTTATCTCCTGTTTTGTTGATTCTTTTTGTTTGCCTTAGGACTCTGAGCACTTTACCACTGCTAACCGCTAAACATGCTGACATTGGTTTATACCTGGTTGGCATATTTGATTTAATAGTAAGTCCCTTGTAAAGTGGTATAATATATACCCATGGGCCTGTAAGTCAAATGCTACTAGTGGGCCTGCAGCACTGATTGTGCCACCCAACAAAACCGCAAGTGTCTGGAAAGAATTTGGTGCTCTAGCAAAGAGCCAAACGACTGTGCCACCTGCAAGCTGATGCTCAACAACTACTACCACCACCACCTGAAAGACACAAAAAAGAACACACTGGCCACCTGCCTTGAAGCCAGCTCTAACCACAGCAAAGAACTCTTCAACATTGTCAAGGAGTTCTCCAACCCCTCAGCAACCAAATACATAATCACCCTTTCCAAGGTCTCTGTGACACTCTAGCAGACTTCTTTCACAATAAGATTGGCACTATTTACGAACACTTCGACACCCAGCCCCAATGTCAGCCTCCTCAACTTCACCAACTCCCACCTGAACATCAGAATCACAACCTGGGACCACTCACCACGCAGACCACTTCTGCCATTATGATCTCCATCCACTTAGGAGCATCCAGGGACCCCTGTCCCCAACACATGTTCAACTTGGAGAACAATACTATCACTCAGATGAAGTAAGATGGCCGCGGTGTAGGAGCTCTGCACCCGAGCTCCTAAAGGTTCGGGATGACCTTATGGTATTAATCCTAACAAAACCCGAAGCCCCACTCTACAAAGTTGCACTTACCTGCACTTCCACGCACCGCAGCCGATGCAGCCGGTGTGGGAGCAGACTTCAAGTGGCATGGCGGTGTTGATCCAATGACCCGTGGGACTCGCTGCGAACGGAACGTGGAGCGGTCCAGGATTAACAACAACACCGTGCAGGAGGGACCGGAGAGCGTCTGGCTCCGTGGAGCGGCTGACAAGCAGACAGAAAACAGATTTCCCGGTGAGTGCCCGGCGATCTGCTGCACAGTCTCCGTCGCCCTATCTCTCACCTCTGTGCCCCGCTGAAGCCTTCCGGGCCCCGCTGAGGCTGATCAGACAGCACCGGGCAGGAGAGACGGGAGCAAGGCTGGCTCCTAGCGGACCGGGCGACCAGCAGAGGCGGAGTAAGTAACTCCAGTGGGTGCCTTGCACTTTTGCCGCACGGGTGCAGATGCCCTGCTTCTGACCCCTGGGGCCCCGTCTGGACTGAGCCGCATCGCATCCGTGGGCAGGTATTGATCGTGCCTCCTGGCTGTCCCCAGGGGGTAGATTGCATCGGTCGGACCCTGACCTCCCCTTATCTCACAACTGTCGCTTGCCTGAGCTTTTTGACTCACCCCTCGTTAGGGGTGCTGCGATCCTTAGCGGCCACATGGCGCCCACGAGGGAGTAGTGCTCTCCCCTTTATATCCCGTGATGTGGCTGTATCTGTGGGAGCCTCCGCACAACGTCGTTGTCGTCGTCCCTGGGAGACTAAGAGGCTTCCCCCCACAGTGCCTGAAGGCCCGGACCTCCATTTTGTGAAAAATTCCCCTCTTCCAGCTCCCGATCCAAAGATGGCGCCCCCCTCTCTTTTCAAAATGGATACCAATACAGGTTTAGCAAACTAAGCCTACAAAAGCGGCGGCCATCTTGGAATGGTGTCAACCCTTCTCAAAATGGATACCAATACAGGCCCATCAAACTAAGCCTGCAAAAGCGATGGCCATCTTGGAAAGGTGTCAACCCCTATCAGTGCCTTCACCAGTCAATAACTGATTAAAATGGAAGACGCTAGCAAAAAGGAGAAGCAAGTTACTAAGCTGAAAGTGTTTAAAAAAAAATAGAAAAGACTCTGAAGCAAATTACTAGGCAAAAAGGAGTTGCAGAGAACTTAGGAAAGAAAGAAGAGAATAAAGAAAGGAGAGGTAAAAAAAAATGGATCAGAAACCTAGAACCCTCAGGTCTACATGCCTTCACCATTAAATAACCACCCAATTTATCCAGAAATGGGGCAAAAAGGTTCAAACACAGACTAATCAAAATGCACTCAGAGACACTGATCTCAGATCCCTTTTTCTGCATCAACAAAGACGTTATAACTAATGACCTCATCTTCCACACCAAAAAATGTGCACAATGGAGGAATATCTTCTTCTCAATGCTTCGAAATACCGAATCCAGAAAAAAAAACACGCCCTCAAATTGACAATATCCACCTCAGACTTCTGCAATGCGAACACCACTATATCCCTATACAATAATGGTAATATCCTTATACAAGCCTCAAATGTCAATCTCGCTATTATATATAAGATCTTCCCTACTCTCAAGAAAGCACTGAACAAGAAAAACCCACTCCCCATCAGTAACCATCCTGATTACCCTGTCGACACTCCAACTCTACCACAAATCACATGACTGCGTCACCTGTTCCAAATTCTCACCATACCCGCATGCTCGTCCACCCATCCGTCACAACGGTCCCAATCACACCAGGGTCCCCAGACCCAGACGGGACAAGGATACACTTAGATACAGATCAACCCATTACATACACACCCCAGGCATCCTTGATGCCCAATGGTGAATCCATCAACTCTGAACCCACTCCCGATAACCACATCGTCTCATCGACAAATGAACTGTCGTGCATGGCCCCCCGACATGTCAACAACCCTGTTCTGTGATCGGCTCCTCCCCCTCCCGACACTTCTACCCCAACCTAATCCAACACTCCTCAAGCATACCCCTCTCAGTCACAACAGACCTTACCATCCCATCACTTAACCAGGCCATCACCCTTTCACATACAATCCCTCACACAATCCGCCCTGATCAACTAACCCCATTGGAATCTAATAATGCTTTCCCTACTCACCAAGACCGAACATGCGGACTCCCTCCAATAGAGCACACACCTCAACTCACAACTTGCTATCCTAACTCTGATTGGATCGCTCGTCTCAACAAGATATCCCCCGGTCTATTCCATCTCAAGAACGAAATCCAAAATCTATCAACAATCACAAAAGAACTCCTAAAGTCTCACAGAGCCACTAATGCCACTGTGAACCAAATCAGCTACCAAACTAGTAGATTTATCACCAAAAATTCACACACTGAACATACTATTCAGAATAATATACCTTCCCCAACGACCCTTCTCGCCCCAAGAGACTAATTTCTGAATTATCTGATACTAACATACATGACCTCCTCCTATTTTATGCCAGCCCTTTAGACAACAGCAAGCGTCTACACGGTAGCATTCAAACCATTCAAGCTAACCCTTACAAAGAACCTACTCTCAACAACAGATCTATAAACAGCGAAAACCTAAAAAATATCAACATAGTGCATACAGCCCTCTTCCACCCTACTAGCAAACTGAAGGGTGTACTCCTCAACTGAAGATCAGCTAGCAAACATGCGTCCGACATCTACTATCTCATCCTCTCAAACACGCTTGACATTGTCATCCTTACTGAAACATGGCTAAATAGCTCCTCCTCTACTATCCTAGACATACTAGTACCTCCTAGTCATGACATAATCCGTCTAGACAGACCCATTAAACCTGGTGGTGGGTTAGCCTGCATCTTCCGAAACACAATCTCAGTTAACCAAACTGACACCGTCTCCTTATCCACCTGTGAATATCTCTATATCTTTGCATTAACATCACGAACAACAATTGCCTCATTAGCAAACTTCACATCACCACTCCCCCCGGTGATAATCTGTCATTCATTGAACAGATAATGGAACTCATTACATCCAATGACAATTCACAAGTGTCGCTGGTTTTTCTAGGAGACTTCAACCTTCTTTGGAATAATACGAAAGATCATGTGGTAAGCTGTTTCAAATCCTTCTTGTCTGACGAGGACTTGACCCAATTTTGTGACAGTCCAACCCACAACAAGGGAGAGACATTAGACCTCATCAAAGCAAAAACGATCATCATATCACTAGACTCCATTATCCCCTGTGATTGCTCTGACAATTACAGCATACTCTTCTCTATCATTATTGAGGTGACGCCGAAAAGATGCCAACCAACAAAAACAAAACAATGGAAAAGGAATATCCAAAATATCAACCCTATCGACCTAGCAAACCGATGCAGCACCGACCTGATCCCTCAGACAGGCATGACAGACGTTCATGACCTCACAGTCTTTTACAACTCCACTATTCTTGAAATACTTGACTCAACAGCCCCCCTCCAACAAAAGAACATCTCCGCCAAAATCTCCAAACCTTGGTTCAACGAGATTCTGAACTCGGACCGGCGCAAGCTAAGATTAGCTGAACGAATTTGGAGATCGAGACCCTCCATAGAACACCTAAATCACCTTAGAGCATTGAGTAATACTTACAACAGGAGAATCCTAAAGGCCAAGGCGGACTTCTTTAGAACCCAGCTGAACCATGCCATCAACCATCCAAAAAAACTATTTGAAATAATCAAACAACAATCGCTCAACACACCAAACTCTACAGAACTTAGAGAGTCGGCTACCCCTAGCTGAGAGGAGCTTGCCAATTTCTTCATAGAAAAAACTAAAACCATTGAATACGACATATAATCTAAGAAGGCCCCTCCTCCAACTACCGACCATGAGTCTACATTTTACTCCGAGATCAAGGATCAGTTTAGTACACCAACGGGAACCACAAAAAACAATGCCTCTTGGCATACCTTCACACCATACTCTGAAAACGACATCTACATCACTCTTCTTGCAATTAATCCCTTCAATCACTTCACTGATCCACTACCTCCCTCCCTATTCAAAACGATAAAATCTTCTATTCTCCCCTTATGGACAAAGATTGTAAATGCCTTCCACCTGAATGCCTTAAAGTAGGGCAGGTAACACCCATACTAAAGAAAGTCAACTCCCTCTCCTCTGATCTCAACAATTACCGTCCTATATCCAACATCCCCACTCTGGCGAAACTAATAGAAAAATGTGTACAAACTCAATTATGCAACCACATTGAGAATTTCAACCTCTTGGACCAACACCAATCCGGATTCCGTCAAGGACACAGCACCGAATCAGCACTCATCCACAAAACGGACGATATACTAAAAATGCTAGACCAGAATGAATCATTGTTAGAAATGGGATCTCTGGTTGGCTAAGGCTTGCGCCAAAGCCAGGCAGAGACCACCACTCTAGTCAGGGCGAGGGAGTTACACGCCAAAGATAACCCCTGCTCACCCCCTTGGTAGCTTGGCACGAGCAGTCAGGCTTATCCCGGAGGCAATGTGTAAAGCGTTTGCGCACGCACACAGCAACAACATACCAGGCACACTACAAAAGGAACTCCACACAAGGTTATATCAAAAATAGCCTTTGTATTCTCATAACACATTAGAATAGTACTCACATAATACACATGGTGCCACCTGGCACTAGGTCATATTTACAAGGGATTATTTACACCTGACAGGGCCAACTGGACCACTGTCAGAACCACTGGTCCTTGCCAATCCACAGAGTGGGGGGCAGTAACCCCGGGCATCCAATAGCCATTCTCTACTCTCCCTCTCAGTGTAGTTCCAAACTACCACTGATCCTTCAACCTAGGGTCCGCACCCTCAGGCTGACCAGAGGTCACGGGTGAAGTGTCTCCTCACCCTACCTCCCTTCTGGCGTTCCGCACTCTCCCAGGAAAAGTACCCCCAGAACACAACTCTCCCACCAGTTCAGGACCTCTCTCCATCACTGGTCTATCACCTGGGACATAAATTCACCAGCTGCACCGGGGTCAGAGGCGAGGGCTCCCTCCCTCTGTACCCCCTTCCAGAGTCCGATACCCTCCCAACTGGAGTGGTACCCCCTAGAAGGCAAACCGGCCAGGGGACTGATTACAGCCGCCCTGCCATCCAGGACAGGCAAACACCTGAACCTGGCTCCCCAACCCAGGGATGCTACCCTTTGGTCAGATGCCCAGCGAACCAGGACTTCACGGGGAGCACGCATGCCCCCCCCTTGAGGGTGACACATAACTAATGTGTCGTGTGACAGTCTGCCTGGCTCCGATCTCACGACCTCCTGTCCATCTGACAGTGCGTGAAGATCCCCAGGACAGAAGTGGCGTCACCATGGCCAATCATTGGCGACTCAGCCCTTCTGGCTGGCCCCTGACCCACTGGTTCTTCCACTGGGGACTCTTTCCCCCTCTCACCCCTCCATCTGGACTTCTGCACCCTCCACTTAGGAGTGGCACCGCCGAGACACCAGAACCACTGGAGCTCTGCTTACAGAGGCTCCACGTTCTCTAGACACTGGGAGATCCCCCTCAAAATGACCTACCAGTACAGTCTAGGCCCCAACCTGGTGTTCCCTGAAAGAACCATCCAGGCCCTGAGACTGGGTTTCGGGCACCTTGGGACACGCAGCCCCACACTCACTCCTTCTCCACAGAGACAGGACGTGAGCCCCTACACCCCTCCTACCACACCGGGACCTAGCTGGGCTACTCTGAACCTCTTCCACCACGCAGGTCCGGAAGATACCTGAGCCACTCCTTTTAAGATCACTCCCAAATGCCTCTTCAGATCCTTTAACACGCAGCCAGAGGTCTGCCTCCCGTGCAGGTTCCCTGGAAACAGAGAGCTCACACCCAATCGTCCAGTGCACACACCCCTCATCAACATACGCCCCCTCAGACTGGTGAGACAGCATCTACTGCCCCTGAATCTCAACCTATCCCCCTCTTACTGGGAACCAGGTACCATACTCTGGGAACTGGGAATGGGACTTCCTGCACTGGACTTCATATTGCTGCCACCACTGCATCCCACCCTTACTGGGGATTCCAGAAAACTCTCACTGCACTTAGGGGATAATCTACCCTCCCGAGCTAGTGTCCCCCTGCCAATTAAGTTACCACTGCAGGCCAACCCCACAACACGCGGCATAGGGGCAGTATCCTCCTTCAGATTCTCTGGTTTCTGTCCTTGGCAGGAGACCCAACTCATAGTGCAATAAAACACATTTCAAAAAGAAATGACACTTAAAACAAACTCAGAAACAGTAATCCCTTTCCATGTGACTATCTAAAATGCAGAGTTTTGTAATGCAGCCAGTTGTCGCTGTGGTGCTGCGCAAACGCAAGTCCTAATCCCCACCGCTGACAACCAATGTTAGAAATGGGATCTCTGGTTGGCTAAGGCTTGCGCCAAAGCCAGGCAGAGACCACCACTCTAGTCAGGGCGAGGGAGTTACACGCCAAAGATAACCCCTGCTCACCCCCTTGGTAGCTTGGCACGAGCAGTCAGGCTTATCCCGGAGGCAATGTGTAAAGCGTTTGCGCACGCACACAGCAACAACATACCAGGCACACTACAAAAGGAACTCCACACAAGGTTATATCAAAAATAGCCTTTGTATTCTCATAAAACACATTAGAATAGTACTCACATAATACACATGGTGCCACCTGGCACTAGGTCATATTTACAAGGGATTATTTACACCTGACAGGGCCAACTGGACCACTGTCAGAACCAGCACAAAGCGAACTTAGTAACTGTAGCACTTATAATAAATGTAGCACACATCATAAACGTACAACCAGTAATCACTGGTAACCACTGTACTCAGCATCAGTCTGTAACATAAACCACATTATGCACAGTATCACATTAGGCGCAAAATACATTCTGCGCCAACCTCATAAGCCTAAACGCATTAGACCATAACCTCACCAGCATAAACATATTACGCATTAGTCCTCACCAGCATACACGCAGTATGCAATAATCTCATAAGCATAAACATATTACGCATTAGTCCTCACCAGCATACACGCAGTATGCAATAATCTCATTAGCATAAACATCATTAGACATTAGGCCTCACCAGCATACTCGCAGTATGCCATAACCTCATAAGCATAAACACATTAGACATTAGGCCTCACCAGCATACACGCAGTATGCCATAACCTCATAAGCATAAACACATTAGAGGCATAAATCATTATAGAGCATCACATTTCCTAATACCACATAAGCAGGGACCCCCTGGCCAACTGGCCTTCTCAAGGGGCTCAAACGCCCTGTGTCCAGAATGTCAGGGCTGCTGCCTATGCAGCGGAATCAAAAGTGCGCCACTGCGCAAACCTAAACGTAGCAGCTGCCCACTAATTGCTGGGCAGCTGTGCAACTCACTGGCACTCACTGTGCCTCTGGTCCCTCTCAGGGACTCTCTCTCATTTGTGCCCCGTTCGTGGCACTTTGCATAAAAGGAGGGGGGCCCGGCACCTCTGTGCCCTCTGGACCCCCTGTAGCACTACAACATGTGCCACCATCGTTGGGGCGGCCCGCTCTCTGGCGGGACCGCCCAGGCACCGACAATGTGCCTCGATATGCCCCCATAGACACGGGCCTTCTGGGGCTCTTTGATGCCCTGAAAAGAACTTGCCCCCAAGTGTTGCAGCTGCCCGCGCTGGTGCGGTGCAGCTGGGGATAAGGCAAAGGGGCCCCGGCACCACTGTGCCCTCGGGACCCCCATGGCTTGAAAACAAATATGCCCATCGTTGGAGCGGCCCTCTGTCAAGCGGGGCCCCTCAGGAAAGAGGCACCGGCATGGGGCCTAAACCTCGCTCCCCCCTGCCAGCTCCACTCACCGGCTCTCTCTCGCTGCAGACGACTCTGCTCCTCAGCCGGCGGGACCGGCAGCACTTCTCTCACGGCGCGGGGCTTCCCTTCCCTCCTGCGAGCCCCGTGCTGCCATCGGCGGCCTCTGCCACCTTTTCCTCTTCACCCGGGCCCCCTCCTGGGACCCGGGACTTCTCACTGGAGCGCGTGGAGGCGGGGTAGGCTCCCGTCCTCCTTAGCACATCCCGGCGCGGGGTAGGCTCCCGCCCGGGTCTCCGACTGCCACTCACGCTCCCGGCCTCTTCCGCTTCCGTCCGCAGGCCCCGCCCACAACCAGGCAGGCCGTGGATCGCGGCGGCCGAGATCTTCTCTTCGGCGAAATGAGGGGTAGGCTCCCTCTTTAAGCAGGCACATGCGGGGTGGGCACCCGCAAGGCTCCTTCAGAATGCGGGGTGGGCTCCCGCTCGATACAAAAAGAATGCGGGGTGGGCTCCCGCCTCAGCCGCATCACGGGGGAATCCCTACGATGGGGATTCCCTCTCCCAGGGGCTGCAGCTCAGCGCTGCACAGCCCACGCTCCTCTCTTCTTCTGGGGGAATAAAAATATAGCGCTCACAAGGCGCTTAGAAGCAGGCCAAGGTCCTGCAGGTAAAAAGAAGGTCCTAGCAAACAGTTCCTGTAGGGATGAAGGGGCAATGCAGGGCCCAGGGAGGCAAGCCCTCCTGGCAGCCTCCCCCTGTGCCCCAGCAGCAGCACGCCCTGCAGGTTTCAGGAACAAAAACAGCACAGGAACTGAACCTTTCATGGGGTCACAGCCCCTTCTTTTATACACCCTTTTCCTTTGTCTAAAGGTGCAGGGTTTGGGGGAACCAGATACAACTGGTTTAGGGGAGCTTTGGAGCACTTTGTTTTGCTCAGCTCCTCTCTCCTTTTCATAGTGTAGGCTAGGGACATCAGACGCACCACAGGAGGTGGAGCCAGCATTGTAGAGGGAAGGCACAGTCCTATTCAGGTCCCAGGTGCAACTCCTCCCACCCATCTACATGGAGATCTCTCCATTCAGCCCTGCGCTGACTCACCCTGCCCCTCCTGGAGCCACACACACCTCCCAGCCCCTGTCACTCACAAGCCAGACATGCAATTCACATCAGGCAGGCAGACACAGAGCACACAGAAATGCCAACTTCTAGAAGTGGCATTTCTACACTAGTCATAATAAATCTGCGCACACCATTGCGCAGCATTTATTCTCACGAGTTCGCACATACTAAACTCGACCCTGCACTCCCCTCATACCAGGGATTACCATGGACACACATATCCCCCATGCATTCCTATGGGAGGGCAGGCTAATCTCACCACACGCACTCAGAGCGCGCACGCACTTTACACTGGGCCACAGTGCTAAAGTGCGCAGAGGCCAAAAATCACTACCACTATGTCAGAGCTTAAGGCAAAAAGTTCAGGGGTGAACCTGCCAAAAAGGCCCAAGTCCAACAATCATGTCTCTTGATACTTCTTGACTTATCCTCCGCCTTCGACATGGTCAAGCATGACAACCTTCTATCCCTTCTGGAAGGAAGGATGGGCCTTTCTGGTACCGTGCTACAATAGTATCCCTCTTTCCTTAACAACAGAACCCAACGAATCATGATGAAGCAATCACTCTCTCAACCTTCCTTGGTCACCCTAGGTGTTCCACAGGGCTCAGCACTATCACCCATTCTTTTCAATCTACTCATGGAACCCCTGGCAAACGCACTGAAGTCTGCGAACATTCTATATCACCTGTATGCAGACGATACACAACTCTATATGAAAATCTCCTCCCCAGAAGACTTCATCTCCCTCAACGCTATCTTGCATAAGACTCAAAGTTGGCTCACTGACAAACACCTCATGCTAAACACCAAATAAACGGAATTCCTCCTCATCTCCCCTCCCAACCACACACCCAAGATAGACCTCTGGCTGAAGCATCTAACTACATTTGACTGCTCTCCCCACATCATTGACTCCACTAAATCCTTGGGAATCACCCTAGACAAACACTTGAATATGCAGGCGCATATCAGTAATGGCGCCAAAGGAGCTAATCATCAGCTGAGTATCCTAAGGAAACTGAAACCCTTCCTTCCACAGGCCGACTTAAAAATGGCAGTACAAGCCCTAGTGCTGCCAAGATTGGACTACGGTAGTACCACTCTATGCGGACTCCCCAAATACAAGTTGGCCCAGCTGAGGGCCTTTCTTAACGCTGCGGCCAGGCTCGTCTCCGGAACAAAAAGAAATATCCACATTTCTCCGACCTTAAAAGAACTGAATTGGCTACCATATGAGGCAAGAATACAAATAAATATCACCTGCATGACACACAAGGCCCTTCACCTCAAAACCCCTAGCTACTTAGCACAAAAGTTAGTGCCTTCTGGAGGGTGCAGAGACTCCCGAAGCGTGAGCTCACAACTACTGAAACCACAATCCTTCCACAAAAAGAGTACGTGTTGCAGAGCCTTCTCTGGTATCGCACCGAAGATTTGGATCTCTTTACCTCCAGATGTACGCAGAATACCTTCCTCCTCCTCCTTCAAAAAAGAAGTGAAAACGCTTCTAATGAACAAATGCATTCCCTAAATCATGAAACATTATGACACTGTTAGCAACTTATGTTATCTTATATACTACTGTCTACCTCTTTTCCGTACGTTGTAATGTAAAGCGCCCTGATACCCTCTAGGGTCATGTTCACGCTATATAAAACTTTATAAATAAAATGAGCAAAGAACTCAATAAACCATCTTCGATGCTTCCATCACCTCTGCCACTTTCCCAGAGGAATGAAAACACGCAGTAGTCAAACCACTCCTCAAAAAACTACCCACAAACCCAAAAGATCCCAAGAACTATAAGCCCATCTCTCTGCTCTCCTTCCCTGCCAAAGTCCTGGAAAAAGCCATTTACCGCCAACTCACAAACTACCTAGAGAACAACGACCTCCTGGACACATCCCAATCTGGGTTCCACTCAAACCACAGGACAGACACTGCACTAATTGCAGCCACCAATGACGTCAGGACTCTCCTAGACCTGGGCGAAACAGCTGCCCTCATCCTCCTTGACCTCTCAGCAGCCTTTGACACAGTGTCCCACTTCACTCTCCTAAAAAGGCTTCATCAGATAGGGATTCAAAGGGATGCCCTCAAGTGGATAGCATCCTTCCTCACCAGACGAACCCAGAGTGTCCGCCTTCCACACTACACCTCGGACCCCAAGAACATCATCTGTGGTGTCCCCCAAGGGTCCTCTCTCAGCCCTACCTTGTTCAATGCCTATATGACCCCGCTGGCCAACATTGTCAGGACCCATGGACTGAGCATCAGACCATGCACAGATGACACCCAGCTTATCCTCTCCCTATCCACAGACCCCTTCACCACCAAAACAAACTTCCACCAGTGCATGATCAGCGCCACCCACTGGATGTAAAACAACTGCCTCAAACTCAATATCCAGAAAATGGAGTGACACATCCCTGTGGAACAACTCCTGGCGGACTGCAGAACGGGTACCCTCACCCACACCCACAGAACACGGCAGAACCTTGGCATCATACTGGATAGCAAACTCACCATGAGAAACCAGATCAATGCAGTATCCTCAGCCTGCTTCTTCACTCTCTGCATGCTCGTGAAAGTCTTGACGTGGCTCCCAGCCAGCACCAGATCCACCATCACCCAGGCCCTCATCACCAGCTGCCTGACTACAGCAACACACTCTACGTAGGAATCATCTCTCACCTACCAAAGAGACCACAGACCATACAGAACTCAGCCATCAGACTCATCTTAGATCTCCCCAGTTGGGCCCACATCACCCCACACCCCAGGAAACTCCACTGGCTCCCCGCCACAAGAGGTACGGATTCAAGATGCTCACCAACACCTACAAGGCCCTGCACAAAATCACTGTTTGAACTTCCACCAGCCCTCCAGACACCTGCGCTCTGCCTCCCTCTCCCTTGCCAAGACCCCTGCATCTGCCAAAACAAGAGCGGCAGACGCTCATTCTTCTATCTGGCCGCAAAGACCTGGAACAGCCTCCCCAGCCACCTTAGAAAGGATCTGAAGACATGGCTGTTTGGCTGATGCCACCCAGCAGCAGAAACCCCCAGCACCTGGATCCCTTGCGGGTGATAGGCAGCGCTCTACAAATCCCATTTGATTTGAAATAAGTAGTCTTTCAAGCCTGTCTCAGGCCTACCATTGCAGGTCTTGTGTGTGCAGTTTACTGCCACTTCGACTTGACACTTAAAACTACTTGCCAACCCTTAAACCCACCTTTTATTACATATAAGTCACCACTAAGGTAGGCCATAAGTAACCCTAAGGGTGTGGTACCAGGTAAATAAAAGGTAGGACATGTGTGTTTAATCTTTACATATCCTGGTAGTGACAAACACCCAAATTCATTTTTCACTACTGTGAGGCCTACTCCTCTCATAGGCTAGCATTGGGAATTCCTTAGTACACTTTAAGCTGTAGTTCCTGATCGATCAGAGAGGAGTAGCTTTCCATGTTTCATATCTTTTGAATGATAATGACAAATCCTCCTCACTGGTGAAGTTGGATTTAACATTACTGATTTAGAAATACCCCTTTTAGAAAGTGGACATTTCTCTGCACTTACTGCTCTGTGTGCCTGACAGCCTGTCTCCAATACACGTCTGGGGTGGGTAACAGCTACACTTTGTGAATACCCTCTAGACAGCCACAACACAGGAAGGATAGGTGTATCCATCTACATTAACCTGAATTCTGACGGCCTTGCCTGAGCAGGATGGAAGGAAGGGTTTAACACTTCACCTGAATAGACAGTGTCCTGTCCCCACACAAAGGACTGATTTCCCCCCACAGATAGCCTGGCAGACAGGACTGAGTTTAAAGGGATACTTGTGCACTTCAGAGAGCTGTTTTTTAAGTCACCCCCACATCAAAGGCCCTTTTGAGTATAAGTACTGGGTCTCTGGCCCCATAAAATCAGACATTACTGGAATTGTAACTGAAGCTCTGCCAGAAGAACTGCTGTGTTGCTTAAAGCACTCAACTGGGCTGTTGATCTGGAAGGCCTGCTTTTATGTTTGCTGCCCTGCTGCCTGCTGCTCTCTGGCTCTGCTGAAGGAGAGTTGGACTCTGCCTTCATTCGAAGTGATCTCCAAGGGCTTGTTGGCTTGTCCCCTGTTGCTTGAGACTCAGGGATATCAAAGTCTCTACCCCTGCTCTTGGCTCACTGGAAGTGGCCCAGATACTTGCAACCTGGATTTAGACGTATCTCCTGTCTGCATGTAGCTGAACCAGCATATCAACCCAGTTGTGGGAGTAAAATCGGCGCATCGCATCGGAACCAGCGATTTGCCTCCCGAGGTTGATGCATCAGATAGTGTATCACCACCACTGCAGCTTGGTGAGATCGACGCATCCCCTCGACTGGGTAATAGAATCCTGCGCATCGCTCAATGCCTCTCGGCTCCAGCACCCGTCTTCGAAACTGACACATTGCCTTCACTGTGTGGAGAAGATCATCGCATCCTGCACCCGTGGGCCTCGACATTGTCGCATCTCGCTGTTAGCGACCAGAAAAGGTACTTTGTCACTGGGGTCTACATGTGTCCTGTAGCCGGCTGGTGCTCCATCGCGGTTGGCCCAATCTTTGACTTAGCCTCGGTCCAGTGTGAACGAAAGGAACCTTTTTAGCGCTACTTGCTTCTAAGTGCTTTACTGCATTTGTTCCTTTAAAATTCAATATCTCCAATTGTATACATTAGATTTTTGCTGTTATGGTCTCATTTAGTTCAGAAAACAATAATCTGATTTTCTAAGCATGTGTGGCATCTTTTTGTGGTGTATTCATTGTGTTACTGTGTGGGTGTGTTGCACAAATACTTTACACATAGCCTCTTCAGATAAGCCTGACTGCTCTGCGCCAAGTTACCAGAGGGTCATCACAGGTTATCTTTTAGTGTGTACTTATCTTACCATGCCAAGAGTGGTGATTCCTGCCTGGTCTGGGTGCATACATCAGTCAACTAGGAATCCCAGTACTAACAAGCACATTTAACGGGCGTGAGTGGCTGCTTACGATTGCTTTTTGTGTTCTGTTGCCTTTAGCACTATTTCTTAGTGAAAAATGCATTCTTATGCTGATTTTGGATATAAGGGAGCATTTTTGCATTCAGAAATAGCTCTAAATGCAGAATTACTCTTCTTGCGTAATAATGCGTAATCTCATGGACATTTTTGGTAATTCCGTGTGATTACACTAAACTGAAATGCGCGAGTTACGTTCACTCCTAGTCAATGACAAGGATACAGTTATTAAGTGTTTTGAGAGATAGCTGGTAGGTGGACTGTTACTGCATTAAAATGTAGTTTTCTTTAAAGGAGTCTGCCTTTAACATTTTCCTAAATCAGAGCAGTGTTTATGTGGTCCAAATGGACAAAGGGGTGTGCTTCCAAATGCTGGGTGCATAAATTGTAAATGCCTTGTTTTTTTCTTTTTTACACCTCTTAGTCGCCTATCTGAGGGTGTTGTGGGTATTCCTAGAAACACAAGAGGTGCTGTGCTTGTCAGCCAGATAGGTCGGGTGCCCGTCGTAAGGACTTTGTAAATGTTGCAGCTGGGTTTGAAGATTGTGTGGACCAGCAAGGGAAGTCAGTGGAGCTGCTTAAGGATGAGGGTGAAGTGATCATATTTTTTCAAGCCCTGGAAGAGATATGCTGCTCTGTGCAAGATGCTCTTAAAGAAGACTAGTCTCAAGTCTGGGAGGCCAACATCAAGGAGTTTCCACAATCTGAATACAAACATATAAGGGCATGAACTGCAGCTGTGAAGTCACTTTTTGGGAAGAATGGTTTACTTTCCTCAGTAGAGAGAGCTGGTACTCAGACATATTTGTTTTCTCTGCAAAGTGTTCCTTGAAAATGAGGTTGCTGTCCAGGATAAATACAAGTGACTTAGCACTGGGTAAAAGTTGGGGTTTGAAGCTGTTAAGGTTCATGTTATTTTGCAAAATTTGCATGACGTTTTACTTGTTTTCTTGGCATAAATACCAATTCTGTTTTGGTGAGGTTTGCTGGATAAAATACAGGCTATTTTGGAGGTGACTGATGTCTGGAAAGTACAAGATTTTCAAGTAAAGTTGAGTAGCATGGTCCGATTGGACAATTTTGATGGCTGTTATCAGTGAGTAGAGCCTCATAAGGTTTTATGTTGAGGCAAAATTTGACTGGGCACATAACCTAAAAAGGTTCGAATAAGGTGTATCTATCTAAATTGTCTTTAATTTGAAATAGTACATTTTTAAACCAAATATTTTATTGATTTTCCAAATATCACTGTGAGACAGACAGATTTTCATTCAATAATCCAGCTGCAAATGGCATGTTTACGTAAGTAAGGCTGTTTTCGCCCATTGTAATGAAAAATGACCACTGTTCTTGGAATAAGAATAAACAAAAAAATAAACTTCCCTCACCCCTACATCTCTGTGTGGGGCCAGTTATTGCAAAACGTATCATAGAGTCCTCAAACAATTGTCAGTAGAGGTGCTTCTGTGGGAGATTTCAGAGTGCGTCATCTCCTTGAGCGGAAGAAATCTGGAAGTCTCATTTCTCCCTAGTTGGAAAGATATAGATTTTAAAATATGGTCAGTGCTCTAAGGCGTGGTGGAAACATCAGGAGCTCCCTCCATGAAGTAATGTAGCAATGGCTGCCAAAGTGCCCTATTGTCTTTGGTATCATCCATAAGTTGCATGTCAGGCTTTCCATTGCTGAAAGATTGTAAAGGCTGAAGTGCCACTGGCTGATGTTTGGGGGCTCCTTCTGCTTCCAAGAGATCACTACTGCAGTGGTTGGAACTGCAAACCCTGTGTGTGTATTCCAAAAAGCATATGAAGTCATCTGTTTTAAGTGGGGATGCTTCAAGTAGTCACAATTCAATATGTCATTTAGTTTACAAAACAGATTGTGACATTATTCACTGTTCTACCTATATTCTACAGCCTGCCTTGCAATTCTTGATCTGGTGGTTTACAACAACACGTTTGTATAGATGATTGTTTGTGTATTCCTTAAGGTTTGCATCAAACTGAGGTGTAAAATGCCTATTGAAGTCTACACGAGTAACAGCATGATATTCAGAATTTTACTATTTAAGCCGTTTTCGTAGCCAGATTGTGAATATTGCATTGATTTGCGTGTGCGATGTACTTCCAGGTTTAGTAAAATGAACAGATACACAAAATTTCTCTAGCTTCACATTCCTCAAATCCAATTATATAATGTGTTCCTTCCTGTGCACGTCTTTCAAACGTGGCCAGTTTGGTGCACTTTATTTCATCCTGTGCACCATTTGCTTCAGATTCTTATGGGTGCAACTTAGGTGTTCAATTAAAAGTAACAGGTTTGCAACTTGTAAATACCCTCAAAACTGCAACTTTATGGCTGTTAACCTACTTTAACGTTTGAGTCCTTTGTCACTCCCTTAACACATTCCTGCGAGCGTCCAAACCAATGCTCCTTTTGTGCATACTTCGCATAATTTATGCACACATATATTAAACCTCAATATACATAATGTAGCTTTGTAAATTTCAAGAAAATTACAGATACACAATGCCATTACACTTGAGGCCTCATTCTAACTGTACTGAAAATCCAGTTATGGGATTATGGCAAATACATTGATTGCGAAACCTTCCCCTGTTTACCCGCACAATTTTCATCAGGCAAAACCTGGCGCAAATCTTGCTTTGCAAAACTTGTCCCTTGGAAAACCATACAGAATCAGCGTATTTTCGATTTCAAGATCCAAAACTTGGTATTGTGCTGTAATTGCACACCCGGTAAACGCCATGACCTGTAGCATTGTTGTGTACCAAGTGTGCAGTTGGCACCGAGGTTTACACGACACTCAAACAAAAGGCCTTGGACGAGTAACATTTTGGTGAATCGGGTCCTTCTTCTTCCACATAGACTCATCAGTCATAGACGGAAAGATGTGCTTCATACACTGCAAGTGAAATAAAAGGAACTAGGTACCTTTTAGCCCACGTGGCAAATATGGCGGCGATGAATAGAGGCCTGCATGTGAGTGAGTTAAAAGGGAATAGTGCCTTTAAAAGCCAGGCCTTTTCAAATGTAACTTCTCAGACATATTGAAAAGGCAGTAAAAAATATAAATCAAATTTTACAGCATTGAGAATTGACATAATTTTCAGCGTAGTCCTTCAAGTATCACAGGGTTATAAATGAGCCAGAACCATTAACTACTTTGCCATGCCCACAGGACAACACTTTAAAACTGCCACATTATTGACATTTAGGAGATTGTCCATGACCTCTGTGATAAAGGAGAATTAAAGCACTGTCTGTTTTGTCCAAGTTGTCGAGATGCCGAACACCCTTGAGAAAATAAATATCAAGAGAGTGTATTCATTTTAGTTTAATGCATCCTATGGCAGTTCTATTGCTCTGTCTGCTGGCCTTACTGTTTGTGTAGTTTCACTTGATTCATTGATTTAAAGGTATTTGAAACTGATCCAGAAAACACATTGGGCACTTTTCCTGCATATATTTCCATTGAATTTTTTCGTCTTAAAGGAATTAATTAGAAATGGGGGTAGATTTATCAGTCCTCTTATGTGAACCGTGCTAGTCATAAATATAAGGTGCCCTGCCGCCGGTTTGTGTGCCAGGCTGTTGAAATTGTCTGAAAGGTCTATACTTAGTGTTAAAAGCAGCTCTGGATTCTTTTAATACTACAGAGAGGTACTGCATGGTGCATGCAGAATGAGTGTATCTGACCTTCTCTAAGGCTTTTTAAGGGGTCTCTCTCCCACAAAGGTGTTTTCAACAGTTGGACCAAAATATTAATTTAAAGCACAATTTTAAAAATATTTTGGTAACAACATTTCATTTACAAGCAGTTCTGACGAGGGACCCATACAATACTCCAATACCAGATGATCTGGCTAAGTACCCAGGAGTATTATTTCTCTACAGTGCTAAATCATGTCAATCCCCAGAGCAGAACTGTGGAACCAAAAGCAGCCCAGGCAAAAATGCTGAACCCAGCCCAACTCACTCCCTCCCTCTCCTCGCGGAATCTCTCTCTTTCCATGCATCCATTCTCTCTCTCCTTCTCGCCTCTCTCTGTTCTCCCACTCTGATCTCTCTCTGTCTACATTCTCCCTCCCTTTCTCTCTTTCTCTCTTGAAGCCTCCCATTTCCTGCTGCAATTAACTCCGAAAACCTGGGGAAAGTGCAGAGGCACCAGGGGCTGCCCTGGGCTTTCAAAACCGGCCTCCAAGTATCCAACCGACAGGGAAAGTGGCCAGTTGGATAAGAGGCCTGTCCAGCCCTGTTTGTCCCCTCATGAAGATTATACCCCTCCTCCTTATGCCTGCTCTTGGGGTTGCTAAAAGCAATCGACTGCCAGACAGTGCTCTGACTAATTTCGTCAGAAATGGGATTATTAATTTACGGGCAATCCAAGTAAAATTAAACTATCTGGTTAGGCTAAAAGACAATCTTTTGAGAATCTATGCTGAAGCCAATGGAGCTATAGCACAAGCAGCAGGCAATTCTCCCAAGGAATGCATGTTACATTCAAACAGCACCAACAATTCTAAGTCAAGAAAACAATAAAATGCATTTTGCAAACCAATGTAGAAAAAAATCAGAAATATTTGAGAAGCAAACAGACAACAAATTATTAAAATCAGGAGGTGAAATGCTGTATGAATTTCAAAAAGTTGTAAATGTTTTAGGGCAAAAAGTGCCTAGAAAAGATTAAGGAAAGAATTTAAACCTTAAGCTCCCAGTTGACTTGGACATACGCACGATTTTAGGTCGACTGCGATGCAGAAGAGGTCAGAAACACCTAGGGGGCATATTCTCAAGGATTTATCGCCGAGTTAGCGGCACTTTATCGCAGCCAAAGTGGCGATAGATCTATCCCGCCATTCACAAGCTGGTGCTATCAGCCGATATCGCCAGTTTTCCTGCGATAGCAGCCGCAAAAAACATCGCCACGGATGACCCCGGCAACTAACGCTAATGAAATGCAGAGTAGGCGTTCCTGTGCAAAAAGCCGCGAAATCACCACATCGCAATATTCTCTACCACCAGCCAGATCAGCAATAAGATCCCAAAACAGGCGATAAGGCGCGTTAGCAGCAGGGATTTAACACCTGCTCTTACCTGGTGTTAAGTCGGATGACAACCTGCACCACAAAAGGGAGCCCAGACCAGAGCCACACCTGAAAAACAACAGATGCCATGGAGCTACTGATCATGCAGCTCGGAGCCCCAAGAGGGCCACAACACCCACTGCCACCCCCCCAGCACCCCCTCCCCGGGGCCCTACCCCGGACAAAGATATTTTACATCAACCTTACGAAATCATGAACAAAACAATTCACCTGATGTCGCACAAGTACAACAATTAACATTCATGTGTGGTCAGAAAAAGGAGAATCATTCATTCATCTTTAAATTTCCAAACAATTATTTCATTCAAATTTAACTCAAAACAACTATTTGGAAGAGTCATGGCGGGTTTTCTCTGGACAATCTGGAAGACACAGCCTGCAAGACAAAATTCAAGATAAGAAGGTGTGTCACGCGCTCATCAAAGGACAGAGAGAGAGAGAAAGAGAGAGAGAAAGAAAGGGAGAGAGAGAGAGTGAAAGAGAGGGAGAGAGAGAAAGGGAGAGAAAGGGGGAGAGAGGGAGAAGGAGAGAGAGAGAGAAACAGAGGAAGAGAGAGAGAGAGACAGTGAAAGGAAGAGAGGGAGAAGGAGAGAGCGAGAGAAACAGAGGAAGAGAGAGAGAGAGACAGTGAAAGGAAGAGAGGGAGAAGGAGAGAGAGAGTAACAGAGGAAGAGAGAGAGACAGTGAAAGGAAGAGAGGGAGAGGGAGAGAGAGTGCCGACACTGCGGACCCAGGCCTCACTGCTCACCTGCTGCCACCGGTGTGTCTCCAACCACGTGTTGGTAAACACTGCAGTCCACCAGGTCCCTCATCTGAAACAGAGTCCAGATGTATGAATGGCAGAGTCCATATCATTGCACACGCCATCATCGCTTGGCCGCCCCTGCACACACAGGCTGCTGCACCCCAGCCCCTCCCGCAGCCCAGCGGTGTTTGCCCGCCCCTGCTCACCCAGGCCTCACTACTCACCTTCCGCCACCAGCGTGTCTCCAAGAGGGCCCACCACGTGCCGGTGCAAGCTCCAAGCCCGGGGCCCGCAACCTTGGCAGCCTCCACATCATGCAGCCCCGCCCCGCGGGCCACCAGGTCACACACGTGATTCTGGGTCTTGATTTCGCAATGGCAGAGATCATATCAGTGCACACGGCATCATCGCAGGCTGCACACCCGCTCAGCCCTATAGGTGCCACTAACTCAGTGAACCGCTAGGCAACACCACGTGGCGGTAGGCCCGTGCTGCCCGCTGGCTCAGGCCTACCCTGCGGTCCAGCAGGGCTCACACAAATCCTTACCAGTCCAGACCGCCAGGACGGTGCATCATCGCAGGCTGCCCACCCGCTCAGCACTTAAGGTGCCCCAACCTCAGTGCACCGAAAGTCACTGTCCCGTGGCGGTAGGCCCGTGCCGGCTGCAGTGTATCTGGTGCCACCAACTCTGTGCAACGCAAGTCATGGACCCTTTATGATTGAGTCTCGTGATATGCCAGGCGGATGCAGCCATGTCACCTCCGGCAGTGGGGAAGAACTGGGACACGTAGCGTCGTCGTCCCCCCCTTTATATGTAAGCCGAGTGGGCTGGGTCGGCGTACGCCAGGCCAGCGTAGGGGTGTGAATAATCATCCCTGGGCTCTGGGCGTGGTTCATTTCTGGGCTGGACAAGAAACCAACTGATGCGTGTGTCTCTGTTGCAGTGTCTGCGCCACACGGCCCGCAATCGACAATGTTGCAATGTTGCATGCAACCGGAGGGCGGCTGCGCACGAAGGGATTGTACAAGGAGCGCAAGGCCGCTCGGGCTCTTGGCTCATGCATGCCAACTGTTGTGTGTGTATCGCTATTGGTGCAACATAAGCCTAAGGCCTAGCCACAATTGCAGCGTGAAAGCCACATCACATTCCCAGAATGCAAGCAGTAGTCAGACTAACATTAGGGATGAAAGCTCCTTTGTCTCAATACATAAGGCGGAAGGACATCTGCACCTCCGACCTTGGTCTTGCATGCGGCAGGCACCCCCTGAGAGAGATACCATAGCAGATGATGACGAATCCCACACTACGCACAGCGCTAATGATAGACCAACGTATCCACACCCCACACACAGAAGTCCTAGCTCGAGGTACTCTTGCATGGAATGCCCTTGACACTTACATACACAACAACCCATACGTCCAAACGTTGCACACACATACGACTCATGGCTCCGAGCTGTGGCATATCATCCACATAACTGCCGTAGGTCAGAAGAGTGCCGGTTCTACGAGAGCCACCAACGCAATGGCAGAACATCCCGGGCGCATGCACAACGCCTGTCACGTGGAACTGTACTGTGACCGAATGCTGCCTGTTAGTGTCTGATGCATTGGTCTGCATGTTGTGGCCCTTGTCTTGCCCGTACTGACACGCACATGGCAATGAAGTCTAACCAACTTCACTAGTGTTCAACTGGGATGAGTGTTGATTAGAATGACAAATCATGTGCCTCAATGAGCATTGTCGGTACACAGGGAGGGACTGACTGACGCATTTCACTTAGGGGTGAGTCCCTATTGCCAGCTCCACCTCTGTGAGCCAGACATAGTGGTTGGGATAGTTGCTGATAGACCTGTGCTCTTGCGTGTCTTCAGCAATGTGAGTATGGTGTCCATATTCTTGCCATGTGGATCAATGTGATCCATTACTACAGGCTGTGTCCACCCAGCTTAGTGTGAGTAGGTATGCGGAGAGATGTTCTGTTGTCAAATGTGATGGGGGACACTACTTTAGGCTGCCAACGACTTTGACATTTCATACCCCGCCCTATTTATAACATTGCGTGGGGCAAAGTTGAGGAATTGTGCGATTGCTGTTTCAGAGCAATGAGGCCACAGCTAGTGCACACATTCCCAGTCATCTCACTTCCTATGTGTATCACGGTCATACATGCGCATTGCTTTCATTTCCCAGGGTGTACCTTTTTGGGCAATCAATGTCCTTACATTCATCCATACTTTCATACTTGATCGATTATGGACATGACACATCTGTGTGAATTTGAATGATTTATTCACATTCGGTGGAGTGTCGGAGCTGGAGCAGTACATGGCCATGCAAGCCCCACATTACATTGTAGCCCAGTGGAGGGCCAGCCAGAATCATTTCATCGAAGAGGAAGAGTACAGTCCGCAGTCTGATTGATGTGTCATTGGTAAGCAAACAAAATATGACAGTCCATGTCGAGGTCCAAGGTGAGTGTCGCAGAGTGTTTCGGGAGACAGTGGGAGGTGTTTTTACAGGGCATGATGCAGAGGGCAGAACCAAGCTGAAACAGGGCATATTGCAGAGAAGAATGCTACTGGCTCCTTCTTACTACAAAGGTGGAATCACCCGCATCTTCGTCCTCTATGTCATCTGTCTGACATGTGGGTGCTGATGTTTGGTCTGCAGCACTGTGTGCCACTGACACATCAGGGGCCGGAGATGTGTGTGTAGAAGTACCAGCAGCATTCATCAGCAACTGCCTTAGTGGCAGCAATGCGATGATGAGGATCTGCAGGGCATGGAAGATCCCAACAACTTTTCGCTGGTGTGCATCCGTGGCAGCCATTCTTTCCCGCATGCATCTGCTCCATGTTCTCCATTATCCTCAGCATCTGTGCCAACTCTCGGCTGACATCGCTGAGGCCACTCTGACTAGGCAGTTGTTCTCCTCTCAGAGTCATGACTCCAGCGATGTCAGGCATGGATTGTTGGACATCATGGAGTGAACTGTGGGTGTCCGTTATGGAGTGTAAGTGGTCCCTGGTGGGACTTAGACACCCACGTATGTCATCTAGTTTGGCTGCCATGAGGTCGAACCCCACCCGCACCTGTTCAGCCACCTCCTTCTGGCACTCTAACACATGGCCTTGGAATGCGATGTGTTCTTTGGTGAGGTGCTGGGAGCCAGCCGTGGTGGTGGGTGCTTCCTGCTGTGTGGTCTGTGCAGGGGGTGGGGTCTCCTTGATGCAGCTGGGCTGCCCTGCTCCTGGAGGTGGGTTGCCGTAGCTGTCCATGAGCTGTTGTAGGGCGTTGGTGTCGAAGGTGTGGAGGTCCTCTTCATCATCACTGATGAGTTGTCTGATCTGCTCTGCAGGAGGTGTTGATTGTCCCTCTGCAATGTGAAGGGGAGATGCATTTTAACATTGTGTTGACATGTATGTTGACGCATTGTTCGAGTTTACATACAGACTGCATGACAATGTACATTGTGACTGTTTGGGAGGAGCTGACTATTTGATGCGGGACAGTGGACATTTGAACTACATCACGGATGTGAGGTTGTACACGTACATTGTCATCTCACAGTTTCCTGCTATGCCAGATGTGATTTGCCAGTTTCTACGCACAAGCGGAACCAGTTGTGTCCTCTGTTCTGTAGTGAGAGTGTTGCACTTTGTACCACATTGTCGTCAATGATGATGTGCTGGTATTGCTATGTGTGTGTGCTGCATTGTGGGAGAGTCGCCCCTGTAGCTGTGATTTTGCTGCCCCTTATCCCTTTGAGGCGGTGTGCCTTTGACTTCTGTGCTTCTACAGTGCTGAGATGTTGCAGACTTGGCTAATTTTGGCTCTGGTTCGAATTTTGGACTCTTGGGCATGGTTTATCCGCAGTTGTGTTGTTGATGTCAGGGGTTGTTTGTGCACGTGGATGTGTCAGGGTGTGACCTGCTCCTTTACGGATGTGTTCCACACTCAGCCACTTCAGTGTCGTGGCATGCACCATGTCATGATAATTGGACTGCAGCCATGCTGTTCATCATGCAGTGTCACTTGCATTGTCAGTGTGGCTCACAGACACGCAGCTTTGCTGGTTTTGGCACGTGTGCATGGGTTGGTTGTGAGATTGGTGCTGTGTGGGGAGGAACCCCTTTGTGCCCTAGTGGACGGGGGCCTACTTGCTGTTTGTATGTTTGCTGCAGTGTGCCAAGGGGATCAGGGACATGATCCAGAGTCATTGTGGGTGTGCAGTGTGCTCTACTTAATTGTGCATGTGTGCCATTGTGCCCATCTCCCCCGTCCCCCAGTCCCTGTTCGGTACTCACCCTGGTGCTGTTGTGTCAGGTCATGTCGAGCAGTGTCTGGACCCCCAACTCCTGCCACCGTCTCCCCACTGATGACTGTGGCCACCATTTCCTCCATCTCATCCAGCTCCTGGTGTTCCGCTGGACTGCCACCTCCAGTCTGCATTGCTGCCTGATGGTTGTCAGCGAGTTTCTTCTTGGTTTTGCGCTTCGCATCATTCCAGCGCCTCTTGACCTCTCCAATTGTCCTCCTCCTCACTCCGACTGCCTTCACCTTGTCCAGGATGGACTGCCATATTGCATTTTTATTTGCCAATGACACGTTGGAGGTGACGAACAGTTGTTGATGGTGTTCTATCACCTCCGTCATGATCCTGTTTTCCTGCGGACTGAACCTCGTCTTCCTCGTCTTCTTCTCCTTGTCCTTCCATGACACCGAGGTCCCAGGCTGGTCCTCCTGGGGGCTTGTGGGGTTCTGGTCATCCTCTGTACTTGCTCCGGCTTCCTCCATGGTGCTGCGCAGTTTTAATTATTTTGTTTGTGTTTTTCGGTGCTTTTATAGTGCATTTTCCCGCATGACGTGTGGGAATTGCAGGCCTGTCGCTGGTTATCGCTGATTTTTTTATCGGGGTTGGCCACATCGCCACTTTTTTCGCGTTCGTGTTTCGCGTTTTTTTGCCGTCACGGTAATTTTATCGCGGTCATTTGACGCGTTAGCGTGAGACTATCGCATGGTACCGCCGTGTTGAGAATACAACGTTAACACAGTGTTATTTTCCCGCGATGGACTGCGATGTGCAAAGTTGCGTTAAGCTAATTTTGCGATAATTATCACACGTTCTTGAGAATATCCCCCCAAGAGTGTTGCTCTCATCAAGCTTTTCCCCATAGAACTTAATCTACTTATTGGAGGCCAAAGTCTTGCTGTGTGGCAAGGTCCAAAGCTGAAGTCAGTGAGAGTCCCATGAAGTTGGATGTGTGAACTAAAGTCCACTTTTTCCTACTGTTGGGAAAGTTCACTTTAGTCACTCCTGTGGAAGGAGGTTCTTCATGAAAAGGGGCACCAAGTCACTCTCTCACCAGGGCTCTTACTTGGTCCAGTCTTCTGTTGTCAGCTGGGCTCTCTTGGAGTCAGGAGTCCTTCTGCTTTTCATGTCTCTGGTGTCATCAATAAAAAATGGGACAACCCTATTTTCCCCAGAATCCGGATGTAACAATCAGAAAAAGTGCAGTGGCCCTTACGGACTTCTTAAAGGATCTAAAACACAAACTTTGGAGAGTCTGGGTGAATCCTCTCACAGTAATTATTCTTGCACACGAATAAGACCAAAGTCCAACCAAAGATCAGTGACACTTCACTTTATAACATTTACTTTATAAGTCAATAATTCAAGGATTAAAAAATATAAAAGGTGCTCCAAAGATAAAGTGTGACAGCATGGTGCAAGTGAGTTGTGAATAAAGTGAAACAAAATAAGTTTAGTAATGTGCAGGCCACACTTACCGCTCATTTTCTCCAGTAGGATTCAAGTTCGTTTTGTCTGTTCTTGAGGTAATTTAACCTTTGAAGCTGGAGGGTGCATCTCTGATGTCACCCTTATGAAGACCCTATATAAATAATTAACCCAGGGTGAAACGCTGACTAATTGGCAAATTTTAACTTCTTTTGTATTGATTGTGCATCGCAGTTATCAATACAGTTATTATCTCTTATTATGAATTATGCACACGGAAGTCAACAGATTGTGTCTTTATTTTGAATTGTTTTGTCTATTGTTTTCACTTTGTTGACAACTCACGTGCACACCATCGTCTCACTTTATCTTTGCAGCACCTTCATATTTTCTTATTTTTTAATTATTGACTTATAAAGTAAATGTATTAAAGTCAAGTATCACTGGTCAATTGCTGGACTTTATGCTCATTGGTTTACAAGAATGACAAAGGCACTTTTTCAAGCCATCTGTCACTGCAGTGATTTTACTTTCTCAAGCCATCTGTCACTGCAGTGATTTTACTTTTTCAAGCCATCTGTCACTGCAGTGATTTTAAGCAGAAGCTCGTCCAGAGCCCAATGGTGCTCCTGGTATTTTTGTTGTAAATGTGAATGGCATAAATACACACTTCATCCGAAATATGGCATTTTACTTCCATGCCACTGGTGAAAGTACTCTGCACCAATGTAGAATGACTTCACTGGAGACTTCAATACATCAATTAGGCGAAACCAATGTCAAAGTCATGTTTTAGGGGGAAAGCAGAGGCCCTATGCCACTACCTAGTGTTGGTATACTGCACGAAGTGATAAAACCAGAAATATTACCTCTTAGTTATATCAAGAATTTAGTATGTTGAGACCTGTATGAGGCAAGTAACTATTTTCTTTTTGAGTCACAATACTTCGCTGATTTCTGCACTCATCACATCCATTAGACACATTTCATTCCATTGTTTTTTCTTGCTTTTGCATTATGCAATATCTTTTTTGTGTGTTGTTATCTGATGTTTATTTTGTGGGAGGTTTTTTGCTGGAATTTTGCTATTGTCTTCTCTTATTATTTTTATATATTGTGAACAAATAAAGAAAGCAAAAGTATGGAGTCTCCATGGTGTTATTTGAAGAAAAATCATTCTCAAGTCATCCTGCAGCATCAGTGAATAACGTGTCTGATGCATTGTAGGTAGAAGAGTATGGATTGCTTATTCTTCCATTGCAAAACAATACATTTCTTGTTGCACTTATTTAAAAATACATATACCCCCAAGAGGGAAATAAACGTTCAAAGTCAACATCATAGCCTGACTTTCTTATTGCTTCCACAGTCAGGCCACAATTAAAGTCCTTCTCAATCTGTTTCAAAGATGTTTTTTTCTTTTTTTTCTGGCACCTGTTCTCTGCCCCTCATAACGTGGTATATATACCTTGGTGGTGATAGGGAAGCATCGGGGGAGTGTCACTTCTATCATTCTCCTGTCTTGGGTTCAATATATTAAGATAACATGTTCTTTCTTGTGGCTTTTATAGCACATTCAAAAGTATCGACCTTATCAGTTAGATGTTCCCTTCTATTAGGAAGAAATAATAGGGAGGGTTAATTTTAGAGGCACATTGTTGAGAAGAGAGGTTAAAGTTATAAATCACGGTATCTTTGCTTCCAGTCTGTCTTTGCAGGCAAGGTGCAAGATGGAAATACCTGAAGTAGAAGGTCTCAGTTATGATCGGTATGTCAATATTGTTCCAACTTTCTAGAATGCAGCCTGGCTACCTAGCTTGTGACATAAATAGGGAGCCCCCACGGGCAGCCTTTGTATGTGTACACATATCGTGGAGACCTTGAGAAGGAGGATACCTGCATCTCATTTGGAAACAAGTGCATTATCCTTGGTGCTGTCAAATAAGAACACTGAAATGATGGATACCATTGCTGTCAAGTCAAAATAAGCTTTATTCGAATTCACACGTGAATCATAAAAGCTACATTATTACATCTATATCAAAATTGATTAATAACCAATATAAAAGTTAAAATAAATTAAAAAGCTTTAAAAACTACAGTACATAGATATGAATACAATCATCAAGTGCGCAATCAATTTCAATTTCAATTACAAACTATAAACTATAGCCTATAGCTGCTTCCTGCAATTGATGACGGCCCACAGAAATCGAGACATTACAGCACAGTTGTAGATGTTTGGTAGCATTTGCAGGTACAAAAAAGCTGGTCGGCATTGTGTGAAGCCCAGCTGCAGTAACAAGGGTTTGACATGTTTCTTCCTCATCTCAGAAAAATGTTTACAGAATAGGATAGTGTGCATAGTGCTCTGCAGAGAGATGTCGTCACAGGTGCATTTCCCCAGGTCAGATGACCAGTTAATAATGGTGGGGAAGCTGATTAAATGATGGAAAATATCCAAACGGAACCGGGTCAGCACAAACCTGTGGCTCACATTGAACACATTGGCTAAATAAAATTGCATATTGAAGCTAGTCAGTATCATCTGATTCCTCAGGACAGAAGGTTTCAGAATTTCAGATGCTAATCTCGTTTCCTCTAATAATGATAAACATTTCATTTTGAGTACTTTTCTTTGGACGAAAACCAAGCTCTCAAGGTGGGTGAAGTACTCAGGATGACCAATGTCTGCCAGAAAGTTGTGCACAAATTTGGGCCAGGGGATTTTAAAGGCGGAACAGGATCTAAGACAGTCAGTTATAATAGATCGATTAAGTGTGGTATATTCCGATGATGAAATTTTGTGCCATAATAACACTGGCTGTATCCTATTCAGGTCTGCGATATAAGGGACTCCTAATTCTGTATGACAGACATAAGTTGCACTACTTTTGGAACAGCGAGAAGGTTTCTTAAGAAAGCATTTTCTTCTAATTGAAGACTATCAATCTGCCCATGTTCCTATAGTTCAGACCCATACATGGCAGTGGGTCTGCATTTTGCCTTGTAAATGGTCAACATTTCCCTCGGATGTTTAATTCCTTGAGTACTAGCAAACTGCAGCAGGGCCCACGTAGTTTTAATGAAATGGAGGTGCCTACATTTTATTGCCTTTGCCACGTCCCAGTATGACTGAATACAATCCCCAGGTAAGAGAAAGTAGTAGTGTGCTGAATTGTTATGCACTCAATAAAAATGTCACAGCATTGAGAGGCCGTGTGCCCAATTTTCACGGCGAAGGTTTTACCAATGTTAATTTTCAGGCCGTGGTTCTGCATAAAATTAACGAATTTGTCGACTAGGCGTTGGAGTCCGAGGGGAGTGTGAGCCATTAAAATGGCATCATCGGCGTAAAATAGTGCCGGGATTGGATGATGACCTACTTGGGGTAAGTCAGTGCACTTGCTTGCCAAGGTATCGCCTACACTGTTGAGATAGAGATTGAACAGGAAGGGGGCGAGTACGCAACCTTGCCGTAACCCTCTGCTTATATTAAACGGCTGGGTACAGTTGCCGTTAAGGCGTAGCGTACTCTGCCACGACCTAGAGCATACAAATCTCTAAGGAAATTTACAATAGCGCACTCAACTCCCAGGCTAGTCATAATAAATATAGTTTTTCGTGAACCACAAAATCAAAAGTGGAAGATAAGTACACGAAAACTAAAAACAGATTCCCTTCCTTAATGTGCGTGTATTTACCAATGGGGAAATCAAGGTTAATGGCCTGTTCTGTGGTCCCCAACCCAGACCTAAAGCCGTACTGCAGGTCCGAGAGAATATTATTAGACTCTGCCCAGTCCTGCAGTCGATCAAGAAGAATGCGCCCCGCCACCTTCACTAAGGAGTCTAAAAGGGAAATTGGCCTGTATTGTGCTGGACTGTTACAGTCACCCTTCTTATATATGGGGACAATGAGAGCTCAGGCCAGGTTTTTAGAAAACCCTGTTCCTGACAGGCTCTGAAGAGAAGATTAATGATGGGGCCCCAAAGGTCAGTGTTTTTTTTTCTTTTCTTTTGGTCCTCATTTGCGACAATCCATTGAAAGGCTGTTTGTTTATGGTGTGTTCAGGGTCTGAATTTGAAGCATTCGCCCACATCCTGAAAGATGATTTCCTGCCCCTACTACACCTACATTCAACCTTTGCTTCGAGGCAGTGAGGTTACCCCCAAAAGCCTCCCCATGGATTAGAGTGTCTTAATCCTTGGACCATTTGAACGTCTATTACTGAGTAGGATTTGGATTATGAAGTACAAGGGGTTCCAAGTACTAATTCTCTTCTCTGAGCCATTGATGCAGTCTAACATACCAAATCGCCTAGCTGAGTTTAACCAAGCTGCACAAGAGGGAGGACTAATAGAAGTCTAATTAATACACTCCTGGTGGCCAACGACGCTGGGAGCAGCCCCGACACCCACCGACCACGCACGCAACCTGGGAGTCATCCTCGACTCAACGCTCTCCATGACCAAGCAAGTCAACGCAGTCTCCTCCTCCTGCTTCAACACCCTCCGCATGCTTCGCAAGATCTACAGGTGGATCCCGACAGACACAAGAAGAACAGTCACCCAGACCCTCGTCAGTAGCAGACTAGACTATGGGAACGCCCTCTGCGCGGAGCCCCGGCCAAGCTCATCAAGCGACTACAACGCATACAAAACGCCTCCGCACGACTGATCCTCGACGTACCACGCCACAGCCACATCACCCCCCACTTGAGGAACCTGCACTGGCTCCCCGTCGACAGGAGGATCACCTTCAAACTCCTCACCCACGCACACAAGGCACTCCACAAAACTGGCCCAGCCTACCTCAACAGACGACTCTTCTTCTACGTCCCCAACCGCCAGCCTCCGCTCCGCCGACCTCTCCCTCGCCACCGTCCCCCGCATTTGAAGAACAACCACCGGCGGCAGATCCTTCTCACACCTCGCCGCCAAGACCTGGAACACCCTTCCACTAAGCCTACGAAAGACCCAAGACCTGCTGACCTTCAGGAGGCTACTCAAGACCTGGCTGTTCGACCAGTAGCAGCATCCCCCCCCATCCCTCTCCCCAGCGCCTTGAGACCCTCGCGGGTAAGTAGTGCGCTCTACAAATTCTGTGATTGATTGATTGATTGATTACATATTTCCCTATGGGCAATAATGATCAAAATTAGCAACAGCTGCTCTAGTAATTTCTTAGTCCTCCCAATAAAGCCAGTATTAGAAGAGTTCCCAAAAATTATCATAGATAGGCTTACTTCTAGTTTCCTTTCAAAAACATCTGTTAATACTTTACCCACATCTAGCAAATAGGCATGTACTCCAGGGCATTGCCAGAACATGTGTACATCGTCTGCTTTTGCCAATCCGCACTTCGGGCAGTACCTGGCTTCTCCTCCTATTCTGGACAGTTTCTTGGGGGACCAATATACCCTATGTAGAGTGAATAAATGATTCTTCTTTAATGGGGCATATTTAACAAACAAGCAAAATACATTCTTAGATACTTGCCAAAGGGTTGTTACGTCGGCGTTGGGTAGGACCTCTTTACACTTTTCCTCCAGTGGCGTATTATGAGAGTCTTCCTCCTGAACCAGCATCCAATACCACTTGGCTTGTTGTATTCCTCTTAGGGTGTCCATAACGGGCTTTCCAATATCATGTCCATATATAGGCACAATTCGCCCTGCCCTTATATAGGCATAGAATCCCAGGCCTTATTTAGGCATTAAACCGTGCACTCCAAATACAGGCATGGTCTCTGACATCCGTCCACCCTAACGTCACAACGAGTTCATGAAGAACAGACCCTTAGGCTGCGGGAGTTTCCCTAGCCCAGGACTATTGATTTCTTCAAGGCCTCATCTATTATGCATGAACCATTATTCCTTAGGGGTTCATTCATGACGTCTTTCGTTGTCCAATTCACGTCAATGCTAACATTCCTAAGGTACTCTCAGGTATAAATATACCTTCCCTAGCCCCTGTAAACTAGAGGAGACCTCGACTTCAGAGGAGCCCGTATCCCGGCCTGACGCACTGAGAAGACACTGCCATTCCCTGCACGCAGAGAGCCCAGCTTCCAGCTTCCAGCTTCCAGTGATCTGACTTCCCTTGCGGGGTGTTGGAGTTCGAGTCTGGCAAAGAGATTCCAACCTCTCTCATTCTTCAGGTATGGAGCTGATAAAAACCTAGAGGGACTCTTGGCATACTAGGCATACTAGACTTAACATACTCTTAGTATACCATAGTAAGGAATACTTCACCTACTTCATACCTCGTCCTACACCTAGGTTAGGTATATTGGGGTAGAACTAGCTTAGCACCGCATCGTATGAGTACTCGCATTTTTAGTCTGTGTTATTTATGTAACAGCATTTGTACTAAAAGATAATGCTATCGCAGTATTATTTATTTCTACTGCTCACCCTGTACATTATTTATCTCGCATACTGTCTTGTGATCGTAACAGCACATTATACTTACACCAGAAACAAGACTGTTCAATAAATCTTTTATTGAAAACGCCCGTCTATTATTTCTGTGTAACTCTGAGGAAGACTAAGCATGCACGACTGAGCTGAGTGAAATAGTTATCTAGTGTTTCCACGACTCTGGGACACGTTCTGATTCTAAAAGGAAACATATTGGTCATGTTTTGCGGCTGCCAGAAACTACTCCCTTCCTGTTGTCAAGGAGTTTCTAGTGGCCTCTGAGCTAGCTGGCACAAGTAATTAAGTTTAATATACTCGATAGGGACATACTGACCTTAGTCCTATGTCAAACCTATAGGATATATTATTCCAATGCGCAGAGCCTATTAGGGAAATAGGAGCTACACTACATGGCGCCCAACGGTTTGGTTAGGCAGTAATTCAACGTTAGATACTGAGTAACTCAGCCGTGCTATTTTCTCTCAAAGACCCCTACCCATATACTCCAAAAGACGTCTGGAGTGGGCAGGGTTAGGTATCCACCAAGGCTACATAGGGAAGCACCCTATATATTAGCTGTTTGGTTTACTCAACGTTGAAGGATACAGTGTTCCAAAATATTGTGCACCTTATCTTTGTTTCCTTGAAACTTGTTCTACATTTTTCAAAAAACAAAATGCCTGACGGAGACAATGACACCGGAAACGGTGGAGCTGCGGCTGATCCAGCCCAAGCAGTAGTTTTTAACCTTACAGGTTTAAACGAAACCGAGGAGGGTGTTATAAACATCCATCCAAACTTAAGAAGAGCCATAACTCTAAAACTTATAAAACATGGCCGATCGCCCAGAGGAGGTAGAGCAGTTTTCGTGATAGAGGCACATGAATCATTTCAGACAGAGGTATTCTATTCATGGGTACTACTTCCGGAATGCAATCCAACATCACAAACATTTCACTTCTACAAAGAAGATGATCTACCAGAGGAATACATTCCTTTCGAGGATATAGAAATTCCATTAACATACCAAGAACATCAGCTCTGGTTTAAAGGCGCCCTAAAACATCACTAAAACATTACCAGGCTCGGTCCACTAGGTAGACCAGGAGCAACATGGCCGATTTTAGCCGGCTACACACCTCATCCTGAACTGGATATAATGACAGATGAGGAATTACATACTCAAATAAAAGAGTTAATAAAAATTTATAGACAATTGGTCCAATATGTCATGCAGACTTTTACAGTCCGACCACCATTGACATATCCAAATCCAACTCCCCAACAGGGGAATACACTAAAAATTACACCACAGACTCTCAATTCAGTCATGGGTAAAATGCCCACAAAACGTGAGCAAATTCCGTTTTGGATAGCTCAAAAAATTACTCAAATCGAAGCAGTATTTCCAAATACTAGCCCACATGAGAAACACAGAATCCTAACAATCAGTTTACCGATGGGGATCACACCACAACTGGAAGACTGCACCACTTGGGGCTCAGTCTTTGCTGCCATCTATACTAAAACACATGGTATTCCGTCAATTGCGGTAATACCTGATGTCCTAAAACAAATTCAAAACGAATACGGGGCAGAGCCTGCTCTAAATTTAGGTATGAAATTACTGAAAAATTTCGACCAGGTCTCAACAATAATATTATCTAATATTAAAGGGGAGGCAGCAGCAGTGGCCATCCGCCAAAAATTGAGGGAATTCGATGTTACAGAACATCAAACTGAGCTACCCAGAATAATTGAACAATCTTATGCAGAATTAGGCAGAGATAGTTTGGGTGGAAGACCACTGAAGCCGAAACTATCTGAAAGTCCTGAGAAGGACTCAATAAAACAAACTCCCACATCTTCTAAAAAGAAGTGGGAGTCTACTAAACAAAAATCAAACGAGAAACGTTCTCAATCCCGAGGTAGGTCTCCTCAAAGGAGCCCTCTGAAAGGAGGTATAACCTCAGGAATAGGGATAATTTGAGAAAACCTGATAGGTATCATGATACTGATACACGTTCCTCTCGTCCCTTTCAGATCTCACCACAGACTTCAGAAAGAAGAGGACGGACGGAACACAGAGAAGAACGCGTGACATCGAAAGACGACAAACACGCTCCAAAAACTAAAGCAAAACCTCAATTCTCCAAAAAGAAAGTAGCAGGTCTAAAGATTAGACATGCCGAGAATACTGAGAACACAACTCAAGAACGGAGAATGGGCTCAGACCATGCTGGACAGTGCAGCAGAAGTCACAATAGTTCGCCAGAACCTGAGGGAACTTCTGGAGATAGTGGACTTGAATGAGTACATCACAGTCGAGACTGTGGACACCAGGGTTAGTACTCCACAAAAGTTATATGACATAACACTCCGGATGAAGGGAGACAAACCTAGACAGGTGAAAGCACTTTTTTGGGAAAGACTATCAAAGGGCTATGACATACTTCTAGCAGAAGAGGACTGGCCACCACAATTTGTCAGGGAGTGCCCACATGGCGAGGACATTATTATGCCTGCCTTCTCCAACCATATACCAATGCATCTAAGATATACATATGCCAGGAAATGGGCAGTGGCCCAGGCCCCAGCATTATATAAAAATCATGTAGGATGGGATGAAGATTCACCTCACCATAAAATACATCTGAAAAATGAACCAACTGCACAACGGCAGTATCCTATTAAGCAAGAAGCTAAAAAACAGGTCAGTGAGATCTTAGATCAACTTGAATACCAAGGGGTGATTGAAACATGCACCTCCTCAATGAACAATCCTTTGTTTCCTGTCTCCAAACCAGACAAAACATATCGTCTAGTTTTGGATTACAGACATCTAAACACTTGTTCTAAAACTTTTGCAGTGCAAAATGCACATAGCACAGCATTAATGAATAACATTGTGCGTAAAAAATATAAAACAACATTAGACATATCAAATGGTTTCTTTTGTCAAAACATAGCACCTGAAAGCAGGTACTTAACAGCATTCTCCATAATAGGGACCCAGGGTCACTTTTGTCGACTCCCACAAGGGTTCAAGAATAGCCCAGGTTTATTCTCAGCGAGGGTAATGGAGTTACTACAAATTTATGACAATGAGGCATTGTCCTATGTCGATGACATATATCTGACAGACGATGACCTGGAAAAACACTTGAACAGGGTGAGCACTATTATACTGGGATTCGCCTCTGAGGGTTACAAATTCAACTTTAAAAAGTCCAGAATTGCCCATCTCAATGTCCTATTTCTAGGATATGAGCTTTCAAGTGAAGGCAAGAGCTTGGCAGCTAACTTTTAGAAAAGTGTGCGCTGCTCCAACCTCCAAAAACGCAAAAAAACTTACAATCAATCCTGGGTTTCTTAAATTTTGGAAGAACATACATTCTAAACTACGCAGAAAGAGTTAAACCTCTCTACGCATTAATCAAACCTGATTATTCAATTAAAAACTGGACACAGGAACACACAGAAATTTTGCGTTCACTCCAGGCTAACATGTTAGCAACACATCACTTACAAACACGCGTAAATGAACGAAATTTGGTGATCCAAATAATTTCGGGTCAATGCGGATTCACCTACTTAACTTTTAATGAGGGTGAAAAAATACCAATAGCGTATAAATCACACTTGTACACACAAGCGGAAATGCGCTTCAGTTCTACTGAAATTTTTTTAACAGCAGTTCAAACCGCTGTAGCAAAAGAAAGAGCCTTAGCCCAAGGGAAACGGATTATTATCGTAATCCCAGTACCTGCTTTAGAAGCGGTTACAAAAGCAAGCATTCCAAATGTTAAGGCATTGCATCCAAGATGGATACAATGGGTTAATTCTCTTGCTGCAACAGATGTTGAATATGTTTTTGATCCAGATTTGAAAACACAAGCCTTCCTGCAGTATGAACATGAATGTCCCCTGCCTACTGAAATTCTGCCTCTCGATCAGTACGAATTCATAATTTACACTGACGGATCCGCACAACCCGCAACAGGGGGTAAGCAAGCTTACAGTGCAGCGTGTGCTATCGTTAAAGGTTGCATGCGAAATGGCATCTTCAGACCTATGGTCACAAAAACACAATCTCTAGGGGATTGTACAGCTCAGCGAGCTGAACTACAAGCATTCAAACTGGCACTTGAGAGTACAGATCGAGAATTCCCCACACTAATCGTGTGCGATTCCTTTTACTGTGTTCAGTCGTATAATGAATATATACAAAACTGGCTTGAAAATGGTTTCAAAGATGCGAAAGGTGGCACAATAAAGCACAAATTGCTTTGGGAACAAGTAGTTCAGTTGAAAAACGAACTACCAAAGGCTCACGTGATCCACACACTGAGTCATCAACGTGATGGCGTTCACGTTGCAGGAATTCATTGGCTGACGAAGCCGCAAAGGGGGCTGTGCAAACGGCTTCCATAGCTGCGATCACTCGTTCAAAAACAAAAATAGACGGTGAGATAATGTTGGCTGTCAATGCATCAAGCAAAGGCAGCAGTGCAGCGTTACCAAAAAGTTTCCACTCAAGTACTCTTATGTAATTGATGCGAACAACGTTCCTTTTGCTCGAATCCCTGGAGTGGGGGAAAGGGTAATACCAAACATGGAACGTAGAGCAGCCTTGATTTATGAAACACATTTGGGGGAGGGTCTGTCACATCAAGGGATCTCTAAAACTATCTTGACTTTAAAAGAGATGTATTGGTGGCCTAGGATGAATACAGAAATTCACATATTCATCAACAACTGCTTAGACTGTAAATTACAGCGAAAGAGCCACCAGACACCATGCTGCGAATGCGGCAGCCCAGTACAGAGACCACTGTTAGACAGCATTCGACTATCTACGCACCAGCGTCCTACTGGACAAAGGCATTCCCACAAATACTGAATCTAGGTTCCTATGGTTATGGCCTCAGCGCTCAGCTGACGCTCGAACTGTTATAAAAGATTTGCGAGTCTTTATCGGCATATACGCAATAGGCACACTACATTCTGACCAGGGTCCTGCGTTCAGCTCTAGGGCTTACAAAGAGGCCATGGCCAGTCTGGGCGTTGCATTGCGGTACTCCTCTCCATTCCATCCTGAGGAAATTCGGTTGTGGAAAGGAAAAACCGGGGCATAAAGCAGTCTATAACAGCTAGAGTATTAGGTTCGGGTGACGGGTGGGTCAAACACCTTAGTGGAGTTCAACGTGCACTTAACAACCTGCCAAGAAGTTCTCTAGGGGGGGTCACTCCATATGAGGTCCTATTTGGGACAAGAATGTGGGTACCAGACTTAAAAAACGTAGGCACAGTGGTGGAAAATAAACCCTTTGATATCAAAGATCGTTTGGCTGTTTTACAGGACTTAAACAAATTAAGAACCAAACAAAGCAACGTATTCCTACAGTCAACCACCACTGGGGATCAACCGGCTGTCCCAGCAAGGCCTGTCTGGATTCCAAAAGTTGGGGATCTAGTCAGGGAAAAATTGCGGACAAGAAGGAATTTGGACCTTCTTACAGACAACCAGTACCTGTCCTAGCAGTTCAAGGAACAAGAACAGTACTACTGCCGCCCCTTGCTGGAAGAAAGGAGCAAAGATTTGTGTCCATCGACCTCATCAAACCACAGTATGTGGCCAATACTAAATAGTAGGCCTCGTGGACTCCGACCTAGTAGCAAACGCACTCCTCTCGCTACTATCCAAGAGGTTCATACTGAAAGACTGATAACAATCGAGAATTCAGCTGAAACAAATGAAGGACTATGCAACAACGCTATGGAACTCATCCCTCTTGAACACCAAGTAACAGTTCGTCCAAATACACCTGTCTACACCAATGTAACAAGTGATGAACTGGTTCCAGTGATTTCTACAAATCCTGATGCAATTCCAACAATTGACAGAACTGCTTCTGGCTATTTCATTAACTTTGATACGTTCTCAGAAGATCCGAGTGAACCTGGAACGATGCCAGTGTCATTGAAATTCAAGCAGCAAATACAAGACTTTCTTCACTTTTTGAAAAAGACTAAGGGGTCGATTCTGATTCGGGCCGGAAAAAGCACCGACCGACTCGGATCTGGAAAAAATACCGACCGACACGTACCCGTGGCGCACGACACGCCAAGTACGATGCAAGGCGCGAAAAATCCGACCGACACGTACCGAAACAAAGTCGACCGACCGAGCCGCACGGAAAGCAGCAATCCGGCCGGAAAAACACGCGAATCCAACCGACCGACACGCACCCGGAACAAATCCGACCGAAACGTACACGCGAACTCCAAACCGCAAAGTACGATGCAAGGCGCGAAAACCACGAGCGAGTCGGACGGAGGCCAAGCCGTACGACCGACACGCATACAAAACCGAGCCGAAGCAACACAATACACCGCGACCGACGCGTACGCAGCATAGAAAACTGCACAAACACAGCGTGAACGAAACGGAGAACACCGTACGAGACCAATGCAGGGTCCGACTCGGTCACAAGAACGTTTCCAACATACACAAACAGCACAAAGGAAAAATCACCCAAAAAAAGGCCAAACAAGCAATTACCAAGCCAATAAATACTGGGGGGTGGGGACAGAGAACAAAGACACACCCACAACTCCACCTATATAAAGGACACAAATCACTACCATGAGCCTTTGCAAATGCCATTCCACTGCCAGCACCCAAGAGAAAGCAACCACACACCCACAGCTCATCCCTCACACAAGCCACACACCATCAGCACACCAACAAATACCTACCTCACAAACACCCAGCAAAACACACACTCACACACCCTCACCTGCACACCAACACACACATCACCCACCATCACCAACCATCACCATGCCCCCAAGAAGAATCCCAAGTTCCTAGATAGTGAATTGGAAGTCATGGTAGACGAGATCCTCAGGGTGGAGCCACAGCTGTTTGGCACATTGGTCCAACAGACCCCCATGTCGCAGAAAACCAAGATGTGGGAGAGGATTATCAACAGGGTGAACGCCCAATCACCATGTCGGCGCACAAAGACGGACATCCAGAACAGGTGGTATGACGTGCGCAGGAGGGTATGGAAAATGCTGAAGCAAGACTACATCAACAGCCAACACACAGGCAGTGGCCCTCCTGCCAAGCCAATATACCTCAGGCCCTGGGAGGAGAAGGTGCGGGCCATCCTTCCACCAGTGAGCGTATATGGACTAGAGGACATCCCAGAGCCTGGTGAGTACACAACAAATGTACACAATATACTGCCACAAAACACACACACATCACTGTCAAGGGGAGAGTCAAACCATGCACTCATAGCAATTACACAGCAACCAGAACAGAATCATCCCAAAATGTGTATGTCAGTCAGATAAACACAACACATGCCATCAAAAAAGTCACATCCAACTGTGCCATCACATGTACAAACAACTACAACTACAGCTAGGCAGTGGCACAAATAGAACTAACAAACACATCCAGACATGTAGCCACCACAACAACACCAACACACAGTGAAGACCACTCAAAGGAAGGAATTCTGTGTATGCTGGCCAAGTCAGTGTAGCCAATAGCATCATGGGAGTCGCAGTCACACATATTGCCCCCCCACAACTGTCCCATCAACACCACCATGAACCATGCGCACATCACAGGGAGTGGAGAAGGACTCACAAGATGGCTGACACTGGCTACTGCTGTGGGGAGCACAAGGCCCTGCCGCCAACTGTGCACCAACAAACAGCAGGACACCACTGACTGACATCCTGAGAGACAACTCCCACTGCCTGCAATGCAAGCACGTTCCATGGTGGGATATCTGGCTAGCTGGGTGGGAAGGAGGACTTGCAGCACTGACCATAGTCACAAGCACCTCCCCTCACACACACCCCAACACAAACTCCACAGAACCCACCTGGTAGAATGCAATGCCCCCCATCCTAACACAAGATCCCACAAAGAACCACCACCCTGGGTTATGTTGTGTGAAGCACAGGGACACTCTTGGGACTTTTAGCCAAACAACTGCCAGGACAACACTCCCAGCCATCCTGTCAGCACAGCCAGCCCACCCCACAGGGAAGCAGAGTCAAAAGGAAGGAAGCATGGGCATGCTGGGAAGGGGGTGGAGGCAATAGCATGATGGGAGTCGTAGTCACTGATATTGGTCACCCCCACAACTGTCCCATCAACACCACCCTGAACCATGCTCACATCACAGGGAGTGGAGAAGGACTCACAAGATGGCTGACACTGGCTACTGCTGTGGGGAGCACAAGGCCCTGCTGGCAACTGTGCACCAACAAACAGCAGGACACCACTGACTGACATCCTGAGAGACAACTTACACTCCCTGCAATGCAAGCACGTTCCATGGTGGGATATCTGGCTAGCTGGGTGGGAAGGGGGACTTGCAGCACTGACCATAGTCACAAGCACCTCCCCTCACACACACCCCAACACAAACTCCACAGAACCCACCTGGTAGAATGCAATGCCCCCCTCCTAACACAAGATCCCACAAAGAACCACCACCCTGGGTTATGTTGTGTGAAGCACAGGGACACTCTTGGGACTTTTAGCCAAACAACTGCCAGGACAACACTCCCAGCCATCCTGTCAGCACAGCCAGCCCACCCCACAGGGAAGCAGAGTCAAAAGGAAGGAAGCATGGGCATGCTGGGAAGGGGGAGGAGGCAATAGCATGATGGGAGTCGTAGTCACAGCTCTACATCCCCCACCACATGGCCCAGCAAGCTCACACTCACGCATGCACATCCCACAGAGAGTGGAAAGGCCCATCAAAGATGTCTGACACTGTTGCTGTGTCGTGGGGAGCACAAGGGCATGCTGGGTACATCACACCAACCAACAGCAGGACACCACTGTCAGCCATCTTGCCATTGCTCTCACACCCACACACACTGAACTCCACACAAAAGCAAGTAAGTATGGGAATGCTGGGAAGTGGGTTGGAGGCAATGGCATGATGGGAGTCGTAGTCACAGACATAGCTCACCCCCACAACTGTCCCATCAACACCACCCTGAACCATGCTCACATCACAGGGAGTGGAGAAGGACTCACAAGATGGCTGACACTGGCTACTGCTGTGGGGAGCACAAGGCCCTGCTGGCAAATGTGCACCAACAAACAGCAGGACACCACTGACTGACATCCTGAGAGACAACTTACACTCCCTGCAATGCAAGCACGTTCCATGGTGGGATATCTGGCTGGCTGGCTGGCTGGGAAGGGGGACTTGCAGCACTGACTATAGTCACAAGCACCTCCCCTCACACACACCCCCAACACAAACTCCACAGTACCCACCTGGTAGAATGCAATGCCCTCCATCCTAACACAAGATCCCACAAAGAACCACCACCCTGGGTTATGTTGTGTGAAGCACAGGGACACTCTTGGGACTCTTAGCCAAACAACTGCCAGGACAACACTCCCAGCCATCCTGTCAGCACAGCCAGCCCACCCCACAGGGAAGCAGAGTCAAAGGAAGGAAGCATGGGCATGCTGGGAAGGGGGAGGAGGCAATAGCATGATGGGAGTCGTAGTCACTGATATTGGTCACCCCCACAACTGTCCCAGCAACACCACCCTGAACCATGCTCACATCACAGGGAGTGGAGAAGGACTCACAAGATGGCTGACACTGGCTACTGCTGTGGGGAGCACAAGGCCCTGCTGCCAACTGTGCACCAACAAACAGCAGGACACCACTGACTGACATCCTGAGAGACAACTTACACTCCCTGCAACGCAAGCACGTTCCATGGTGGGATAACTGACTGGCTGGGTGGGTGGGAAGGAGGTCCGGCTGCCAACCAAACACAACCAATGCAGACCATGTTCACACCCCAGAAAATACATAGAAATGCCCAAATAATGCAGGACAATGTGCCACACCAATATCAACCCCTGACTGTGACGACTCAGGACAATGCAATGTACAGGCCCGCACCCAGAGGCACAGTCACAACTGTCATGTGTGTCAACCATTGATGCCTGCAGAAACATGACATACATTGTTTGTGTCTCCCAAAAACAGGTGATGATGGGGACACAGCAGCAGACGCTGAGGAGTCCCAGTCCCAGGCTCAAGAGGATGCCGAGCTCACTGGCGTCGTACAGCCTCTGTCCTCCTCGGACGATGAAGAACAACCTGGCACATCCGGTGCAAGTCAACATGCAGCACCAGCAGGACCACCAGCTGCAGCACCAGCAGGACCACCAGCTGCACCCCCTGCACCCACCCCTACAACGACTGTCACCACGAATACCATCCCTGCCGACATGGACAGAATAAGGAGCAACACCAGCACAGTGACCCTGGACCAACCTGGGGCCATGGACACCACCACCACCACCAACCCCAAGGTGGACCAGGGTTATCTGTGCGTGCCACTGCACACACTGCACATGTCAGCAGGGGTGGTGGGAGGAGTGGGAGACAGAGGTCGCTGCTTGCAGACGTTGCTGGTGTGCATGATGACCCACAACTGGTACGCATAGCTGATGCGTACCAGTCCAGCACCGGAGAGCTCAGCCAGGTAGTGGGGCTCCTCAGAGACATTAAACAGCAGCAGGCTGCCCATCATGCCCGCTTGGACTCCCACATGTCCCACGTGGAGTCACACATGTCCCGTGTGGACTCACACATGTCCCGCGTGGAGTCCAAGTGGGATGCACTGCATGAGATGACGGCGGTGCACAGGGACATTTTACAATGCCTCCGCCAGATGAACAGCAACCAGTCCACACCTCCCTGTGTGCCAACAACATCTGGTGCCGAACAAACTGCAACTGCCACAGGGAGGGAGGAGGACTCTGGCGGAGAGTCCCCTGCACCGCAGCAGCCTGCACTTGAGGGCCCCCCAAGAAGAGGGGTCGTCCGAGGAGGGAAAAGTGAGAGGCCGATGGCCAAGCGCAACTCCCAGGAAGCCTGAACCTGTTCTGGATGTTTGCCTTTGTGCACAGACTGTTCACCCTGTTGACGGCAACACTACTCCCACACATTGCATGGGGAGTACACGTTGGACCAATGTGTCAGGCAACTGTGGCCCCGATACTGGGGATCCTGTCTACCCGGACTTTCAATTCACCTAGGAACTTGGGATTGCAAGATTCATGTACAGCACAACCCATCCTATGCACTATTAACACAAATTTATCACAATAAACACACTAATACACCATACTTGCCTCTGTCGTGATTCCAACGTGGGTGCTGTTATGGGGATGATGAACTGCAAAATTACACTGTGTATGCGAACTGCAACAGCAAGGACAACACAGGCATGTGAGTACAGGAAACGTGACACACATGAGGGAGACACACCACCAGGGCTACACGACACATACACACCTAGGCCATCTGACTCATTGCCTACACTGATGTTGCCAGGGAAGACGGTGCAATGCACAGACACCACACCCATTCCCAGTTGTAGTCAAGTAGCCCACAGGTGCAGTAAGCAAATGGCAGTCAAATGAGTGACCACAGACAACGCACATCACAAAGTGAAGCACAGGTTTATTACACAGTTGCAACATGCCGTAACCACTACAGATGCAAGGTAACCCCACCTGGCAGCGGGCACACAGTCAACAACTGTAGACGGAAGGTAGTCCATGGGTGTGGCGCACATCACCTGTAGGGACACAACAGCTACCAGCCTGGATGTGCAATCACGTCGTCGGTGGACACAGTTGACCTAACGAATCTGAAAGTACCCTGTGAAGGACAGAAATGACACACAGTCAAAAGCAATGGAGTACAGGACAGAACAGCAAAACACATGCACAATACATGTTACAAGATACCCACCCAGAACCAAGTTAGCATGTCAACACTGTTGGGGAGTACAGCCCACCTGTCACCACACATCGCAACACACATCCAGTCAAGTGGCCCATGGACACACTCCCACAGCACCAGAGCACCACCCACACATCATGCCAACTCACATCATTGACATGACACCTCAGGATACTCACATTCAGCTAAAGAAGTTGGTGATGAGCTGTGTGCGGACATCACCATCACCATCATCATCATCATCGTCACTGGCATCGTGGTCCAGGCCAGGATCCTCCACAGGTGGCGGATGTTGGTCATTGTCATCCTGGATGAGAGGCAACTCCTTCCGCACTGCCAGGTTGTGGAGCATGCAGCAGACGATGATAATCTTGCACACTTTCGCAGGGGCATATGGGAGGGACCCTCCGGTCTTGTCCAGGCAGCGGAAGCGGCTCTTCAGGAGACCAAAGGTCCGCTCAATCACTCTCCTGGTCCGACCATGTGCCTCATTGTAGCGCATCTGGGCAGGTGTCACAGGGTTCCTGAGGGGTGTCAGCAACCACGGCATGTTGGGGTATCCCGAGTCACCTACGGACAGACAAGTGCACATTAGCTGACTTGGAAAAGTGGGCGGAATACTACAGATCAGATCACACACAATGGCACAAAGTCAGTACACACCGACAAGCCAGGCACGCTGGTTCTGCATCTGTGCCATCATCCTGGGGATGCGACTACTCCTCATCACAAAGGCATCGTGTGCTGAACCAGGGAAACGGGCACACACGTGTGAGATGGTCATATCTGCAAGACACACCACCAGTGCATTGACCGAGTGGTAGTGCTTGCGGTTCCTGTAGGCCTGCTCCTGGGCCTGTGGTGGTACCAAAGCCACATGTGTCCCAGCAATGGAGCCAATTACATGCGGCATCCTCCCCAGGGCATAAAAGTCACTCTTCACGTCAGTGAGTCGTCGCAGTCTAGGGAAATAGATGTACCGGTTCAGGAAGAGCAACATTGCCGCCAAAACATCGCGGAGCACACGGCTGAACATGGTCTGTGACATCCCACCAGCAGTCGCCACAGTATGTTGGAAGGTACCAGTGGCAAAGAAGTGTAGGGCTGCCATCACCTTCACCTTGGGGGTCAGCGCTGTAGGATACAGCCGGCCAGGCTGCAAATGTGGGGACAACTGCACTGCCAAATCCTCAATCAGCTGCCTGGTGAAGCGGTACCGTCGGATGCTGTCCCGTTCCACCATCGTTGCCAGGTCTGGGAATGGCCGATGGACAGCAGGAGCCCTGCAGTGCAGAGGAGAAGTAAGCAAGATTGTCAGTCACCCCACATATGCGGCATTGAACACACTCAAGATCCCAACATACATCATTATGAGGCACAACTACATGAAGTGTGCAGTACCGGAAGGACCTGTATGGTACATACATGGCCAACATCTGTCAACACGGTCCAACAGGTGGCATCAATTAGTCCCAGGTTGGCCCATTGGATATCATGAGGCCGTGTCACAGTTCCCATCTCCTGCTGCCGTGTCACAATAACCCCCACAGGGACATGTGAGGACAGATGTGCCCCAGGCACCACAGCTCAACAACAGGTACATTCCCAGGGACCCTGTAATGCCACATGGACACTGGCATTACATGGAGTATCATGTATACACCACAGCAAAACAACCATGACCCCCACAGGTAGTGGCCCCACTTGCCACGGCAGGACAGACATGGACGTCTGTGACACACACGCACAACATCAGAGTCCATGCACACACAACGTGGATGTGGAGACTGTCTCCCATTGTGCACATGAAATCAGAGACATTGTAAACACCACATGCACAAAGACTGTGGAGGACCATCACTATTGTGCCACTGGGACACCCTGGCTCAAACATACCGTCCCACATGGGACTCACGGGGTATGTGACATGACATACACATACACCACTGTGAAATGTGACCATGGCACATGCACAGATATGAACAGTTGCACATCACAGTGGTCACGTACAGGTAACACCCAGGATCTTGTCCCCATGAACACGTGCACAGCCTGGGGGTGGCTGCCCACAGGTGACACCCACAGGACAACATGTACACCAACATACACACAATAGGAAATGCAGCCTTACATGCCTTATGATAAAGTTTGGACAGGCTGTCGTGATGTAGGTGTGCCCCTCACTCCCTGGGAGCTATCTGTGGCTGGCATATGTCCATCTGAGACAGGCATGCTGACATATGCCAGTCACATGTACAGTGATGCGTTGAACAGCAATGGACCGATCGGTGCCTCCGGCCGGCCCATTGCTTTCAATGTGTGCGGGTACGCGTTGTACCCCTGTGCGCGTTGAACAGCAATGGACCGATCAGTGCCTCCGGCCGGCCCATTGCTTTCAATGTGTGCGGTTACGCGTTGTACCCCTGTGCGCGTTGAACAGCAATGGACCGATCGGTGCCTCCGGCCGGCCCATTGCTTTCAATGTGTGCGGGTACGCGTTGTACCCCTGTGCGCGTTGAACAGCAATGGACCGATCGGTGCCTCAGGCCGGCCCATTGCTTTCAATGTGTGCGGGTACGTGTTGTACCCCTGTGCGCGTTGAACAGCAATGGACCGATCGGTGCCTCCGGCCGGCCCATTGCTTTCAATGTGTGCGGGTGCAGCGTTGTACCCCTGTGCGCGTTGAACAGCAATGGACCGATCGGTGCCTCCGGCCGGCCCATTGCTTTCAATGTGTGCGGGTACGCGTTAGTACCCCTGTGCGCGTTGTACCGCAATGGACCGATCGGTGCGCACCCATTGACAATGGGCTTGCCTGGCAACGGACGCGTTTTCGAATTTCGAGCGAGTCGGTTGCTGGAAAATCAGTTGGTCACCCACAACAATGTTGCAAAATCATGTATGTCATGAAGTTGAAGATTTGAAGGATGCTGTGGGCGTGTTTTGGTGCTGCTATTCCATGGATTGGCCAGATTCAGAAGATGCAAACGACTTGGACCTATCACTTTGGACACAAGGGACAGTATCTGCCTCTCCAGCACATATATATTGCTGGCTGTTCCCCTGAGAGCCCACTTGCCTGCACTACATGCTCCAAGACGACATCTGCCACTGCACTGCTGCTGTCTCTGCCCCTCTGGACCCTGCAATGGCACGTACTGTGGAGAGAGCCCCAGCCTTCAGCCTTGAAGAGAACCAGGCCCTGCTGGACAGCCTACTTCCACAGTACAGCAAGCTGTATGGGACACCAGGGGAGCAGGTGAGTGTTCTGTGCACTGCCTTTCTGAATGTGCATTTCGTCTGACTAGCAAGGCTGAGAGTCTGCACGCCACTGGCTAGCAGGCTCACTGAGTAGTTGTCACCCCCATAGTGTGTAGTGACTTGCACTGGACAGGTATGGTGCAGTGACAGTGCATTTGAACATGCTTTTACTTCCCATGCAATGATACCATGTAGTGACGTCTGGCAAACTGTCCATGGTCAGCTTTGCACTGCCTGTGTACATCATGTGCCCCTGTGATTGAGACATGTATATACAACTGTGTCATGCACGGATATGTTGCATGTGTGGTAATGGCCTTTTCACTTTGTCATCCTGACAGGTTAATGCCCATCGGAAGCAGGAAATCTGGAAGGACATCGTCCGGGCTGTCCGGTCCGTGGGGGTCTACAAGCGCCGGATCCGCAACTGCCAGAAGAGGTGGCAGGACCTTCGGGGCTGGACCCGGATGATTGCACGGGTCCAGCTGAAGCTGTCGCCTCCTCGCAGGAGGGGCGGAACACGGACCCTGACCCCCACATGCTCCAGATCCTGGCGGTGGTCTTTCCAGACCTGGATGGGCAGCTGAAGGCCAGACAGCAGCAAGGAGGGGGTGAGACAAAGACTGCACTGTGAACTCTGTATTACATGCTTTGTGCCCTCCTCTGGCCTGGTTCAACTGCCACAGTGCAGCAGTCATGTTGTCCAGGAGCCATGTCCCTCTATTGTGCACTGCCCACTGCTCATCTGATACCCAGGTGTGGCCCTTACAGTCAGGGAATTGTGTCACTTGGGACTGTGTCCTTGCAGTTTGCTTCACTAAAGGTGGGGGACAGCATCTGTTTCCCTAACTCTGTTGTGGGCATCATGGGTGGGTCCATTGTTCACACAACGCCTGGGTTTGGACATGTGATCTGCGTGTTGCTTTGATATGCGGTCCACTTGCTGAGCTGAGCCACCACATGTGCCTGGGGTATGTGGCACACGCCCATGCAGCGGGTGGGAACAATGTTTGTGCCCCAGGAGTGTGCAGATTACGTGTGTCACACATATATAGCCAGCTATCCACTGTCCAGGGCACATCCCTCATTCATGTGGAGCAGGACAGTCATGCCTACTCCAGGCCATGCAATGCACTCTGTACTCCCACTCCCGTGTATCAGCTGACACATTGTGCACAGTGATTTGACCCCTCCGGTGTCTGCCTCTGTGTCAGTGTGCTGTGGATTAGTTGCCAGGACTGCTGGGGTGTTTCTTGGTAGGGGCTCAGCATGCCCCTGGAGATGTGACCATAGGAGACGATACTTGTGTGTCACATAGGTGTTTGATCAGCTGCCCGTGCAGACTGGGGTATGCAAATGTGATGTTCAGGCAGCTGTTCCCCATTCACAGCAAATTGTGAGGGGCTCAGGTTCAGAGGGTAGTGTCACAGGTCTCCCATATGTCCAATAGGTGTGACCTGGACAGATGAGGGTTGAGATGATGTGTTGTGTGGGGGATGTACATGTGCACTTGTGCAGCTCCAGGACTTGCATTCCCCATGACCTACTATTGTGACACAGTGCATAGTGTTGTTGTCTGGCTGCCAAGTCATACATCACTGAGACAGTGATGTATGACTTAACAGTCATGCCTCTGCCATGGCATGTGTCAACTTATTTGTGGTACTGCAGGGGAGTGACATGTGCTACATGCACACCATAGTGGCGCTGGCTATCAGGACATGGGTGCATCATGGTGTCTGTCGCTGGTATGCATCACATGCATTTCCTATTTGACTCTGGGCATCCCTTTCATCCGGAAACCTGTACTGACTCAGTGGCAAGAGCTGTGATGTGTCCACACCGTGTCCTCTGCACTGTCCAACTACTGTGTACTTGGTGCATGTGTCCACACTGGGGTGTTGCAATCCAACAAACACCAGACAGATGGGTGCAAGGCCATGTGGGATGTGAGTGCCATGCTTGGCATCAGACTGACAATTGGCTTCTCCTGTTCAGTTAGGGCACTTTTAGCAATGTACAACTAATGATGCCAGGGCTTGCTCTGTGATGTGCTGTGCTCACAGTGGTGTGTGCGTTTTGTGCAGGTGACTGATGTCTGTCTGTTTCCCCATTGTTTGCAGATACATCCACGGCCACGGAAGGGGACAGCTCCACGGACCAGGAGGAGCCAGAGAGCCAGACTGGGTCAGCAGCCGAGGAGTGGTCGGAGGGACCCAGTGGCACGGAGGGCGAGGGAGCCACACCGAGGAATCCTCAGCACCATCCACCTCAGCTGAGGACCAGAGCAACTCGGAGGATGACTCCCTTGTGGAGGCGGGTGTCAGCAGCCACCACACCCCAGCTAGTGTTGCTGTCCCCGCCACCACCAGCACCACCACCGCCCTCCCATCGGCTCCCATTCCCAAGGTCCGTGGAGGCTCCCATGTTCGGGAGCGTGTCTCCTTTGGCCCAGGCACCGCACCCCCTGCCCCTGTGTCCCCTGCTGCCCTGAGTGAGGAGTCTGTGTACCTCCTTCGCCAGCTCCATGTAGGGCAGACAGCCATGCTGAGTGTCCTCCATGCGCACACCGCACTGTTGACTCAGCTGGTGTCGTTCATGGAGGGCATCTCATCGGGCATGTCTGACCTACAGAGGGGCAACAGGTCCATGGACTCCTCCCTGACGGCAGCAGTGTCCCTCCTCAGACAGTCCCTCACCCCTCCTGCCTCTGCTCCATCCACACTCCCCAGCACCTTGCCCGTCCCAAGCACACACACACCGGCACAGGCACACACCAGCACACACACATCCAGCACACAGACACACACGCCACAAACTAAACGCACACGCACGCACAGTCAGGGGACTGAAACCAGACTCACAGGGGATGGGGCCCTGGTACACACACACGCATCCACGGGCACTGCGCAGTCCTCAACTGCCTCTCCCTCCAAAGCACCCTCCCTTGCCTCACCTGCAACCCCAAAGACCCAGCGCCTCTTCCTCAGTGACCTCGGCCTCTTCCCCTCCGATCCAGCTGCCCCAGCATCCAGGGGGAAGAGGAAGCCCCCCCACACGGAGCAGAGTGCCCCTCGCCCCCGGACACCCTCCCCCAGGTGCAGACAGACTGAGGCCCCCACCCGCAAGTCCCCCGGAGTGGCAAGAGCAAGACCCCGCCGCCGCCCTGCAGCTCAAGCACCAGGTCACCTTCCTCCATCCCTCAGGCCCCCACTCCACAGGTGCCCCCGCCACACCCTGCCCCAGGTTCCCCCACCCACAGATATACCATCCCCAAGAGGCTCCGGCCTTCTCCCCCTGCCACTTGCTCTCCCGGCACCACACCCCCGCTGCGCTTGTCTGTGCCACTGATGTGGTGAGGGTGTCCTCCCCCTCTGTCCAGCCCACCTTGCCTGTTCCCCATTCTCCTCCCCTGGTGGTAGGCACTGCAGTGGAGTCCACTACCACCCTGTCTGACTTGGGCACTGCAGTGGTGGACCTGTCCACTCCATCTGCAGGGTCCACTGCAGTCGTGCCGGCACCCACAACATCTGAGCCATGCCCCCAGTTGTGCCGGCACACACCATGTCAGACACCTCCACTGCAGTTGTCAGTGGCTCTCCAGCACCCACCACCCCTTCCCTGCTTCCTCCTGGTGAAGCCCTGATCCTGTCCCTGCGGTGCCTGGCCTACCCCCGGTTGCCCCTCCTAGTGGATTGTCCCTGGTTTTGTGCAGGCATGTGTAGGGTGGCATCTGCCACTGTCACCCACTTGTGACTTTGTTGATGGACTGGCCATTGGCCTTTGTTTATGTTCTACCGGACTTCTACTTTTAATGCCACATATGCTGAATAAAGCAACTTTCTGTTCTCTAGTGCTTTTGCTTCTGATGTACATGATGTTGATGATGCTAACCATGCCCTTGCTGCAGTGATGGTGATATTTGGTCTCATGATAATGAAGTGTTACTGTGCAGGAACCCATGTGGTCCAGGGGTTATGTGTCCTATCCTGTGGTGTATCCATGTCATCCATAGCAGCATCTGAGGGTGTCATGTGTTCAGTATTTGGCAATGAGATTTCCTACTTAGATTGGCAACTTCACATCTGTGGCTTCCACCCCTGCACATCTGTTGTGCCTGCCATTGTTCTATTCGTCTACTTCCCTGACCGTGTGGCCATCTCCAGTGAACATGCAGGTTTGGGCATCAATGGGGAAGGACTCATCTGTGTTGTCAGTGCAACATTGCTATACAAGTCTGTTGGATCTGTGCTGATGATTCCGTTGGCACTTCCATGACCAGGCTGATGGGACGGGAGCCCTCATTTGTTGCTAATTGTTGATTGTGTGTCCCATTGCTGCCATGGTATGGTATCTGTTCGCCTCACATCTGCAGTCTCCACAGGGTATCTGCATGTGTGTGCCCATTGGTGCAAATATGTGGGTCTGCATTCAGATGGTCACTTCTGTCATTGTGTCATTGATGATTGTTGACGGTGTCAGCCCCCGTGGGTGTTGTTTGTCTGCACATGGCCAAAGTTATGTCTTATTTGCACTGCAGGATTTGGCTCCCCCAATTTATGTTGCAATGGGACACATACACTACTTTGCCACTGATGTGTTTGTTGTTCTGTGACCAGGAATCATCCATGCAGTTTGGCAGTTGCACCTCTTACTTTGTCAACACTTGCCTTTTGGTCACTGTGATGATGGGGGTTTGGACCCCATTGCCACAATGTTCGAAATGTGCTGCAGCTATGGACCCCACACTTACATTTTGGTCACTGTGATGATGGGGGTTTGGACCCTATTGCCACAATGTTCAAGATGTGCTGCAGCTATGGACCCCACACTTACATTTTGGTCACTGTGATGATGGGGGTTTGGACCCCATTGCCACAATGTTCGAAATGTGCTTCAGCTATGGACCCCACACTTACCTTTTGGTCACTGTGATGATGGGGGTTTGGACCCCATTGCCACAATGGTCATGGCCTGCTTGCATTGTGGGTGCCACACACATATATGTGTAGCACATGTGCTAGGGGGTCACATTGTATGTTCAAAGTCATGTTCGGTGTTGTAGGCATTTGACACAGTCTACAGACGCTTGTCATGGTGTTGGGGGATGTCTTCTTCTTGCATTCCCTAGGTTGTGGTGTGCTGGTTGTGTCATGCATTGTCCATCCTATGAGTGGGGGTGGTAGTAGTGGTAGGCATCCTGCCCCCTGGGTGAGGGTGGTAGTAGTGGTGGGCATCCTGCCCCCTGGGTGAGGGTGGTAGTAGTGGTAGGCATCCTGCCCCCCTGGGTGAGGGTGGTAGTAGTGGTAGGCATCCTGCCCCCTGGGTGAGGGTGGTAATAGTGGTAGGCATCCAGCCCCCCTGGGTGAGGGTGGTAGTGGTGGTAGGCATCCTGCCCCCCTGGGTGAGGGTGGTAGTAGTGGTGGGCATCCTGCCCCCTGGGTGAGGGTGGTAGTAGTGGTAGGCATCCTGCCCCCCTGGGTGAGGGTGGTAGTAGTGGTAGGCATCCAGCCCCCTGGGTGAGGGTGGTAGTAGTGGTAGGCATCCTGCCCCCCTGGGTAAGGGTGGTAGTAGTGGTAGGCATCCTGCCCCCCTGGGTGAGGGTGGTAGTAGTGGTAAGCATCCTGCCCCCTGGCTGAGGGTGGTAGTAGTGGTAGGCATCCTGCCCCCCTGGGTGAGGGTGGTAGTAGTGGTGGGCATCCTGCCCCCTGGGTGAGGGTGGTAGTAGTGGTAGGCATCCTGCCCCCCTGGGTGAGGGTGGTAGTAGTGGTGGGCATCCTGCCCCCTGGGTGAGGGTGGTAGTAGTGGTAGGCATCCTGCCCCCTGGGTGAGGGTGGTAGTAGTGGTAGGCATCCAGCCCCCTGGGTGAGGGTGGTAGTAGTGGTAGGCATCCTGCCCCCTGGGTAAGGGTGGTAGTAGTGGTAGGCATCCTGCCCCCTGGGTGAGGGTGGTAGTAGTGGTAAGCATCCTGCCCCCTGGCTAAGGGTGGTAGTAGTGGTAGGCATCCTGCCCCCCTGGGTGAGGGTGGTAGTAGTGGTGGGCATCCTGCCCCCTGGGTGAGGGTGGTAGTAGTGGTAGGCATCCTGCCCCCTGGGTGAGGGTGGTAGTAGTGGAGGGCATCCTGCCCCCTGGGTGAGGGTGGTAGTAGTGGTAGGCATCCTGCCCCCTGGCTAAGGGTGGTAGTAGTGGTAGGCATCCTGCCCCCCTGGGTGAGGGTGGTAGTAGTGGTGGGCATCCTGCCCCCTGGGTAAGGGTGGTAGTAGTGGTAGGCATCCTGCCCCCTGGCTAAGGATGGTAGTAGTGGTAGGCATCCTGCCCCCTGGGTGAGGGTGGTAGTGGTGTTAAGCATCCTGCCCCCTGGCTAAGGGTGGTAGTGGTGGTAGGCATCCTGCCCCCCTGGGTGAGGGTGGTAGTAGTGGTGGGCATCCTGCCCCCTGGGTGAGGGTGGTAGTAGTGGTGGGCATCCTGCCCCCTGGGTGAGGGTAGTAGTAGTGGTGGGCATCCTGCCCCCTGGGTGAGGGTGGTAGTAGTGGTGGGCATCCTGCCCCCCTGGGTGAGGGTGGTAGTAGTGGTAGGCATCCTGCCCCCTGGGTGAGGGTGGTAGTAGTGGTAGGCATCCAGCCCCCCTGGGTGAGGGTGGTAGTAGTGGTAGGCATCCTGCCCCCCTGGGTAAGGGTGGTAGTAGTGGTAGGCATCCTGCCCCCCTGGGTGAGGGTGGTAGTAGTGGTAAGCATCCTGCCCCCTGGCTAAGGGTGGTAGTAGTGGTAGGCATCCTGCCCCCTGGGTGAGGGTGGTAGTAGTGGTGGGCATCCTGCCCCCTGGGTGAGGGTGGTAGTAGTGGTAGGCATCCTGCCCCCTGGGTGAGGGTGGTAGTAGTGGTGGGCATCCTGCCCCCTGGCTAAGGGTGGTAGTAGTGGTAGGCATCCTGCCCCCCTGGGTGAGGGTGGTAGTAGTGGTAGGCATCCTGCCCCCTGGGTAAGGGTGGTAGTAGTGGTAGGCATCCTGCCCCCTGGGTAAGGGTGGTAGTAGTGGTGGGCATCCTGCCCCCCTGGCTAAGGATGGTAGTAGTGGTAGGCATCCTGCCCCCCTGGGTGAGGGTGGTAGTAGTGGTAGGCATCCTGCCCCCTGGGTAAGGGTGGTAGTAGTGGTAGGCATCCTGCCCCCTGGGTAAGGGTGGTAGTAGTGGTAGGCATCCTGCCCCCCTGGGTAAGGGTGGTAGTAGTGGTAGGCATACTGCCCCCTGGCTAAGGATGGTAGTAGTGGTGGGCATCCTGCCCCCCTGGGTGAGGGTGGTAGTGGTGGTAAGCATCCTGCCCCCTGGCTAAGGGTGGTAGTAGTGGTAGGCATCCTGCCCCCGGGTGAGGGTGGTAGTAGTGGTGGGCATCCTGCCCCCTGGGTGTGGGTGGTAGTAGTGGTAGGCATCCTGCCCCCCTGGGTGAGGGTGGTAGTGGTGGTAGGCATCATGCCACCCCTGGGTAGGGGTGGTGGTGCGCATTCAGGCCCCTGTGTGCATATGTGGCATTGGTGATGGGCATCCCGCCCCTATGGTGCTGCTGCTGCTGGTGTAAGTATATTCTGCATCCCTGTGTGTGTGTGTGATGTGTCGTGTACGTGTTGTATGTGTTTCGTGGTTGGTGTCTGGCTTACCTTCTGCGCCGTACGCGTCCGTGCCTGTTCCGGTAGTAAATGTAGAATATTGGTATGATCGGGACGAAGGGATTCATGGTTGGTTCGTGTCGTTCGTCCTTCTCGTTGCTTCGCGTCGTCCTCGTCGCTTCGCCTCGTCCTCGTCGCTTCGCCTCGTCCTCGTCGCTCCGCGTCGTCCTCGTCGCTGCCGTGTTCGTCTCGGAGCCGTGGATCGTGTTGTGGCGCAAATCGGAGCTTATGTGCGCCTCTCCCGGATGCTTTGACGTGCCGTGCGTAGCGGCGGGTTCGGCGCGTACGGAGAGCGCATCGTACTTGTCCGGCCGGACGGGGCTGCATTTTTCCTTCCGTGCGACTCGATTCAGCCTTTCCGGATTCGCCTCGGTCGGAGAACAGGACCTGGTTTGGGTGAGTACGGCTCGGCCGGATTCTTTGCTGTTGTGCGCATCGTACTTGCTCGTTCGGTGTGCTGTACGGATCGGTCGGGAAACAGGCTTTCGCATGGCTTTTTTCCCGACCGAATGGTATTGGGTGCGCCTCCGACCGAGATCGGAATCGGCCCCTAATTTGGTTTCTCCATGGATTGAACTCTGGATTACATCTGGACTTTTTGTTTTCCTGCTCTGGCTAGCTTTGGTAACAACTGTAAGCGTGCTTATAAGTGGCAGATACATCCATGTGAACACTGAAGGAAAAGACGTAAACGTACTTTTGAAACCTCATAAATCCTCCCATCGTGAAGCAAGAGACTTGTCATCAGTGAACATCACAGCTGTTCCTATACACAATGGTATAGTGTGGGACAAAACAGATTTTGATATATTCGGTCCGACGGAAGAATTGAACATTCCACATTTGTTTAAAATTTCATTAAGTGATCTAATCACGTTCAGTACCTATTCTGATGATTGGGACTTTGAGACTGTGACTGACATTATGTTTGACCTAGAAAAATCTGCTGCATTTTCTAAAAATGAATATTTAGAGGGTTCATCAGACTATGAACAACTGTATTGTTATAATCACTATGGTCATCATTTTTTGCATAAATCTGCATATCCAAGAAATGTGTTTATGTTTAACCAATGGGAACATTGTCCTACACCACCTAAAAGTAGTTCAAAAACATTTGCCAGTAAATTTCCATATTTTTCAGGTTACAATACATCTGATCCAGAAATGTTTTACTATAAAAATGTAAACAAAACAGGACTGAAAATTATGTTAACAAATACAAAACAGATTTATTCTGCAATATTTAATGCCCAACTGTCTAGACAGGGTTTCGACTTTTGGAAAGACACAATAGACACAAAAACGTTGTGGGGTACTAAAGAATGGCAAGTACAGGGGATAGAAGCTTTATTTAGAGCCTGCATCATCCCTGAACAAATAATGTTTTTGAATGACACTATCCAACAAACATCTTGTCTTGGATTAGCCAAGATCAAAGAGATGAACACACCTTCTGTACCAACTCCTGCAAAAAATAATGAAACACAGGCAGTGGTGACATTTGAGAATATACTACAACTCAACAGATCTAATCCTGATTGGAAAAAATGGTTGATCTGGCCCATAGACACGAATAACTGTCAGGAAAGATTCCTGAATAAAACTCAGGGCTTTACTATTCATAGGCCAGACCCAAGATACGTCCAAAGACAACATCCGGGGGTAGTAACAACATACAGTGTAGGTAAATTATGCCTCGATTGGCTGCATACATCTACACTACAGGATGTGAAACAACACTTATCCTTACTTGCAAAAGACGCAGATCTTAGGGATTTCTTGCTTGGACCAAGAAAACCGCGTCAAAAACGTTTCATATATGCCGGCATTTATGCTGCTTATAATGAAGTTTGGAAGGTGTCACAGATAGAGGCCGCAGAACGAATACGTGAACTTGATCGTATTAATTTAGAGAAAACACTCTCTGTGGTCGACAATGGGTTAACAACTTTGTCCTCCAGAATATATTCATTGGATGGCATTGTATCCTCTGCTATCGACATACTAGAACAAGATTTGGCGATGTTACAACAAGGCCAATCTCAAATACGTTCTATTATGTTATTAAGCTGGACGCTGCAATCATTGCGAGCGGGCTATGTGCCTTGGCGTTTCATCAACACAACAGCTCTGTTTGCAGAATACAATCTAACTGATAAACAGATCGAAATGGCACAAAGAGGAGCTAAGTATACAGTGCTGAGCATTGAAAAACTGGAAAAGTTACCATTCACAGTGGCAGAAAAACCAGCTACAGAATGGCTTATTCATGGCAAAATTACACTACCTGTGACTACTTTTCAGTTTCAGTATTGCCTCAGACAAATGCAAGCAGGCAAATATGAAAGGTTGGGTAAGGAATACATTAGGACATCTTGGGCTTTACCATATACATATAGATGTTGGAGCGGGGATCGTGAAGTGTTTTTAAGCAGTAAGAACTGTAAACGTGCACTAAGCGGTCCACTTGTATGTCAGGACATTTCCTTGCACGGGGCTTGTAATGGTTCTGTGGCAAATTTGTCTTGCCATCAGCAGGGTACACCAGCTGTTGTGATTAATCCAACGTTTGGACAACTTTCTAATGGGAGTTACCTCATGTTGAATGATCAGAGTTGCTGTGGCATGCTGCCAGGTATCCCATATCTAGTAACGGTCAACTCCAGGGTCACTTGCTGTATGCAAGTATTGTTTGCCCCAATAGACACAGTCAGGGAGTCGCCTCTATGGCCTTCGCTGAACGTCTCTTTTATAAGATTTGATACTTTAAGCAGAATGAAAGCCATGCTTTTACAACAAACAGTGCCTCTGACCTCGGCCAAAGAAACCTATGATCTGCAAATTGCAAGGACTTCGGCTGAGATACAGACTTTAATACGTACAAACTGCCCTATACATTTCATGGAAATGATAGGACGAATTTTCAACATGTCTGATACAACAGGAATTGTACATGTATTTAAGGGCATCTGCTCGGGTCTGTTAGCACCTTTCCAGGCAATACTCGGAATCATCCCGAACTTTGCACATTCGGTGTTTGGTGGCATACCATTAATTCTAGCACTTGTTGCCGGAATTCTATTTCTCTTCCTGCTATTTCGCTATGGCCAGCTAATTCGCCGACATCACTCCGAGCGACATGGAGAAAGCTCTCCTTGAACGAAAGTGCCGTGAGCAAATAGTACAGCTTTTGGGCATAAATCGTATACGGGACCTTAATACCACATGGTTCCTGTCCTTTAGACCAATCTGGCAAGATTGCATCTTACCTGTTCTACGATGCCTGCTATGCGGTGTAGAATGCGTGTTGGACACCTGTCTAACATTTCCATCGGATGCGCCAACGGACGTCGATACTCTGCTGGACCAGATAACGGCCCATGCTATGTGTTGTCCCCAGCGGCTTCCTATCTTGATGACAGCATTCATTGAGATCTCACAGACGCTTCCGGCAGCTGCTGAGGTACGAGAAAGAACTACAGGCACACAGGTAACAACGGACGCGAACATTGCGACAATTGAAAGCAATGCTTCACATCTCTGTGCGATTAACCTGCTTCACGAGGTGTTCCAACTCACACCAACTACAGTGGATGATGTTTTGTCTATAGAAATAGATGATCTAATGTTTACACCAGACCCGTAAACTGACTCTGATTCAGCATACAGTGTTCCAGAAATACAGCAACAATTTGGCCTTCATTTTTCAAAAAACTTGGAACTCTACCAAAAATTGAACTTTTTCCCATTTTTCGAAGGAAAATGGAACTTCAATCTGCTTAAAGTAGAACTAGCCTTATAGTACAGACTTGGCGGTCCTTCCAAAGACATTTAGTCATCTTATGTGTCTAAAAAACAGTTCATTTAATTTTCATGACAAGAAAATGAGTTTGATTTTTTTAAACAAATTATAGATCATTTTCTGTCACATGTAAATATTACTGCTTATTTCATTCCAATTACATTTATTTTCGAATTTTATGCCTGAAATAATAAGCAAAGCTTCGAATGTACAGTACCCTTTTTGCATTCTAATATGGTTTTTAAAAAAATGCCTTTTTAAATGGTTTTATGAAATATTTTAGAAATATGCGGTACTCCATTTTTATGTTTAGCATTTTTTAATGTTTAGCATTTATGTATTATCGTATACACGAAAGTGGAGTGGGTGTTGTATTCCTCTTAGGGTGTCCATAACGGGCTTTCCAATATCATGTCCATATATAGGCACAATTCGCCCTGCCCTTATATAGGCATAGAATCCCTGGCCTTATTTAGGAATTAAACCGTGCACTCCAAATACAGGCATGGTCTCTGACATCCGTCCACCCTAACGTCACAACGAGTTCATGAAGAACAGACCCTTAGGCTGCGGGAGTTTCCCTAGCCCAGGACTATTGATTTCTTCAAGGCCTCATCTATTATGCATGAACCATTATTCCTTAGGGGTTCATTCATGAAGTCTTTCGTTGTCCAATTCACGTCAATGCTAACATTCCTAAGGTGCTCTCAGGTATAAATATACCTTCCCTAGCCCCTGTAAACTAGAGGAGACCTCGACTTCAGAGGAGCCCGTATCCCGGCCTGACGCACTGAGAAGACGCTGCCATTCCCTGCACGCAGAGAGCCCAGCTTCCAGCTTCCAGTGATCTGACTTCCCTTGCGGGGTGTTGGAGTTCGAGTCTGGCAAAGAGATTCCAACCTCTCTCATTCTTCAGGTATGGAGCTGATAAGAACCTAGAGGGACTCTTGGCATACTAGGCATACTAGACTTAACATACTCTTAGTATACCATAGTAAGGAATACTTCACCTACTTCATACCTCGTCCTACACCTAGGTTAGGTTAGGTACATTGGGGTAGAACTAGCTTAGCACCGCATCGTATGAGTACTCGCATTTTTAGTCTGTGTTATTTATGTAACAGCATTTGTACTAAAAGATAATGCTATCGCAGTATTATTTATTTCTACTGCTCACCCTGTACATTATTTATCTCGCATACTGTCTTGTGATCGTAACAGCACATTATACTTACACCAGAAACAAGACTGTTCAATAAATCTTTTATTGAAAACGCCCGTCTATTATTTCTGTGTAACTCTGAGGAAAACTAAGCATGCCCGACTGAGCTGAGTGAAATAGTTATCTAGTGTTTCCACGACTCTGGGACACGTTCTGATTCTAAAGGGAAACATATTGGTCATGTTTTGCGGCTGCCAGAAACTACTCCCTTCTTGTTGTCAAGGAGTTTCTAGTGGCCTCTGAGCTAGCTGGCACAAGTAAGTAAGTTTAATATACTCGATAGGGACATACTGACCTTAGTCCTATGTCAAACCTATAGGATATATTATTCCAATGCGCAGAGCCTATTAGGGAAATAGGAGCTACACTACAGGCTGTCTCTTTTGTTTGAGGGAGGTTACCACAAAGCGCTGTCTCCCACTTGTTCGGAACTCCTATGGATGCTTGAGTTTGAGCCCAGTTTGTTAATTGCAGATATCTAAATCTAGACAGCCGATTGTTGTTTTTTTTTATAGGAGGTCCCAAGTAATTTTATTCTGCTTGTCCATTAATTGGCCCCATTTCTTGATTGCGGCGCCCATGAGTGGTGCAGATAGTGAGTCTTGTAAGCATACAGGGGTCCCAGGTGATTTCCAAATTGGGGCCAGATGACTGTAATAAGATAAGTTCAATATTCTCCAGACCTGGCTCCAAAGCTTACATGCCGCACTCGGCACCTTTAGTCGAACTTTTTTGAAAAATTTAGGGTGCCCGAATTTGAACAAAAATTAACTGCCTTGGTCAGCTAGGTCTTTCGTCAGTGCTCCATAACATGGCCAAATTGAATGGCAGTTTTTGCTTAACAATGTTCTGATGTTTTTTAACTGGAAGACCCAACAATATAGCTGAAAGTCTGGTAGAGCAAGTCCACCTTCTATCTTTTTTTTGCGCAATTTTTTCCATGCGATTCTAGGATTCTTGCAGGCCCAGATAAAACTTGTCAAATTACCTTGTAATCTCTTGAACCATTTTATCTCGAAGTGCAATGGTAGGTCATTAAAAATAAAGGTGAACTTTGTGAGGATCATCATCTTTATCAAGTTTACCCTACCGATAATCGATAAAGGTAGGGAGGACCACATTTGCAAAAGCCTTTTGGTATCTTTCATAAGCTTCGAGAAGTTTATCTGGGCCATTTCTTCCAGATTTTTGACCACCTGGACTCCTAGATATCTTATCTCCCTTTTCACCTTTTGTTCCAGGGTGGCACCATGTTGTACATTCCAAGCCAGTATCTCTGTTTTTTCTTCATTGACTTGGAATCCTGATACCTTGCCGAAATCCTTTAGTATGTGTATTATAATTGGGAATGATTCAACAGGGTTTTGTGTATATATCATTAAATCATCGGCATAAAGAGCCACTTCCTTAGCCCAGCCTTGATGTTGAAATGGCTGGATCCTCAAATCTCCCCTGATCCTCCTGGCATGATAAGTTACTATGGTCCAAACATCGATGACCCATCACCACTACGCGATTTATTTCAACAAAATAACCCCATTATAATGGCAGGGGATTTCAATACCCTGCTTGATCCCGAACTGGATAAATCTACCCTCAGGCCGACAGTCAATGCCCCAAAGATGCGGGCTTTTATACAGAACATTATACAGAGTCTTGGGTTGATAGACCCCTGGAGACAGAGAGCCGGTAGAAAAAAAGAGTTTACACACAAAAATAAGAAATATGGTCATGCCTCACGGATAGACTATTTCTTAATTGATTCCAGACTCAGTAACAAGGTCAAGGCGGTTTTACACCAACCCGCTCATTTATCCGATCACTCTGCAGTCAGGCTTGAACTACTCCTAGAGCACGAGGTGCCTAAATCCAGATGGACAATGGACAGCACCATCATAGGAGAACAGGAAATACAATTAAATTTGAAACACAACACCCTAGAGTACTTTGAAATAAATGCAGGTTCCTCTTCTTTACGGGTTATCTGGGACGCATATAAAGCGTACATTAGAGGGAGAATTAGCAGCTTTGCCGCTTATAGGAAGAGAGAATACGATAATAAAATAGAGGGGATAGAGAAGAAAATAATGCCTGGCAAAAAGAACTCCATGATGCAGATGATCTCGAAGTAAAAAATAAGATATCAGAACAAATTGATGAGGGAAAAAAAGAATTGGTGGGGCATTTAGAAGGCATAGTGAAGAAAACATGGTTCGCCAGTAAGCTTGCGCATTATGAGTATGGCGAGGGATGCGGAAAATTATTGGCATGGAAGACCAGAGGGGAATTAGTACGGAATACAATAACAGAACTAGTTTTGGAGGGGTCGGGTGAAAGCTGCTATGACGATCAAGATATCGGGCGCGCTTTTACTGACTTTTTTCAAAAGTTGTATAAGGAAGAGACATTTTTGTCTGAGGATCAGTTATCCGCCTGGCTCCTAGATGACCCTTTACCCAAACTTATGCAGGACAAGAAATCCCTCCTTAATAGCCCAATAACATCTGAAGAGGTATCTTTAGCAATAAAAAATAAAAAAAATGGGAAAGCCCCCGGGCCCGATGGAATCCCCGGCAAAGCTTATAAAGCCCTGGCAGATTAAATCATCCCCTCATTAACCTCACTGTACAGTTCAGTATTCATACAGGGAGAGGCGGTCCTGGACTCCTGGAATGAAGCCACAATAACTCTCATTCTAAAACCCAACAAAAATTTTAAAAAATGTGAGTCTTACAGACCGATATCCTTATTAAACAACGATTATAAGCTATACACAAGTATACTGGCTAAACGACTAGATAAAGTGTTAGGAGACCTAATCGGGATTTCACAGAAAGGATTTAAGAAGGGTAGACAGCTAAATGACCTTACTCACGACTTGGTGTGCGCAATAGATTTGGCCACAGATAGAAATCTCCCATTAGCTGTTCTGACTGTCGACGCCGCTAAGGCCTTTGATAGGGTCAGCTGGCCTTTCCTGTATGCCGTGATGGGTCACAATGGGTTAGGGGGTAAATTTCAAAAAGCAATAAAAAACATATACACATGCCCCTCAGCAAGTATCTTGATTAATGGGTCCCTCACCCAACAATTTAGGATATATAGAGGCACACAGCAAGGTTGTCCTCTGTCCCCTCTTTTGTTTAATCTTTACATCGAACCCAAAGGTCAGTGTTGGCCTTGAACAAATCAATGGGGATCCCGTCCGGGCCAGGGGCTTTGTCACCCTTGCTTATCTTCAGTGCTACAACTACTTTATCCAAAGTGAAAACCTGATAATTCCTTTGGTTGGGGGATGAGATAGTGGCAGACTCACTAGTGAAGGGTGCAGTGGGCAGGGGAATCGCAATGTCGTTCATGGAGGAATATAAATCTGTGAAGTGGGATAGCCCTGCAGCCTCAGTAATGGCTATCTCAGCTCGGGGGCAGTCCGCAGGGTCATAGGAAGGAGTATTAATAATACGCCAGAACATAATGTTGTCGTTAGACAAACTGGCTTCAAGTAAACAATTCCAAGTATCCTCCTTTAGGCTTTTATCCGTTGGTTAATGGCCAATTTATATGCGGATCTGCATTCCCGTACCTCCAAAGCCTGTCTCGGTTTTCTTGCTAGAGCAATTTTTACATTTCTATGTGTTTTTGAGCATGCTGAGTCAAACCAGCCAGGATGGGATGCCCTAGATTTACTTCGGTTAACATAGAGCCCTTCGCCGATGCCCTTTTGATATGGTCGAACGCTTGTATAAACTCGTGTGCCTCTGTGTTCTCGTCAAGGCACTGTTCAAAAGCCTCCCTCTCTTTCCGAATTCATTTTGCTAAAAAATTGGATGGGACCATCTTAATGCATACCCATTACGACGGGAAATATCAATGTTCTCCAAGGAGGTGGCTCTATGTGCATCCCTCCTTTGAGTCAAACGATTGATGTTCAAGGCAACACTTTGGGTAAAATGATCGCTAATTGCGATGCCATGTATAGAAAATCCTAAAACCAACTCAGAATGGCACTGGAAGAAAAGTAGAAAATCTATCACGCTGTTCTCACCTCTGCCATTGTAGGTACAACTCACTGTAACTGGAGTACTAATAAGCTTATTACAAAAAGCCAGGCTATATTTAAAAAGCAAATCGTTTAGGAAGTCCCCATAGGCTGAGTGGGAGAAGTGAATAATATCACTAATGTTGGGAGATGTCATGCCACAGACCCTATTAGATGGATGCGGGCAGGCATGTATGTTGAAATCACCGCCCCAGAGAATAATTGGGTTCTTGCAATCAGCTAGGAAGGCTGTCTCCAAGTCATGATCTAAACGATTAAGAGCTAGAGTAATTTCCTGAGTACAACCGTTGTTATAAAAGTTTACAATAGCGATAGAAGAGTGTGCAGACATTTGTAGGATAACGATTTGATAAAATACACTGGTGACAATCACAGTTGTGTTCAAAGAAGACAGCAAGTTTGATACGTAAATACACAAGCCCCCTTTGGGACGTCCACTGCTGGATTGAACCGCTGGACAATGATATGTTTTGAAGCCAGTTAAATGTATAGGGTCCACTGACCAAGTTTCCTGTAGGTATAAGATGTGAAATTTGGAAGTAAAGTAGGACCACTCGCTCGTAGTACTTTTATTGCGTAAGCCAGCGATGTTCCAGTACAAAATGATGTTGGCTTCCGCAGGAAACTTAGTGGCAGTAGAGGAAGCTCTCAATAATATAGAATCAACAGCAATGCAAGGCTTCAGAGGCACAGCGGTGCAGGGCTTCAGAGGCACACGGGCCTCGTCGATGGCCAAGCCGGGAACCCATGCACGCTCTAAAGGTGTAACAGGTTCGCACAGTTTGCCATCATTTGGATAAATGGGAGCCCTTAGTCAATCCACGCCGCAAAGAGTGGAAAGGCAGTCAAACCTATTGAAAGTTTTGATCGGGATGTTGGGGGATGGGGAAATGTGCCTGATGGTGTGAGCGGGCTGTTGTTAAAAAGAGGGTGGTGGCTGATAGAAAAATCCAAGAGGTAGAACAGCAATCTGCTTTGTGGTGAGGGAAGGTAAACTAGATCTCTCGAGTATTAATTTCACTAAATTGGGAGATGTAAACGAAAGCACCACACAATCTCCCTCCAAGGAGCCGAGTCCACCCATTTAACTCTCCTGATCATTTTCAAGTCAGCAAAAAGTACCCCGCCGAGACCTACACTTGCATTCAGCCAGTTTAAGCATTTGTTCCGAAGGGACTTCCATGATTCGGGTGTTGGACTAGAAACTTTGGGAACAATGGCTAAAATTACCAATGTAAGGTGTGGCTGCAGGCGGAAGCTCCAGTTGGTCCATTTTTAGAGATGGGAAAAAAGCGTGGTGTCTCCAAGGTTACATGGTTGGTAAGTGTGGAGCTTTGGGGATTAATGAATGATGTAGAAGAGAGGTTACTAGGAAGTGATTGGGATGGCAAAGAAGGTGGGGCAAAGTTAGAACTAGGCCCTAAAGGTTTGTTTATGACTCCTGTCCCCACTGAAGAAGTAAAAGGAGGTGGGGGCGTGGCTAAGCCGGCGACCAAGATGGCCGCTCGGCTCTGAAGCTCCGTCCGGTCATCCAGCAAAATCGTGTGTTCCCGCGATTTAAATCATCATCGCGGGTCCGCCGCGACATCATGAATGCCTGAATCGACACTGAACCCCCCGATGCTACAACAAGGCCGCTGTGTGACCTGGAGCGGCTGAGCGAGGGATCGCGGGTCTGCGGCGCGGTCCCTGCATCGCGGGCCCGTCCCATCCGGAGCGGGCCTCCTTCGACCTGATCCGTCTGTGCCCGGAGTAGTGAGCAACGCTTGTCCTGGTGAGCATCACGGTGCCCCCCTCTGGCGGTGTGCACCCGCGGCCCTGGCTCGTCTCTGCTGCCTGCGGTATCGGCACCCGACTCTGCACGCAGCGCATCTAGATCGGGGCCTGTGGTGGGAGGAGAACGCACCCTTCAGCGGCTGGCTCCGGCGTTCCCCAGGCCCGCGTGCGCTGGATTTAGGAGTTGCTGGGCCCAAGGAGGCGACTTGCTGCGCTGCCAGAGGTAATTTAGGGATACCACAGATCGACCCACCCTGGCACCTGCGCCTGGAACATAGCGCTGTGCTGATGCCCTGTGGCTGCACCACATATTTTTCACACGGGGGATTTTTCATCGTGTGGTAGACTGGGCGCAGCGGGCCGGACGTTATGGCTTAGCCCACCTCCGGTGCTGGTTCACTGGGGGAGGGTCTGCAGTGGACGACCCTGCTGCTTGAGTGGAGTGTCGCCTCCCCCCCTTGTGGATTGCTATCTGACTGTGCATGATCCCAATGAGTTTAATTTCCCTCGGCAACCAGACAACAACCATATTACTTCCCAGTGGATAGCTGCCGGGGATGGTGCCCTCCCTTTCCACTTCGACACGGGGGATCTGCGCTGTCTGATTTCGCGCCAGTGTTTTTGCGTTGACGGCTGGCATTTCCTTGCAGCATTGATGCGGAGACTGTCCACCCTATATACCACTCTGAGGGCTGGCCGGCTATGATTGCTGCGCCCTTCTGGTCTGGCACGTGGCGTTCAAGCGGTCCGGCCTGGCGCTATTTTGCCTGCAATATTCGCTGGTATTGCCACGCAGCATTGGGGCACTGACCTCCCGCCCTGTGAAACCCACTGACAACTGGCTGACTGAGATTGCTTCGCTCTCCGCGGCATGGGCCGCAAAGATCCCAAGCAGAGAACGCTACCCTTCGAGAAGGTTGCAGACACTAACCCTCCTCGCGGCTCGAGCATGGCGGAAGCGGCGCAGAACCTGGGCCCCGAGGGCGGATCAACAGACCCAACCAATTCCCTGCTGCAGGAGATGCGAGCCGGTTTTAAAGCATTGGATAGCCGCTTTGACTCTCTTGATAGGTCCCTTGCCAGCCTTGGTGCCAAAGTTCAAGTACATGACCGACGACTAGATGTGGCGGAGGCACGCATTTCCGATATCGAGGACGGGACTGCTCAATCTGTGAAACGACTCTTCCGCATGGAACGCATCCTGAAGGAGGTCGCTGTCAAAAATGAAGATTTAGAGGCGCGCAGTCGCCGGAATAACGTACGCATTCTTGGGGTCCCAGAATCGACTTCCACCGGCCGCATGGATCTGTTTGTTGAAACTCTGTTGCTGGACTTGTTTGGCAGGGAGGCTTTCACTAGTGGCTTTGTCATAGAGAGGGCACACAGATCATTAGGCCCTCGCCCTAACCCCGGTCTCCCTCCCAGACCCATTGTAGCACGTGTTCTGAACTTCCGAGACAGAGACACTATTCTTCGGCTGGCGAGGGAAAAAGGAGACGTGGATTGGCAAGGTTCCAAACTGTCTTTTTATCCGGATTTCACTACTATGGTCCAAGAGGCGAGACGGAAATTCAGTGGTGTCAAGGCCGCTTTGAGAAACCTAGGACTTCGCTATGGTATGCTGTATCCGGCCAGACTAAAGGTGGATGTGGACGGCAGGGCCCGCATCTTCGAGAACCCAACGGAAGCGCAGGAATTTTGTCGACTCTACAAACCAAAGACCAGCTCCACGGTCAGACCGGGATCCAGCTCCTCTCCCCGCACAGTGGCTCAGACCGCGAGTGCGGAACTCTTTTCCATTGCTGGCACGGGATGACTGGGACACTTTGAACTGCAGGCATTAAAGTCGAATGGTTGCAGGAACACAGTAGTTAATTTACATTGATGTTGCAGTATGCTGGAGACATGCCGGGGCGTTGCTGCCCCCCATGGTGTATCCTTTGTGTATGGTTCTGGTTATTTTGGGGTACTGTTTTTTTGGAATGTTAATTCAACGTACAACACTCTGGTACTTCACGTTCACTCTCATTTGGGATGTTGCTTTTCCCCTGAGGGGGCATGGCTGGGTGGGGGGTGGTGGGTGGGTAATGTTTTTCATATATCACTTGTTCGTCGTACATTTCACGCATTCTTGGATGAGCACTACCGATAATGATAGATTGTCTATTTTGTTTGAAATGTTCTGTCAACCAGATGGCCAAGTTTGGTAACGTGGAGGGTCCATTGTCCCTTACCCTACTCTCATGGAATGTGAGGGGTTTAAATAATACTCGAAAGCGTAGACAGGTCATCCACTATTTATTGAGACACAAGGTGGACATTGCTTACTTACAGGAGACGCATCTTTCCAAGTCAGACAGGGCGCATTTTGGGGCTGGCTGGGGCCCTCATAGATATTTTGCAAACTACAGCAACTACGCTAGGGGTACGGCCATTTTGATACACAACAGGGTTCCATTCCGCCACAGAACTACTCTCCAAGACAGCGAGGGAAGGTACCTGGCAGTGTCGGGATCTATCTTCGGTAGGGACATTACATTAGTCTGCATATACGCCCCCAACACGGACGATTCAGACTTTTTTCATACTGTGTCGACGCAGTTGAGTAAACTAGACCCGCTGACTCTGCTCATGGGCGGAGACTTCAACCTACTCCCTGACCCCATCGCAGACAGTACCTCTACGACGCACGACTCTAAGCCACGGGCACGCCGGGCTCTCCGAGAGCTCTGTGACCGGTACATCCTGCTGGATGTTTGGCGGAAACGGAATCCCACCACTACAGAATACACACATTATTCAGGCCAACATAACACATGGACGAGGATTGATTTTTGGCTTATATCACCAGATATATTTGGCTGGTGTTCTTTGGTTGAAACGCTCCCCAGGACCTATTCGGACCACTCCCCAGTTAAGATGCTCTTACGGATCCCTCGCCCTGAGGGTTTTGTGCGACAATGGCGGTTTCCTAGCCGCGCCTTACAGGATGAAGTCTTTAGGGCTGAAATCCATGAGGCTATTGAGGACTATTTCACGATAAACACAGGTTCGGTGGACACGTGGGGAATGCTGTGGGAGGGATTTAAAGCGGTTCTTAGAGGCACATGTATTGCCAAACCCGCCGGAGTTCTCAAAGACCTACGCAACACACTAGCACAAATTGAGCGAGACCTAAAGGCGTTAGATGAGGCATCCATACCTCAAGCAACATCCATATCTGAGAATAGATGAACGGTTCTATTGGAGGAATACAGAGAGACGGCAGACAGGGAAATTCTATTTTTAGGTAAATACCAGACGGCTAGGTGCTACGGGGAGGGTGAACGCCCAGGGAGGGTCCTGGCTCAGTTACTAAGACCACCCTATCACAAAACTTACATTACCGAACTGAAGACCCCCGACTCACAAACCCACACCTCCACTAAAGACATTCAGAGTAGCTTCCTAGAATTTTTTTCGAAGTTATACACGTCTACCCTTGGAGATGATTCTGTAGCGCAAGAAAATTATCTAGACGAAATTGCATTAGTTTATTTGAAAAAACACATGCAGGATTTCCTGGCTGAGCCCATATCGGTCGCAGAGGTGCTGCTAGCCATTGACACTATTCGGGGCTCCTCAGCGCCTGGACTAGACGGGTTTACGGGGGTGTTCTACAAAACATTTAAAGACATACTGGCCCCTAAACTTATTGAAGTATACGCTGAAGCTTTAGAAAAACAGATCCTCCCCCCCAATCTACGCGAGGCGGTCATAATTCTTCTTCCCAAACCAGGCAAGGACCCCTCACAATGTGGCTCTTATCGCCCGCTATCCCTCCTAAATTTGGATTATAAAATCTTGGCAAAGGTCCTCTCAAACAGATTATCCCAACTGATGGCATTCATAATCTCACCGGCTCAATCCGGTTTTGTGCCCCATCGCTCCACCTCCCTCAATCTCCGCACGTTGTTCTCGGTCATTCATAGGATTAACCCCGACACACCAGCAGCTGCTATATTATTAGACACAGAAAAGGCTTTTGATTCCTTGGAGTGGCCTTTTTTTCTTTCCATAATGCGCCGCATGGGCATGCCCTTGGGCTTTATCGCTACGACGGCTCTGCTGTATTCTAAACCTACTGCCCGTTTGCGCTTAAATGGCACACTTTCCCCTCCTTTTCAGCTTATGCGCGGTATGAGACAGGGCTGCCCTCTTTCCCCATTATTGTTTATCTTGGCTATGGACCCACTCGTTAGGCACTTCCAAGAGAAGCATTTGCACAGGGGGCTGCAATTCAACACTGGCCCCCTTTTGGTATCGCTTTATGCAGACGATACAATACTTTATGTTAGACATCCAAAAGATAACTTACACGCATTGATCAGAGAAATCATTAGATTTGGCCATTTTTCTGGACTGGGCATTAATTGGCACAAATCAGTCATATTCCCATTGACGAGCAGTACGCAACCTTGGGCCTTGGAGTTCCCCCTAGAATGGTGCACCGAATCAGTTAAATATTTAGGCATACACATACACCTGGACACAGCTCAAATATTGAGCCTCAACTACGGGCGAGCAGTGGACACATTAACCACTCAAATAGAGAAATGGTTACGACTCCCTTTGTCACTGGCCGGACGTGTGGCCATAATAAAGATGTTAGTCCTCCCCAAATTTCTATATTATTTCAATAACATACCGATCCCACTCAACAACCAATTTTTTAACACACTTAATTCTCTCCTGAGCCGCTTGGTATGGGGTGGTGGGCAAGCACGGGTCCGATGCGCTGTCCTTACATTACCATATATTAGAGGGGGTTATAATGTTCCAGACTTCCAGCTTTACTATTTAGTGGCACAAAGCAGCTATGCCTTCGCCTGGTACCACCCTGATGCCCGGATTCCCTATCTGAAGCCTGAGGCAGACCTTGTACTTCCAGAGCGCCTATCGACGCTCCTCCCCACGGGGTTCCCCAGAGACCCACAGGACATCCAAACCGTCTCCACCACGTGCTGGGCGTGGCGTAAATTATGCCGAATCACTGGCACGGAGAGGCTGTATTCCTCCGCCCTCCCTGTAGAGAGCCCGCGTTTACTCCCCATAACGGGTGAAAGACTGGTACAGCGCACTCTGACATGGTTCGCACTGGCGAGGCTGGGTGACCTTTATCCGGACGGCCACATTTTCTCCCCTTCAGAAGACGCACGTTTTATTCCTAGTAGCGTTATGGACAAATTTGTTTTGGGGCGTATTCGCTCTGCACTACGAGCCACTTTTCCGATGTTCCCACTTGAGCCAGCTTCATTTTCTCCTCTGACGTTGATCATAGATAGCGCGGACAGCTCGCACCTGATCTCCAAGCTTTATAAGGCATGTGCCCTGCTGAAGCCTGTACGAGATGACAAAATACGTAGCGCATGGGAGAAGGACTTGGGTACTACCATCACTGATGACCAATGGGTTTACTGCTGCTCGGTTACACATGACGTTTCCCTGAACAGCAGGCATAAACTGCTACACTTCAAATTCCTGCGCTGCATCTATTTCACTCCAGCCCTTTCACACAAAATAGACCCAGCCAGGCCACATACATGTCACAAATGCTCCGCGCCGCATGCGGACTTCGCTCACCTCTCCTGGACATGCCCTAACCTGCAAGGTTATTGGGTACAAGTTCATCACACGTTAGGCCAGATGTTACACATTCCCCTGGCCTCAATTCCGGAAGTGGCACTATTAGGATATACACTTACCTTCCCCAAGAAAATCCGCAAGTTTGCGTCACTTAGCCTTTTATTAGCCAAGAGGGAAGTGGCTATCCACTGGGGGAGGAAGACTTCCCCAAATGTTCGAGGTTGGTTACGCAGTCTCGCCTATTGCAATGTAAACAGTGAACTTTATGCAAGCCTGATGCCAAGCACATCCCGCCCCAAAGATATCTGGGGGCCCTATAAGTCCTATGTTGAGGCGCTTAGGCAGGAGTCAGAATCCCCACTATAACATGGCATAACCCCTGAGGGGGTAGGGTGATCCTATACTCACAGCTGTCTGGATTCTTATGTATACAAGTCAGTGAATTACGTAATTACATGTTGATTTCTGGGAGTGGAAATGCTCTGTCGATGCTTTTTTGTTGTTATACAATGGATGGGATTGAATCAGTGGGGCCCTTACATAATGCACGATTAATATCGCTAATGATTATTTTATTTGGTAACTGGTTAAATATGTTTGCGCATGACACAAGACACTATCTCGGTATGATGTGACAATCAATGACCACGACATGATGTTAAAATATGTAATTGTGATTCTTTTGTAAGATGTACCTGGAAAATAAAGTAAAAAAAAAAAAGAAGTAAAAGGAGGGTGCTGGTAAGCTAGTGAGATGGGCAAGGAGGCACTGTTCGTAACGCTGGCCCTTGCTAAAGCTGTGGAAGGAGGGTAGTAAGTACCCTGAGGAGTTTGCGAAGGTTCCAGCAAGGGAGGATGTTAAATATGAGCTGAGGTATACCTGGGATGAGGGGGACAAACTGATGTTAACTGAATCGTTCCCAACATATCTAAAGGGATAGCACGTTCCTCTCAAACCCTTTTAGTTGCTCCGCAAGAGAGCTAAGTGCGGTCATAAGTGTATCAGTAAGGGTCTGTACTAAGGCGGTCAGGGAAACATGATCTGTGTGCGGGTGGTTAACCAGTGTTTTAGCGGGTTTGACAGTCGATGGTTGCTTTTGGGACGGTATTTTTTGGGGACGTTTGCCTCCCCCACCCGCACCCCCAGGCAAAGAAGGAATCAGAGTGATAGTAGTTGAAGGGGTTTAAAACGTTTTCTAGGTGGCTGGGTATCTGATATGACAGTAAGTGGGGATTTTGGGTTACACTTATCAGGATCCTTAGCTTCCAGCTAGCCATTTATTAGTGGGCTGCCAGGGATAACAATGGGAGTTACAACAGGGGCAGTTGAAATCATGCCAGAGTTACCAGAGATGTTGTTAGTGCAGTTGGTTAGAGATTCCTCTAACACCTATAATCTGTTTTTCCAGTGCCCCCATTGCACCCGTAATATAGTTCAAGATAGAAGAGGAAGGCAGGGTATCCCTTGGTGATTTAGTTGCCCCCCTGGGTGCTTTCTTTTTACCATGGCCAATATAAACAGAAAGGTCCCAACAAATAACGTTTATAAGAAAACCTTTTTAAAATGCAATGGAAAATCTGCTATAAGAATAGAGATAGGTGAAGATAGGACAATAGACAATAGTCACACTGCCAGTCCCCAAAACCCAGAGTTCAGAATCAAAAGCCAATTGCCACGATGTCCATACAGCACAGATCGAAGGCAGGCAGTAGGAACAAATTCAAAGCAAGCAAACAAACAAACCTTGGCTGCGGCTCGGCACACACGAGATGCTTCAAGTCCCCAGGTCACTGGATCAAATTACAAAGCCAAGGGGGGTGGCCCTGCCCTGCCTCTTTCTGTCGCTGAAGGGCGTGGGACGGGCCCACCCTTGGCCCGGGCGCGTCCCGCACCGTGGTACACGTTGGCACTATTTAAGCGCAGGTAGGCTCCTTCCTCCTGGGAGTATGTGGAGTGCAGGATTCTTTAGCTTGGAGTCCCCCAACAGCGGCAGCAGCGAAGCAGCGTCCCGTGCCGCAGTACACGTTGGCGCTATTTAAGCGCAGGTAGGCTCCTCCCTCCTGGGAGTAAGTGGAGTGCAGGATTCTGGGGCTTGGAGTCCCCCAACAGCGGCTGCAGCGAAGCAGCGTCCCGCGTCGTGGTACACGTTGGTGCTATTTAAGCGCAGGTAAGCTCCTCCCTCCTGGGAGTAAGTGGAGTGCAGGATTCTGGGGGTTGGAGTCCCCCAACAGCGGCAGCAGCGAAGCAGCATCCCGCGCCGAGGTACACATTGGCGCTATTTAAGCGCAGGTATGCTTCTCCCTCCTGGGAGTAAGTGGAGTGCAGGATTCTGGGGCTTGGAGTCCCACAACAGCGGCAGCAGCGTTCATTATAAAGATACACTGTTAGTAATTGGTAATATTCATACTTTTGTATGTTGGATGTCTCCCTTATGGTTCGTTGTGTTCGATACTAACAAAATAAGCGCAATAACAATAAGCCTTTCATCAAAACAGCCGCGGCCGCTGCTGGTAAGAGCGGTGGGGCGGTGGGGCCGGGTGGGGGGGTCTTTCGAGAGACGACCACGAGCGAAAATTAATAATTTATTTAAATTTACCTCGTGGTTGTCACTTGAAATCCCCCCCCCACCAGGCCCAACCGCCCCACCGCTCTTACCTGCAGCGGCTGCAGCAGCATCAAACTCTGTGTATGTAGCGTGCAACAGCTTACAGTTATTTAGGACTTGTGTGGAGTAAATGTTTGCATTGGGCAGAGATAACAAGGGATACAGATAGTTCTTAGCCTAAGGATTACTTAGAAGACAGGATACAGAACATTCCAGTTGATCAGGAACTCTTGTTGGCCTATCAAGGTTAGTATCTGTGCCGATATCTGAGTTTGTGTTGGGTGTGGATAAATCCATCACAAGTAACTTTTGTGCTATATATTTAGGAGAGGAAGGATTACTTATACCTGTGTTGATGCTTACTCTTACATCGTATGCTTATTTTATTAAATTGTGTAAATGATAAGATCATAGTGCTTTATTATTTCAGTGGTTTGTGCTAATTTTTGCCTTGTTGAAATCTTTTTTAGTGATGTTGAGGAGTATTGTTTGGATTAATTTGCCTCTGGCTAGGCTAACTCTAGTTTTAGGTCCAGTTCTATCATGTCACATCAGTTTTGCATCTGTTTTTGATCGTAATGCAAATGTTTGAGTTCATTTCCATCCATTATTGCTTTTTGTGTGGAGGAGGCCCTTGCAAATGAATGGTGCAAATCTGTAATCACAATTGTGAATGCCTCTTGAGGAATTTGGGGGCTTAACAATATTAGTGAAGGTACTTTTTTAGTCTTCTCTCTAGCTATTATGAACTAGGGTAGCTTCTGCAGCAAAACCTTTGGTGATTTATTTCAAATAGTGTCTTCAGATTAGGCTTTGCATCAAGTTCGAAGGGGATTCATGAGAGATATAATGTACGAGGTCACATGCAGGGTCTGTTGGCTAGGCAGAGGGAATGGTGTCCAGAGTTCAAGCTAGAGGAGGACATGAGTGCTTGTAGTCAGACACATCTACTTTACCTAGATGATCGAGTTAGTTGGCAATCTGATGAGTGCTACTCATTTATGCAATAGATGTCTGTTCACTGGATTTGTGCCTGATGTTTGGAAAAAAGCACTAAGAGTACCTTTGCTAAAAAAAAATCTTAGAGCAGATCCTGCAATACTTTCTAATTTTCGTCCCATATCTTTACTATCTTTCACTCTCAAGATTCTTGAAAGGCAGATTTACCTACTACTATCGAACAGATTGGCTAATGGTCAAATTCTAGACTCAGTGCAATTGGACTTTTGCCCCTTGCACAGTACAGAGACAGACCTGCTGGCCATGCTGAATGACCTTCGTTCTCTGTCGGACCAAGCTGAGCCATCAGCATTTGATATGGTCTTCCATGACATCCTCCAGGCTAGGATGCATGAGGTGGGATAAAAGACAGGGCCTTAGATTGGTACAGAACGTACTCAACCAACAGGACACAAGCAGTCTACCTTCCTCCCAATGTGTCAAACTATAAGACCCGGCGTCAAGGAGCACCTCAAGGGTCAGCTCTAAGCCCAACTTTCTTTAATATCTACTATTCACCCGTTGGTCAAATTGATTAATTTGTTTGGCCTGCCGTGCATGAATTTTGCTGTCCACACTCAGCTAATTATTACAATTGAGAAGTCGGACACTGACCTTTTGGAACCTTTCCATCAATGTATGACAGCAGTTTCAGCTTGGATAAAAAATAACTCCTTGAAGTTCAACTCAGACAAAAAGTAGGTACTCTGGCTATGAAATTCTCATACTCCTAGTCTGCAGCCATCAGGCTTCTGGCCTACTTCATGGGCTATTCGTCCTACCCCTGCTAATGTGATAACAAATCTGGGGGTATTTGCAAACGCTCCTCTCTTTAGCTGGACAGGTCAAACGTGATCTCAACCTCTTTCTTTCTGATTAGGGTGCTTAAGAAAATTCTGCTTTTCTTCCTAAGAATGTGCACCGAGTAGTGAACCAGGCAAATATACTTCGCAATTCCCTCCATTTAGGTATGGAAAAGGGGCAAATGAGGAAGCTGAAGAGGATAAAAAAGACAGCTGGAAGAATGGAACTAGGGCTCCAACATTTTTTCTCTTCTTTAGATGCGTTAAAAACCTTACATTGGCTCCCAGTGGAAAAAAAAGAGTTGCCTTCAATACCATATGCCATGTTTTCAAAGACATCCATGGTATGGGACCAGTTTATTGATCACATAAATTTCACAATTAAATTCTAACATGTTGCCTATGCTCCTCAGAGGCTCCGCTACTGGTCTTACCAAGAACCTATCATAGTTGCTCAGGGGGTAAGCCTTTTCAGTTAGACCAATCTAACTCTGGAATGAGCTTTCTGTTACCCTGCGGAAGAGTTCCTCTGTGCTCCACTTAAGAAAGTCCTAGGGTTCTTTTGTCAACCCTGGTTGGCCTTAGTTGCCTATATATTGGACTTCCCTATTGATGTGTTAATTTTCTCTGTTTGCGCCAGGACACCGTACAGGGTAATTGTTGCGTTCTACAAATGGATTAACATAACATATGATGGTATTCTCTGTCGGGTGGTGAGGAGATTACATTCATTATTGTTATCAATTCAATGGTTACTATGCCTCTTTTTGTTACTTTTTCCAGCTGTCATTTTTGTAGGTCAGTGAGTATTAATTATCACTACAATGCATTAGTTATTGACCGGGGTGGAGTAAGAAGTGCCAAACAACGCCTAGGGCCCTAATTCACTCAATTAATATCCACCTGGAGGTGCCCGCACCCTTGGATAATATTGCTATTGAAAGCAGACCCTTAAAATCTGTGGTGAAATTCACAAACTTGTTAGATGATGTGTTTTCCATTGAACTATTTAGGTGGAAGGATACAAGAAGCATGCCTATTGGATTTTATTTTGGTGATATGTTTCCACCACTTTTGTCCAATTGAAATTCATTTTTGTGAATGCCAGAATTTGAAGGCACAAAAATGAGCGTATAGGAAGGGTAATAGTAGTTTTTAGGCACAATATAAAACATATGTCAGTGGTATGTAGGGATTGGTGTAACTTGCGTAATTTGCTGTAGTGTAATGACCTTGAATTACCAGGCCTGGGAGCAATTTTATTTACGCCAGAATAATCAGAGTGATTTTGGTAATTCTGAGTTAGTCCTTGGCACTGAATTACCCAAAATAATATCATTATACCCACTCGCATAATTAAGAGAAAGTTTGGGGGGAAAAACCCTACCGCAAGAGCAAATTTATTGAGTGCAAGCAGCTACTTGTGCTGTTTTTTATGTTTTGTTGCATTTAGCACTATTTTCTTAGCACAAAATGCATGACACAAGGACGCATTTTGCACTAAGAAATGGGTGCTAAATGCCACGAGTAAGTTGGGGTATAATCCTACCCCAAGAGGACATTTTGCAAGCAATGAGAGGCTGCTTGCACTGCTATTCCTGTTCTGTTGCATTTAACGCTATTTCTTAGCACAGAATGCATCCTCACTTCCATTTTCGATGCTAAGGGGCAATTTTGCACTAATAAAATAGCGCTAAATGCAGAATTACTCCTCATTTCTTGTGTAATCTCATGGAACATTGAGGTAATACCACATGATTACGCTCCACGGAATTACGCAAGTTACACCCACCCCTAAAAATTTAAGATTCTGTGTAATTATGCAAGAAGAGTAATTCGGCATTTAGCATTTATTCTTAAGGCAAAAATAACCCCTTGCTTCCAAAATAGACCCTTAGGATGCATTTTGCACTAAGAAATAGCACTAAATGCAACAGAACATCAATAGCAGCGCAATTCTTCCCCTAACTTACTCCTGGCATTTGGTGCTACATTATTAGCACAAAATGCACCATCTTAACCTAAATGGATGCAACGATGCAATCTCTGTTAGAAAATAGAAGTAATTGCAAATCAACACAAGCAGCAGCGCTAAATTAGTTGCTTCAGTGATTATTTAATACCCAAATTACTCTTAATTACACAAGCAGGTTTAATCAAAAAGTACTGGTAATTCAGTGTCAAAGAGTAACACTGAATTATCGACATTACTCCCATTACTCAGTCGTAATTAAAATGACTCCCAGGCCTAGGGGTATCATACCAATTTTACCAGTTGTGGTGTGTACCAAGGTGATTTTAATCTGTGAAAAGACTGATTCCCTGCTGGAATTTGATAACCTTGTTTGAGAGAAAAAAATGTTCCCTCATGATTATCATAGAAATTAATGAAGGTGCTCCGGAAACAAAAAATAGGGCACATTTTCTATAAATTCACAAATATTTTCCTTATCTAGGTGAGATAAATGTCTGACATTCTGAGCAGATAACATGTACTTCTAACAGCAGCAGCCATGTGATTCCCCTGTGTTATACTGCTGCTCCACCACAGAGTGCTAATGAACATCTAGAGCGCTAACATTCGATATTCATGATACAGTGAGGCAATGCAGCATGCCATGTTATTGTAATTGGTGCTGTAGAGTTGAAATCATTTCCCATTGAGCAGACAGAAGTAAATGAGCATTGATGAGTTTTTAGTCATTCAGGGCATAATGTATTTTACCGGAGCTATAAATAGTCAAAGAAAGAGATTCCTACCAAAGTTCAGCATCCCCTTTACGTCTGTTTACTCAGGTTACCCACCCATTCTGTCACCAAATACTGCCTCATAGTAACATTATGGTAGACATTAAGGGCCTTATTACGATGTCTGGCGGATGACACCGTATCGGTATGGGAACCGCCCGACCATGCCTGATTTCAATGTAACCGCACATGGTGCAGTCGCAAACTCCCATTTCCCTATGGGAGCTTGTGCTGCGGCTGTAAACCGGCCGTATCACAAGCTCCCATAGAGAAATGGGAGTTTGTGTGAATCCCTGCACCTTGTGGCAGGCACCTCATCTGGAGGCCGCAGGGTGAAGAGGGCCCTGCCTGGGGCCCCCAATGTCACTTTCCAACAAGTTTTCCATGTCGGAAAGCCCGACATGGAAAGCCTTTCGGAAACCAACATCGTAATCCCAACGGCGGAAACGCCGTCCATTGGGATTATGTGCTGGTCTCCGACCAGCCGGTTTCAGTTTTGACTGCCTGCATTGTAATGCGCCGGTCGAAACTGAAACTGCGATGAGCCTCATCATAATCAGGCCCTAAGGGTTTTTTAATCTACCATTTAAATGAATGGAAGTAGATTCATTAGAGGGGGAGTAAAGCATTTAAAAAACTTGATTTGCACTTCAATGGGTTATGAGACTTTCCGAACAAGTTGCTGTTTGTTTATTTATTAATTTCGGTGTTTCCCCTTTCCTCTTACCAGTAGTTTGATCTACCTGTATAAATGTGCACTGGCTACCAAAATATTTTTTATTGTGAGTTAAAAACTTAGGAAATGCTAAAAGCACATTGAAAAATGTATATTTTTGTATTTAAATATGCTGTGCTGTATAATTCAAAAACAAATCTATTCAAGGTTAATTAATTTCAACATATTTAAATAAGTAATAATGTGCTTATTCAAAAAACATATGATACGTACTTAAGTAACATTGTAGTTTGTTCCTATTTTAAATCAGAGTAAAAATTGTCATGAAATAGACAATTGTACTGCATTGCTCAAGCTGGGCTCCTTTATGTTATTTTAGGAATAGGTGTGACTTTTGTTATGTGAAATTCCCAAATTACGCTACACCAAGTGTTTATAGGGTTAGAAGCTACCTGGGAATGTTTTGCACAAACCTTAGAGTTCCTACATTGTGAGAGGTGCCAAAGACTTGGAATGACCCCGATCTTTACCCAACCGATTCCTTTCATTTTCTCTCGTCATTCAGTAATCCACATATCGTTTTAAATTCACGTTTCTAAAATTCCAATCATGCAAATTGGGGCTTCAGCTTTCCAAATGCATTGTATTGCATAACTATGTAACAGGGGCACAAAAGGTATAGTCGAGTCCTTTATTTCCTGTTGCAGACCTTCTAACCACAGTGACGTTCACAGGGGCGCATATGGAGAGGAAAAGCGAGAGGTTTTGAAACTGGGCGTGGGCTCTATCCAGTCCAGGCTGCTGGTGGCCCTGTGAACACCCGTAGATGTTATGGTAACATTTCATCCCACCACATTAACACTGAAGAATCACTGCTATGAAAGAAACAATTGTTTTATTATGAAACTGTAATGATAAGTGCAAATGGTGTTATTTCTGTCACTACATAAAAGAGAACGGTGGAAATGGTGGAGAAGTTCTTCTGCACTGGAAGTAACACTCTATGAGTTATTTCCAGAAGTTAAAAGTGTATTCTTTTTAAATTGTCCTCAAGACTGTTAATGCCGATTTAGACAGCACCAGGTAGTAACATTTAATTATTAGCCACTTAGAAGCATTTCTGTAAGACATTCCATATTTTAAATAATACATTTTCTGCTGATTAAAAAATGATTGAACATACCTGACTTACATCAGTGTTGGTAGTAGTTCATTTTGTTTTCATCACTTAAAACCATTAGCGTCACTTATTGTAAAGTGGATATGCATCTCATTAGTAGTACTAATGCTGCTAATGACATATAACTGGTAACATATTCCCTATAAATAATATCTTCAAATAGCAATACAGTATATTATCTGATAAGGCTGTAATTTTCATATCATACAAAATGTTAGTTTGAGAAATGGTTGATTTGAGAGTCACCTGGCAGTTCAGAGTGAGAAACACACCCTAGGTTAAGAAGGGAAACTGAGATATCCACTTCTTTGAAAACTTAAACAAGTGGTGTGTGTAAATGATCAGGTTTTTAAATTACATAGTATTGATTATTTGCACATAAGTTACAAATGTTTTCTTCTTAAGATGATTGCTCGACTGCATCTGAACAGATTTTATTATTACATATTATTATCCTACAGATTATTTACTATACTAGACTGGTACCGCTCATATATATCTATGTCTACATCTATATATATCTATATACCTGGATGTAAAGAAAAATACTCCTTTTTTATTGAATAGCCATGTTTCATGATTTTAAGGTATTTAAACCAATATTTTGTTAAAATGTATTGATACGATTGGCATTTTGAAAGTACAAAACAGTACTGTGAAACAGAGTATATATATATATATATATTTTTTTTTCTATGTCTAAGTCAGACCTTGCACTTTAGGCACCTGTCACTTTAAATGCAAACGAAAAAAAGAGAGAAAAACATAGAAAAAATGGGTCAAACCAATTAAGTTTGAAAAAAATGGGTGTATAAAAACTAGGTGAGACCAGTTACGCGCATCATGTGATCAAGGCACTTGTTGTGCCGAAACGCGTTATGCTGCTAGTGCTGTTTGAGAGCTCAATTGATTAAAAACCTGCACTTTATCCGAGGTCCGTGCTCCGTTGTCTTTTGTGTGGAAAAGAGTTGGAGTTACCTGGATATATATATATATATATATATATATATATATATATATATATATATATATATATATATATTACCTACTGGCAGTCGCCAGTAGGTAGTTATAGTTAGGACCTCGTTTCTATTCAAAAAGCGTTTTTTCTTTTAACAATAACTTTGGCGTCGGTTGACGAATCGTCGCGAAATCTTCAAAACTAGTGGCCCTCTCCGGTAAGCTCCTGTCTTGAAAGTTTCGGGGTGATTTGACAAGCGGGGACCGAGAAAAAAGGGGGTCCCAAAACGCGTTTTCCCCATGTTAATTTCCATAGGAAACTTTAGACAAAACTACAGCCCGAACTGCTGAACGGAATTACACCAAATTTGGCAAACAGGTACGCCTTGGTTCAGAAAGAGCCCTTTTTTTTAAATGGTGTAAATCCGTTCAGTAGTTCCTGCGAAATTAGAAAAAGAAAAAGTTTCGATATCTGTGGGCGCGGTGGGTTCGCGAACCCTCCCAAGCACGAGCTTCATTCTGATTGGCTGCCAACACTCCAAACCAGGAAGTGTTGGCAGCCATCTTGTGACTTGGTAAAACCGAGTCACAAGAAAACAGTAAAACAAAGGAAAAAAACAAGAAAAGGGGGCAGGGTAGAAACACCCTGACCCCCTAGGCCTGCTCAGGGTGTCCCACAAGGACCCCCAGGGCCAAAAAAAGCATTTTTTTGTATAATTTCGGCAGAATTTGCGTTGGGTCGCAAATCCCGCCGAAAATTAAAAAAAAAATGAAGCGCAGGCTCCCGCGCTTCATTTTAATGAGGCCCCCGGGTGGGCCAGGTCCCGGGGGCATTGTCAAAAAATAATAGCGGGGGCCCACGGGGGCCCCCGCAGCCCCGTGGACTGCCACCTCCCCGGGGCTTTTTAAAAATATATGTGTGGGGGGTCCCACCCCCCCACGCTGCCCCGGGGACCTCCACCTGGGGACCACCACCTCCCCGGGGCTTTAAAAATAAAGGCATAGGGGGGGTCCCAACCCCCCCACACTGCCCAAGGGACCACCACCTCCCCGGGGCTAAATTAAATAAGGGCGGGGGGCCTCGTGGCCCCCCTAGCCCCGGGGACCGCCACCGCCCGTGGCTGAAATCAATAATTAGTGTGGGGGGGCTTCAACCCCCCCACACTGCCCCGGGGACCACCACCTCCCGGGGCACTTTGGAATGAAATGCGGGGGTCTGTTACGGACCCCCAAGCCCCGGGGACCACTACCTCCCCGGGGATTAAAACGTTGGGAGAGGGGCCGCGCGGCCCCCCTCCTGGAGCCCTTGATGGCCCTGGGAACCGCCACCCCCAGGGCCGGCTCCTGCAGAGTCCCGGGTTGCCCACCCCCGGGACACTGCTGTTTACTATGGCAGGGCGGGAGCCGTGCGGCTCCCGCCCTGTCAGAGCAAACTCTGCTTTGCTTCCTTGAAACGAGAGCAGGAAACCTGCTCTCGCTTCAATGAAGCAAAGCAGAGTTGCTTTTCAGCAAGGGGAGCTGCATGTCAGCAGCTCCCCTTGCTCAAAAGCAATGCCGGCTCCTGCAGGAGGCGGGGAGCCGGTGGGACCGTGGGGGCATTAGGGCTCCCCCCATGGTCCCAATGGAGCAGCCAGGCCCCGGGAGATGTGGTCCCCGGGGCCATAGTTGGCCTTTGGAGGGGAGCTACACGGTCCCCCTCCGCAAAATAAAAAATAAAAAAAACAAGGCTGCCAGGCCCCTGGAGATGGGGTCCCCGGGGCCAAAAGTGGCCCTGGGAAGGAGGGCCACGCAGCCCCCCTCCCAAAAAATAAAAAATAAAAAAACCATAAAAAGGAACCGGCAACTTGCCGGAGGCCCCGCCCCCTCCCTGCACCACTGTGCAAACGCGCCCCGTGGCGCATTTTAAATTGGGGAATTAATTCCCCTTCAATCCTGAAGGTCCCTGGGGGCCAACTAGCCCACCAGGTACCTCCAGTAAGCGCCACAGGGCTGCGTTGCAGAGAGGTGGTCTGAGGCCACGCCCCGTTTGCACAGTGGTGAAGGGAGGGGGCGAGGCCTGATGTGACAAGTGTGCAAACGTGCCCCGTGGTGCGATTTTAAGTTGGGGTATTAAGTCCCCTTGAATCCTGAGGGTCCCTGGGTTCCAACTAGCCCACCAGGTACCTCCAGTAAGTGCCACAGAGCTGCGTTGCAGAGAGGTGGTCCGAGGCCACGCCCCTTTTTACACCACTCTGCAAACGCGGCTTCTGGCGCACTGCTGGTGGGGCGATGAGGTCCTCTTGTGTCCTGAGGACCTCAGGACACAAGTGGAATTCATCCTCCACGGAATTTTTTGCTTGTTCGTGCTTTCAAAATGCGTGTTCGTGAGATATTTCTCCCCAAGCACGCAAACAGCGTTCGCGAACAGGAAAAAAGCATCGCGAATGGGCGGAACAAGCAATTCCGCGTGTTCGCAGAACTTTTGCGTGCTCGCAGAGATTTTTTACCGTTTCGCGGAGTTTTGCGTAGCGTGACTACGCAAATTCCGCCCACCCCTAGGTTTCAGGGACGTTATAGTTAGAAATTAACATTTAAAAAACCATTGAAATTCACTGAAAAAAGTAAGTTTTAGGTACGTTATAGTTAGAAATTAGCATTTAAAAAACCTTAGAAATTCACTGAAAAAAATATAGGTTTCAGGGACATTATAGTTAGTTGGACATTTCACTCGTACAAAACCAGAGAAATTCAGCCATTATAGTTAGTTCAGCTAACTATAACTCGTGCCCCATAATGCACTGCTGATGACGTCACATATTACATCATTCATGACATGGTCAGTGACATCACTGATGACATCACTGATGACATCTCAAATGACATCACTGATGACATCATACACGTGAAAATCTGATGCACCTCCTCACACCCTAATATAACCTTTGATACACCCACTGTAAAATACAGACTACCATTTTCGAAACCATCGACACACCAATACCAGTTACTACATATACACTCACTGATTCCTAGGTCTCACACACATCCACTCATTCACCCATACAATCACTCATACATGCAGTCACTTATCAATACAACACTATCATATGCACTCATACACCTATAGAGACACTCACACACCACCACTCATCCAGAGTTACTCACACACCTAGTCAGTCATGCAAAGAATCAATCACACTTCCATTTACTCACGTATACAGTTATACACACACCACATCACTTATTCATACAGAAACAAACGCATACTTACTCTCTTATACAATCACTGATACAAGTACACACTCATCCATACAGCCACTCTCACAATCACTGACTCTCACGTATAGTAATTTATATACTCCAACTCTCACATACACTGCCTTTTACATATGTAGTTACTTGGACATGTACCACTGAGACATCCATTCACTCACCAACACACCCATACACACACTCACCCACCCATACAGCTGTTTCCACATGCACTCTTGAACCCATACACCCAGTGAATCAACCACTCAAACATCTATGCAGAGAGTCACACACCTCCCACCCACCCACACACACACTCAGGCACCCATACAAATACTCAGGCAACCAATCGATAACCCATATAGACACTCATGTAGCTACTGACCAACCCATGCAGCAGCTTATACAACAACAGACAGACTGATACAGACATTCACACAGTTTAGTCACTAACCCATGCATTCAGTAAGACACATTTAATCACTCACTTAAACAGTCAGTCACGCACCTACTAAATCCTCCATCCAGACACTTATACACCTACTCATTCTTCAATACACTTTGGCATATATATAAAACATATTTAAACTTTAAACAAACACACAGTCACTGGATGATGTCATCAGTGATGTCATCAGTGATGTCATTTGAGATGTCATCAGTGATGTCATCAGTGATGTCACTGACCATGTCATGAATGATTTAATATGTGACATCATCAGCAGTGCATTGCGGGGGCGTGAGTTATAGTTAGCTGAACTAACTATAACGGCGGAATTTCTCTGGTTTTATACGAGTGAAATGTCCAACTAACTATAACGTCCCTGAAACCTATGGTTTTTTCAGTGAATATATATATATATATGTATTTTAGAGTGGGTGGATGAAAGGTTATACTAGAGTGTGAGGAGGTGCATCAGATATTAAGTGGATGATGTCATCAGTGATGTCATTTGAGATGTCATCAGTGATGTCACTGACCATGTCATGAGTGATGTAATATGTGACGTCACCAGCAGTGCATTGCGGGGGTGCGAGTTATAGTTAGCTCAGCTAACTATAACGGCTGAATTTCTCTGGTTTTGTACGAGCGAAATGTCAGCCTGACTATAACATCCCTGAAACCTCTGGTTTTTTCAGTGAATATCTAAGGTTTTTTAAATGCTAATTCCTAACTATAACGTCCCTGAAACCTGTGGTTTTTTCAGTGACTCTATATAGGAGGATGGGGTCCCCGGGGCCATAATTGGCCTTTGGAGGGGAGCTACACGGTCCCCCTCCGCATAATTAAAAAAAAAACAAGGCTGCCAGGCCTCGGGAGATGGGGTCCCCGGGGCCAAAAGTGGCCCTGGGAAGAGGGGCCACGCAGCCCCCCTCACAAAAAATAAAAAAGATAAAAACCAAAAAAAGGAACCGGCAACTCGCCGGAAGCCCCGCCCCCTCCCTGCACTACTGTGCAAACGCGCCCCGTGGCGCATTTTAAATTGGGGAATTAATTCCCCTTCAATCCTGACTATATATAGTCACTGAAAAAACCACAGGTTTCAGGGACGTAATAGGTAGGAATTAGCATTTAAAAAACCTTAGATATTCACTGAAAAAACCACAGGTTTCAGGGATGTTATAGTCAGGCTGACATTTCACTCGTACAAAACCAGAGAAATTCAGCCATTATAGTTAGCTGAGCTAACTATAACTCGCACCCCCGCAATGCACTGCTGGTGACGTCACATATTACATCACTCATGACATGGTCAGTGACATCACTGATGACATCTCAAATGACATCACTGATGACATCATCCACTTAATATCTGATGCACCTCCTCACACTCTAGTATAACCTTTCATACACCCACTCTAAAATACAGACTACCATTCTCGAAACCATAGACACACCAATACCAGTTAGTACATACCCACTCACTGATTCATAGGTCTACACACACATCCACTCACTCACCCATACAGTCACTCATTCACGCAGTCACTCATCAATACAGCCACTGATATATGCACTCATATAGTGCAGAAAGAGGTAAGAGGGGTGCTGAAAGAGGCAAGAGAGGTGCAGAATGAGGGAAGACGAGTGCAAAAAGAGGCAACAGGGGTGCATAAAGAAGCAAGAGAAGTGATGAAAGAGACAAGAGAGGTGCAGAAAAAAGCAAGAGAAGTACAGAAAGAGGCACTTGAGGCGCAGAAAGAGGCAAGTGAGGTGCAGAAAGGGGCAAGTGAGGTGCAGAAAGAGGCACGTGAAGTGCAGAAAGAGGCAAGAGAGGTGCAGAAAGAGGCAGGTGAGGTGCAGAAACAGGCAAGAGTGGAACTAGGCAGGATTGCCCCCTCTCTCCCCTGCTTTTCAATCTATATATTGAACCAGTAGCGAGCAAGTTCAGGAATAACCTGGAGATAGTCCCCTTTAAATATCAAGTGTGGGAGAAAAAAGTGGCCCTATACATGGACGACTTAATGATATTTACCACCAATTTGATAGGGTCACTCCCGGCTATAGAGGACACTCTAGATCAATACGGGAAGGTTTTAGGCTATTTGGTCAAACAATCGAAGTCTGAAATCATGGAATGGAATAACCACATCAATAACCCTCTAATAAAGGAAAACATACGGTACCTGGGTGTGGAACTAGTAAATAACATTCATAAAATAGCCCACACAAATTTTAATAGAGTATTTGGAGAGGTCAGGAAACTCCTTAGGGCCTTCCTTTGACCTTCATGGGGCTATCAAACATATTAAAAATGACAATTCTACCTATATTTTCATATATTTTTAGCTCCATACCACTGGAATTTAAAAAGGAGTGGATAAAAGAATTGCAAGGGGAACTGAGTAGCTTCATATGGGCCTCGAAGGGGACAAGGATTGCCTGGCAGAAACTTAGAAGAAAAAAGGAGCAAGGGGGGATAGCAAGCCCCGACATATTGGAATACTGCAGAGCATTCCAATTTAAGTACATGTGGATATTATTAAATGAATACGAGACTTATCCTACTTATTTACAAGCAATGGTTAACACAGAAGGAAGTCATTTTTTGTATAAATTTGGACATCCAAAGTATTTTAAAAAGGTAAATCTGAAGATTCTCAGGTCAGCTGCAATACTATTGTATCAGATAAGAAGATCCTTGAAAATACCTTACTACAGTGAATTTGCCCCAATATGGGAATCCCCTGGAACCCCAGAATGTCTCAAGGATAGGCTAGCCATCCCTCTGATGAAAGGAAGCATAACCTAATGGGGTCAACTTATAGAGGAAAACAACATTGCTGATTGGGACCAACTCACAACCAAAAACAACGGTACTCTATCAATTATTGGGTTGGGCCAAGAGCCTCGGAAAAGATGAAACAGGAACTAAAGAAATAGAGAAGAAATTCCAGGGAGGTGAGACACTAAAAAAAGAAGTTTCATGTTGGTACTGGGCCCTTATATCGGCTGGCGAAGAGGAGTTCACAGCACCCATCGCGATCTGGGGGAAAGAGCTGCCGACGCTGGATGTGCAAAACAGATGACAAGTATCTATGGCTACATGTTGGCATATTGTGAAATCTGCCTCCCTAAGAAAAAAACATTTGTTTACCATAGATAGAGCACACTGGCAAACAGAAGGTGAAAAGTTGCCCAAAATGTGGAGAAGAGAGGGCGGACAACGTGCACATGTTTCAGCAGTGCCCCCAGCTCGAGAAATTTTGGTACGATGTTGATAAGGTCCTTGCGAATTTGCTTGGCCAACCGAAAGAGGTAAGCATAGATCTCGTTATTTTTGGGGTTGGTCACTATATCGAAGGCTATGCCAAATTAAGTAAAAAACAGGAAAACCTCCTTTTTCCTTGAATATTGCTGTCTAGAAGAGGAATCTGAATTAAATGGATAATGCCTATCCCCCCTAACACAATGGGAATTGTTGACATCGGTTCAGAGGGTAAACAAGCTTGATGGAAGCGGGACACAAAGTAAGAGGTACAACTTTTGGGATATTTGGGAACAAGAGAAACAGATTATATGAGGAATACCGATTGTTCTGTGGATGTCCAATGATTATGCAATAGCAATAACCGACAAGCAAAGGGCTTGTACGAGTAGCTATAACGGCTAGCTCCCCCCACGAAAGGTAAATACTGGATGTGGAAATAAAGGGTCCCTGACAACCTAAAAGGAAAAATCTTCCCTCCACCGGTCATCTCCACAAGGGGATGATTCAAGTTGGAACAGAAAAGCCAGGGGCCCCCGATACCTCCTACTCCAACTTATTGCACAATGAGGACAAAAAAAAAGAGAGATGCAGAAAGAGGCAAGAGAAGTGCAGAAAGAAGCAAGAGAAGTGAAGAAAGAGGCAAGAGAGGTGCAGAACTAAGAGCGAATTGCACAAAGAAGCAAGAAAAGTGCAGAAAGAAGGGAGTGAGGTGCAGAAAAAGGCAAGAGAAGTGCAGACAGAGGCAAGAAAGGTGCAGAAACAAGCAAGAGAGGTGCAGAAAGAGAGAAAAGGGGTACAGAAAGAGGCTAGAGAGGTACAGAAAGAAGCAAGAGAAGTGCAAAAAGAAGCAACAGAGGTGCAGAAACACGCAAGAGAACTGCATAAAGACGCAAAAGAGGTGCAGAAAGAGGCAAGAGAAGTGCAGAAAGAGGGAAGGGGTGGAGGAAGAGGCAAGAGGGGTGCAGAAAGAGGCAAGAGGGGTGCAGTAAGAGGCAAGAGAAGTGCAGAAAGAGGGAAAAGGGGTGCAGGAAGAGGCAAGAGAGGTACAGAAAGAAGAAACAGAAGTGCAGAAAGAAGCAACAGAGGTGCAGAAAGAGGCTAGAGAAGTGCAGAAACAGGAAAGAGAGGTGCAAAAAAGGAAACAGGGGTGCCAAAAAAGGCAAGAGAGGTGCAGAAAGAGGGAAGAGGGGTGCAGATAGAGGCAACAGAAATGCAGAAAGAAGCAACAGAAATGCAGATAGTGGCAAGAGAGGTGCAGAAAAAAGCAAGAGAAGTCCAGAAAGAGGCATGAGAGGTGCATAAACAGGAAATAGAGGTACAGAAAGAGGGAACAGGGGTACAGAAAAAAGCAAGAGAGGTGCAGAAAGGGGGAAGAGGGGTAGAGAAAGGGGCCAGAGGAGTGCAGAAAGAAGCAAGAGAGGTGCAGAAAGAGGCAAGAGAGGTACAGAAAGAGGCAAGAGAAGTGCAGAAAGACTCAACACAGGTGCAGAAAGAGGCAAGAGAACTGCAGAAAGAGGCAAGAGAGGTGCAGAAAGAGGCAAAAAGAGGTGCAGAAAGAGGGAAGAGGGGTGCAGAAAGAGGCAAGAGAAGTGCAGAAAGAAGCAACAGAAATTCAGATAGAAGCAAGAGAAGTGCAGAAAAAAGCAACAGAGGTGCAGAAAGAGGCAAGAGAAGTGCAGAAAGAGGTAAGAGATGCGTAGAAAAAGGTAAGTGAGGTACAGAATAAGGCAAGAGAGGTGCAGAAAGAAGAGAGCGAGTTGCACGAAGAGGTATGAGAAGTGCACAAAGAGGCAAGAGAGATGCTGAAAGAAGAGAGTGAGGTGCAGAAACAGGCAAAAGAAGTGCAGAAACAGTCAAGAGAGGTGCAGAAACAAGCAATTTCTAAGGTCTTTAAATGCTAATACTAACTATGATGTCCCTGAAACCTGTGGTTTTTTCAGTGAATTTCTAAGGTTTTTAAATGCTAATTTCTAACTATGCCTATATAGGTAGGACATGTACAGAAAGAGGAAGAAACGCGCAGAAAGACGCAAGAAAAATGCAGAAAGAGGCAAAAGAAGTCCAGAAAGAGGATGAAGGTGCAAAAAGAAGCAAGAGAAGCGCATAAAAAAGTAACAGAGGTGGAGAAAGAGGCCTACTTCAACTGCACCTTTCCACAAACTCATACAAAGTAGCCTAATCACTAATCCTTCTCCCAAGATGTCTTAAACCTCACTTTTCTCTTGAAGGTTCACTATTCATCGACTGCTCAGAATGTTAGGCCAACCAAATGTAAAACAGAAACCCTAACCATATCACTGTTGTAAGTCTGACCAAGTTTGTGAAGGAATGAATGCGTGTGTCTCTGCTTTTACCTAGTGACATGTTACATAAAAATAAACATACAAATACTTGAATACCTGTGTTTCAAAGAGCATACTCTGTAAATTTGTGTACAAAAAGGTGTATGTATTTGTTTATTCTCATAATACATGGGCACATGGGTATTCAATAGTATATTTGAGGAGCTCTATAACACCTACATACATAAGACATGTATGCCTGTGCAACCGAATGACAGAGCAGTGCTGAGATCATTTAACCACCTATAGGAGAAGCTACCCACTTTTTAAGCTACCATCTTCAGATGCATAACACATGTGAGAACACATATACAAGTAGACATATACCTCAGTCACGAGAGCACGCAGACCTTTAAACTTGACAGATTGCACTTCCTATTTGAAAGAGGTGAGACAGAAAGAGGCGAGAGTAGTACAGAAAGAAGCTAGAGAAGTGCAGAAAAAACCAAGAGAGGTGCAGAAAGAGGAACAAATGTGCAGAAAGAAGCAAGAGAAGTGCAGAAAGAGGCAAGAGGGGTGCAGAAAGAGGCAAGAGAAATGCAGAAAGAAGCATAAGAGGTGCAGAAAGAGGCAAGAGAACTGCAGAAAGAGGCAAGAGAGGTGCAGAAAGAGGCAAAATAAGTGCAGAAAGAGGGAAGAGGGGTGCAGAAAGAGGCAAGAGAAGTGCAGAAAGAAGCAACAGAAATGCAGATAGAGGCAAGAAAAGTGCAGAAAAAAGCAACAGAGGCGCAGAAAGAGGCAAGAGAACTGCAGAAAGAGGCAAGACAGGTGCAGAAACAAGCAAGAGAGGTGCAAAAAGAGGAAACATGGGTGCAGAAAAAGGCAAGAGAGGTGCAGTAAGAGGAAAGAGGGGTGCAGAAAGAGGCAGAAGGGTTGCAGAAAGAACCAACAGAGATGCAGAAAGAGGCAAGTGAACTGCAGAAAGAGGCAAGAGAGGTACAGAAATAGGCAAGAGAGGTGCAAAAAGAGGGAAGAGGGGTACAGAAAGAGGCAAGAGAACTGCAGAAAGAAGCAACAGAAATGTTCAAAGAGGCAAGAGAACTGCAGAAAGAAGTAACAGAAATGCAGAAACAGGCTAGAGAGGTGCCGAAAGAAGCAACAGAGGTGCAGAAAGAAGCAATAGAAGTGCAAAAGGAAGCAACAGAAATGCAGATAGAGGCAAGAGAAGTGCAGAAAAAAGCAACAGAGGTACAGAAAGAGGCAAGAGAAGTGCAGAAAGAGGCAAGAGATGCGCATAAAAAGGTAAGTGAAGGACAGAAAGAGGCAAGAGAGGTGCAGAAAGAAGAGAGCGAGGTGCACAAAGAGGCAAGAGAAGTGCAGAAAGAGGCAAGAGAAGTGCAGAAAGAAGCAACAGAAATGCAGATAGAGGCAAGAGAAGTGCAGGAAAAAGCAACAGAGGTGCAGAAAGAGGCAAGAGAATTGCAGAAAGAGGCAAGACAGGTGCAGAGACAGGCAAGAGAGGTGCAAAAAGAGGGAACACGGGTGCAGAAAAAGGCAAGAGAGGTGCAGTAAGAGGGAAGAGGGGTGCAGAAAGAGGCAGGAGGGTTGCAGAAAGAACCAACAGAGGTGCTGAAAGAGGCAAGAGGATTGCAGAAAGAGACAAGAAAAGTGCAGAAAGAAGCAACAGAGGTGCAGAAAGAGGTAACAGAACTGCAGAAAGAGGCAAGAAAGGTACAGAAAGAGGCAAGAGAGGTGCAAAAAGAGGAAAGAGAGGTGCAGAAAGAGGCAAGAGAACTGCAGAAAGAAGCAACAGAAATGTACAAAGAGGCAAGAGAACTGCAGAAAGAAGGAACAGAAATGCAGAAACAGGATAAAGAGGTGCAGAAAGAAGCAACAGAGGTGCAGAAAGAGACAAGAGAAGTGCAGAAAGAAGCAACAGAAATGCAGATAGAGGCAAGAGAAGGGCAGAAAAAAGCAACAGAGGTGCAGAAAGAGGCAATAGAAGTACAGAAAGAGGCAAGTGATGTGCTGAAAAAGGTAAGTGAGGGGCAGAAAGAGGCACAGAGAGGTGCAGAAAGAAGAGAGCGAGGTGCACAAAGAGGTAAGTGAAGTGCAGAAAGAAGCAAGAGAGGTGCAGAAAGAAATAAGTGAGGTGCAGAAAGAGGCAAGAGAAGTGCAGAAACAGACAAGAGAGGTGCAGAAACAAGCAATTTCTAAGGTTTTTTAAATGCTAATACTAACTATGATGTCCCTGAAACCTGTGGTTTTTTCTGTGAATTTCTAAGGTTTTTAAATGCTAATTTCTAACTATGCCTATATAGGTAGGACATGTACAGAAAGAGGAAGAAAGGTGCAGAAATAAGCAAGAAAAATGCAGAAAGAGGCAAAAGAAGTCCAGAAAGAGGCTGAAGGTGCAAAAAGAAGCAAGAGAAGCGCATAAAAAAGTAACAGAGGTGGAGAAAGAGGCCTACTTCGACTGTACCTTTCCACAAACTCATACAAAGTAGCCTAATCACTAAGCCTTCTCCCAAGATGTCTTAAACCTCAATTTTCTCTTGAAGGTTCACTATTCATCGACTGCTCAGAATGCTAGGCCAACCAAATGTAAAACAGCAATCCTAACCATATCACTGTTGTAAGTCTGACCAAGTTTGTGAAGGAATGCATGCGTGTGTCTCTGTTTTTACCTAGTGACATGTTACATAAAAATAAACATACAAATACTTGAATACCTGTGTTTCAAAAAGCATACTCTGTAAATTTGTGTACAAAAAGGTGTATGTATTTGTTTATTCTCATAGTACAGGGCACATGGGTATTTAATAGTATATTTGAGGGGCTCTATAACACCTATATACATAAGACATGTCTGCCTGTGCAACCGAATGACAGAGCAGTGCTGAGATCATTTAACCACCTATAGGAGAAGCTACCCACTTTTTAAGCTACCATCTTCAGATGCATAACACATGTGAGAACACATATACAAGTAGACATATACCTCAGTCACAAGAGCACGCAGACCTTTAAACTTGACAGCTTGCACTTCCTATTTGAAAGAGGCGAGACAGAAAGAGTAAAGAGTAGTACAGAAAGAAACAAGAGAAGTGCAGAAAAAACCAAGAGAGGTGCAGAAAGAGTAACAAACGTGTAGAAAGAAGCAAGAGAAGTGCAGAAAGAGGGAAGAGGGGTGCAGAAAGAGGCAAGAGAAGTGCAGAAAGAAGCAACAGAAATGCAGATAGAGGCAAGAGAAGTGCAGAAAAAAGCAACAGAGGTGCAGAAAGAGGCAAGAGAAGGGCAGAAAGAGGCAAGACAGGTACATAAACAAGCAAGAGAGGTGCAAAAAGAGGGAACACAGGTGCAGAAAAAGGAAAGAGAGGTGCAGTAAGAGGAAAGAGGGGTGCAGAAAGAGGCAGGAGCGTTGCAGAAAGAACCAACAGGGGTGCAGAAAGAAGCAAGTGAACTGCAGAAAGAGGCAAGAAAGGTACAGAAATAGGCAAGAGAGGTGCAAAAAGAGGGAAGAGGGGTACAGAAAGAGGCAAGAGAAGTGCAGAAAGAAGCAACAGAAATGTACAAAGAGGCAAGAGAAGTGCAGAAAGAAGTAACAGAAATGCAGATAGAGGCAAGAGAATGTCAGGAAAAAGCAACAGAGGTGCAGAAAGAGGTAAGAGAACTGCAGAAAGAGGCAAGACAGGTGCAGAGACAGGCAAGAGAGGTGCAAAAAGAGGGAACACGGGTGCAGAAAAAGGCAAGAGAGGTGCAGTAAGAGGGAAGAGGGGTGCAGAAAGAGGCAGGAGGGTTGCAGAAAGAACCAACAGAGGTGCTGAAAGAGGCAAGAGGAGTGCAGAAAGAGGCAAGAAAAGTGCAGAAAGAAGCAACAGAGCTGCAGAAAGAGGTAATAGAACTGCAGAAAGAGGCAAGAAAGGTACAGAAAGAGGCAAGAGAGGTGCAAAAAGAGGGAAGAGGGGTGCAGAAAGAGGCAAGAGAACTGCAGAAAGAAGCAACAGAAATGTACAAAGAGGCAAGAGAACGGCAGAAAGAAGGAACAGAAATGCAGAAACAGGCTAAAGAGGTGCAGAAAGAAGCAACAGAGGTGCAGAAAGAGACAAGAGAAGTGCAGAAAGTAGCAACAGAAATGCAGATAGAGGCAAGAGAAGTGCAAAAAAAAGCAACAGAGGTGCAGAAAGAGGCAATAGAAGTACAGAAAGAGGCAAGTGATGTGCTGAAAAAGGTAAGTGAGGGGCAGAAAGAGGCAAGAGAGGTGCAGAAAGAAGAGAGCGAGGTGCACAAAGAGGTAAGAGAAGTGCAGAAAGAAGCAAGAGAGGTGCAGAAAGAAATAAGTGAGGTGCAGAAAGAGGCAAGAGAAGTGCAGAAACAGACAAGAGAGGTGCAGAAACAAGCAATTTCTAAGGTTTTTTAAATGCTAATACTAACTATGATGTCCCTGAAACCTGTGGTTTTTTCAGTGAATTTCTAAGGTTTTTAAATGCTAATTTCTAACTATGCCTATAAAGGTAGGACATGTACAGAAAGAGGAAGAAAGGTGCAGAAATAAGCAAGAAAAATGCAAAAAGAGGCAAAAGAAGTCCAGAAAGAGGATGAAGGTGCAAAAAGAAGCAAGAGAAGCGCATAAAAAAGTAACAGAGGTGGAGAAAGAGGCCTACTTCGACTGTACCTTTCCACAAACTCATACAAAGTAGCCTAATCACTAATCCTTCTCCCAAGATGTCTTAAACCTCAATTTTCTCTTGAAGGTTCACTATTCATCGACTGCTCAGAATGCTAGGCCAACCAAATGTAAAACAGCAATCCTAACCATATCACTGTTGTAAGTCTGACCAAGTTTGTGAAGGAATGCATGCGTGTGTCTCTGCTTTTACCTAGTGACATGTTACATAAAAATAAACATACAAATACTTGAATACTGTGTTTCAAAAAGCATACTCTGTAAATTTGTGTACAAAAAGGTGTATGTATTTGTTTATTCTCATAGTACAGGGCACATGGGTATTCAATAGTATATTTGAGGGGCTCTATAACACCTATATACATAAGACATGTCTGCCTGTGCAACCGAATGACAGAGCAGTGCTGAGATCATTTAACCACCTATAGGAGAAGCTACCCACTTTTTAAGATACCATCTTCAGATGCATAACACATGTGAGAACACATATACAAGTAGACATATACCTCAGTCACAAGAGCACGCAGACCTTTAAACTTGACAGCTTGCACTTCCTATTTGAAAGAGGCGAGACAGAAAGAGGCAAGAGTAGTACAGAAAGAAACAAGAGAAGTGCAGAAAAAACCAAGAGAGGTGCGGAAAGAGTAACAAACGGGCAGAAAGAAGCAAGAGAAGTGCAGAAAGAGGGAAGAGGGGTGCAGAAAGAGGCAAGAGAAGTGCAGAAAGAAGCAACAAAAATGTAGATAGAGGCAAGAGAAGTGCAGAAAAAAGCAACAGAGGTGCAGAAAGAGGCAAGAGAAGGGCAGAAAGAGGCAAGACAGGTACAGAAACAAGCAAGAGAGGTGCAAAAAGGGGGAACACAGGTGCAGAAAAAGGAAAGAGAGGTGCAGTAAGAGGAAAGAGGGGTGCAGAAAGAGGCAGGAGGGTTGCAGAAAGAACCAACAGGGGTGCAGAAAGAGGCAAGTGAACTGCAGAAAGAGGCAAGAGAGGTGCAAAAAGAGGGAAGAGGGGTACAGAAAGAGGCAAGAGAAGTGCAGAAAGAAGCAACAGAAATGTACAAAGAGGCAAGAGAAGTGCAGAAAGAAGTAACAGAAATGCAGATAGAGGCAAGAGAAGTGCAGGAAAAAGCAACAGAGGTGCAGAAAGAAGCAAGAGAATTGCAGAAAGAGGCAAGACAGGTGCAGAGACAGGCAAGAAAGGTGCAAAAAGAGGGAACACGTGTGCAGAAAAAGGCAAGAGAGGTGCAGTAAGTGGGAAGTGGGGTGCAGAAAGAGGCAGGAGGGTTGCAGAAAGAACCAACAGAGGTGCTGAAAGAGGCAAGAGGAGTGCAGAAAGAGGCAAGAAAAGTGCAGAAAGAAGCAACAGAGGTGCAGAAAGAGGTAACAGAAATGCAGAAAGAGGCAAGAATGATACAGAAAGAGGTGAGAGAGTTGCAAAAAGAGGGAAGAGGGGTGCAGAACGAGGCAAGAGAACTGCAGAAAGAAGCAACAGAAATGTACAAAGAGGCAAGAGAACTGCAGAAAGAAGGAACAGAAATGCAGAAACAGGCTAAAGAGGTGCAGAAAGAAGCAACAGAGGTGCAGAAAGAGACAAGAGAAGTGCAGAAAGAAGCAACAGAAATGCAGATAGAGGCAAGAGAAGTGCAGAAAAAAGCAACAGAGGTGCAGAAAGAGGCAATAGAAGTACAGAAAGGCAAGTGATGTGCTGAAAAAGGTAAGTGAGGGGCAGAAAGAGGCAAGAGAGGTGCAGAAAGAAGAGAGCGAGGTGCACAAAGAGGTAAGAGAAGTGCAGAAAGAAGCAAGAGAGGTGCAGAAAGAAATAAGTGAGGTGCAGAAAGAGGCAAGAGAAGTGCAGAAACAGAAAAGAGAGGTGCAGAAACAAGCAATTTCTAAGGTTTTTTAAATGCTAATACTAACTATGATGTCCCTGAAACCTGTGGTTTTTTCAGAGAATTTCTAAGGTTTTTAAATGCTAATTTCTAACTATGCCTATATAGGTAGGACATGTACAGAAAGAGGAAGAAAGGTGCAGAAATAAGCAAGAAAAATGCAGAAAGAGGCAAAAGAAGTCCAGAAAGAGGATGAAGGTGCAAAAAGAAGCAAGAGAAGCGCATAAAAAAATAACAGAGGTGGAGAAAGAGGCCTACTTCGACTGTACCTTTCCACAAACTCATACAAAGTAGCCTAATCACTAATCCTTCTCCCAAGATGTCTTAAACCTCACTTTTCTCTTGAAGGTTCACTATTCATCGACTGCTCAGAATGCTAGGCCAACCAAATGTAAAACAGCAATCCTAACCATATCACTGTTGTAAGTCTGACCAAGTTTGTGAAGGAATGCATGCGTGTGTCTCTGTTTTTACGTAGTGACATGTTACATAAAAATAAACATACAAATACTTGAATACCTGTGTTTCAAAAAGCATACTCTGTAAATTTGTGTACAAAAAGGTGTATGTATTTGTTTATTCTCATAGTACAGGGCACATGGGTATTCAATAGTATATTTGAGGGGCTCTATAACACCTATATACATAAGACATGTCTGCCTGTGCAACCGAATGACAGAGCAGTGCTGAGATCATTTAACCACCTATAGGAGAAGCTACCCACTTTTTAAGCTACCATCTTCAGATGCATAACACATCTGAGAACACATATACAAGTAGACATATACCTCAGTCACAAGAGCACGCAGACCTTTAAACTTTACAGCTTGCACTTCTTATTTGAAAGAGGCGAGACAGAAAGAGGCAAGAGTAGTACAGAAAGAAACAAGAGAAGTGCAGAAAAAACCAAGAGAGGTGCGGAAAGAGTAACAAACGTGCAGAAAGAAGCAAGAGAAGTGCAGAAAGAGGGAAGAGGGGTGCAGAAAGAGGCAAGAGAAGTGCAGATAGAAGCAACAGAAATGCAGATAGAGGCAAGAGAAGTGCAGAAAAAAGCAACAGAGGTGCAGAAAGAGGCAAGAGAAGGACAGAAAGAGGCAAGACAGGTACAGAAACAAGCAAGAGACGTGCAAAAAGAGGGAACACAGGTGCAGAAAAAGGAAAGAGAGGTGCAGTAAGAGGAAAGAGGGGTGCAGAAAGAGGCAGGAGGGTTGCAGAAAGAACCAACAGGGGTGCAGAAAGAGGCAAGTGAACTGCAGAAAGAGGCAAGAAAGGTACAGAAATAGGCAAGAGAGGTGCAAAAAGAGGGAAGAGGGGTACAGAAAGAGGCAAGAGAAGTGCAGAAAGAAGCAACAGAAATGTACAAAGAGGCAAGAGAAGTGCAGAAAGAAGGAACAGAAATCCAGAAACAGGCTAGAGAGGTGCCGAAAGAAGAAACAGAGGTGCAGAAAGAGGCAAGAGAAGTGCAGAAAAAGCAACAGAAATGCAGATAGAGGCAAGAGAAGAGCAGAAAAAAGCAATAGAGGTACAGAAAGAGGCAAGAGAAGTGCAGAAAGAGGCAAGAGATGCGCAGATAAAGGTAAGCGAAGGGCAGAAAGAAGCAAGAGAGGTAAAGAAAGAAGAGAGCGAGGTGCACAAAGAGGCAAGAGAAGTGCAGAAAGAGGCAAGAGAAGTGCAGATAAAAGCAACAGAAATGCAGATAGAGGCAAGAGAAGTGCAGAAAAAAGCAACAGAGGTGCAGAAAGAGGCAAGAGAGGTGCAGTAAGAGGGAAGAGAAATGTACAAAGAGGCAAGAGAACTGCAGAAAGAAGAAACAGAAATCCAGAAACAGGCTAGAGAGGTGCAGAAAGAAGCAACAGAGATGCAGAAAGAGGCAAGAGAAGTGCAGAAAGAAGCAACAGAAATGCAGATAGAGGCAAGAGAAGTGCAGAAAAAAGCAACAGAGGTACAGAAAGAGGCAAGAGAAGTGCAAAAAGAGGCAAGAGATGCCCAGAAAAAGGTAAGTGAAGGGCAGAATGAGGCAAGAGAGGTGCAGAAAGAAGAGAGCGAGGTGCACAAAGAGGCAAGAGAAGTGCAGAAAGAGGCAAGAGAAGTACAGATAGAAGCAACAGAAATGCAGATAGAGGCAAGAGAAGTGCAGAAACAACCGACAGAGGTACAGAAAGAGGCAAGAGAATTGCAGAAAGAGGCAAGACAGGTGCAGAGACAGGCAAGAGAGGTACAAAAAGAGGGAACACGGGTGCAGAAAAAGGCAAGAGAGGTGCAGTAAGAGGGAAGAGAAATGTACAAAGAGTCAAGAGAACTGCAGAAAGAAGGAACAGAAATCCAGAAACAGGCTAGAGAGGTGCAGAAAGAAGCTACAGAGGTGCAGAAAGAGGCAAGAGAAGTGCAGAAAGAAGCAACAGTAATGCAGATAGAGGCAAGAGAAGTGCAGAAAAAAGCAACAGAGGTGCAGAAAGAGGCAATAGAAGTGCAGAAAGAGGCAAGTGATGCGCAGAAAAAGGTAAGTGAGGGGCAGAAAGAGGCAAGAGAGGTGCATAAAGGAGAGAGCGAGGTGCAGAAAGAGGCAAGAGAAGTGCAGAAAGAAGCAAGAGAGGTACAGAAGGAAGTGAGTGAGGTGCAGAAAGAGGCAAGAGAAGTGCAGAAACAGGCAAGAGAGGTGCAGAAATAAGCAATTTCTAAGGTTTTTTAAATGCTAATACTAACTATGACGTCCCTGAAACCTGTGGTTTTTTCAGTGAATTCCTAAGGTTTTTAAATGCTAATTTCTAACTATGCCTACATAGGTAGGACATGTACAGAAAGAGGAAGAAAGGCGCAGAAAGAAGCAAGAAAAATGCAGAAAGAGGCAACAGAAGTCCAGAAAGAGGAAGAAAGGTGCAAAAAGAAGCAAGAGAAGCGCATAAAAAAGCAACAGAAGTGCAGAAAGAGGCCTAATTCGACTGTACCTTTCCACAGACTCATACAAAGTAGCCTAATCACTAATTCTTCTCCCAAGATGTTTTAAAACTCACTTTTCTCTTGAAGGTTCACTATTCATCGACTGCTCAGAATGTTAGGCCTACCAAATGTAAAACAGCAATGCTAACCATATCACTGTTGTAAGTCTGACCAAGTTTGTGAAGGTATGCATGCGTGTGTCTCTGCTTTTACCTAGTGACATGTTACATAAAAATAAACATACAATTACTTGAGTACCTGTGTTTCAAAGAGCATACTCTGTAAATGTATATACAAAAAGATGAATGTATTTGTTTATTCTCAATACAGGGTACATGGGTATTCAATAGTATATTTGAGGGGCTCAATTACACCTATATACATAAGACATGTCTGCCTGTGCAACTGAATGACAGAGCAGTACTGAGATCATTTTACCACATATAGGAGAAGCTACCCGCTTTTTAAGCTACCATCTTCAGATGCATAACACATGTGAGAATACATATACAGGTAGACATATACCTCAGTCACGAGTGCAAGCAGACCTTTAAACTTGACAGCTTGCACTTCCTATTTGAAAGAGGCGAGCCAGAAAGAGGCGAGAGAAGTACAGAAAGAAGCAATGGAAGTGCAGAAAAAACCAAGAGAGGTGTAGAAACAGTAACAAATGTTCAGAAATAGGCAAGAGAAGTGCAGAAAGAGGCAAGAGGGGTACAGAAAGAGGCAAGAGAAGTGCAGAAAGAAGCATAAGAGGTGCAGAAAGAGGCAAGAGAGGTGCAGAAAGAGGCAATAGAAGTGCAGAAAGAAGCAACAGAAATGTAGATAGAGGCAAGAGAAGTGCAGAAAAAGCAACAGAGGTACAGAAAGAGGCAAGAGAAGTGCAGAAAGAGGCAAGAGATGCGCAGAAAAAGGTAAGTGAAGGGCAGAATGAGGCAACAGAGGTGCAGAAAGAAGAGAGCGAGGTGCAGAAAGAGGCAAGAGAAGTGCAGAAAGAGGCAAGAGAAGTACAGATAGAAGCAACAGAAATGCAGATAGAGGCAAGAGAAGTGCAGAATAAACCGACAGAGGTGCAGAAAGAGGCAAGAGAATTGCAGAAAGAGGCAAGACAGGTGCAGAGACAGGCAAGAGAGGTGCAAAAAGAGGGAACACGGTGCATAAAAAGGCAAGAGAGGTGCAGTAAGAGGGAAGAGAAATGTACAAAGAGGCGAGAGAACTGCAGAAAGAAGGAACAGAAATCCAGAAACAGGCTAGAGAGGTCCAGAAAGAAGCTACAGAGGTGCAGAAAGAGGCAAGAGAAGTGCATAAAGAAGCAACAGAAATGCAGATAGAGGCAAGAGAAGTGCAGAAAAATGCAACACAGGTGCAGAAAGAGGCAATAGAAGTGCAGAAAGAGGCAAGTGATGCACAGAAAAAGGTAAGTGAGGGGCAGAAAGAGGCAAGAGAGGTGCATAAAGAAGAGAGCGAGGTGCACAAAGAGGCAAGAGAAGTGCAGAAAGAAGCAAGAGAGGTACAGAAGGAAGTGAGTGAGGTGCAGAAAGAGGCAAGAGAAGTGCAGAAACAGGCAAGAGAGGTGCAGAAACAAGCAATTTCTAAGGTTTTTAAATGCTAATACTAACTATGACGTCCCTGAAACCTGTGGTTTTTTCAGTGAATTCCTAAGGTTTTTAAATGCTAATTTCTAACTATGCCTACATAGGTAGGACATGTACAGAAAAAGGAAGAAAGGCGCAGAAAGAAGCAAGAAAAATGCAGAAAGAGGCAACAGAAGTCCAGAAAGAGGAAGAAAGGTGCAAAAAGAAGCAAGAGAAGCGCATAAAAAAGCAACAGAGGTGCAGAAAGAGGCCTAATTCGACTGTACCTTTCCACAGACTCATACAAAGTAGCCTAATCACTAATTCTTCTCCCAAGATGTTTTAAACCTCACTTTTCTCTTGAAGGTTCACTATTCATCGACTGCTCAGAATGTTAGGCCTACCAAATGTAAAACAGCAATCCTAACCATATCAATGTTGTAAGTCTGACCAAGTTTGTGAAGGTATGCATGCGTGTGTCTCCGCTTTTACCTAGTGACATGTTACATACAAATAAACATACAATTACTTGAGTACCTGTGTTTCAAAGAGCATACTCTGTAAATGTATATACAAAAAGATGTATGTATTTGTTTATTCTCAATACAGTGTACATGGGTATTCAATAGTATATTTGAGGGGCTCAATTACACCTATATACATAAGACATGTCTGCGTGTGCAACTGAATGACAGAGCAGTACTGAGATCATTTTACCACATATAGGAGAAGCTACCCGCTTTTAAGCTACCATCTTCAGATGCATAACACATGTGAGAATACATATACAAGTAGACATATACCTCAGTCACGAGTGCAAGCAGATCTTTAAACTTGACAGCTTGCACTTCCTATTTGAAAGAGGTGAGCCAGAAAGAGGTGAGAGAAGTACAGAAAGAAGCAAGGGAAGTGCAGAAAAAACCAAGAGAGGTGCAGAAACAGTAACAAATGTGCAGAAAGAGGCAAGAGAAGTGCAGAAAGAGGCAAGAAGGGTACAGAATGAGGCAAGAGAAGTGCAGAAAGAAGCATAAGAGGTGTAGAAAGAGGCAAGAGAGGTGCAGAAAGAGGCAAGAGAAGTGCAGAAAAAAGCAACAGAGGTACACAAAGAGGCAAGAGAAGTGCAGAAAGAGGCAAGAGATGCGCAGAAAAAGGTAAGTGAAGGGCAGAATGAGGCAAGAGAGGTGCAGAAAGAAGAGAGCGAGGTGCAGAAAGAGGCAAGAGAAGTGCAGAAAGAGGCAAGAGAAGTACAGTTTGAAGCAACAGAAATGCAGATAGAGGCAAGAGAAGTGCAGAAAAAACCGACAGAGGTGCAGAAAGAGGCAAGAGAATTGCAGAAAGAGGCAAGACAGGTGCAGAGACAGGCAATAGAGGTGCAAAAAGAGGGAACACGGGTGCAGAAAAAGGCAAGAGAGGTGCAGTAAGAGGGAAGAGAAATGTACAAAGAGGCAAGAGAACTGCAGAAAGAAGGAACAGAAATCCAGAAACAGGCTAGAGAGGTGCAGAAAGAAGCTACAGAGGTGCAGAAAGAGGCAAGAGAAGTGCAGAAAGAAGCAACAGAAATGCAGATAGAGGCAAGAGAAGTGCAGAAAAAAGCAACAGAGGTGCAGAAAGAGGCAATAGAAGTGCAGAAAGAGGCAAGTGATGCGCAGAAAAAGGTAAGTTAGGGGCAGAAAGAGGCAAGAGAGGTGCATAAAGAAGAGAGTGAGGTGCACAAAGAGGCAAGAGAAGTGCAGAAAGAAGCAAGAGAGGTGCAAAAAGAAGTGAGTGAGGTGCAGAAAGAGGCAAGAGAAGTGCAGAAACAGGCAAGAGAGGTGCAGAAACAAGCATTTTCTAAGGTTTTTTAAATGTTAATACTAACTATGACGTCCCTGAAACCTGTGGTTTTTTCAGTGAATTTCTAAGGTTTTTAAATGCTAATTTCTAACTATGCCTACATAGGTAGGACATGTACAGAAAGAGGAAGAAATGCGCAGAAAGAAGCAAGAAAAATGCAGAAAGAGGCAACAGAAGTCCAGAAAGAGGAAGAAAGGTACAAAAAGAAGCAAGAGAAGCGCATAAAAAAGCAACAGAGGTGCAGAAAGAGGCCTAATTCGACTGTACCTTTCCACAGACTCATACAAAGTAGCCTAATCACTAATTCTTCTCCCAAGATGTTTTAAACCTCACTTTTCTCTTGAAGGTTCACTATTCATCGACTGCTCAGAATGTTAGGCCTACCAAATGTAAAACAGCAATCCTAACCATATCACTGTTGTAAGTCTGACCAAGTTTGTGAAGGTATGCATGCGTGTGTCTCCGCTTTTACCTAGTGACATGTTACATACAAATAAACATACAATTACTTGAGTACCTGTGTTTCAAAGAGCATACTCTGTGAATGTATATACAAAAAGATGTATGTATTTGTTTATTCTCAATACAGGGTACATGGGTATTCAATAGTATATTTGAGGGGCTCAATTACACCTATATACATAAGACATGTCTGCGTGTGCAACTGAATGACAGAGCAGTACTGAGATCATTTTACCACATATAGGAGAAGCTACCCGCTTTTTAAGCTACCATCTTCAGATGCATAACACATGTGAGAATACATATACAAGTAGACATATACCTCAGTCACGAGTGCAAGCAGATCTTTAAACTTGACAGCTTGCACTTCCTATTTGAAAGAGGTGAGCCAGAAAGAGGTGAGAGAAGTACAGAAAGAAGCAAGGGAAGTGCAGAAAAAACCAAGAGAGGTGCAGAAACAGTAACAAATGTGCAGAAAGAGGCAAGAGAAGTGCAGAAAGAGGCAAGAGGGGTACAGAATGAGGCAAGAGAAGTGCAGAAAGAAGCATAAGAGGTGCAGAAAGAGGCAAGAGAGGTGCAGAAAGAGGCAAGAGAAGTGCAGAAAAAAGCAACAGAGGTACACAAAGAGGCAAGAGAAGTGCAGAAAGAGGCAAGAGATGCGCAGAAAAAGGTAAGTGAAGGGCAGAATGAGGCAAGAGAGGTGCAGAAAGAAGAGAGCGAGGTGCAGAAAGAGGCAAGAGAAGTGCAGAAAGAGGCAAGAGAAGTACAGATAGAAGCAACAGAAATGCAGATAGAGGCAAGAGAAGTGCAGAAAAAACCGACAGAGGTGCAGAAAGAGGCAAGAGAATTGCAGAAAGAGGCAAGACAGGTGCAGAGACAGGCAATAGAGGTGCAAAAAGAGGGAACACGGGTGCAGAAAAAGGCAAGAGAGGTGCAGTAAGAGGGAAGAGAAATGTACAAAGAGGCAAGAGAACTGCAGAAAGAAGGAACAGAAATCCAGAAACAGGCTAGAGAGGTGCAGAAAGAAGCTACAGAGGTGCAGAAAGAGGCAAGAGAAGTGCAGAAAGAAGCAACAGAAATGCAGATAGAGGCAAGAGAAGTGCAGAAAAAAGCAACAGAGGTGCAGAAAGAGGCAATAGAAGTGCAGAAAGAGGCAAGTGATGCGCAGAAAAAGGTAAGTTAGGGGCAGAAAGAGGCAAGAGAGGTGCATAAAGAAGAGAGTGAGGTGCACAAAGAGGCAAGAGAAGTGCAGAAAGAAGCAAGAGAGGTGCAAAAGAAGTGAGTGAGGTGCAGAAAGAGGCAAGAGAAGTGCAGAAACAGGCAAGAGAGGTGCAGAAACAAGCATTTTCTAAGGTTTTTTAAATGTTAATACTAACTATGACGTCCCTGAAACCTGTGGTTTTTTCAGTGAATTTCTAAGGTTTTTAAATGCTAATTTCTAACTATGCCTACATAGGTAGGACATGTACAGAAAGAGGAAGAAATGCGCAGAAAGAAGCAAGAAAAATGCAGAAAGAGGCAACAGAAGTCCAGAAAGAGGAAGAAAGGTACAAAAAGAAGCAAGAGAAGCGCATAAAAAAGCAACAGAGGTGCAGAAAGAGGCCTAATTCGACTGTACCTTTCCACAGACTCATACAAAGTAGCCTAATCACTAATTCTTCTCCCAAGATGTTTTAAACCTCACTTTTCTCTTGAAGGTTCACTATTCATCGACTGCTCAGAATGTTAGGCCTACCAAATGTAAAACAGCAATCCTAACCATATCACTGTTGTAAGTCTGACCAAGTTTGTGAAGGTATGCATGTGTGTGTCTCTGCTTTTACCTAGTGACATGTTACATAAAAATAAACATACAATTACTTGAGTACCTGTGTGTCAAAGAGCATACTCTGTAAATGTATGTACAAAAAGGTGTATGTATTTGTTTATTCTCAATACAGGGTACATGGGTATTCAATAGTATATTTGAGGGGCTCAATTACACCTATATACATAAGACATGTCTGCCTGTGCAACTGAATGACAGAGCAGTACTGAGATGATTTTACCACATATAGGAGAAGCTACCCGCTTTTTAAGCTATCATCTTCAGATGCATAACACATGTGAGAATACATATACAAGTAGACATATACCTCAGTCACGAGTGCACGCAGACCTTTCAACTTGACAGCTTGCACTTCCTATTTGAAAGAGGAGAGCCAGAAAGAGGCGAGAGAAGTACAGAAAGAACCAAGAGAAGTGCAGAAAAAAGCAACAGAGGTCCACAAAGAGGCAAGAGAAGTGCAGAAAGAGGCAAGAGATGCGCAGAAAAAGGTAAGTGAAAGGCAGAATGAGGCAAGAGAGGTGCAGAAAGAAGAGAGCGAGGTGCACAAAGAGGCAAGAGAAGTGCAGAAAGAGGCAAGAGAAGTACAGATAGAAGCAACAGAAATGCAGATAGAGGCAAGAGAAGTGCAGAAAAAACCGACAGAGGTGCAGAAAGAGGCAAGAGAATTGCAGAAAGAGGCAAGACAGGTGCAGAGACAGGCAAGAGAGGTACAAAAAGAGGGAACACGGGTGCAGAAAAAGGCAAGAGAGGTGCAGTAAGAGGGAAGAGAAATGTACAAAGAGGCAAGAGAACTGCAGAAAGAAGGAACAGAAATCCAGAAACAGGATAGAGAGGTGCAGAAAGAAGCTACAGAGGTGCAGAAAGAGGCAAGAGAAGTGCAGAAAGAAGCAACAGTAATGCAGATAGAGGCAAGAGAAGTGCAGAAAAAAGCAACAGAGGTGCAGAAAGAGGCAATAGAAGTGCAGAAAGAGGCTAGTGATGCGCAGAAAAAGGTAAGTGAGGGGCAGAAAGAGGCAAGAGAGGTGCATAAAGAAGAGAGCGAGGTGCACAAAGAGGCAAGAGAAGTGCAGAAAGAAGCAAGAGAGGTACAGAAGGAAGTGAGTGAGGTGCAAAAAGAGGCAAGAGAAGTGCAGAAACAGGCAAGAGAGGTGCAGAAACAAGCAATTTCTAAGGTTTTTTAAATGCTAATACTAACTATGACGTCCCTGAAACCTGTGGTTTTTTCAGTGAATTCCTAAGGTTTTTAAATGCTAATTTCTAACTATGCCTACATAGGTAGGACATGTACAGAAAGAGGAAGAAAGGCGCAGAAAGAAGCAAGAAAAATGCAGAAAGAGGCAACAGAAGTCCAGAAAGAGGAAGAAAGGTGCAAAAAGAAGCAAGAGAAGCGCATAAAAAAGCAACAGAGGTGCAGAAAGAGGCCTAATTCGACTGTACCTTTCCACAGACTCATACAAAGTAGCCTAATCACTAATTCTTCTCCCAAGATGTTTTAAACCTCACTTTTCTCTTGAAGGTTCACTATTCATCGACTGCTCAGAATGTTAGGCCTACCAAATGTAAAACAGCAATCCTAACCATATCCCTGTTGTAAGTCTGACCAAGTTTGTGAAAGTATGCATGTGTGTGTCTCTGCTTTTACCTAGTGACATGTTACATAAAAATAAACATACAATTACTTGAGTACCTGTGTTTCAAAGAGCATACTCTGTAAATGTATATACAAAAAGATGTATGTATGTGTTTATTCTCAATACAGGGTACATGGGCATTCAATAGTATATTTGAGGGGCTCAATTACACCTATATAGATAAGACATGTCTGCGTGTGCAACTGAATGACAGAGTAGTACTGAGATCATTTTACCACATATAGGAGAAGCTACCCGCTTTTTAAGCTACCATCTTCAGATGCATAACACATGTGAGAATACATATACAAGTAGACATATACCTCAGTCACGAGTGCAAGCAGACCTTTAAACTTGACAGCTTGCACTTCCTATTTGAAAGAGGCGAGCCAGAAAGAGGCGAGAGAAGTACAGAAAGAAGCAAGGGAAGTGCAGAAAAAACCAAGAGAGGTGCAGAAACAGTAACAAATGTGCAGAAAGAGGCAAGAGAAGTGCAGAAAGAGGCAAGAGGGGTACAGAATGAGGCAAGAGAAGTGCAGAAAGAAGCATAAGAGGTGCAGAAAGAGGCAAGAGAGGTGCAGAAAGAGGCAAGAGAAGTGCAGAAAGAAGCAACAGAAATGCAGATAGAGGCAAGAGAAGTGCAGAAAAAAGCGAGAGGTACACAAAGAGGCAAGAGAAGTGCAGAAAGAGGCAGGAGATGCGCAGAAAAAGGTAAGTGAAGGGCAGAATGAGGCAAGAGAGGTGCAGAAAGAAAAGAGCGAGGTGCAGAAAGAGGCAAGAGAAGTGCAGAAAGAGGCAAGAGAAGTACAGATAGAAGCAACAGAAATGCAGATAGAGGCAAGAGAAGTGCAAAAAAAAACGACAAAGGTGCAGAAAGAGGCAAGAGATTTGCAGAAAGAGGGAAGAAAGGTGCAGAGACAGGCAAGAGAGGTGCAAAAAGAGGGAACACGGGTGCAGAAAAAGGCAAGAGAGGTGCAGTAAGAGGGAAGAGAAATGTACAAAGAGGCAAGAGAACTGCAGAAAGAAGGAACAGAAATCCAGAAACAGGCTAGAGAGGTGCAGAAAGAAGCTACAGAGGTGCAGAAAGAGGCAAGAGAAGTGCAGAAAGAAGCAACAGAAATGCAGATAGAGGCAAGAGAAGTGCAGAAAAAAGCAACAGAGGTGCAGAAAGAGGCAATAGGAGTGCAGAAAGAGGCAAGTGATGCGCAGAAAAAGGTAAGTTAGGGGCAGAAAGAGGCAAGAGAGGTGCATAAAGAAGAGAGTGAGGTGCACAAAGAGGCAAGAGAAGTGCAGAAAGAAGCAAGAGAGGTGCAAAAAGAAGTGAGTGAGGTGCAGAAAGAGGCAAGAGAAGTGCAGAAATAGGCAAGAGAGGTGCAGAAACAAGCATTTTCTAAGGTTTTTTAAATGCTAATACTAACTATGACGTCCCTGAAACCTGTGGTTTTATCAGTGAATTTCTAAGGTTTTTAAATGCAAATTTCTAACTATGCCTACATAGGTAGGACATGTACAGAAAGAGGAAGAAATGCGCAGAAAGAAGCAAGAAAAATGCAGAAAGAGGCAACAGAAGTCCAGAAAGAGGAAGAAAGGTACAAAAAGAAGCAAGAGAAGCGCATAAAAAAGCAACAGAGGTGCAGAAAGAGGCCTAATTCGACTGTACCTTTCCACAGACTCATACAAAGTAGCCTAATCACTAATTCTTCTCCCAAGATGTTTTAAATCTCACTTTTCTCTTGAAGGTTCACTATTCATCGACTGCTCAGAATGTTAGGCCTACCAAATGTAAAACAGCAATCCTAACCATATCACTGTTGTAAGTCTGACCAAGTTTGTGAAGGTATGCATGTGTGTGTCTCTGCTTTTACCTAGTGACATGTTACATAAAAATAAACATACAATTACTTGAGTACCTGTGTGTCAAACAGCATACTCTGTAAATGTATGTACAAAAAGGTGTATGTATTTGTTTATTCTCAATACAGGGTACATGGGTATTCAATAGTATATTTGAGGGGCTCAATTACACCTATATACATAAGACATGTCTGCCTGTGCAACTGAATGACAGAGCAGTACTGAGATCATTTTACCACATATAGGAGAAGCTACCCGCTTTTTAAGCTATCATCTTCAGATGCATAACACATGTGAGAATACATATACAAGTAGACATATACCTCAGTCACGAGTGCACGCAGACCTTTAAACTTGACAGCTTGCACTTCCTATTTGAAAGAGGCGAGCCAGAAAGAGGCGAGAGAAGTACAGAAAGAAGCAAGAGAAGTGCAGAAAAAACCAAGAGAGGTGCAGAAACAGTAACAAATGTGCAGAAAGAGGCAAGAGAAGTGCAGAAAGAGGCAAGAGGGGTACAGAAAGAGGCAAGAGAAGTGCAGAAAGAAGCATAAGAGGTGCAGAAAGAGGCAAGAGAAATGCAGAAAGAGGCAAGAGAGGTGCAAAAAGAGGCAAAAGAAGTGCAGAAATAGGGATGAGGGGTGCAGAAAGAGGCAAGAGAAGTGCAGAAAGAAGCAACAGAAATGCAGAAAGAGGCAAGAGAAGTGCAGAAATAGGCAAGAGAGGTGCAAAAAGAGGTTACACAGTTGCAGAAAAAGGCAAGAGAGGTGCAGAAAGAACCAAGAGAGGTGCAGAAAGAGGCAAGAGGAGTACAGAAAGAGGCAAGAAGAATGCAGAAAGAACCAACAGAGGTGCAGAAAGATATAAGAGAACTGCAGAAAGAGGCAAGAGAGGTACAGAAAGAGGCAAGAGAGGTGCAAAAAGAAGGAAGAGGAGTGCAGAAAGAGGCAAGAGAAGTGCAGAAAGAAGCAACAGAAATGTACAAAGAGGCAAGAGAAGTGCAGAAAGAAGGAACAGAAATGCAGAAACAGGCTAGAGAGGTGCAGAAAGAAGCAACAGAGGTGCATAAAGAGGCAAGAGAGGTGCAGAAAGAGGCAAGAGAGGTGCAGAAACAGGCAGGAGAGGTGCAAAAAGAGGGAACAGGGGTGCAGAAAAAGGCAAGAGAGGTGCAGAAAGAGGGAAGAGGGGTGCAGAAAGAGGCAAGAGGGGTGCAGAAAGAAGCAAGTGAGGTGCATAAAGAGGCAAAAGAGGTACAGAAAGAGGCAAGAGAGGTGCAGAAGCAGGCATGAGAAGTGCAGAAAGAGGCAAGAGAAGTGCTGAAAGAGGCAACAGAGGTGCAGAAAGAAGAAACAGAAGTGATGAAAAAGACAAGAGAGTTGCAGAAAGAAACAAGAGAGGTGCAGAAAGAGGCAAGAGTGGTTTGCGCACCATTAGTACCAATTTAACACCCACATTTAGCAATAAGTAACAGGTGACCATTCCAGCTTTGCAAAGGGCCTTCCCCCACGCTGTAACACTTGTTGGTAACGTTTGAGCTGTTTGAGCTAGAAACAAGGTTTTTTTGTTCAAATCTGCAGATTATGCAGCAGATGATTGATTATGTGGCAAATGCGGAATATGTATAATTATGGGAAAATTAGTGCAGCCTAACAGTCGCATAATTCTAGTGGCCCTGCTCATACCTCTGACTAGGTCCAGAAGTGCTCCTCTGTGGTTGCTTCTTATTTTGTGCCTCATTGAGTTTATAGTTTAGCTTCTATGGAAACGAGGAAGACTTAACCTGAGGTTACCACTCCACAACACAGACTACAATACCACATAATTATTCTCCATAACACATAATCCCACTCTACATAATTCCTATACACTAAATACCACATACTTTCTATCCACATAATTTTACTGCACAATATACCACATAATTGCACTACACACAACGTACATCCACTCCATTCCCAAAAACATTAGTAAAAATGTTTTACATTTACGCTAATAGCTCTAACTCTCACCAATGCAAGACCTATTGCATTGCAAATGCTTCTTTAACTAGTAGTCGCATTTGCAGAGTGGTGGAGAAAGGGGGCTGGGCCTCCAACCAGCGCTCAGGAATTTCGCTGCATGGGACTTACAGGAGGTACCAGGAGGGCTTCTTGGCCCCCAAAGTCCCTCAGGAGTAAAGTGGACTTTATCCCCCAACCAGTAGTGTGCCAGGAGGCGTGTTTGCAGAGTGGTGGAGAAAGGGGGGCGTGGTCTTTGAAGACCTCTTAGCAATCCCACTGTGTGGGACTTACTGGAGGTAACAGGAGGGGTAGTTGGCCCCAAGAACATCCTTGAGGGCCTACTACCCCTCCTATTACCACCAGTAAGTCCCACACAGCAGGATTGCTAAGTTCTCATAGCAGGCCATGCCCCCTTTGCCCAATCACTTTGCAAACGTGCTCCCTGGCACTCTCTTGGATGGGAATTGAAGTCCCCTTCGCTGCTGGGAGTCCTTAGGGGCCAACTAGCCTACCTGTTACCTCCAGTAAGCCCCACACAGTTGGATTGCTGAGAGATGGACACAGGCCATGCCCCCTTTCTCCACCACTCTGCAAACGCATCTCCTGGCGTGCTCTTGGTCGGGGGATGAAGTCCCCTTGCCTCCTGAGGGTCCCTGGGGGCCAACTACCCCTCCTGTTGCCTCAAGTAAGCCCAATACAGCTGGATTGCTGAGAGTGGTCAGAGGCCACGCCCCCTTTTTACACCACTCTGCAAATGCGCCTCCTCGCGCACTGCTGCTTGGGGGATGAAGTCCACTTTAATCCTGAAGTCCTCAGGACACAAGGGGACCTCATCGCCCCACCAGCAGTACGACAAGAGGCGCATTTGCAGAGTGTTGTAAAGAAGGGGCATGGCCTCGGCCCACCTCTCAGCAATCCCACTCTGTGGGGCTTACTGGAGGTACCTGGTGGCCTAGTTGGCCCCTAAAGACCCTTAGAATCGAAGGGGACTTAATCCCCCTACCCAGAGCGCACCAGGAGGTGTGTTTGCAGAGTCATGCAGGGGAGCGGGCCTCCAGCGAGTTGCCAGTTACTTTTAAATTTTTTTTATTTTAAGAAGGGCGGCTTTGTGGCCCCTCTTCCCTTGAGCCTTTTGGGCCCTGGGGACCCCATCCCTCAGGGCCTGAGCCATTTAAAAAAACAATAAAAAATGAAAAGGGAGAGGGCTGTGTGGCCACCCTCCCGAGGCCGATTACGGCCCCGGGTACCCCATCCCCCTGGGCTAGGCCTTTCTTTTTTTTGTTTTTAAAGTGGAGGGGGGCCATGCGGCCCCCCTCCCCAGGCCGATTTCAGCCCCGGGGGCCCCATCCCCCGGGGCCTGGCCTCACGTTGGTGACCGTGGGGAAACATGCAGCTCCCTTTGTCCAAAAGCAAATCTGCTTCGCTTCATGGAAGCGAGAGCAGTTTTTCTGCTCTCGCTTCCATGAAGCAAAACAGAGTTTGCCATGGTATGGCAGGAGAACTGCAGTGCTCCCGACCTGCCATAACAAACTGCAATGACGCAAGTGTGGGCACCCCGGGACATTGCTGGAGCTGGCCCTGGGGGATGGAGGTCCCCAGGGCCATAGAGGGCTCCCCGAGGGGTGCCAAGCAGCCCCCTCCCATCTTCTGTGCATCCCCGAGGAGGTGGTGGTCCCCGGGGCTGGGGGTCCGCAACGGTCCCCTGTATGTTAATTAATTAATGCCCCGGGGAGGTGCCGATCCCTGGAGCAGCGTGGGGGCAGGCAGGATCCCCCATGCCTTTTTTATTAGAAAAAAGCCCCGAGGAGGTGGCGGTCCCTGGGGCTACGGGGGCCCACGTGTTGCCCTGCAAATCATTAACATAGCCCCAGGAAGGTGGCAGTCCCTGGGGCTCCCACAACATAATTAAGGATTGCCCCCGGGACCTAGCCCAACCGGGGGCTTAAGAAGAAAAAAAACAGGGGAGACCCTGCTTCGTTTTTTAAAAACAATTTTAGTGGGATACGCGAATCCCGCCAATTTTCTTTTTTTTAAATTGCTTTTTTTGGCCCTCGGCTTTGAGCAGGCCTTTTGGGTCAGGGTGCTTCTACCCTTCCCCCTTTTCTTGTTTTTTAATGTTTTTTCTCCTTTTTTCTTCTAACTCAGTTCAACTGAGTCACAAGATGGCTGCCAACACTTTCTGGTTTGAAGTGTTGGCAGCCAATCAGAGTCAAGCTCGTGATCGGGAGGGTTCACGGATCCACCGTGGTCACCAGATATCAATATTTCAAAAAATATGAATTTCTCAGGAACTACTGAATGGATTTACACAATTTAAAGCAAAGAGTGCACTCTGCACCAAGAGCTACCTTTCTGCCAAATTTGGTGTAATTCCATTCAGCAGTTCGGGCTGTAGCTGCAACAAAGGTTTCCTATAGAAATTAACATGGAAAAAACGAGTTTTGGGACCCTCCTTTTTTCTCGGCCCCTGCTTGACGAATAACCCCGTAACTTTCAAGACAGGAGCTGACCGGAGCGCCCCATTAGTTTTCAAACGTTCGCAAAGATTCGTCAAACGGAGCCAAAGGTATTGGCAAAAGAACAAATGCTTTTTGAATAGAAACAAGGTCCTAACTATAACTACCTACTGGTGAATGCCAGTAGGTAATATATATTATATATATATATATATATATATATATATATATATATATATATATATATATATATATATATATATATATATATATATATATATATATATATATATATATATATATATATATATATATATAGCAAGTTCCTTATAGTTGTCTACAAGGCAAAAGTCGCACTCAGGATAGCTTTAACCAGAAAATGAAATTTAATAATGACTGACGCGTTTCAGCCTCGCGGCCTTCATCAAAGTCATCCCAAAAACCCGGAAGTGATCACATTGAAGTGCAAATTGACAACAGAAAGTATAAAGAAAAGACTATAAACAATAATGTTGGAGTCAATCTAAAAGTGAAGAGAGACTCAAGTCACATTTTTACATTTTTTCACATTTTTTTCTTTTGTATTCATATTACATGTGCGCTATGCTAGGTAATTCCAAATAGCATTTATAAAAATATCAGAATAGGCAAACTATGAATATCAGTTGTATAACACTTTGTCATAAAATATGAACAATAAAGTTTTGGAAAAAACCAAGCATCTTCACAGCGCACTAAAAGACGGGAGGAATTGTGGCCTGGTATATCAATATTAAACGTCCGGTCATGCCCAGTGGCCTAGTCTATAATCGGACCTGTTGATAGTAAATGCTAATGGCCCTCAAGTATACTGTATCCCCCTATCAATTATGGAAAAAAGAAAGAAAAATAAAATAAAATAAAACAAATTTCAAAACAAAATATAGAAGGAAAGTGTTGTGAATAAAATGCATAACAGTGAGTTCACCCAAGTGAGATGTGAAAAATGCGTGGAGCTGGTCACAGTTAGTCCAAGCAGCCGCTTAAGAACCATGGACAGCCATTTAAAATCTTAGAAAACTTTAGAAAACATGATGGCGACAGAGTACAGATGCAATTGCATATGCTCGAGATGAAAGATAGGACAGAACAACATGGTATAAGGTAGAGGCAGTATGTGTAATGAAAGACCAAGAGATGGAAAGGAGAGACCACTCGGTACTCGTGGGGAAAACATAAAGAGGTAAAAGACCAAGTGGAGAGAACAATATATACAGTGTCCAAAATCATGGAAGGGCACCACAAGTATATGATATCGTCTCTATCCTAAGTGGACATGAAGGTCTTCCTCAAGATTAAGGCCTCCTGGAACCTTGCTCTGAAGCCGAACAATGTACTCAGATTCCAAGCGTCGCAAATTGCGTTCACGGTCTCCTCCTATATATATATTAATGACACGGACTTCCATATGGATGTATGCCCATAAATTTATGACACTTACAAGACCGCCAAGTGGCATTATGGGAATGGTAGTCCTTTCGGGGACATAAGCGTTCACCGGGAGGAGGGCATTTATGTCAGAAATGCACACACTATGGGGCCGATTCCGATCTCGGCCAGTAGGGCACCGAATCGGATTCGGCTTAACCGGATCCGATTCAGAGCCCTCTTTCCCGACCGATTCGTACGTGCGTCCGGGCGAGCGAGTACGATGCGAGCGCACGCGAAATCGCCGACCAACACGTACGCGGGTCCGACCCGCTCCGACCGACTCGCACGGATACGACTCGCATCGCGCTATGGAGACGTTCCCCGGCCGGGCAAGTACGATGCGCACCTTGAGCAGTCCGACCGACTCGCGCCGTCCGGCTCCAAAGGGCAGTCGGAGCCAGACTTTGGGGGTCCGTGTCGGACCCCCCTGTACGCGTAGCCGCGCGAGTCGCACACAGTGGGGACCCATGGGTCCCCCCTACCTGTGCATGTACGGCACGATTCGCATCGAGGCGTACCCACTGTAGGGGGCGCCCTTGTTCGCCTCGCACCAATTGAGTCAATGGGAGCTCGCGTACGCGTTGTACGACCGGCTCCCATTGACTTCAATGGGAGTCCGACCGAATCGAGTCCGATTGCATGCGTACGCATCGTACTCGTTCGGTCAGGCTGCTAGAGTCCGATTCGGTCGGAAATCTCTCCGGGTCCGGCTCAGTCGGAGTGATTTCCGGCCTGAATCGGAATCGGCCCCTATGTGTTGTTTGGCCTCGGGGTGCGGTTGCTGTTACCATATTTTACTGCCGCTTGTGTTTGAAAGAACATATTGATGCGATTTTTATTGGGCATACCTACAAACTATCTGTGCAGTTAACAACACAGGTCGAATTCCGGTGGACGAGTTTTTCATCATTTTTATATACTATGGGGTAAAGCGGTCTCTGGGCAACGAAGTTGCGTTACAGTCAGCAAAGTTGTTACAATATATTTTTTCTGTTTTATACATGAGGGCAATGTTTTTTGAGAGATTGGCGGCATTATTTGAATTTGTGACATGTTCCCTAATAGGCTGGAGAAATTCATTTCTTGTGCTGCACGTATATACACACATTACGTTAAACCTGTGATTAATGTTGACTGGTTATGCACTAGGCTGTGATATGCATTTTAAATAGTTGCACTATGCACTTTTTTATTATGTGATCTCATGTCTTACGAGTCACATCTTTGTGTTTATGTCATGATACAGTTCATACACTGTATAGGGTTGGTATTAGTGCAAAGTTACACACATAATAGTATTTTCTTTATGTTTATTGTTGCCTAAATGGGAAGGGCTATAAATACCTACATTTTCATGGCGCCAATTAGATTGACAAAGGCTTCTGCGAAGCCGAAAGGCGTCTCTATTTAGCTGCGGGGTCGAGGGAGAGCCGAGATAATAAAGAAGTCCTATTCCAACATCCTCGAGTGCGTGCCTTCTTCGTTGCTGGAGCAGGATGGTGTGTTAATACATATATATATATATATATATATGTATATATATATATATATATATATATATATATATATTTGTGTGTGTGTGTGTGTATTTTTATATATTTACATATATATATGCATATATATATATATTCACTGAAAAACCATAGGTTTCAGGCACGTTATAGTTAGAAATTAGCATTTAAAAAACCTTAGAAATTCACTGAAAAAACCATAGGTTTTAGGGACAGTTATAGTTAGTTGGACATTGCACTCGTACAAAACCCGTAAAATTCCCCGTTATAGTTAGTTCAGGTAACTATAACTCGCGCCTCGCAATGCACTGCTGATGACGTCACATATTACATCACTCATGACATGGTCAGTGACATCACTGATGACATCACTGATGACATCTCCAATGACATCACAGATGACATCACTGATGACATCATCCATAAGATAATTTGATGCATCTTCTCACACCCTAATATAACTTTTGATACACCCACTGTAAATTACAGACTGCCATTGTCAAAACCATAGACACTCCAACACCAATTACTATATACACACTCACTGATTCTTAGGTCTTGCCACTACTTGCCCCGGGGACCCCATCCCCCAGGGCTGGCCCTATCCTTTGGGGTCCGTGGGGGGACCCCAACTCCCCCACGGACCCTGCCGGCTCCCCACCTCCTGCGGGAGCCGGCATTGCTTTCCACATGGGGAGCTGCTAACATGCAGCTCCCCATGTGGAAAGCTATTTGCTTGGATATTGGAAGCGAGAGCAGGTTTCCTGCTCTCGCTCCAATATCCAAAGCAGTTTGCTATGACAGGACGGGAGCCGCGAGGCTCCCGCCCTGCCATAGCAAACTACAGTGTCCCGGGGTAGGCACCCGGGACGCTGCAGGAGCCGGCCCTGGGGGTGGCGGTCCCCAGGGCCATTACAGGCTCCAGGAGGGGGCCGCGCGGCCCCCCTCCCTCCATAGACAAAGCCCCGGGGAGGTGGTGGTCCCCGGGGCTCTGGGGGTCCGTATTGGCCCCCATATTGAAATTTTTAGTGCCCCGGGGGTGGTGGTCCCCGGGGCTTGGGGGGCCTTCGAGGCCCCCCAAAATTAAATATAAACCCACCCCCCGCATGCCCCCGGGACTTGGCCCACCCAATAGGGAGACCGCGCTTCGATTTTTTTTTTCGGCGGGATTCGCGCACCCTAAGCGCATCCCGCCGATTTTTTTCTTAAAAATGCTTTTTCTGCCCAGGGGTCCTTGTGGGACCCCTGAGCAGACCTAGGGGTCAAGGTGTTTCTACCCTGCCCCCTTTGTGCGTTTTGCGCACTTGTTTCTTTTTTTCTCGGCGGGATCCGCGCACCCTAAGCGCATTGCGCCAATTTAAAAAATAAAAATGCTTTTTCTGCCCAGGGGTCTTTGTGGGACCCCTGAGCAGACCTAGGGGTCAGGGTGTTTCTACCCTGCCCCCTTTGCGCTTTGCGCACTTGTTTCTGTCCCTCGGTTCTACCGAGGGACAAAATGGCTGCCAACACTTCCTGATTTGGAGTGTTGACAGCCAATTAGCATGCAGCTCGTGATCGGGAGGGTAAGCAGGACCCTACTCGGCCATAGATATATATGTGACTTTACTTTTGATTTTCTCAGGAACTACTAAACGGATTTACACCATTTAAGCAAAAGGCATGACACTGAACCAAGGGCTACCTCTTTGCCAAATTTGGTGTAATTCCGTTCAGCAGTTCGGGCTGTAGCTGCGACTAAAGGTTCCTATGGAAAAATGAATGGGGAAAACGCGTTTTGGGACCCCCTTTTCTCGGCCCCCGCTTGACGAATCACCCCGAGACTTTCAGGATAGGAGCGGACCAGAGCGCCCCAACAAGTTGGAAGCTTTCGCGAAGATTCGTCAACCGGCGCCAACGTTATTTCAAATAGAATGTTGCAGATTTCCTATGGAAAATAGGTCCTAACTATAACTATCTACTGGCGACCAGTAGGTAGTAGAGACCTTAAAATGGTCCCATCTCAATAAGTTTACTTCTTTATCTTCCTTTTCAATATTAGGCCTACTACAGAGGTAAACAACAGAAAGTATTCACCATATGTAATAAATATACTTGTGTTTATTTTTGAACCTTTGGGCTGGTATTTCGACAAAATATCGAGTTGTAAATATTGGGAAACAGAAATGTTGTGAAAAAATATTGTGATTCAAAAAAATTCTGATGCAGAAATATAGTAAGTTATGTCGGTGTCAAGAATATCATTGTTAATATCATTTTCAATAATATAGCTGTAAACAATATAATTTTTTAATTATCTTAATGTTTAGTATATGTATCTGTAATTTTATAGTTCATATATTAATTTTATGTGTTACTGTTGTTTGTATAATTGATAATAATATTTTAAACAGTTTGTAATTTAAAGTGATTTATAACTTTTAATTTAATTGCTAATTCTAATTTACAGTGTTGTAGTGGGTTGCTAGGTTTGTAGGCGTATAGGGTGGGACGGTAATTAGGTAAGAATGAATAAACATTTATTTATAATTAATTATTTAATTGAATAGTAAATATGTAAATTGTGTAAAATTATATTTTTTTTGTTGTGTATTAGGTGCAGGCTGCTAAATTTGTAGAGGTATAGGGTGGGAAGTTAATTAAGTATTAATTAATTAACAATTATTTATTTATCAATAATTATTTAATTGTTTATTAAATATGTAATTTGTGCAATGATTATATTTTGCACATTTTAGGCGCGAGCTGCTGGGTTTGTAGGGGGTGTGGGAAGTAAATTAAGTACTAATTAATTAGCAATTATATTAATAATATTGTAATTGATTATTAATTATGTACATTGTGTAATAACTTTTTATATTAGTTATATTTTTGGTGTGGGCTGTTGGGTTTGTAGGAGTAGAGGGTGGGAAGTTAAGTGATACATAATTATCAATTATTTCTTTTTGTTATTAATTATTTAATTGATAATTAATTATTTACATTATGTAATGTTGATTTATGTTAGTTATATTTTAGTTGCAGGTTTCTAGGTTTGTAGGGGTATAGGGTGGGACATGAATTAAGTAATAATTAATTAACAAATAATTATTAACTGGTAATTAATTAGTTTATTGATTAACAATTATCTAAATTGTGTTATACTCATCTATTTTAGTTATATTTTAACTGGGGTGGGCAGAACTTGTGGAGTTTTACTCTGTGGAATTACGTGGGGTACATAAAAATTGTACAAGAATCTGTGGAGTTCTGCGAGTGGCAGAATTTCAGCATGTTGCGCTGCTCCTGCTGATTATTAGTGCTGCAAGCTTGTTTCACGCTGTAAAATCAGCACAAATGCCACCACACGCAGCGCCTGATGATGCTGCTTCTTTCTGCCGCTTGAGTAGATTTTCACCTCAAGCGGCAGCTTTCTCAACGTGAATGGTAGCAAACTACCGCGACCGCCCACATTCCAGAAATCAGACCAGGACTCGTCCTAGTGCTTGATTTTCTTGCTCATGGTTGGCAACTTAACGTTGGGGACTCATGTGCGAGAAAAACTCCGCCACACAGCGGAACATTTTTTTAAATTTGATAATTATTAAATTGTTTAATAATCATGTAAATTGTTTAACTGTTTTTTATATACATATTAAGAGTTTTTATATTTCTTTTCAATTAATAGGGTTATTCAAATATGTAATGTGTTTGAAGTGAAGTACTTTCCTGCTGCTGCACAGACTGGAGTGGGAATAGTAAATTGAACTCCCTCGAAGCCCAACGCTTTCCCTGCTGTTGCACAGATTGGAGTGGGAATAGTAAATATTACCCCTCCGAAGTTCAACGCTTTCCCTACTGCTGCATAGACTAGAGTGGAAATAGTAAATCTTATCCCTCCGAAGTCCAGCGCTTTCCCTACTGTTGCATATACTGGAGTGGGAATAGTATATCTATTATTCTCATAACTCAATACTTTTCTTAATATTGTTTAAATATATCTATTAATATTATTTGCTTATGTTTTAAATTTGATATTATTTGTGTATTTACATATATATGTATGCATATATATATATATATATATATATATATATATATTCACTGAAAAAACCATAGGTTTCAGGGGCGTTATAGTTAGTTGGACATTTCACTCGTACAAAACCATAGAAATTCCCCCGTTATAGTTAGTTCAGCTAACTATAACTCGCTGCACTCGCAATGCACTGCTGATGACGTCACATATTACATCACTCATGACATGGTCAGTGACATCACTCATGACATCACTGATGACATCTCAAATGACATCACTGATGACATCACTGATGACATCATCCTTGTGATAGAGTGGCAGACCTCCTCTCACCCTAATATAACCTTTGATACACACACTCAAAAATACAAACTAACATTTTCAAAACAATGGACATACCAATACCAGTTACAACACACCTATTCAGTAATTCCAAGATCTACACACACATCCACTCATTCACCAACAGTCCCTATGCAGTCACTCATACATGTACTCACTCATCATATGTACTCATACACCTATACATCCTGTTACACACCGCCACTCATCCATAGTTACTCACACACATAGTCACACATGCAAACAAAGTATCAAACATCCATTTACTTGCATATACAGTTATACACACACTACCACACTTCTACAGAAACTTACACATACTTACTCTCTTAAACAATCACTTATAGAAACACCTACTTATTTGTACAGGAACTCTTCCAATCTCTCACTCTCACATATACTTACTTATATACACCAATACTCACATATACTAGTTTAAAACATATGTAGTTACTCATAAAGACACTATTGAGACAGTCATTCACTCACTAACACACCCATACACATACTCATCCACCTATATAGTCCTGCACACATGCTGTCTTCAACACATACAAACAGTGAGTCACTCATTCATGCATCTATGCACTAAGTAATATCCCCACCGAACCATACAGACACTCAGACACTCATACTGATACTCAAAAACCAACTAATAACCCATTTAGACACTCATGTAGCTACTCACCAACCCATGCAGCCACTTATACACAAAGTGAGAGACTGATACAGATATTTTCATATTTAAACATTACTCACTAACCCATGTATTCACTAAGATACACTTAGTCAGTTATACAATCAATTTTACAAAACAAAATCATCCATTTAGACACTTATATACCCATTTATTCTTCCATCGACCTTGAGATATACATATATAAAACATATTTAATTTTCAGAAAAACACACATTCACTGGATGATGTCATCAGTGATGTCATCAGTGATGTCACTGACCATGTCATGAGTGATGTAATATGTGACGTCATCAGCAGTGCATTGCGGGTGCATGAGTTATAGTTAGCTGAACTAACTATAACGGGGGAATTTCTATGGTTTTGTACGAGTGAAATGTCCAACTAACTATAACGCCCCTGAAACCTATGGTTTTTTCAGTGAATTTCTAAGGTTTTTTAAATGCTAATTTCTAACTATAACGTGCCTGAAACCTATGGTTTTTTCAGTGAATTTCTAAGGTTTTTTAAATGCTAATTTCTAACTATAACGTGCCTGAAACCTATGGTTTTTTCAGTGAATATATATATATTTATTATACTATGTATACATGTGAAAATGTCTCGGTCCCCTGTTTGCCTCGGTGGCACGGAAAAAATGGGTGGAACTGACGTCAGCACGCCGACGAGGTTCTCTTATGGCTCCGATGACGTCATACGGTGTCGCGAGCGGAGCCATGCTATTATGACGTCCTCGTTGACGTGGGAGAGCTAGGAAAGAATTTCCGTGGAATGCTGGTGCAGGGGATATTCACCTAAGTGTTCAGGCTAGTCCTATGGGAGCAACTGTTTGTTGCCACTCCAGAAACCGAAACCAGTGATCCGAGGGCAGAGGCCCTGCAGATGGCACACGAGGTGGGGTGCCCAGTCGTGTGCACCGGCGGGGCAGCAAAGTGACAAGCACCACAACCCACAAAAAAGGTAACGAGGGCACTGAATAACACAGGATCTTCTCTTTGTATCTGGCAGGAACAACGAAGTTAAAATGCCCTAGTACCAAAATGTAGAATTAGTGCTACAACGGTCTTCAAGAGGACCTGCGATGCCGCTTCTGCCTCCCGTACCCTGGAGGTGGCACATGGGTCACGCGGTACGGTCATACTGCGGTGGGACGCACACTCGTTGACCTCTCATGGCACTGCTCCACACTTCAGGGAGGACGCTTTCCGTTAGCTATGTTTTCTGATGACATGTCGCGCCGGCCCCGTCCAACAACAGAACTCCTTTAGATCCAAACAGACTCTTCCACTCTCTCACCGGAAGTGAAACCAGGCCACGCGGACACTTTCACAATACAACAGCCGGGAATGCACTTTTCGGTAAAAAAACACATTCCTTCCTCCTAATTAATCAAATAAACGTCTCACTGAAGAACAGGGGCCAGCTTCGATCGGTAAACAGCCGTTACAACGACTTTTTACTTTGCGATACCATTACAACGCATGCATTACCACGCATGCGTTGTACATCACGAAGTCATTACTACACATTTTTAGAACGCATGGTCATTTACCACGCATGCCTTTACAACGAATTTTGTTGTAAAGGTATGTATGGTAAATGACCATGCGTCTAAAAACATGTAGACGATCCATGTCGTTGTAAGGAAACAGAGGCTGTTCCGTTTCCTCACAACGACGTGCACCGCCCTCAGAGACGACGTGAAGCAGGAACCACGAGGAGAGAGGAACCACGAGGAGTGAGAGGTAAGGGGGATTGGGCATGGGGTGGGGGTTTCTTTTCTAGGGTTTAGGGTAGTGCAGTGGTGTTTGGGTGGTGTAGGGGGTCGTGCTGGGGGTAGTGTTTTAGGGTTTAGGGTAGTGCAGTGGTGTTTGGGTAGTGTAGGGGTCGTGCTGGGGGTAGTGTTTTAGGGTTTAGGGTAGTGCAGTAGTATAGGGGGTCGTGCTGGGGTAGTGTTTTAGGCTTTAGGGTAGTGCAGTGGTGTATGGGTAGTGTAGGGGGTCGTGCTGGGTTAGTGTTTTAGGGTTTAGGGTAGTGCAGTGGTGTTTGAGTAGTATAGGGGTCATGCTGGTGGTAGTGTTTTAGGGTTTAGGGTAGTGCAGTGGTGTTTGTGTAGTGTAGGGGGTCATGCTGGGGGTAGTGTTTTATGGTTTAGGGTAGTGCAGTGGTGTTTGGGTAGTGTAGGGGTCGTGCTGGGGGTAGATTTAGGGTTTAGGGTAGTGCAGTGGTGTTTGGGTAGTGTAGGGAGTCGTGCTGGGGGTAGTGTTTTAGGGTTTAGGGTAGTGCAGTGGTGTTTGTGTAGTGTAGGGGGTTGTGCTGGGGGTAGTGTTTTAGGGTTTATGTTAGTGCAGTGGTGTTTGGTTAGTGTAGGGGTAGTGCTGGGGTAGTGTTTTAGGGTTTAGGGTAGTGCAGTGGTGTTTGTGTAGTGTAGGGGGTAGTGCTGGGGGTAGTGTTTTAAGGTTTAGGGTAGTGCAGTGGTGTTTGGGTAGTGTAGGGGGTAGTGCTGGGGGTAGTGTTTTAGGGTTTAGGGTATGGCAGTGGTGTTTGGGTAGTGTAGGGGGTCGTGCTGGGGGTCGATTTAGGGTTTAGGGTAGTGCAGTGGTGTTTGTGTTGTGAGGGGGTCGTGCTGGGGGTAGTGTTTTAGGGTTTAGAGTAATGCAGTGGTGTTTGTATAGTGTAGGGGGTTTAGGGTAGTGCAGTGGTGTTTGTGTAGTGTAGGGGGTCATGCTGGGGTTGTGTTTTAGGGTTTAGGGTAGGGCAGTGGTGTTTGTGTAGTGTAGGGGGTAGTGTTTTAGGGTTTAGGGTAGTGCAGTGGTGTTTGTGTAGTGTAGGGGGTCATGCTGTGGGTAGTGTTTTAGGGTTTAGGGTAGTGCAGTTGTGTTTGTGTAGTGTACAGGGTCGTGTTTTAGGGTATAGGGTAGTGCAGTGGTGTTTGGGTAGTGTAGGGGGTCATGCTGGGGTTAGTGTTTTAGGGTTTAGGGTAGTGCAGTGGTGTTTGGGTAGTGTTGGGGTCGTGCTGGGGGTAGTGTTTTAGGCTTTAGGGTAGTGCAGTGGTGTTTGTGTAGTGTGGGAGGTCATGCTGGGGGTAGATTTAGGGTTTAGTGTAGTGCAGTGGTGTTTAGGTAGTGTAGGGAGTCGTGCTGGGGGTAGTATTTTAGGGTTTAGGGTAGTCCAGTGGTGTTTGTGTAGTGTAGGGAGTCGTGCTGGGGGTAGTGTTTTAGGGTTTAGGGTAGTGCAGTGGTGTTTGGGTAGTGTAGGGGGTCTTGCTGGGGTAGTGTTTTAGGGTTTAGGGTAGTGCAGTGGTGTTTGTGTAGTGTAGGGGGTCATGCTGGGGGTAGTGTTTTAGGGTTTAGGGTAGTGCAATGGTGTTTGTGTAGTGTAGGGGGTAGTGTTTTAGGGTTTAGGGTAGTGCAGTGGTGTTTGTGTACTGTACGGGGTCGTGCTGGGTTCTAGTGTTTTAGGGTTTAGGGTAGTGCAGTGGTATTTGTGTAGTGTAGGGGGTAGATTTAGGGTTTAGGGTAGTGCAGTGGTGTTTGGGTAGTGAAGGGGGTCGTGCTGGGGGTTGTGTTTTAGGGTTTAGGGTAGTGCAGTGGTGTTTGGGTAGTGTAGGGGTCAACCAACATGGATTTGTCCTTGTGTGATGTAACCAATGCTCATGTAAAGGACTCCAATACCTGACCAGTCTGCACTATATAAAACTGCAAAAACAAAAAGTAAAAAGTGTTTTGCACACTTCTGTCATTGGGCTATACGTGGGCTACCTCTGGGTGATATTTGTGCTACATTTGGGCTCTTTTTTCTCTGGTGGCCATCTTGGGAGACTTATTTGTTATGAAGTTTCCTAATTTCCTCATTTACTACAGTCTCCTCAGTAGGAAATGCTTTCAGTTTTTACTTTGATTCCATCAAGAAGGCATTCAGATGTGTCACACATTTGCCATAAATTCAGAATGTTAGCACTCTAGTTGTTCATTAGATCACTGTAGTAAAGCTACTGCTCACCAAGGAGTTAACTGGAAGTCTACTGCTGGTATTGAAAGTGATTGTTTCAGTCTGCATGTCAGAATTTTCTAATGAAATAGAAGAGGATTTGAGATCTCACTTAAAACATGCCCTAAATTTTCTTTTTGCAGCACTAACCATAATTTCTATGGCAAAATGAACCCCTCATTTTGTTCCTTTTTAAATTAAATGTTTTAAGTGTTACCAGTTTATTCCAATCAAGATGGCTTCAGGTGTGCCATACTTTTGTCATAAGTAAGGCTGTTAGCACTCTAGTTGTTCTTTAGAACACTCTGGGAAGCTGCAGTAGAACACAAAGGCATCAACTGACAGGCTGCTCCTGTTGAAATATAACAGGAAGATATTTGAGATCTCACTTAAAACATGTCCTAATTTTTCTTTCTACAGCACTAACCATAATTTCTATGGCAAAATGAACCCCTCATTTTGTTCCTTTTAAATTAAATGTTTTAAGTGTTACCAGTTTATTCCAATCAAGATGGCTTCAGGTGTGCCATACTTTTGTCATAAGTAAGGCTGTTAGCACTCTAGTTGTTCTTTAGAACACTCTGGGAAGCTGCAGTAGAACACAAAGGAATCAACTGACAGTCTCTGCCATTGTTGGATGTACATGTTTTACTGAGAATGTCAGACTTCATTTTCACATGACTGAGAAAGATAATGTGAATTTACAGAAAATATGCTCTCATTTTATCTTCTGGAGCACCTTCCAAAACTGTATGGGACAAGCATGTGAAAATAGTTTTCTCTCAAACATGATTCATGATATCCCAGCAGAAGGTTTTTCACAGGGTAAAATCACCTTAGAACACACCACAATTCCTGAAATTAGTATGGTACCATCAACAAATGAATTCTAATGTAACTAAAGTCTGTTATCACCCTTTATAGTTCTCCTTTTGGTAACCCTCAAAATCTTCGATTCACTACAATGCATTTCAATGGGGTACTATCATTTATATTGGTCCCAAGATGGCTGCAAGCAATTCCAGGATGAAGTGCTGACAGCCAATCAGATCTCACGATGACATGTGTGGTTAGGCTCCGCCCAGATATATATGTGTTTTTACTTTTGATTTTCTCAGCAACTACTGAACGGATTTACACCATTTAACAAAAGGGTTCTTTCTGAACCAAGAACTACCTCTTTGCCAAATTTGGTGTAATTCCGTTCAGCAGTTCGGGCTGTAGCCTTGCATAAAGTTTCCTATGGGAAATTGATTTTTGACTCTTATTTTTTTGATTTCTCCGCAACTACTGAACGGATTTACACCATTTAACAAAAAGGGTTCTTTCTGAACCAAGAACTACCTCTTTGCCAAATTTTGAGTAATTCCGTTCAGCAGTTCGGGCTGTAGCCGTGGCTAAAGTTTCCTATGGGAAAATGAATGGGGAAAACACGTTTTGGGACCCCCTTTTTCTCGGCCCCTGCTTGACGAATCACCCGAAACTTTCAGGGTAGGAGCGGACCAGAGCGGGCCATAAAGTTTGAAAATTTCGCGACGATTCGTCAACCGACGCAAGAGTTATTTCAAATAGAATGTTGCGGATTTCCTATGGAAAATAGGTCCTAACTATAACTATCTACTGGCGACCGCCAGTAGATAATATATATATATATATATGTATATATATATATATTTCATTTTTATAATAGTTTTACTAAATGTCTTTTTTTGGGGCTTTTATAGTTTTTTATATTTAATTAATTTGGCAATTAATTGTAATGATTTTCAGATGATCTGTTAATATTTTATATTTCATATGCTCGTGATCTGGGACCAGGACCTCATGAGGGGTGGAGCGTTGAAGCCGTAAGAGCAGCGGGCGTGGCATTCAATAGAAAACAGAAAGAATAAAAGCTCCCTCAGGATTGTGTAGTCAGGTTTCAATCCAACAAGATGCATTTTGGCCTACACGTTGCCTTGCTTACATGTACAAGTTGTGATAAAACAGACAAGAAACATAAAGAACAGACTTACAAGCTTGTTGTGAACAACACAGTGAAATTGTAAGCGCCATCATAGAGAAATGGATATCATGAAAACAAATGTGATAGTACACAGGAGAATACAACGCAGTACTAAAAGTCTAGGCAAAATTCAACATAGTACTAGAAGACTTGGCAAGTATGTAGTCTAGTAATAACAGTACAGTTGAAACAAATATATGGGCATGGAATGCTGCATTTTCTTGCAGTCCCAGTCATAAGTCGTAGCCAGGGTAACAGTAATGGGGTAAAGTGTCTGCCAGCAAAGTGAGTCCTGTGTCCAAGTAGGCTTAAAATACAATGCCAGATGATGAAATTAGCAGGCACAGCAGCCGGAGAGCTGCGCGAGTGTGTGAGTCAGACTGTTCTGGACTGAAACACCCATGAGAAATGGCCACAGAGAAACTGTGTGATGGGAGGCAAGTATTGTACCTGGTTAGACATGGAGTCTCGTGTCACAATAAGATTTGAATGTTACATGCACACTGCTGAAGGCTGCAATATTGGCTGCTTGTGCAGATACGAAGAGCAAAACGTCATGCAGATATTAAAGTACAATATAAGAAAATGTAGCAAAAGAATAAACCACACCACATGTGTTCATAAAGAACAATAACTGAGTAATGATCATAAGAGAAACCAAAAGAGTACAAGTATAATGAAACAGGCGAAGGTAAGGCTTTGCAGGTAACAGGGATTATTGTCAAGACCAAGAGGACAACAATATAAACATAAGCATAAACAAACATGCAGGTAATTGCACACATGTGCAGCAAAATAAGACAAAAGTTGTATTGACTTCATATAGTAAAGAAAGTATATTCAAATTATAATTGAGCTTAAGTGGGCTAAGTCACTTATTAGTTTACCTAAATTTGTCTATTATCTCTGATGATTTGGACTAGGATACAGACGGTGTGCAAAGGACAAAAAGCAATGTAATGTTGCCATCCTGTAAAAACTATAGGCTGTTTGAGTCCAAAATGACAAAGTTCAAAAATACTCTCTACCCATGGGAGCATGGGGCAACTCCAGGACATACCATCACATGCAATGAGACACAACTCTGATAACGCCACGGTGATGTGCAAAACATAAGAAAAAACTACAAAAAAGTGCAAAATCTTATCTGATGTGCACAAACCCCGTAATTTATGAAGAAAAGGGTAGGGGAACACAACCACCCTAGTTGCAGAAATGTCAAGGAGTACAGCTTCCTTTCCCCCTGTAAAAAACACATAATGAACAGATTAAAAAGATGCTAATGCACCAACACGGAAAGATTGCAAGAAAACACACACTAGTCTCTGCGAGGCACATAAGTCAGGGAAAAAGAGCAACATAGCAAAATGTTGATCATTGTATAGATGTACACTCAGTTCCTCATCCTGGTGGTTGAGGCCCCCTGGGCTCATGGTATCGAGCTCAATGATAAGTTGGGGCTCTCTTTTCCTCATCCTAAGGGCAGCGTCACCTCCTCTGATGTTGGGTATGATTTGTTCAATGACATAAAAACTCAGTTTGTTATTGTCACTAAAATGATTCTTCTAATACCTTTCACCTGTTTGATGACTCTATTTGACACCCACTGGGGATAACCACCCTCCTTAAACCTCTGAACCATTATCTCTTGTTCGTTGAGGAAAGCCTCATCTGTACTACAGTTTATCCATGCCCTCAGTAATTCTCTGTACGAAATGCTCCATTTGAGGATGTCCGGGTGGCCGCTGAGGGCATGGAGAAGACTGTTACTGGCTG